>JAPXFY010000023.1:25915225-25917725 GCA_030674185.1 Monoplex corrugatus | reverse complement strand
CTTTTGGTCTGTTTCCTTTTCCTCAATTTCAGCCTAAACCTTCCCACTACCGGATTGTGGTCACTGTTGCAATCTGCGCCTGGTAGTGTTTTTGCTGACAATAAAGAATTTCTAAATCTTTTGTTGATCAGGATGTAGTCAATTTGATTTTTGGTATTATCTCCTGGACTCATCCAAGTCCATTTTCTTCTGTTAGGCTGCTCAAACCAGGTGTTTCCTACTATGAACTCATTCATCTGTGCCCATGCTACAAGCTTCCCCCCTCTTTCGTTTTGTGTACCAGGGCCATGAGGTCCAACTATATCCTCCACCCTATCCTGTCCCACTTTAGCATTAAAATCTCCCATTATGACTGTGATTTACATTGGATCTTGGCCATCTCTAAAACTTCGTAGAAGTTGTCGATATCTTCCTGAGTACTTGCGGATGTTGGTGCATACACCTGTATGATGTTGATATCAAAAGGTTTCCCTCCGAATTTGACCAGTAGAACTCTGTCGGACACTGCCCAGTATCCTTTAACTGCTTTTGATTTGTCTTTGTCCATTATGATGCCTACTCCTCTTTCATGTGAATTACCACCAGAGTATATCACTGTATATTCTCCTGATGTTATCATGCCTGCCCCTTTCCATCTCATTTCCCCTAGTCCTAAAATACTGATGTTAAGCCTTTCCATCTCATTTCCCTAGTCCTAAAATACTGATGTTAAACCTTTCCATCTCATTTCCCCTAGTCCTAAAATACTGATGTTAAGCCTTTCCATCTCATTTCCCCTAGTCCTAAAATACTGATGTTAAACCTTTCCATCTCATTTCCCCTAGTCCTAAAATACTGATGTTAAACCTTTCCTCTCATTTCCCCTAGTCCTAAAATACTGATGTTAAGCCTTTCCATCTCATTTCCCCTAGTCCTAAAATACTGATGTTAAGCCTTTCCATCTCATTTCCCCTAGTCCTAAAATACTGATGTTAAGCCTTTCCATCTCATTTCCCCTAGTCCTAAAATACTGATGTTAAGCCTTTCCATCTCATTTCCCTAGTCCTAAAATACTGATGTTAAACCTTTCCATCTCATTTCCCCTAGTCCTAAAATACTGATGTTAAACCTTTCCATCTCATTTCCCTAGTCCTAAAATACTGATGTTAAGCCTTTCCATCTCATTTCCCCTAGTCCTAAAATACTGATGTTAAACCTTTCCATCTCATTTCCCCTAGTCCTAAAATACTGATGTTAAGCCTTTCCATCTCATTTCCCCTAGTCCTAAAACACTGATGTTAAGCCTTTCCATCTCATTTCCCCTAGTCCTAAAATACTGATGTTAAACCTTTCCATCTCATTTCCCCTAGTCCTAAAATACTGATGTTAAGCCTTTCCATCTCATTTCCCCTAGTCCTAAAATACTGATGTTAAGCCTTTCCATCTCATTTCCCCTAGTCCTAAAATACTGATGTTAAGCCTTTCCATCTCATTTCCCCTAGTCCTAAAATACTGATGTTAAACCTTTCCATCTCATTTCCCCTAGTCCTAAAACACTGATGTTAAGCCTTTCCATCTCATTTCCCCTAGTCCTAAAATACTGATGTTAAACCTTTCCATCTCATTTCCCCTAGTCCTAAAATACTGATGTTAAACCTTTCCATCTCATTTCCCCTAGTCCTAAAATACTGATGTTAAACCTTTCCATCTCATTTCCCCTAGTCCTAAAATACTGATGTTAAGCCTTTCCATCTCATTTCCCCTAGTCCTAAAATACTGATGTTAAGCCTTTCCATCTCATTTCCCCTAGTCCTAAAATACTGATGTTAAGCCTTTCCATCTCATTTCCCCTAGTCCTAAAATACTGATGTTAAGCCTTTCCATCTCATTTCCCCTAGTCCTAAAATACTGATGTTAAGCCTTTCCATCTCATTTCCCCTAGTCCTAAAATACTGATGTTAAGCCTTTCCATCTCATTTCCCCTAGTCCTAAAATACTGATGTTAAGCCTTTCCATCTCATTTCCCCTAATCCTAAAATACTGATGTTAAGCCTTTCCATCTCATTTCCCCTAGTCCTAAAATACTGATGTTAAACCTTTCCATCTCATTTCCCCTAGTCCTAAAATACTGATGTTAAACCTTTCCATCTCATTTCCCCTAGTCCTAAAATACTGATGTTAAGCCTTTCCATCTCATTTCCCCTAGTCCTAAAATACTGATGTTAAACCTTTCCATCTCATTTCCCCTAGTCCTAAAATACTGATGTTAAGCCTTTCCATCTCATTTCCCCTAGTCCTAAAATACTGATGTTAAGCCTTTCCATCTCATTTCCCCTAGTCCTAAAATACTGATGTTAAACCTTTCCATCTCATTTCCCCTAGTCCTAAAATACTGATGTTAAGCCTTTCCATCTCATTTCCCCTAGTCCTAAAATACTGATGTTAAACCTTTCCATCTCATTTCCCCTAGTCCTAAAATACTGATGTTAAACCTTTCCATCTCATTTCCCCTAGTCCTAAA
>JAPXFY010000023.1:25907725-25910225 GCA_030674185.1 Monoplex corrugatus | reverse complement strand
TGATCCTAAAAGTCTCTATCAATGTTTTTTTTTCCTTGTGTGCGTGTTTCTTCTTTCAAGACTGTCGCGTTTGTTTTCTTTGTCGTCCATGGAATTCTAAACATCATTCTCAAAAACTACATTTCAGCTGTCTCAATCTTGTTCTGACATTGCTTTCTGATTGTCCAGGCTTCGCATCCGTACAGCAGTATGAGAGTTTGATAAATCCTTTTTGTACAAATACCAAACCCTTGTTAAAACCCGAATAAACTGATGGGTTTTTAAATACCTTTGTAAGGTGTGTTTTTTTTTAAACAAAACTTTTTAGGGTGTGTTTTTAAGTAGCTTTGTAGGGTGTGTGTTTTTAAATAGCTTTGTAGTGTGTGTTTTCAAATAGCTTTGTTGTGTGTGTGTGTGTGTGTGTGTGGTGTGTGTGTGTGTGTGTGTGTGTGTGTGTGTGTGTGTGTGTGTGTGTGTGTGTGTGTGTGTGTTGTGTGTGTGTGTGTGTGTGTGTGTTCAAATAGCTTTTGTAGGGTGTGTGTGTTTTTAAATAGCTTTGTAGTGTGTGTTTTCAAATAGCTTTGAAGTGTTGTGTGTGTGTGTGTTTGAATAGCTTTGTAGGGTGTGTGTTTTCAAATAGCTTTGTAGTGTGTGTGTGTGTGTGTGTGTGTGTGTGTGTGTGTGTGTGTGTTGTGTGTGTGTGTGTGTGTGTGTGTGTGTGTGTGTGTGTGTGTGTGTGTGTGTGTGTGTTCAAATAGCTTTGCAGGGTTTGTGTTTTTAAAAAAAAAATGTGTAGGGTGTGTGTCTTCAATAACTTTTTAGAATGTGTGTTTTCAAATAGCTTTGTTCGGCGCGTGTTTTAAATAGCTTCATAGAAGGGGGGGGGGGGGGGGTTTAAATAGCTTTGTAGGGTGTGTTTTCAAATAGTTTTGTAGGGTGCGTGTTTCCAAATAGTTTTGCAGGGAATTTCTTTTAAAATAGCTTTGTAGGGTGTGTGTTTTCAAATAGTTTGTAGGGTGTGTGTTTTCGAATAGTTTTGTAGAGAGCGTAATTTCAAATAGCTTTGTAGAGTGTGTGTTTTGAAATAGCTTCGTCGGGTGTGTGTTTTCATATAGATTTGTATAGAGTGCAATTTCAAATAGCTTTTTAGGGGGGGGGGGGGGGGGTGTTTTCAAATAATTTTGTAGGGTGTGTGTTTTTAAATATATTTTTAGGGTGTGTGCTTTCAAATAGCTTTGTGATGATGTTTGTTTTAATAGCTTTGTAGGGTGTGTGTTTTTTTATAAAGCTTTGTAGAGTGTGTGTTTTTGAATAGCTTTGTAGTGTGCGTTTTTTTTTCAGATAGCTTTGTAGGGTGTGTCTTATCAAGTAGCTTTGTAGTGTGTGTGTGTTTTAATAGCTTTGTAAGGTGTGTGTTTTTAAATAACTTCGTTGGGTGTGTGTTTTCAAATAGCTTTGTAGTGTGTGTGTGTATGTTTGAATAACTTTGTAGGGTGTGTGTTTTAAAAACGTTGTAAGGTGTGTGTTTTTAAAAACGTTGTAAGGTGTATGTTTTTAAAAACGTTTTAGTAGTTGTAGTGTGTTTTTTAGAAACGTTGTAAGGTGTATGTTTTAGAAACGTTGTAAGGTGTGTGTTTTTAAAAACGTTGTAAGGTGTGTTTTTTTTAGAAACGTTGTAAGGTGTTGTTTTTAGAAACGTTGTAAGGTGTGTGTTTTTAAAAACGTTGTAAGGTGTGTGTTTTTAGAAACGTTGTAGGTGTATGTTTTAAAACGTTGTAGGGTGTGTGTTTTTAGAAACGTTGTAAGGTGTGTGTTTTTAGAAACGTTGTAGGGTGTGTGTTTTTAAAAACGTTGTAAGGTGTGTGTTTTTAAAAACGTTGTAAGGTGTATGTTTTTAAAAACGTTGTAAGGTGTGTGTTTTTAAAAACGTTGTAAGGTGTATGTTTTTAAAAACGTTGTAAGGTGTGTGTTTTTAAAAACGTTGTAAGGTGTGTGTTTTTTAGAAACGTTGTAAGGTGTATGTTTTTAAAAACGTTGTAGGGTGTGTGTTTTTAGAAACGTTGTAAGGTGTGTGTTTTTAGAAACGTTGTAGGGTGTGTGTTTTTAGAAACGTTGTAAGGTGTGTGTTTTTAAAAACGTTGTAAGGTGTATGTTTTTAGAAACGTTGTAAGGTGTGTGTTTTTAAAAACGTTGTAAGGTGTGTGTTTTTTAGAAACGTTGTAAGGTGTATTGTTTTTAAAAACGTTGTAGGGTGTGTGTTTTTAGAAACGTTGTAAGGTGTGTGTTTTTAGAAACGTTGTAGGGTGTGTGTTTTTAAAAACGTTGTAGGTGTGTGTTTTTAAAAACGTTGTAGGGTGTATGTTTTTAAAAACGTTGTAAGGTGTGTGTTTTTAAAACGTTGTAGGGTGTGTGTTTTTAAAACGTTGTAAGGTGTTGTTTTTAAAAACGTTGTAGGGTGTGTGTTTTTAGAAACGTTGTAAGGTGTGTGTTTTTAAATAGTTTGTAGGGTGTGTGTTTTTAA
>JAPXFY010000023.1:25872725-25890225 GCA_030674185.1 Monoplex corrugatus | reverse complement strand
GCCGATGAAAGCTACGCAGTAAGTAGCCTTTTTTGCACTGAGAGACAGGTTCAGCAGTAGCCATTATAACATATATCTCCGATGTTTTATACTAGGGCAGCAGGGCGTGTGCCCTGCTCTTCACGATTTTCAACTACCATGGAATCCTTAGCATTTGCAGGCCAGAAGGCACACGGGTTCAACTCGTTATCCGTTCCCTTCCAAAGAACTGGGAGATTTGAAAATCTCCATCCCGTAGCCACCACGTGGAGGTGTCAAATTGGATCGAATCTAGGGTATTCCTGCTGAAAGTCTCATGACTGCCCACTTGACAACTGCACCTGTCATAATCAATAGTGAGTGATTGTTTGTGGCTTCATGAGTTTGAATCTGGTCTTCATGCGAGTTTGACACAGGTCATTGCCATCACGTTCTCCTGTTTCGTCACCTTCATTTGTGTCCTTCTGTTGTTAAATGATCTGATCCCATGTTGAGATCACCATCATCATGTGCCCTGCCACATGTGTTGGCGATCATGGGCCTCCACACCAATATATCCCCTGTCGCTGCGAGTACTTCTCCACCCTCTCTGTCTTCAGCCACCCTGCAAATCCGTCCACTATTTTCTCTCTGGTCTACCTCCTGGTGTTCTCTTTCCCTCCAGCTTTCCTGTTGTGACCAGGTGCTCTAATTCCCTTTTCTTATAAAATGTCGTGTAAATGTTGCTTCTCTTTTCCTAATCTTCTTTATCGATGATCTTCTGGTGTCTCCCTCTTCAAAACTGTCTCGTTTGTTTATCTTCTTTATTTTTGGCATTCTTGTGTCTGACTCTTTCAAGACTGTCTCGTTTGTAATCTTTGTGTTCATGGAATTTTCAACATTCTTCTTAGAAACCACATTTCCATTCATGATAAGATTTGGTAAAGCAAGTGGACAAGCTCATTGCAATTGCAGGCTACACAATCCCTAATACATATGGTCGAAAATGAAGGAGCTGAGTCCCCAGATGCTCGGTTAAAGACATCCCCAACCCCTATGACACTTGGTAATGGAGTTGTGAAGACACACGACACACCATGACACTTGGTGGGAGGGGCAGCTTGCACATCACCACTCCCCACTGCCAGACTTTATCCTCCAAGCAGAGGTGTCAAAATGAATCAAACCCAGGATTTGTTTCTGAGTTTCAGTTTTAGTTTCAGTTTCTCAAGATGATGTCTCCACGTTTGGAATGAATTCCATATGCATTTACACTACTGTGCCATGTAATGGAGAAGTTCCAGAATGATCACAGCACAAGCCTTAAGCCTGCACATAAACCCATAAGCTGGCCAGGTCTTGAGGTCCTACCTAGATAGTTCCATAACCCTGAGGTCATAGGGGAGTGAGGTGGCAGATACCTCAACTCATACCGGGGCCAGCACCACGAGGGCTGCGCCCTCGCCTCAAATTCATATTCATATAAGACTCAGAAAGGCAAGAAGGCTAATCGGTCTTCGAGGGGTGGGACCTAGGAAATCAACCTATTTCTCTAATATTTTTTACCAAGGCAGCCGGGCAATGCCCTGCTCTTCACAATTTTCAACTGCCGTGCGATCTTTAGCGAGAACTGCCAGAAGGCACACGGGTCCGACTCGTTTTTTCGTCCCCTTTCGAAGGTCTAGACGCTCAGTTGGATTTTCCGGTCAAACTGAGGAGAAAAGTCGAGGCCTCTACCTGGAGCGAACTCTGGAACCTCGAGATTAGTTATTGGCAGGCGAACGTCTGAACCATTCTGCCACTCTTCTCCCTTTGAATCTGACAACTTCCCACTGGACAACCACGTCTGTCATAATGACCATTTGTAGCCTCCTGAGTTTGAATCTGGTGTTCTTACAAGTTTGACACAGGTCATTCTGGCCATAACGTTCTCCTGTCTTCTCACCTTCATCAAACCATCATTCATATTGCATTGCATTGTAATCAGTATTCAGGAGCAAGATCGACCCATAGGCTGCCGGCAAGGCTATTCCTGCGGGATTTTTCCTGCGTACGATGTTTTCTTGCTTTCTGTTCAGAAATAGTTTCATGTCGATGTATCTTGACTTATAAGAAACAAAACAAAACAAACGAACAAAGAAAAAAAAAACAACACGAAAACGCCCAGCATGCACGCTCACCGAAAATGTAGACTGCGCAGGCCACATGGAAGAGTTTGATCGGTTTGCCTAATTGTTAAGCTTGATTTCTCTGTTTTCCATTAAAATGTTTGCCCATGCATAATAAGCGGTGAATACAAATTAATTTGGAGAATATTGCTAGCTGGGAAGATTTGTTATAATAACTGATTATGTGAAGGATCTGTCTACCATTTTACACATGCATAGACGTCATATTTTATATTTATGGTATGGTCCTGAAATTTTCTTTTAGATTCATCTACATAACAAGAAAGAAAGACTCCATTCTTGTTCTCTGAACTGAAAAGTAACAGGCTGACATAAGCCTAGGGATGGAAGGGGGTGGGGGTGGGGGGTGAGGAGACGGGAAGGGGGTGAAAGGAGAAGTATCCTCCTTGCCCATATCCATGACAATAACTAGACATCAATCCTACGTTTTACGAGGACTGGAGACTGCCACAGCTGCGGAAACTTGTGCGCTCACTGACCCGGATGAAAACCCGTCAAGGACTACAACTGTTCACGCTGGATTGATCAGATACTGTCCCTTTGTGTTCTTTCTCTCTGTCTCTGTCTCTGCCTGTCGCCCCTCTCTCTCTCTCTCTCTCCTCTTCTCTCTCTTCTCTCCTCTTATCTGTCCTCTCCTCCTCCTCCTCCTCATTCTTTTTCCCTCCTCTCTCCTCTCTCCTTCTCTCTTTCCCCTCTCTTCCTGTTCCTCTCTTCTTTATATATCACGTCTTGCCTGTCTGTTTTTGCTCTGTCTCTGTCTCTGTTACTCTTTCTGTCTCTCTTTCTCTCTTCTTTTTCTCTTTTATATATCTCTCTTCCCAGTTCTCTCTCTCTCTCTCTCTCTCTCTCTTCTCTCTCTCTCTTTCTCTCTCTTATCTTTTTTCATATATAGTACTTCTAGTCTGTCTCTGTTGTCTTCTCTCTGGTTCCCTGTCTTTCTGTTTTTACTTCTCTCTCTCTCCATCTCTCTCTCTCCATCTCTCTCTCTCTCTCTCTCTCCCCCACCCCTCTCTCTCTATCGTCTCTCTCCGTCTTTTCTCTGTCTCTGTCTTCTTGTCTTCTCTCATCTCTCTCCTTTCTCTTTTCTCTCTCTCTCATCTCTCCTTTCTCTCTCCAATCGCTCTCTCTCTGTTCTCTGTCTCTTCTCTCTCTCCCCCCTTCTCTCTCTCTCTCTCTCTCTCTCCTCCTTTCCTTGTCTCTGCATTCTTCTTTTTTTTTTTATGTATTTGTGTTGTATGCGATAATGATTACTGACTTTGAAAGTTTTATATATTTAGTTGATTATTTCTTTTGATCTTTGCTTTGGTTTTATTGTAAGTGTTGCCGTTGCTACATATCTTCGTTTTTTTGTTATGTTATTGTTGCAGCTGTTATTATAATTATTGTGGTTGCTGCTTTTGTTGTTTTCACATAGGTCTGTACTTGCTTACGCTGTATTTGTGTTTCATCCAAGAACTCTATATATAAAAGGCTGCATTACCTCATCGTGGTCCCCACACCCTCCTCCTCAAATCCACAACCCTACAGAACTAATTCCCATGTCCCTCTGTGACTGGGTGAAAAGTTTAATTCAGTAACCCATTTCCATCCCATTTACATTCTCTCTGTGTGTTTCTGTCTAAGTCTCTGTCTGTCTTTTTCTGTCACTGTCTGCCGTTGTCTTGGTGTTTGTCTTGGTCTGCTCGTCTCTGTCTCTGTCTATGTCTCTATCTCTATGTCTCTATCTTGTCTCTGTCTCTGTCTCCATCTCTTTCTGAACTGTGTTTCTGTCTTGTCTCTGTCTGTGTCTTTGTTTAGGTATGTCTCTGTCTGTCTGTCTAGGTCTATGCCTCTGCCTCTCTGTGTCTGTCTGTCCGTTTTTGTGTCAGTTTGTTGTCTGTCTCTGTCTGTTTGTCTGACTCTTTCTCTTTCTCTCTCTTAATCTTAATCTTTCTCTCTCGTGCTCACTGTCTGTCTGTCTGTCTGTCTGTCTGTCTGTCTGTCTTCTCTCTCTCTCTCTCTCTCTCTCCCTCTCTCTCACTCTCTTAATCTTTCTCTCTCTCGTTTGTTCTGTCTGTCCGTCTGTCTGTTTGTCTGTCTATGTCTGTCTGTCCGTCTGTCTGTCTGTCTGTCTTCTTTCTCTCTCTCGCCTCCTCACTCTGTCTATCTTCTCTCTTGTTTTTCTGTCTCGTCTGTCTGTCTTGTCTGTCTCGTCTGTCTTCTGTCTGTCTCTCTCTCTCTGTCGCCCGCCACTCTTCTCCTCTGTCAGCCTTGTTTCTGTTCTCTCTGTCTCTGTATGTCTTCTTCTGTCTGTTGTTCCTGCCTGTCTCTTCTCACCCCTCTCCTCTCTCTGTCTCTTCTTCTGTCTGTCTTTCTCTCCCTCCCTCTCTCTCTTCTTCTCTCTTATCTTCCCATCCCCCCCCCTTTTTATTCTCCGAAGTACTTGGTCAAAGACTGCGTCTGAATCAGTCTGTCAATCTGATCATCTGAATCACACAGTCATATATGAAGAGAGAGACGAAGCCTTGGATGCACAAAGCATTGTCAAATGCTCTAGACTGACTGGCACACCACCAAATATATACCCACTAGAAATCAGCCCCGGACATTTTGTCAACTGGCTATATCCTGTGAACAGTTATCACTATTTTTTTTTACAGAGTATAGTCTTTTTCGTTTTGTTGTTGTTGTTGTTGTTTTCTTCTGCACACGACATTGAGGAAGCAGAGATGTGGTTTTATAAGAGACCACTGCGTGTCAAATGGACAGATAGAATAACTAATGAAAGTGTCCTTGAAGAACTTGACACCACTAGAAAATTACTAGCAGACATCAACAAAAGAAGACTAAAAACACATTGGCCATGTGTCACGGAACAAGAACACGGTCATCACTGCAACCATCTTTCAAGGAAAAAACAGTAGTGAAAAAGAAGAAAGGCAGACTCAAATCTCATACATCAAGACCATAACCAACATTAGTGGCCTAAACATTCAAGAAATTGTCCACAAAAGTCAAGACAGAGTGGCCTGGAGGGAGTTGGTGGCGTCCAAATTGCAGCAGCCAACACCGAACCCGGTGACGCTGACAGACGAAACAGGTGAGACAGGTAAGTCTTTTCCTCGTCAGTGCTTGAGACGCTCACAGGAACCCAACGTCTCGACAATAGAAAGAGAAGCCGAGAACATGATACTGGGTGAGAAGTTTTGCTAGATTGTCAGATCATCCCTTTAAACAGACGTTGGGTGGGTCTTGTCAACAATTGCCTGACACAGAAATCTGTTGTCGATATGGACGGAAGCTATTGCAGCAACATTAGCAATCCCTGCCTAAAAAGACCATTAGTAATATTTGCCTAAAGAAGCATCTTCATTGTCTCCTTTACAGCTGCCAGAAGCCTGGACACCGGGACAACTCCTCGTTGTCCTCGTCGTCGTCCGTCATCATCATCATCATCATCATCATATCATCATCTCATCAATCATCATCATCAGTCGTCGTCGTCGTCGTCGTCGTCGTCGTTATGTGCCTTGCTGCATGGCGTTGGCGATTATGGTTTTCCATACAAATCACTCTTTTCTTGCTGCATGTACATCTCCCACCCTCTCTGTCTTCAACCACTCCGCAAACCCATCCAATGTTTTCTCCTGAGTCTACCTTGTGCTCTTTTTCCCTCCAGCTTTCCTGTTGTGACTAGGTGCTCAATCTTCTCCTGTCTCATAAAATATCCTATAAATGTTGCTTGTCTTTTTTCTCATCTTCTTCATTAATGTTCTCTGTGTGTTTGCCTCTTTCACGACTGTCTAATTTGTTTACTTTGCCGTCCACAAAACTCTCAACATTCTTCTTAGAAATCACATTTCAGCTGCCTCAATCTATCACAACAACTAGCCATTGAAATCTGCTCTTATGTCCCCTATAGAACTCAGACCACAACTCTCAGTGTTACTGTTCGCACACACTGCACCAGCTGTCGACAAAGAGAAACAATCACGCGAGGCCATCTTCATGATTTAGACAAAAAATGACATAAGCTGTCTAAAATTATTGGTGTTCGTCTTTCATGACCACTCTCTTCTCCACATTCAAGAAAAAGGCAAGCTTCTCCACCCCACCTATATGGCGAATTAGAAGAAACTAAAATAATTAGACAGATAAATTAACAAACAAACAAACATACAAACAAACAAACAAATAACAAATAAATAAATAAACAAATAATGCATAAATGAATAAAAAATAGGTAGATGGATAGACAGATAATATATATATATATATATAATAGATAATAATAGATAATAGATAATTAGATAGATAGATAGATAGATAAAAGATAGATAGATAGAAAGATAGATAGATAGATAGAAAGATAGATAGATAGATAGATAATAGAGAGAGAGAAGAAAGAGAGAGAGAAGAGAGAGAGAGAGAGAGAGAGAGAGAGAGAGAGAGAGAGAGAGAGAGAGAGATGGATAGATAAATAGATAAATAGATTAATAGATCAAATAAAAAGTGGTCCTGTTCTGGATGCATAACCACAGCGAGAAAACGTACATCGGTTGATCGTTTTGTTAAGCCAAAAAAAACAGAAACGGACAACTACCATATTTTGTCCTGAGCAGTGGTCCTGATTAGGCTCCATACTTTCGCATTCAGCTCAACGTCCATATGAATCGTAAGTTCAAACATATGTCATTACCAACCTCAACCTGTCCTCAAGAGAACCAAGCAGCTAAAGACGTATTGTAACAATGTCACCTCTTTCAATTGGAGCAACAAGTCATATGACTGACTATAACTTCTCTGACCATAAAGCTGCTTAAAACAACAATCAGGTTCTCAAAAAAATACATGGAGAAAAGGAAAGAAAAGGCAAAGAGAAAGACAAACAGTTGCACACAACCATACACACACACACACAACACACACACACACACACACCACACACACACACACACACACACACACACACACACACACACACACACACACACACACACACACACACACACACACACACACAACATGTGGAAAACAAAATATTGTAATAAACGTTTTATGTATTTGCGGTGAACAATTCACATTGTATCACTGTTTGTTTTACTGCAGAAAGCTTTCGTTATTTTTTACCAAAGATGTTTACACAAGGAAACTATCTTGAAAAGCATTTTAAAGAAGTGATATCAGATCAAGTTTTGTTAGTTAAAATTTCAGAATCATTGGTTCACAGTCCTGTTAATGCGTTACTTTAAGGTTATTAGTTTAATTATCGTTATCTTATTTTGTTTTGTTTTGCTTTTTATGACGATTTTTCTTTTACATTTGATGTTAGCGTTGTTCTAGTTTCATTTCTCTGTTCATCCATATCGTTTTTCCCGATCCTTAATTTTTGTCCGTCCTTAATTTTTCCTTTTCTGTTCCCTCTTTCCTCCTCCTCCCCCCCCCCCAAAAAAAAAAAAAAAAAAAAAATCATCCTCCATGCCATTTTTACCCGTCTAATATCACTTATAGTGAAAAGACGTTAAATCAAGGAACGAACACACACACAAACACCAAAACCAAAACCAAAACAAGACAAACACACACACACACACACACACACACACACACACACACACACACACAACACACAACACACAGACAGAGAAGACGACGAGACGAAGAGCAGAGAGAGAGAGAGGAGAGAGAGAGAGAGAGAGAGAGAGAGAGAAGAGAGGGGAGAGAGAGAAAGGTAGAGAGGAGAAGTGGTAGAAGTAGAGACGAGAGCAGACGAGAGAAAGAAGAAACACGGTTATATTCACGGGCAGAGTGGTATGACACGTAGGACAGAACGCACAAGATAATAAAGAAAGATCAAAGATGCTTGGTTGTAACTTAAATTCCACTTCAGTATGCACTATTATTATTCGTCTATGTATCTATGTATCTGTCTATCTAAGTATATATGTATGTAGTTATACATCATGATTTATGTATGTTTATGTATCTATGTATTATATCATGCATGCATGTATGTATGTATGTATGTATGTATGTATGTATGTATGCATGCATGTGTGTATGTATGTATGTATGTATGTATGTATGTATGCATGATGTATGTATGTATGTGTGCATGTATGTTTGTATATATGTATGTATGTATGTATGTATATGTATGTGTGCATGTATGTTTGTATATATGTATGTTGGTATATGTCTATCTATCTATCTATCTATCTATCTATCTATCTATCTATCTATCTATCTATCTATCTATCTATCTATCTGTCTATCACCCATCCATCAATCCATCCATCCATCATCCATCTATCAATCTATCTATCTATCTATCTATCTATCTATCAAATCTGTCTGTCTGTCTATCTATTCATGTGTCCATCTATCTTTTTATCTGTCTATGTATCTATCTATCTGTCTGTCTACCTATCATTACATCTATCTGTTTGTCAACCCTATATACATATATGTATATGTATATATATATTATATATTATATATATATATAGTATATGTATATGTATATGTATATGTATACATGTATATGTATATGTATATGTATATGTATATGTATATGTATATCTACTATCAGAAAAATAACACAGATATTGAAACAAAATCAGGCAGTGATTAAAAGGAAGAAAAAAATAAGACGGAGAAGGAAAAGGAGAATTGAAAAAGGATAGGGTATAGGAGAAGAAAGAGGAGCAGATGGAGAAACTTGAAGAAGAATTGTATGGGGAAGAGGGGGAGGCATTAATTAATTGTCAGAGCTTTAAAGAAAATTGCTGGCGTGATATCTGACATGAGAACTATTGTGGACTAGATTGCTACGACCATCAATCCAGCAATTCCTGAATATAGGGCGCTGTGCAGAGATGGTCCAATCAATCTGACGAGAATTTCCCTGAAGAATTGGATTTACATACAGCTCAATCTATCGAGGGCTGGTACTTTTACGCCAGGAATTGTGAACCGTTTGGTGCATACCCCAAGACAATCAACTCTCTTTTTTTTCTGTCTTCTTTGTCTCCCTCCACTAGTCAGTATGTTAGTCTGTCTGTCTGTCTGTCTGTCCTCTCTCTCTTTCTCTCTCCATCTTTATTGTCTGTCTGTTCAGCTGTTCATATTTATCTGTGTCTCCCTCTAATTGTATTTTCAAGTTAAACGGAAAGCTAAAGGCAAACAGACGCTTAGACAGATAGTGATAAAATCAATCAGATGCAGAAAGAGAGAGAGAAATATAAAGAGTGGGGGGGGGGGGTGGAGGGAAAGTGTGTGTGTGTGAGAGAGAGACACACAGAGAGAGAGAGAGAGAGTGAGTGAGACAGAGACGGAGAGAGACAGAGAGAAGAGAGAGAGAGAGAGAGAGAGAGAGAGAGAGAGAAGAGAGAGAGAGAGAAGAAGACAGAGACAGAGACAGAGACAGAGACAGAGACAGAGACAGAGACGGAGTTACTCTGAATTGCCAAAGTGGGGTACAGTTTATGTTGAAAGCTTTCTATTGAATTTTTGACAAAAAGAATTCTTTGGCTCCACAGTAGAAACACTTTGGGAACTTCTCGTTCGGTGAGTTCAGCCACATTTTTACATTGTGTGTGTTTGTTTTTTTCTTTTGTTTTTTGTTTTGTTTGTTTGTCTGTTTTGAGTGTTTTTTGTTTGTGCTTTTCCTGCCCTATATTTTGCTCTGCCCCTCTATCTTTATCTGACATTGAGGGTCACCATAAGTGCAGACCATTACGGACTTCTAGTTATGTTTGATGATGAATGTCAACTCTTGTCTACTTTTTGTCTAAAGATTTTTTTTGACCTTGTGGTTTTGGCCAGTTGTCGTGCTCACTGAGGGTAGATGTTGATAAGGGTTGGACGATGTTAGTATTGACTTGTCTGAGTGTGGTCATTCCCTTCTAATACGTGACTCCTTCATTTTTATGACCTCATCATCTGAGTCATGAGACTGTATTGAGGTTGTCTGGAAGAGAACAGAAACAAAATGGCAAACAATCTTTGTTTGTTTGTCTTCTCTCTCTCTCTCTCTCTCTCTCCTCTCTCTCTCTCTCTCTCTCTCTCTCTCTCTCTCTTCTCCTCTGTCTTCTTCTGCCTCTCCTCTTCTCTCTTCTCTCTTCTCTCTCATCTTCTCTCTCTCTTCTCTCTCTCTCTCTCTCTCTCTCTCTCTCTCTCTCTCTCTCTCTTCGTGATGATTTTCCATAAGGGAGGACATCTTTCGGCTCGAGAAAAATGGTTTTATGGTGACTCTGAAGTTAAAGAAACAAACTCATATAAATATCTAGGTATTATTTTTACAACAAAACTGAGTCTCCAAAGCACATGGGTGGAAAGCAGCAGAAAAGGGAAAAGAGAAACGATGGAAATTGTTTAAGATCTTTAAGAAAATTGAACTGCACTGACCTCTCGATTTTTTGGAAATTTTCGACTCGCATGTTGAACCAATCTTAACGTATAGCTCAGAAATATGGGGATTTTCGAGCAATCATAAAATGGAAAAGGAACATACATTTGTCATCAAACGGTTCCTTTCGGTACCATTGCATTCATCTAATAAAATGTTATATGGAGAAACTGGCCGTTATCCTTTGTTTTTGAAAACTCAAATGAAGTGTATTAAATATTGTTTGAAATTAACCCAGCTCGCAATGTCAAGATTGTGCAAGCAGGCATATGAGATGTTACTGAATCAATTAGATTCGGGTAAACAAAACTGGGCATATTTCGTAAAGAAAATGTTAACCACACATGGATTTGGTATTGTGTGGATGTGCCAGGGAGTTGGTTATGAACAAGGATTTATTTCAGAATTTAGGATAGACTAGTTGATTCGTACAAACAAAACTGGCACGCTCAAATGGAAGAATCTGAGAAATATGATTGGTTCCTTTCCTTTGAAAGTATATTTCAAACCGAAAAATATATAAAGGCCGTAACAAATAAATGGCACAGAAGCAATCTTGCCCGTTTTAGACTAAGAGCCCTAGGGCTAAATGCAACAACAAGATGGTTTTACTCAAATTCATCGGCACACTCTATTTGTCCCATGTGTGATGCAGAGGCAGAATATGGAATGCATTCTTTTGTTTGTTTGCAAGTCGTATGAAAGTATACGACAAAAATGCATAATCTTTGATGAGGACATTTCATGTCAAAGAATTATTACCAGAATACTCATGACTGAAGATGAAAAATATCAAAAATCCCTCGCTAAATTTATCGCCCTTGCTTGGGAAAGTCGGAGAAAGAAAACAACATAGCAATAAATTAATGTAAGTTTATCTCCAGTGAAGATATCACTTTATACCGTTCTTATGTTTATTTGCCGGATTTGGGTCTTCCTCTTACTTATATGACTAATTATGTCGGGTGGTCAACTGTTTCTTCAACTTTTTGTTCAACTTTTTGTTCAACTTTTTTTCTTCAATTTGTTCTTCATCATTAGGAAAAAAACTTTAATTGGATGTAATGTCAGCCATGACTATATTTATAGATCATTATTTCGCGAAAAGGTCGCCGTAAAATTTAATGAATTTGTTTTATGCTCCTTGCCACAAGGACAAAAATGTCAATGGCAATAAACCAGTTTCAGTTTCAGTTTCAGTTTTAGTTTCGTTTCAGTTTTCAGTTTCAGTTTCTCTCTCTCTCTCTCTCTCTCTCTCTCTCTTTTCTCTCTCTCTCTCTCTCTCTCTCTCTCCTCTCTTTCAGATTTAGTTTCAGCCTCAGTTTCTCATGATGACGTCTCCACACTAGGAATTCATTCCATTATGCACCAAAGTCACTGAATCCGTGTGTATGGTGATCATGGCACACGCCTTAAACCTGCACATAAACCTATGAACTGGTCAGGTCCTGGGGCTCTACCAGACTCTGTTTTATCTTGTCTACGTAGGTTTTGTTTTTTTACTAATATTGCGTCAATCTATCATTGGAATATCTTGGTTATATGTAAATGACATGTGTATCTGTGTATCTGATCTTCAAAGAAAAGAACATATACATAAAATAAATAAAAACATTTAAAGGTCCGAATAACAACACAATAAGCCATTTGTGACCTCCCACCACGAAATCAGTCTTAACTCGAAGTCAGTCGAACAGCACTAGGAGCTGAAAAGGTGACTGAGGGTCTATCTGGGTGTTTTGACTTTTTCTCAAAATTGATTTCTGTAGACTATAATCTATCCCCCACAGAATTTTTTTTTTCTTGAAAAAAATATTAATCAATTTTAAATCGGTATTTTAATGCACTTATCGCAGCAGAAAGAATGCAATTTCCTACCAAAAGTACCTATTTTTATCTATTATTATAAACCGTAACCTGTACAGTACCCGCACATGTAATATACTGACGGAAAGCTCTTTGGTGCACCTTTCAGATAATGACAGCGAAAATTAGAAACAAACTGGGTCAAAGCCACCAAATAAAGAAATTTAAGGAAAATATGTAGGAGAGCACACACAAAATTTTAGAGGCCGTTTTCTCAAAATGGCCGTCATACAACTTAATGACTTTAAACATACATAACTTCTACAAGCTTTATTGAAGTACCAAAATAATCAGCAGAATGTACACTTTCCAGTGATATGTATATCTCAAAATGCCCAAAATGCTAGTTAAGACTGATTTCGTAGTGGGAGGTCACATTTAGTAGTAACTTGTTCACAGCACAGAACCCAAAGTCTATGTACAAAGCCTAAGCTGCCTATCACAAGATGAAGACAATATTTTCTTAATTATAGGCTCGCAAATTGGCAGCTTTAGAGGCTTTGATCCACTCTCTTCATCACCCCTCCTCAATACACCATCAAATTCAAGTTTATTTTCTTGACGTTCCAAAGCCAGGAAGTCCACGGGGGCCAGCGACATCAAGCCACCATAAGGCCACTCACCGGAGGAGGTTCTGTGCTGCTAGTGGGTATTTTCAATGGAGTTTAAGTGTCTGTTCTGAATCTAAGTGACACTTGCTGGATCTCATCAAGGGAGTTAACAATGCCTGTTCTCTATCAATGTGACACCAAATCTCTTATGTGGAGTTTAACAGTGTTTGTTCTAAATCAAGTGACACTTACTGATCTATGGGGAACTGGATCTTGAGGGAGTTTAACAGTGTCTGTTCTGTATCAAAGTGATACCTACTGGATCTCTTCAGGGCAGTTTAACTTGTCAATTTTGAATCAAAGTGATACTTACTGGATCTCTTCAGGGAGTTTAACGTGTCATTTTGAATCAAAGTGATACTAGGATCTCTTCGGGAGTTTAACTGTGTCAATTTGAATCAAATGATACTTACTGGGTCTCTTAGGGATTTAACTGTGTCAATTTGACTCAAAGTGATACTTTCTGGATCTTTCGGGAGTTTAACGGGTGTCAATTTTGAATCAAAGTGATACTGGATCTCTTCGGGAGTTTAACTGTGTCAATTCTGAATCAAAGTGATACTTTCTGGATCTATTCAGGAGAGTTTAACTGTGTCAATTCTGAATCAAAGTGATACTTACTGGATCTCTTCAGGGGAGTTTAACTGTGTCAATTCTGAATCAAAGTGATATTTACTGGATCTCTTCAGGGAAGTTTATCAATGTCTGCTCAGTATCAAAGTGACGCGTGTGCTTTCTCTTTAGTTGGGTCGAACAGTGTTTGTTTTGAATGAAAGTGACGCTTGCTCGATCTCCTCAGGCCTGTTTAACAGCGCCTGTTCTGTATCAAAGTGACATTTACTGGATCTCTTCAGGCGGAGGGAAGTTTAACAGTGTTGTTCTAAATTAAAGTGAATGCCTTCCGATCAAGCAAATAAAAAGTAAACAAAAAATAATGAGAATGTGCATTGAATTCACAAAGCAGAACAGTCGCAACTTTTAGGCCAATTGGTTTTCGTCAGGTGCACATAAAGTAGCGTCTGTAATGTTAAGTGAATTAGATTCGGCTTCTCATTCTAAATTGTGCATGCGTGTGTGCTTGCGTACGTGCGCGCGACTAGAATTTCTGCACTGGTCAGTATGGCCAATATAATTGTGTGTGTGTTGTGTGTGTGTGTGTGTGTGTGTGTGTGTGGTGTGTGTGGTGTGTGTGTGTGTTATGTGAGTGTGTGTGTTGTGTGGTGTGGTTGTTGATGTGTGTGTGTTGGTGTGTAGTGTGTGGTGTGTGTGTGTATGGTATGTGTTGATGTGTGTGGTTGTGTGTGTGTATGTTGGTGTATATGTGTATGTGTGTGTGATGTTGTGTATGTGTGTTGTTGTGTGTAGTGTATGTGTTGTGTGTGTGTTTGTGTATGTGTGTGTTGTGTGTATGTGTGTGTGAGTGTGTTGATGTGTGTGTGTGTGTGTGGTTATGTGTGTGTGTATGTGTGTGTGTGTGTGTGTGTGTGTGTGTGTGTGTGTGTGTGTGTGTGTGTGTGTGTGTGTGTGCTTGTTTGGCGATTGTTCTGATCCAACGCACAAAAGACACTGCGGTCCAAGTACACACACCCCCACTCCAAACACTATGGACAATATTGCTCAGTCGTCATAAAGCAAGACCATACGGGCTGGTTGGTTCTATTGATAGAGCCATGGGCTCAGGATCTAATGTCTTGAGTTCAATCCCAGCCTGCAACATTAAACACTGGCCTGTTTCAAAACAAGTGCGACTGCCCGCGCCCAGGCAAACAGAACCAGAAGAACAAGCAAACCAAAGCAAGCGCGTATTCAACACAACAAGACAAGACAAGCGCCGCCAATTTGCGAATCCGGTCACAAACAGACCACAAACAACACCAAACAACGGATAATAAAAAGAGGACTAGAAATTTCCCTGCCACCTGGTCCAGTGGATAAAAAGGGGACCAAATGGAATGTCCATGTGTTCATGAGCAGTAGTAAGAAGTGGGGAGAGGGGAGGCAACTATTATGTCAAAGGGGAAGTGAGATGAGCTCTGCAATTTGAGAAGTGGACATGCCATATCGGTATCGCCCTGTTCTGAAGAAGGTACAGGGCAAGAACCAAGAGGTAAGGAGTGGACTGGCCTGTTTGCTGCCCATCTTAACGTTTCCATCATTCTAGCGGTGTCAGTTTAATGTTTTAAAAATCTCTCCAAGCTCCCTTTCTGCTCCTCATTTCAAGAGCTTGCCAGCGCATACAGTTTTTTGAGCAGGCTGGGGGAGTCTGAAAATTTTGGGCAGATTTGGTTGGAGCGCATATGGAATTATCCTAGCGCGATGAATCCCTCCTGAACAAACTCCAAACTCCAACATGTAATTAGGGAAGCCGGGTGTTGAAGGTTTGGGGAGAGTGGGTGGGTAGGGAAGAGCGGAGAGAGGGAGTTGTGATGGTTATGATGAGCGAGGAGACCAGCACCTCTCCCTCTACCCCCCAACAGTATCAATGGACGGCAGGATCCCAATACCCCAAATAGAATTTATCTCAAGCATGAACACCGAAGAGGATGTCGGAAACAAGATCACCAGGACAGAACTGGTGAACAGTCAAAATTACGAAACGACACACAGTAACATCAACTATTGATGACTTCCTGGCTCTATTATCCAGAGACTTCACCCAGACAGAATTGTCTGAAAACTGCTGGACTTCTCCAGAACACTACAAGTGTGTGTCTATAGTGCCATCTCAGCCCACAAGTTTAACCCTTTGACTCCCGCATAATATCCACCAACTGCAACAAACTTAACTCTTTGACTCCCTCACCCTATCCACCAGCTTCCTGCGGAAGCTGGTGGATAGGGAGAGAGAGTCAAAGAGTTAAGTTTTTTTCCTTTGCCAGCATGGTTGACAATGCAGGATGCTAGTGGATAGGCTGCTGGAGTCAAAGGGTTAAACAACGACCATCTCACTGTCCATTCTTACAGTGCCCATAATCAGTTGGGTGATGTCCGTGTGATGTTTGATACAGAATGTAAATCCTGTCTGCCTTTCGTCTGATGACATTGTGGGACTTTCCAGTACTCTTATCGATTCCTTGATTATAAAGGGTTGGTTTCAGTGGAGACCGCAACAACGATTTGTCTGGTTTTGATGAATCCTTCTTGATGCGTCGCTGAACTTGGCGATCTCCACTATGCTGCTGACGTACTATGTACGTCACCTAAGGTACTGATACTCTTTCGTTCATTATTGCAGATGTGCCTCCTCTGATCACTTTTTTTCTGTGCTGCGACACATTTTAGACCAATTGTCTTTTTTTTTCGTGTGTGTATGTGTGTGCGCGCACGTGTGTGTGTGTGTATGTGTGCGCATGTGTCCGTGTGTGTGTGTGCGCATGGTGTGTGTGTGTGTGTGTGCGCGCATGTGTGTGTGTGTGTGTGACAGAGGGAGAGAGATAGAGAGAGAGACAGACAGACAGACAGACAAGCATATAGACAGAAAGACAGACAAGAGACAGAGAGAGACAGAGAGAGAGAGAGAAAGACAGGCAAAAGACACAGATGGGGGAGAGAGAGAGAGGGGAGAGAGAGAGAAAGAGAGAGAGAGAGACAGAGAGACAGAGAGAGACAACACATAGAGACAGAGAGACAGAGAGAGATTTCAAACACTTTGTAAGAAGAATCGTTTCTACGCATTACATCCTGACTTAAATCAGTCAAAGAATGATTATATCCAAAAGGAAAACCATCATAGAAACAGTCTGCTCTATCCATCACAATTAGCACTGTGCGCTGAATAAGACAACTTGAATCTTTTTTGTGGAAAAGTGCTTAGTAGGGTGAATATTTCAGGATTACAGACAGTCCAAACGAATAAATATACATCTTTAAAGACCATCAGTTGGCTTAACTGACATTATGGGATATTGATAGAGATCTGTCATGCTTTTCCTTCTGCTTTCCTTTTATAGCTGCCTGTTTGTACCATTCTGTGTGCTGTAGGAGAATTATCTAATGGTTTGCAGCGAATTTGTAAGCCGATGTGAACAAATTGCATGCAGTGGGTGTCAGATTCTTTTCGTGTTTTGACACGTCTTCTTTGGAGTGCCTCTTGCTTGAAAACTGGACACCTTGTTGTTTTGTGCTTCTCTCTCTCTCTCTGTCTCTCTGATTCTCCATGTCTTTGTCTCTGTCTGTCTGTCTCTCTGTTCTCGCTCTCTCTCTCTCACGCACAGTCTCTCTCTCTCTCTCTCTCTCTCTCTCTCTCTCTCTCTTTTGTGGTTGTCGCTCTCTCTGTCTCTCTTGCTCCCTCTCTCCACCTCTCTCTGTCTCTGTCTGTCTCTCTCTGTCTGTCTTTCTCTGTCTGTCTGTCTCTCTCTGTCTCTCTCACATTCTCTGTCACTGTCTCTATCTGTCTGTCTCTTTGTCTTTCTGTCTATATATCTATCTCTGTCTCTCTCTTTCTCCATCGATCCTTCTCCCTCTGCTCCACCCCATCTCTCTCTCTC
>JAPXFY010000023.1:25857725-25860225 GCA_030674185.1 Monoplex corrugatus | reverse complement strand
TTTGATTTTATCAAGATTTTGCGCTATACAAATAAAATATTGTATTGTTGTATTATTGTATTGTAATATTTCAGGATTACAGACAGTTCCAAACGAATAAATATACATCTTGAAAGACCATCAATTAGCTTAAGTGACATTACAGTATATTGGTAGAGATATGTCTTGCTTTATCTTCTTCTTTTCTCTTTTAGCTGTCCGTTTGTACCATTCTGTGTGTCGCAGGGAGGATGATCTTATGATTAGCAGTGAGCTTGTAAGACTGATGTGTAAAACTGCAGTGTAGTGTCAAAGCCTTTTGCTCTATCGATCTATGTCTTCCTTGGTCTGTCTCTCGCTTGAAAACTGGATGCCTTGTTTCATGCTTCTTTCTCTCAATCTGTCTCTCTCAGTGTCTTTGTCTCTGTCTCTTTCTCTTTCTCTCTCTCTCTCTCTCTCTTTCTCTCTCTGCCTCTCTCTTTCTCTCTCTGCCTCTCTCTTTCTCTCTTTCTTCATGATTATGTATAAGTAGATTCATCATAGGCATCAAGTGTCTTGCCACGTGACGATGGCGATCTTGGCACTCCATATACATCTGTCCCTTGTTGCCACAAGCACATCTTCCACCCTCTTTGTCCTCATCCACTCTGCAAGTCCGTCCAATATTTTTTTTCCTATGTCTACCTGGTGCTCTTTTTCCCTCCAGCTTTCCAGTTGTGACCAGGTGCTCCAATTCCCCTTTCCTCATAAAATGGCCTATAAATGTTGCCTGCCTTTTCCTAATCTTCCTTATGAATGATCTTTGTGTGTCTGCCTCCATCAAGACTGTCTCGTTTGTTTTCTTTGCTGTCCATGGAAGTGGATTAGCAATTCCAAATATTTAAATTAAACTGGCAGTTGTGCTGGTAGGCCTATCTCTGCATCTACATCATTTTGCTTCATCACAATTTTGCTCTCATTCCTAAATTTCACTCTCTCTCTCTCTCTCTCTTTCTTTCTCTCTCTCTCTCTCTCTCTCTCTCTCTCTTTCTATCTCTCTATCTCTTTCTCTCTCCCCCATTCTCTGTGTACCCTCTCTCTTTCTCTCTCAGACTCATATTTTAATCAAAGATTTCGCATCTTTTGCACTGCTCCTGTATCACACGTTATTCATTTTAACATGACTGACCAACACATCTAAAAAGGCACTGAAACAGGGGTCACAAAGAGAGCAGGCGTGCAGAGCCCAGAGTGTGAGAGTATTAATTGTACAGCACAGGGGAAATGTTGAGATGGAGTGCTGGACCCATGTCCTGTAATAATCACTAAGCGATCACCACCGGCACATAATGATAATAATAATAATAATTACAATATTAATATAGCGCAAAATCTTGATAAAATCAAATCTAAGCGCGGAAAGTAAATTGTCACACACACACACACACACACACACACACACACACACACACACACACACACACACACACACACACACACACACACATACACACACACACACACACACACATATATATATAATATATATATATATATATACATGTACACACACGCACACACACATAGACAGACAGACAGACAGACACATATACACACACACACACACACACACACACACACACACACACACACACACGCGCGCGCGCACACGTACACGCACACACACACATGCACACACATTTTCATAGATTATGTAAAATGTAGTCATAGGGATTGGGAACAAAATCCAAATATGTGTGTGTTTTGGTTTAATAAACTATTTAAATACATTAACATATAATTAATACTCTTATTATTATTTACATGTACATGCACATGCGGAAAAAATCCAAGAGAAAGACGAGAATCTGCACAGCTTGACACCAACTCATCACCAATTGTAACAGAAATCTTGTGACATAGGAGAATTGAATTCAATTCTTTGTGAGACACTAAACTGAAGCTGCCAGAACAATCAGCAATTTTAGATGGAACTCACAAAGCCGAATTTCGTGTAAGAAGTTGAGGCTGAATTCGAGACATCGGATCATAGGTGTGTGACTCTACAAAACTAGCAAGTCAAGTGGCCATCAGCGATAAAATCATTGCGTAGACAAGACACTTAACACTTGCAATAGAGGTTTTGAACCTGAGATATCAGATTTCTTGTCAATCGCTGTATCAAAAGTAGCACATTAACCAGCTGAAAACGATGGAATAAAAACTTAAACGAACAACTGACACGTTTGATAGAGGTATTGAACATGAGACATCAGATCTTTGGTCCACAACTCTATCAAATTAGCAAGACAACATGTTAGGGCAGAAAAAGGAGAAAAATCGGGAATAGAAATAAGAGAGAGAGAGAGAGAGAGAGAGAGAGAGAGAGAGAGAGAGAGAGAGAGAGAGAGAGAGAGAGAGAGACAGACAGAGAGAGAGAGACAGACAGAGAGATTACGAAGTGTTTGAGAGAAGGATCGTGTCTACGCATTACATCCTGACTTAAATCAGACAAAGAATGATTATACCCAAAAGGAAAACC
>JAPXFY010000023.1:25837725-25847725 GCA_030674185.1 Monoplex corrugatus | reverse complement strand
GTTTTAAAATTGTCCTGCGTTGATTTTGAAGTTGCATGGAGTTTTGCTACGAGAAAGCGAGCGACATAGATTAATACGTTTTTCCTCTTTCCCTCTTTGTTTTTTTTTCTTTTCTTTCTTTCTTTCTTTCTTTTTATTTATTTATTTATTCTTTTATTTATTTATTTGTTGATTTATTTATTTATTCATTGTTCACTTTTTGTGTAAACAGGGAGATTGTCAGTATGGTCTGATTATCTTTTTCTGATTTTGTTTTTGCTCTTTGTCACAAAAGACTAAGCAAATGAAATTTGGATTGCTGTCCATATGGATAATGTGTCACCACAGAGATTTAAACACAGGACTTTCTCACTTTCAAGAGAAAGGTATGTATCCACTGGGACCCCACAATCCACATACAGTCTGGATTGTCTTCTTTCCTTGTCTTTCAGTTTTTGTTGTTGTTGTTGTTGTTGTTTGTAGTTTTGTTTGTTTTGTTTCTGTCTTAGTGTTTGTTTTTATCTATCTCCGTTTTCTCTTTTCTTTTCTACCTTCCTTCCTTCCTCTATTCATTATTCATTCGTTTATGTATTCATCCTTTATTCATTCATTTCTCCATCATTCTTTTATCTATAATCATTTAGTTAATCCATCCATCCATCCTTCATTCATTCGTCATGCATTCATTAATTCATTCATTGTTCGTTTATTCATAGCTCTTTTTTCTGTCCATTCACATTTTTGTTTCACTCCTTTGTCATCCTTTCGTGTATTGATATTCATTCATTCATTCTTTCGTTAATTCATTCATTCATTTATTCATTCACTCATTCATTTATTCATTCATTCATTCATTCATTCATTCATTCATTCATTCATTCAATCATTCATTCATTCATTCATTCATTCATTTTGTCGTTCATAAATCATTCATTCACCACCATTCATTCATCAAATATTCATTCATTTGTTCCTTTATTTATTCAATCGTTCATTCATTCATTCATTTATTCATTTATTCATTCATTCATTCATTCAACATTTTATCATTTTTCTATTCACGAAACTTTTCATTCTTCCTTATTTTTGTATTTGTCTTTCTTTCTTAAATCAATCTGATTATTTTTTGCCAAATTTTCCTTCACACTTTATTGGTTTTTATTTCTTTGTTTGTTTATTGTTTGTTTGTTTGTTTGTTTTTAATCTTTCATTAATTTTCTGATTTACCCACCACCAATTCCATCACCCCCCTCCACGCGCACACACACACACACACACACACACACACACACACACACACACACACACACACACACACACACACACACACAACACACATACACACACACGCACACACATATCACAATCAGCACCATTCTTTGTTTAATTTTGTTTTCTTTCCTAGCTTGAGATTGTCACCCTCAGTCTCGTTTGTAATGACGAACAGTATCGATTATCTCCCTTCCTTTCTTTCTGTCTTTTTTGTATTTCTTTATTTGCTTCCTCCGTCAATTTGTTCATGTCTTCCTTTTTAAACTCCTGATATATTTTTGGTATTTTTCTAAGAGTCCTAATTGAATTTTCGTTTTTACACTAGTCTTTCGTTTTTTTTGGTTATTCTTCTGCTTTCATTCGTTCAGTGGTGGCGATCGTATCCCTCGCCTGCTCTCTAATTTCCAAATGAAAGATGGTTTGGCGTTACTGACATTGACACGATAGAGCACAAAACATCCAACAAATAGAATGAGAAATATACATGCGGGGAGGACAACAGAAGGAAGAGAGAGATAAGGGGAGAGAGAGAGAGAGAGAGAGAGAGAGAGAGAGAGAGAGAGAGAGAGAGAGAGAGAGAGGAAGGCAGGGAAGAGAAAGTGAAGGAGATAAAGAGAAGAAAGAGTAAGAGAGAGAGAGGAAGATAAGATAAGAGAAAGTGAAGGAGAGAAAGAGAAGACAGAGAGAGAGAGAGACAGACAGACAGACAGACAGACACTGAAAGAAAGAGAGAGAGAGAGAGAGGGGGGGGGCAGAAGGAATTAGTATGAGAAAGAAATAGAGGCAGAGAGACAGAGAGAGACAGAGAGACAGAGAGACAGAGAGACAGAGAGAGACAGAGATACAGAGAGAGAGACAGAGAGAGAGAGAGAGATGGAGAGAGGGAGGGATAATGTATTTACATGTGTATATTGTATGTGTTTATATACATGTGTATATAAATATATATATATATATATGTATATATATATATATATATATATATATACTATATATATATATATATATATATATATATATATATATATATATATATATATATGTGTGTGTGTGTATGTGTGTGTGTGTGCATATATATATATATATATATATATATATATATATATATATTACGAGGGTTGTTCAATTTAAGATGACACTAGGCTTGCCGTTTGAAAACGAAGCAACGCACAGAAAAATGTTTATACCAAACACAACTTTAAAGTTTACCTGATTAGCATGCAGAAAATAAAGTTGACATCATGACGCAACTCGGAGTATGACGTAATTACAAATGTGTTTCAAATAGCTGAGCCTGAAAAAAATGGACGTCACCAATGAGCAATTTCGTTTCTACACTTTCACAAGGCTACAACTTGGTGACGATTGTAGGAAGATACATGCAGATTTGCAAGCTGTTTACGGAACGGATTGTGTGTCTTACCGCACAGTTTGCAGGTGGGTCAAACAATTAGGAGCAGGTAGAGTGCCATCTGATTGGGGTAATCGTGCAGAGCGAGCTTTACCAGCTCGGAACGAACAAAACATTGCATATGTGAAAAGACTGATAGAGGAGGATCCACATTCGACTGTGCGGGAATTAAGCGAGGCATGTGAGCTTTCAATTGGCACCATTAACAACATTCTGCACAAAGACCTTCACATGAGAAAACTGGCTGCAAGATGGGTGCCATATCTCTTAAGTGATGATCAGAAGCAGCAGCGGGTGGCATGTTCACGCAAACTGCTCGATGAGTTTGAGCCCAACGGGCCAAAACGACTGTGTGACTTAGTGACGGGAGATGAGAGTTGGCTCACATTCTACGGCATCCCCAACAAACGCTGCAACCGCATGTGGGTTGGCCCTGACGGAGACCGACCAGTTGTTCTTCGCCCAGGATTCCAGAGTCGCAAGCGACTGTTTTCTATTTTTTTCAACACGCAAGGCCTTGTGGCAATTGACATTTTGCCTGAGAAATCAACAATCACTGCCTCCTACTATACCCAAGTTGTGCTCCCCAAAGTTGTAGGAAAAATCCATGAGCAGCGCCCAACCGTCGGCACCCAGAGGACCCTTCTTCTGCATGACAATGCCAGTGCCCATAAGGCGAAGGTCACCACAACCTTCCTGAGCGAGCAAGGGATCCAAGTTTTGGACCACCCACCCTACAGCCCCGACTTGGCCCCATGCGACTTCTGGCTGTTCCCTGTTCTGAAGGAAAAGCTCGCTGGGCGTAAGTTTGACCGGGTACAAGACCTCGCCAAAGCCGTAAGATCAGAGTTGTCTGGTCTGCCTAAAACCGACTATCAGAGGGCGCTTGAGAATTGGCGTAGGAGGCTTGAACTTTGCATCCTAGCCAATGGAGAATACTTCGAGGGGATGTAAAAGTTTCAAGTTGCTGAGATGAGAGGTACGTTTTTTAAGGGGGTGGTGACATCTTAAATTGAACAACCCTCGTATATATATATATATATATATATCATCATCATCATCATCATCAAGTACCTTGCCAGATGGCGATCATGGCCTTCTATCTGTTTCTATCCCTTGCTGCCCAAGCACCTCTTCCACTCTCCCTGTCTTCAGCCGCTCTGAAAGTTCATGCAATATTTTCTCCCTGGGTTAACATGGTGTTTTCTTTCCCTCCATCTTTCCCGTTGTGACCAGGTGCTCAAATTCCCCATTCCTCATAAAATGGTCTATAAATGTTACCTGAGAGAGAGTGTTCGTGTGTTGGCGTCTCTCTCTCTCTTTCTCTCTCCCTCTCTTTCTCTCTCTCTCTTCCTCTCCCTCTCTCTCTCTCTCTTCGTTTTTTTCTCTTTATCTTTCTCTGTTCTCTCTCTGTCTTTCTCTGTTTGTCTCTGTGTCTGTGTCTGTCTATTTGTCTCTGTCTGCATTTCTACCTCTGGCTGTCTGTATGTCTGTCTCTATCTCTGTCTCTGTGTCTGTCTCTGTTGCTGTCTGTCTGTCTCTCTCTGTCTCTCTGTCTCTCTGTCTCTCTGTCTCTGTCTCTCTCTATCTTTCTCTATCTGTAAATCTCACTTTGTCTCTCTCACACACACTTTGTGTTTTTGTCTCTGTCATAGACTTTGTCTCTCATCTGTCTGTCTCTTTATTTGTCTCTCTGAATCTGTCTCTCTTTCGATTTTATGTTTTGAGTTTTCCTTCTGACTTTCTTTCTAGTAAAACCACATTGTTTTTTTCTATTGACCTTCTGCACTTTTACAATGTCCCTTTTTCCTGGTTTCTCTTTCAGTCTTCCTTTCTTTCTGTCTTTATCTATTTCCCACAGACAGTTAATACGTGTTGTATATGTGGGCTGTCGTTTACCTGATTAATGTAATTGGGTTTGTCATCCTTGCTTTGCTTGTTTTGCTATTCTGCTGATTGGTCTTTCCTGTCTGAACTTGACTCTTGTTGTTTTCATTGTATTGTGGATTTTTGTTAATGTTTATCTTGGTTCTTGTTTGTTTGTTTCATTGTTTATCCTTTGTTTGTTTGTTTTTTTTGTATTTGAATCTTTCCCCTTTCCTCTTTATGTCTTCTCTTTCTTTCTGTCTCTATTCTGTCTCTTTTTTCTTTCTTCCTATCTACTTTCTTTCTCTTCTTTCTCTCTATCTGTTTGTCTGTTTGTCTGTCTGTCTATCTGTCTGTCTGTCTGTCTGTCTCTCTCTCTCTCTGTCTCTCTCTCTCTCAATTTGTGTATGTTTCTTTTTTGTGTGTACCTTTTTGTTTCTCTCTGTGTGTTGCTTTCTAAGTATCTGTCTCTGTCTCCCTCTGTGTTTCCTTTTTTGTTAGTTTGTCTCTTTCTTTGTCTCTCTCTCTTTCTTTCCCTTTCTCTTTGTCTCTGTCTCTTTCTCTTTTTCTCTTTCTCTCTCTTTGTCTCTCTCACTCTGTCTCTCTCACACTCCCTTTCTCTGTTTTTGTCTCTGTCCCAGACATTGTCTCCTATCTGTCTGTTTGTTTATTTTTCTCTATGAATCTGTCACTCTTTCGTTTTTGTGTGTTGGTTATTTCTTCTGTCTTTCTTTCTAGTAAAACTGTATCGTTCGACCTTCTGCACTTTTATAATGTTCTTTTTTCTGGTTTCTCTTTCAGTCTTGGTTTCTTTCTGTCTTTATTTATGTCCCGCAGGCAGTTAATACGTGTGGTATATGTGGGCTGTCGTTTACCTGATTAATGTAATTGGGTTTGTCATCCTTGCTTTGCTTGTTTTGCTATTCTGCTGATTGGTCTTTCCTGTCTTAACTTGACTCTTGTTGTTTTCATTGTATTGTGGATTTTTGTTAATGTTTATCTTTTGTTTTGTTTGTTTGTTTCATTGTTTTCCTCTGGGTTTTTTTAATTTTTGTATTTAAGTTGTTTCCCTTTCTTCTTTATGTCTTTCCTTCTCTTTCTTTCTGTTTTTTTTTTTCCTGTCTCTGCTTCTCTTTTTTCTTTTTTTCCTTCTTTCTCTTCTTTCTTTCTCTCTATCTGCTTCTCTCTCTCTCTCACTCTCTCTGTGTCTCTGTCTCTGTCTGTCTGTCTGTCTGTTCTTTATCTGTCTTTATCTCTGTTTCAGTATTACTGATTTTCTCTGTGTGTCTGTCTCTGTGTATGTTTCGATATTTTTTGTATCGTTTTGTTTTTCTCTGTGTGTCACTTTCTCAATCTCTGTCTCTGTCTCCCTCTCTGATTTTGTCTCTCTCTTTGTCTGTTTCTCTCTCTTTCCTTCTCTTTCACCCCTCTCTCTCTCTCTCTCTCTTTCTCTTTGTTTCTCTGTCTCTCTCACACACACCCTCTCTCTTTTTTATTCTATGTCGCAGATTTTGTCTCTCATCTGTCTGTTTGTCTGTTTATTTTTCTCTCGATCTGTGTCTCTCGTTTTTGTGTTTAGAAGTTTCCTTCTGGCTATCTTTCTAAAAAAAACCACATTGTTATTCTATTGATCTTCTGCACTTTTACAATGTTCTTTTTTTCCTGGTTTCTCTTTCAGTCTTTTTTTTTTAAACATATTTTTTGTATTCAAGGAAAAACATTGCAGCATACAACAGGACATTGAATACAACAAGCAGAAACTTTTTTCTGTCTGTATTTATTTCCCACAGGTTCTGTCTGTCTGTCTGTCTCTCTCTCTCTCTCTCTCTCTTCTCTCTCTCTCTCTCTCTCTCTCTCTCTCTCTCTCTCTCTCTCTCTCTCTCTCTCTCCACATCCGTCTTCTTTTCTTTCTTTATTCCTGTGTCTCTTTCATTCTCTCTCTCTGTTCATTTCTGTTTATTTATAATTCTTTCTTTCTCTCTTTCTTTCGTGTTTTATGTTTCTTTAGTTTTACGTTCCTTTCTTTTGTTTTCTCAGTTCTACATGAACTTAAAACCAAACGCTCAGCTCCCACAGGAGTCTTTGTGTCTGGCCCAAAACTAAAATGGGAAGTAATGTGCTGCAACACAAAACACATCAATTACACTCTCGGGAAAATGACATGGAGTGTTTAGGCCCGGCAGGTTTAAGCACTTTCCTGGCAACCGAGAAAGTCGGGTTTGATTCCGTGTCTCTGACCTGTGCGGACATGTTGGTGTTTGCAGTCTACGAGCATCCTGCATTGTCAGCCATGCTAGCAAAGCAAAAACTTAACCCTTTGATTTCCCTTACCTATCCACCAGCTTATTGCAGGAAGCTGGTGGATAAGGTAAGGACTCAAAGGGTTAAGTTTTCACGGTTGGTGGATAGGGTGCAGGAGTCAAAGGGTTAAACCTGTTTGGTTTATTTACACAAGCAGTACGTCAAATACGAGTATGCATGTTCACGATGATGGAAGTCATTCAGTGTCCAGTGGCTTATAGAAATATGCAACCACCCAGCATGTACGCCCACTGAAGACAGAATATGCAGACTGCACAACAACATACTCTCTGCACATGTTGGGAAATCAATGTGTATGCACGCATTGGACAACTGTCGAAACGCTTACATTTTCTTTCTGATTTTTTGTTGTTTGTTTGATGGGTGTTTTTTTTTTTGTTTTGTTTTTGGTTGTTTTTCGTATTTTTTTTCTGCCTGTTACCTGTTCCGCTTGTACCATCATATCATGGAGAAAGACTTGACAGAGAGCAGTCAGCTGGTATGCCTGAAGTGAAGAAATGCCATGTGGTGCCCAGGTCTCTTTCACGTCATCAATCCAGGTCTTCCTTGGTCCACCTCTCACTTTAAATCCAGCTATATTCCTCTTGGGACAGCTGGAGGCATTGCACCTGGTCAGGTGACTAAACCACTTAGTTCTCTGTTGATAAACAAGATGATAGACCGAAGGTGTTCCATTCATTTCTCTGATCTTAATGCTTCTGCTGATCATGTTCTGTCTGGCCATGTCTACAGCTATTACAAAACAAAAAAAAAACAAAAACAAAAAAAATCTCATCTCACATCTGGTGATTTTGTGCTCTAAGGGCTTGGTCAGGGTCAGGTCTGGCACTGGTATGTCAGGGTGAGATGAATATGGAACTCTGAGCTTTTGGCTTTTGTTTTATTAGGGATGCTTGGACGGTTTCAGGAGTGACACAGGACCAGATCTCATCATGTTCCCTGCAGCATGGCTTTGGCGACCATGGCCTTCCACACGAATCTATGCCCTGTATTCAGCCATCCTGTAAGTCCGTCCAATATTTTCTCCCTGGGCTTACCTGGTGTTCTTTCCCTCCAGCCTTCCTGTTGTGACCAGGTGTCTAATTCCCCTTTCTTCATCTGTCCTATAAATTTTACTTGTCTTTTCCTAATCTTCTGTATTAATGATCTTCTTGTGTCTATCTCCTTCAAGACGTCACGATATGTTTTCTTTGCTGTCCATGGAACTCTCAACATTCTTCTTACAAACCACATTTCAGTTGCCTCAATTTTGTTCTGACTTTGTTTGTTGACTGCCCACTTCTCACAATCGCACATCAGTATCGGTTCTATACAGCATTCAAGAATTCTCTTTCTGACGTTAATTGGTTGGCATTTGTTGATCAGAAAGCTTTTCATCTTCTTGAATGCTGTTTTGGCTTGGCCAATTCTGCTGGCTATTTCTGATGTGCGTCTGCCGTCTGGTGAGATGATTATTCCCAGGTATTTAAACTAGAGGCACAATTTCTTCAACAGGCACCATGTGGGAAGGTGTCCTGTATTTCCACATTTATATTTCTTCCGTCTCTTAGCTGTTGAACAGCATCTCTTCTACGCTGTTGGGATGTGATCAGAGGGGATTCTTTTCCATAGGGGACACTTCTCTGTTTGTGTTTGTTGGTTGGTTTGCTCCATGCACACACAGGGCCGTGTATCATTTACGTGCACAGCCAACACACAGGAAGAGTTACGTGTAGAAATGAAAGAAAATGGAAGGGGAGAGTACCTGACTTGTTGTTTTGGGGAATTGCTTCTCTGTGTGAGACTTCTGTTTGTGTGTACAGCATCTTTTCCTTTCCTTCCTTCCTGTCCATCTGTCGTTCTTTTTTTTTTTCACATACTCTGATTTATTTTCTTTCCTTTTGTCCATTGTTTCTCTTTTTGTTTTGTGTTTTTTCTTTCATTCTTTCTTTTTTCATACTTCTTGAAGTTAATTTTAAGCAATATTACACATGAAACACATCACACACACACACACTACAACACACACACACACACACACATCCACACACACACACACACAAAAACCACACCAGCGCGCGCGCTGCACAAATATCCACCTATCATCTATCTATCTATGTGTATATCTCTCTGTCTCTCTCTGTCTCTGTTCTGTCGTCTGTCTCTGTTCTCTACTCCTCTCTCTATCTATCTATCCATCATCTATCTATCTATCTATCTATCTATCTATCTATCTATCTATCTATCTATCTATCTATCTACCTATCTGTCTATTACTTATCTATCTACCTAGCTATCATGTGAGTGTGTGTGTATTTGTATGTATGTGTGTGCTTGTGTGTGTGTGTGTGTGTGTGTGTGTGTGTGTGTGTGTGTGTGTGTGTGTGTGTGTGTGTGCGCGCGCGCGATGTTGGTGTGGTGTGGTGGTGGTGGTGGTGAAGGTTGTGGTGGTGGTGGTGTATGTGTGTGTGTTGTGTGTAGTGTGTGTGTGTGTGTGTGTGTGTGTGTGTGTGTGTGTGTTGTGTGTGTGTGTGTGTGTGTGTGTGTGTGTGTGTGTGTGTGTGTGTGGTGTGGTGGTGGTGGTGGTGGTGTGTGTGTGTGTGTTTGTTTCATTTGTTCACACTTTTCTCTACAAGACAATTAACAGAAGAGATTTTTTTTTCCCAGACAAAATAAGGGGTTAATTTATTGACTCGACCATCTGTTGCAGTTCACTCCCTATATTTTTTCTAAACTGTTAATTTGAATGAAATTATTCTAGACTTTGCGTTAATACTATTGTCAATCCTGGTGGTTTTAAAATTGTCCTGCGTTGATTTTGAAGCTGCATGGAGTTTTGCTACGAGAAAGCGAGGATATAGATTAATACGTTTTTCCTCTTTCCCTCTTTTTTTTTTTCTTTTATTTTATTTTATTTATTTTTTTTTTTTTTTCTATTTATTTATCTATTTATTTTGTTTATTTTGTTCATTTATTTATTTATTCTTGTTCACTTTTTGTGTAAACAGGGAGATTGTCATGATGGTCTGATTATCTTTTCTGATTTTTTTTTGCTCTTTGTCACAAAAGACTAAGCAAATGAAATTTGGATTGCTGTCTATATGGATAATGTGTCACCACAGAGATTTAAACACAGGACTTTCTCACTTTCAAGAGAAAGGTATGTATCCA
>JAPXFY010000023.1:25809172-25835125 GCA_030674185.1 Monoplex corrugatus | reverse complement strand
AAACGTTTGCGAACTCCACACACAGTAGCTCCTGTGTCTCGCAAAATCGAACAAGACTTGCCATTTACAGATCCAGACTCCAAGTGCAACTGATCTTTTAAAGATCGAAACCTACAAAACAGTAATTCATAAAACATTAAATCAAGAACTACAACTCAATACAACTCTTGACTTCCAAAATCATTCACTTCACTTTTACACAACTACGTTTCTTCACAATCTCTACATGTCTCAATTTTTGGTAAATATATCAACAAATCAAAAGATTCACCAACCTGCTAACATAGCAGCTTAAGACAAACAGATTTAGTTCTCTTCAGGTGGCAAAGATATGCGACCGCTCCACCTGGAAATCTCTGTAGAACTGACTTTTTAGTTCACAGATTTTCGACACGCACACAACGCTACACGAATTCCACGCTCCACGAATTCCACGCTCCGTGCACTCCACGCTTTTACTTCACTGCCAATCAGAATAAAGACACCAAAACCAACACTGGGTGCTCCAGTCCACAAAAGCAAAAATGAGCTATGAAAGTATATACAACACATCCGTCACAAGTAGTAGTAGTAGTAGTAGTAGTAGTAGTAGTAGTATTGGTAGTGGTAGTAGAAGTAGTATTACTAGTAGTAGTATTAGAAGGAGGAGGAGGGGTAGTAGTAGTAGTTGTAGCAATATACTGTTCCTATTGCTACCATCCTTATTACATTCCTCTCAGATTACCAGAATGCTTATCTTATTCACAATGTAGCAACCAAGGGACATCAGTTTACATATGTCTACCAAACCAGCTCCCTTTAAAAATGGATTTAAAGTAGACAAAAGTGCAAAATAATTTCTGTATGACCTTGATATGTGGTTTTCCTACTTGTAAATATATTTTAATAAAACGTTCCTGAAAAACGTATAATTTTCAGTAAAAGCGTTCAAAGACTTAAGGGTATTTGCTATATTAAGCGACTTGGAAAATTAGCACAGCTTATTTTGGGACATTCTGCATGTGGATAGTAGCGGCAAAAAGAAAGGACCAAGCAGTAAGGAAGAACACTTAAAACGTATAGGTTTTCCATATTAAGCGTTGATGTTATCTGTAAATGGAACTATGCAATCTTTTGTATGCTCTTCATAAACTAATCAAAATTGAACGACATGTATTCACCAGTTTTTGTTAGTTGTAACTCCAAGCTGGAAAAAAATGATAGTATCATCTTATTATCAGTGTTACTTGCTGTAAATGTCATATGTAGAGACCCATGCTTGGTTAAAAAAAGGTTAAAGGTCCCATAGTCAATATGACCGTAGGGGCGGTGAACTGTTAAAGATTCACCGTGTCTAGGGCACGGCATTATGAAAGGCGGAGCCCATCCCTCTCCTTTCGCCGCCTTTTTTAAACCTCCCCCGACCGAAGTCAGGTACCCATTCACTGCTGGGTGGACAGAGGGAGTTTTCAGGCCGGAAAAATCGAACCAGCGTTTAGCGGATTCGAACCACCGACCTTCCGCACCGCAGACGAGCGCTCTAACCACTCGACTACAGGCCCCCCTTTAAAAGTGGCAGGCGAGTATTCTACCACTAGACTACCACTACCACCATGCTTGGGCACACAACCAAAAGAGCTGGAATACTCTAGTGAACAGTTTTTAGGCTGGCACCCAATGAGTACTTACAGTGTTAAGGGTGGTGCAGAAGAAAGAGAAGAATGTGTTACTAATAGGATTCATGATTATTTGTGATTTGAGTGCTTTTAGTTGTGTTGCATCATTATTTGTGACTGCGATTGCCATGTCATTTAAGCAGTGTTGCAGGATTTTTCGCACTTTATGGTAGGTACAGTAGAGCTTGTTGGGGCAGCTGTGAAAGGGGAGAGATGGCGTTGAGTTGTAGCATGCCGCTCATTGATGTCCCCTGTTGGAAGAAATGGATTGGACAGAGGGGGGGGGGATGATTACATCTCATGTTGATACTTGTGAGCCTGGACTGGGCTCTCTCTCTGTCTCTGTCTGTCAGTCTCTGTCTCTGTCTGTCTGTCTGTCTCTGTCTGTCTCTCTCTCTCTGTCTCACTCTCTGCTTCTCTTTCTCTGTCTCTCTCTCTGTCTCTCTCTCTGTCTCTCTCTCTATGTCTGTCTGTCTGTCTGTCTCTCTGTTTCACTCTCTGCTTCTCTTTCTCTGTTTCTGTCTCTCTGTCTCTCTCTCTATCTCTGTGTCTGTCTGTCTGTCTGTCTCTCTGTCTCTGTCTCTCTCTCTCTATGTCTGTCTGTCTGTCTGTCTCTCTCTCTCTCTCTCTCTTACTCTTTCTCTCTCCTTATACGCGTATAGCAAGACTGTTGTTCGTTAAATCGAGGAGAGAGAAAGAGAGATTAGGAAAAACGGACAGATAGAGAAACAGACAGAGATGGACAGAGAGACAGACAAAGACAGAAAAAGAAAGAGAGTGAGACAAAGAAATAGAAAGAGTGGAGAAATAGAGACACCAGCCAGACAGAAACAGGCAGACAGAGAGACAAAGAAAGAGAAAAAACAGCAGGGGAGAGAGAGAGAGCGAGAGAGCGAGAGAGAGAGAACAAAAAAAGGGACAGAGAGAGACAGACAGATAGACAGACAGACAGACAGACAGAGAAACAGACAGAAAGAGAGAGACAGAAAGAAAGAGACAGACAGTGTCAGAGTGACAGAAAGAGAGAGAGAGGGAGATTCTATTTTTGTGTTTTTTCTGCTTCCTTCTTGCTTGAACATGGACGTCACACTTGTTTTAGATTTCAAGATGTGAGAAGCAGCAGTAGCAGCACCAGTAGTAGTAGTAGTAGTAGTAGCGGGTAGTAGTAGTTGTGGTGGTGGTAGTAGTAGTAGTAACAGTAGTAGTAGTAGTAGTAGATGGAGTAGTAGTAGTGGTGGGAGGAGGAGGACGAGGAGGAGGAGGAGCAATACACTGTTGCTATTGCTTGAATGTTATATTGAACCGATACTGTTATACGGTTGTGAGGCGTGGACAGTCAACAAGCAAAGCCAGAAAAAGGTTGAGGCAGCCAAGATGTGGTTTATGAGAAGAATGTTGAGAGTTCCATGGACAGCAAAGAAACCACTTGATCCTCATATGTTCGATGTGTTGTAGGATTGGTGTTGCTCCTACCATGTCTCGTATCACCTCATTTCTGATCTTGTCTCGCCTTGTCTTGTTTACTGCTTTCCTCGGGCATTTCATTTCACAGGTGACCAGTTTTCTTTCGAGGACTTTAGTTAGGGACCATGTCTGGCACTGCTATGTCAGCGTTGGTAGAAAAATGGCGTTGATGAGTTTCGCCCACAGACATCTAAGATATCTTAGATGTCTGTGGTTTCGCCTTAGTGCTGGTGGGAATGCTGGGGTGTTTCAGGAGTGGGGCAAGTTGGTAGCTGACTGCGTTGGCTTTCTGGCATCTGGTCTCGATTTCTCTGTCTAGTTTGCCATTTTCAGTGAAGATGCTGTCCATCTAGGTATTTAAATTCACTGGCTTGCTTCAGCTGGGCTCCGTTGATGTTGATATCCAGTTTGTTTGGTCTCTTACTGACAGTCATGACCTCGGTCTTGCTGACGCTGATCTTCATGCCGTATGTCTCGCAGCTTTCATTGAGCTGGTCTGTGTGCTCCTGTAGATGTATCTTGTCATTGTTCACCATTGCCTGGTCGTTCGCAAACATGAGTTCATTGAGTGCCTCAGGGTCTGGGTTTGCCTCTTTCGTAATCTGATCCATATAGATCACGAAGAGAAGAGGGGAGAGATTACAGCCCTGCCTTACTCCCGATGTCACTGGGAACCAGTCAGATGTTCCACTGGCGGTGTGGACTGCACTCCTGCTGTTGGCGTAGATGGCCCGAATGTTGTCTAGCAGCGGGCCCTTGACGTCGTACTGCTCGAGGACCTTCCATAGCTTGTCTCTGTTGACTCGATCATAGGGTACAGTAAAACAGCATTTAAAACGAGACTGCGATAGGATAGAGTTACTCAAAGTGGTTAACCTGTAAACGAAACAATGCAATCTTTTGTATTGTCTTCATAAACATATCAAAATATTTATAATTTCTATTAACGTTTCATAGTTATGTCTATCGTTGTGAATAGACAAAGAAAAAATCATATCTTTTAATCATTCATGTCAGTTGTTGCAAACGTCATTTGTATCGACCCATGCTTGGGCACACGACTGAAAGAGCTGGCGAATAGTTTCTAGTGCGGCACCCCAATGAGTATTCAAAGAGTAACAGGAGGAGAAGAAGACAAAAAATGTGTCGCCAATGATAGTCATGATTATTTGTGATTTTGAGTGTTTTTAGTTGCGTTGCATCATTATTTATCACTGTGAGTGCCTATGTCATTTAAGAAGTGTTGCAGTATTATTATCATTTTTCCCTTCTATTTTAATGATCATCGAACTCAGGGAGGTTACCTTTGTGCTCATCGCCCTCACCCGCCTTTTTTTTCGTCCCATTTTCTACGCCAACTTAATGGCCACAGAATCTGGCACAGTTCTTAAACTGCAATGATGATGATGTTGATAAGGATGATAATCATGATGGTATGGAGTACTATCTAGGACTGGAACTGCGTTACAGGGCTGTACTCTATGGTTACAATCATAATATATCCTGGCATCAACAAGACCCTGAGAGATACAGAAACCTGCAGTGGTGGTCAAAAGATTTGAGCAACACCCTCAATGACGCATCCGTGAAGTGGATGAGACTCGACTGTGTGATCCCAGTCTTCCCAATGAGCCCATAGCACGCCCAACTGTGGGTAGGAGCTGGTTAGAGCTGAAAAACCCCACAATGATTTTTGAAGGGACTGATGGGGATTCAAACCCACAACTTTCCAGTCGGTAGTCCTTTGCGTTAACTACTACACCACGGCGACAGGTTGCAGGATTATTCGTAGTTCACGGTGCAGTGGTTTTGTAGTAGTAGTAGTAAGAGGAGGAGTAATAGTAGTAGTAGTTGTAGTAATATATTGTTGCTACTGCTACCATTATTACCATATTCCTCTCACATTACCAGAATACTTACCTTACTTATCACAAACAACCAAGGGACGTCATATTGCATATCTCTACAGAGTCAACTCCCCTTTAAAAGGATTAAAAGGAGACAAATGTACCGAGTAACTTTTGTATGATCTTGATGATATGTTTTTTTGACCTTTAAATATACATTAGGAGAAAAGATATTCAAAAACATGAATTTTTCAGCGTAAGCATTAAACGGCTTAAAAGTAATGGCTATTTTATTGATATGGAAAATAACAGCTGATTTTTGAGGTTCTGCCTGTAGGTAATAGTTTCAACGAAGACGCATATACAGTAACAAACAGCATATAAAACGAAAATGTGTTGTTTTGGAAGCTCATAATATTGATTTACCTCATACATTATCATTATTAACAGGCGCACGCACACATACACACCCACGCACACTTCACATATACACACACACTCTCTCTTCTCTGTCACACACACACGCGCGCATATACACACATTCCCACACACAAACACGGTCGGGCAATGAAACAATTGTCTACCCACATATTTCAGACTTTCAACACATATCCGACTTCAACGTGAAATGAAACAGTAGGCCTATGTGTTTGTACACATGTGTATGCGTGTTACTTCCTTTAATTATGATACTGTCTGTGTCTTCAAACTTACCTCACAATATCTTTGGCAAATGGAAACATTCTCCTTACTTTTCTTCCATGAATTAGAGCGTTATTTGCAGCACACCAAGCACTGCCACCTTTTGCCTCGGCCATTTTCTCACTGGCGAGAGAAGCTGGCAGCTGGTTTTATGCCTGGAGGGTGGGAGGTGGTGGTGAGCGCGCGAAGCCATTTTTTGGACCGAAGTGGCTGCTCTTTCCGTAGGTACTATAGTCTTTGGAGCTGGTTAAAGCCGAACAAACCCACAATGATTTTTGAAGGGACTGAAGGGGATTCAAACCCACAACTTTCCAGTCGGTAGTCCTTTGCGTTAACTACTACACCATGGCGACTGGTTGCAGGATTATTCGTAGTTTATGGTGCAGTGGTTTTGTAGTAGTTGTAGTAAGTGGAGGAGGAGTAATAGTAGTAGTAGTTGTAGTAATATACTGTTGCTACTGCTACCATCATTACCATATTCCTCTCACATTACCACTTACCTTACTTACCATTAACAACCAAGGGACGTCATACTGCATATCTCTACAGAGTCAACTCCCCTTTAAAAGGATTAAAAGGAGACAAATGTATCGAGTAACTTCTGTATGATCTTGATGATATGGTTTTCTGACCTTTAAATATACATTAGGAGAAAAGATATTCAAAAACATGAATTTTTCAGCGTAAGCATTAAACGGCTTAAAAGTAATGGCTATTTTATTAATGTGGAAAATAACAGCTGGTTTTTGAGGTTCTGCCTGTAGGTAATAGTTTCAACGAAGACGCATATACAGTAACAACCAGCATACGAAATGAAACTGCTTTTTCATACAATTCAGTAATCTTGGTCTACCTATAAACGAAACAGTACAATGTTTTGTATTGTTTCAAGAACTTGCCAATATTTGTAATTAGCCTACTATTTACGTCTCACAGTTACGTGTGTCCTTATGAACAGACCAAGAAAAAATCATATACTTTAATTACTAATGTAACTTGTTGCAAACGTCATTTGTACAGACCCATACTTGGGCACATGACTGAAAGAGGTGGTGAACAGTTTTTAGTGCAGCACCCCCATGAGTATTCACAGAGATAAGTGAGAAGAAGAAGACAAAGAATGTGTCGCCAATAGTATTCATGGTTATTTGTGATTTGGAGTGTTTTTTCAGTTGTTGCATCATTATTTATCACTGTGAATGCTCTTGTCATTTAAGCAGTGTTGCAGTATTATTCTTTTCTCTTCTTCTTCTTCTTCTTTTTTAAGGATCATCGCACTCAGGCAAGTTATCTTTGTGCTCACCTTTTTTTTTTCATCCCATTTTCTACGCCACTTTTATGGTCACAGAAGCTGGCACAGTTTTTACAATGCAATGATGATGATGTTGAAAAGGATGATAATCATGTTGGTATGGAGTTCCATCTAGGGTTGAGACTGCATGCCAGGGCTGTCCTCTGTGCCTACTATCATAACATATCATGGCGTCAACCAGGCCCCGAGATATACAGACACCTGCAGTGTTGGTTAGAAGATTTGAGCAACACCATCAATGAAGCATCCATGAAGTGGATGAGACTTCACTGTGTGATCCCAATCTTCACAATGAGCCCATAGCATAACCTAACACTGGATAGGAGTTGGTTACAGCCGAAAAATCCCACAGTGATTTTTGAAGGGACTGATGCGGATTGAAACCCACAATCTTCCAGTTAGTAGTCCTTTGCGTTAACCACTGCACCATGGCCACTGGTTGCAGGATTATTCGTAGTTCCTGGTACAGTACAGGTTGTTGGGGCAGCTGTGAAAGAGGAGAGAAGGCATTGAGTTGTAGCATGCCGCTCAGTGATGTCCCCTGTTGGAAGAAATGGGATGGAGGGAAGGAATGATTACGTATGTTGTTGATCGTTGTGAGGGCAGTCTAGGCAGCGCGTGTAACATGATTATTGTTTGACTTATGTTTTGGTATCTCTAGTCATATCCTAGTTAACGTGTCTGTAACTGAATTTTGTTATTTTCAGCATTATCGTTGTTTATATTTACAAAGCAGCCCCCTATCCCTCTCTCCCTCCCTCTCCATTTAGTTTGGATTAAATGGGATGGGCGCCACCCTCGTGGTGCTGGCCCTGGGAAAAGTTGAGTTCTCTGTCACCTCACTCCCCTACAACCTGAGAATTATGGAACTATCTAGGTAGGACCTCAGGACCTGGCCAGCTCTTTGGTTTATGTGCCGGAATAAGGCTTGTGCCTTGATCATTCTGAATTTTCTCCATCACATGACACATGTAATGAAAATACACGTCATCTCAAGAAATTGAAATTGAAATTGGATTAAACACTATCAAAGATGCTACATTATCAAAATGTCTCTGTGCGTGTAGTTGTGGTCATAAGTATGTGCTTACCTGCACGTACACCCATGCCATTGTACACGATCTCTGTCTGTGCTTTGAGGGAGTGAGTGTGGAGTAGGGATAACAAATTGAGGAAAGAGAAAGATTAGGGAAAAAAAGACAGAGAGACAGACGAGATTGCCAGAGAGACAGACAAAGACAGAAAAAAAAGACAGAGAGGCAAAGAAAGAGAAAGACAGAAGAGAGACAGACTGACTGAAAGAGACTGAAAGACAAAAAATAGAAAAACAGAGAGAGAGACAGAGAGACAGACAGACAGACAGAGAGACAGAGACAAACAGAGAGAGAGAGAGCAAAAGAAAGTGAAAGAGACAGACACAGAGAGACAGACAGACAGACGAAATGAAATAGACAGAGAGACAGACAGAAACAGAGAACATGAGCCAGAGAAAGAGACAGGGAGATACAGAGAGACAGAAAGAAAGAGACAGACAGTGTCAGAGTGGCAGAGATAGATTGAGAGAGAGAGAGAGAGAGAGAGAGAGAGAGAGAGAGAGAGAGAGAGAAAGAGAGAGAGAGAGAGTTCACACCTGTGTGATCATTTCAATTAGGCACACATTCCGATTCTATTTTTGTGTTTTGTCTGGTTCCTATTTGCTTGAACAGGGATGGTCACACTTCTTTTAGATTTCAAGATATGACTGGCTTTGTAGTAGTAGTTGTTGTTGTTGTTGTTGTGGTAGGAGGAGGAGGAGCAGGAGAAGGAGAAGGAGAAGGAGGAGGAGTAATAGTAGTAATAGTTGTAGTAATATACTGTTGCTGTTGCTACCATCATTACCATATTCCTCTCACATTACCACAATACTTACCTTATTCACTATGTAACAACCAAGTGACATAATCGTGCATATCTCTACAGAGTCAGCTCCCTTTTAAAAGATTAAAAGCAGACAAATGTACCGCGTAATTTCTGTATGATCTTGATGATATGGTTTTCTGACCTGTAAATATATATTCAATGAAAAGATATTAAAAAGTATGGATTTTTCTGCATAAGCATTAAAAAGCTTAAAGGTGTTGGCTGTTTTATTCATGTTTAAAATAACACAGCTGATTTTTGAGGTTCTGCCTGTAGGTAATAGTTTCAAACAAGATGTTTTTAAAGTAAGAAATAGTATTCGAAAAGAAACTACGTAGTACAGATGTCTGTTTAGCTGTACCAGAAACAGTACAATCTTTTGTATTGATTCATAAACTTATCATAAATGTGCAATTCCTATTAACGTTTCATAGTTACGTGTATTCTTATGAACAGACAAAAAAAATCATATTCTTTAATTATTTATGTCACTAGTTGCAAACGTGATTTGCACAGACCCATGTTTGGGCACACAACTGAAAGAGCTGTGAACAGTTTTTAGTGTGGCACGCCAATGAGTATGCACAGTGTTAGTAGTAGGCCTCCTTCAGTCATGACTGACCATGGACAAAGTACATCCGTTCTAATGTCTAGATGGGCTGTCTGCTTGGTCCAAGCAGAGTCGCCTGTGACTGTACAGACCAATGCGAGAGAGGCAGTCTCTGTCACAGCGGTCGCATGTGTATGCTGATGCTGGTCTGTTGGCTGTCATCCCTTTTCTGCGAACTCACTTTTCTGCTGCAGCAGCTGACAGTTTGTCCTCACCAATCCGCAGCTGTTTCTTGAAAGTAGTTCTCCAGCTGTTGCAGTCGTCTGCGAGGTCCTCCCAGGACTCAGTGTTGATCTCAAGCGCCTTCATGTCACGCTTGCAAACGTCTTTGTATCTCAGTTGTGGGCGGCCAATGTTTCTCTGCCCTGTGGCAAGCTCACCATAAAGGATGTCTTTTGGGATGCGACCATCTTCCATGCGGCGAACGTGGCCCAACCAGCGCAGCCGACGCTGTCTCAGCATGGTATGCATGGTTGGGAGGCCAGCGCAGGTGTTGGTCACCTTGTCTTGCCAGGAAATGCCAAGTATGCGCCGTAGGCTTCTCAGGTGGAAGGTATTGAGCCTTTTCTCCTGATGAGCATGCGTGGTCCACGCCTCACTGCCATACAGCAAGGTGCTGAGGACACAGGCGTTGTATACAGCCATCTTTGTCTTTGTGGTCAGCTTGGGATTTGTCCACACCCTTTGTGTGAGGCGGGCTAGTGTTGTGGCTGCCTTCCCGATCCTCTTGTCGACCTCTGTGTCAAGGGAGAGGTTATCAGTGATGGTGGACCCAAGATATGTGAATTGATGGATGGCTTCAAGCTCGTAGTCATCAATGGTGATGGCTGGTAGAGATGGCGTGTCTTGGCCCAGGACATTTGTCTTCTTAAGACTGATGGTCATACCAAAATCTTTGCAGGCCTGGGAGAAGCGGTCCATTAGTGACTGCAAGTCCCGCTGAGTATGGGTCACAACTGCGGCATCGTCAGCAAATAGCATGTCTCTGATGAGGGCTTCACGGACCTTTGTCCTTGCTCTGAGGTGGGCGAGGTTGAAGAGCCTGCCATCTGATCTGGTCCGCAGGTGGATCCCTTCTTGCGCTGTGCTGAACGCATTTCTCAGGAGAGGTTTCCGTTGAACTGCACCATCCCTTTCATGTTTGAGTGGAAGGACTCAATTAAGCTGTGCAGTTTGGGGGAGCAGCCGATTTTTCGGAGAGCCCTGAAAAGGCCATCTCTGCTGACTAGGTCAAAGGCCTTGGTGAGGTCAATGAATGCCACATACAGGGGCATCCGCTGCTCTCTGCACTTCTCCTGGATTTGGCGAATGGAGAAGACCATGTCTACCGTGGATCTCTCTGCTCGAAAACCACACTGTGATTCCGGGTAGACGCGTTCAGCCAGTTTCTGCAGGTGGATTAGGAGGACCCGAGCATAGACTTTGCCAACAATGCTGAGGAGCGAGATACCTCTGTAGTTGTTGCAGTCGCTCCTTTCGCCCTTGTTTTTGTACAGGGTGACGATCTTGACGTCCCTCATGTCCTGTGGTACAGCTCCCTCATTCCAACACTGTCAGAGAACTGCGTGCAAAGGGTGCAGAAGAGAAGTCTTGCAGTGCTTGATGAGGTCTGGGGGAATTCCGTCGTTGCCAGGTGCCTTCCCTGATGCCAGGCTATCAATGGCCTTGCTGAGTTCGTCCACAGTTGGCTCTGCGTCAAGTTCTTCCATTACCGGCATGCACTTGATGGCATCGAGGGCTAAGGGGGACACCATGTTCTGCATGGAGTAGAGGTCGGAGTAGTGTTCCGCCCATCTTTCCATCTGTTGGCTAGGATTGCTGATTACTTCCCCAGTGGAGGATTTGAGGGGGGCGATCTTGCTCTGTGTTGGTCCCAGTGCCTTCTTGATGCCATCATACATTAATAATAATAATTACAATATTTATATCGCGCTAAATCTTGGTAAATCAAATCAAAGCGCGCTCACTCACCAATCACACGCAGGATCGCACTCAAAGATGAACATTTGTAAAACAATAAATTAAGTCAAAAATAGGCATAAATGTCCATACAATGCTGAAATTATGAACAATGGAAAAATAGCAGTAAAAAACGGCGAAAAAGGCCTCAGAAATTCATTGACGTGGAAAGAGGTGAGTTTTCAAACCTGACTTAAATGCGGAAAGAGTAGATGTGGTCCGGAGCGATAGGGGAAGATTGTTCCACGCAGCTGGTCCTGAGACAGAAAAAGAGCGCTGACCAACGGTTAAGAGTCTAACCTTGGGAATTTGTAGGGTAAGAGTATCAGAGGAAGAGCGCAAGGTGCGAGCTGATGTACGAATTTTGATCTTGTCACAGAGATAGGATGGAGCAGAATGATGAGTAGATTTATAGCATAAGGTGTCTATTTTGTATTTGATTCTATCAGCGACAGGAAGCCAATGCAGAGACCGAAGGAGGGGACTAACATGATCAATTTTTTTCTTTCTAAGGACGAGGCGGGCAGCTGTATTTTGTAAGCGTTGCAGGCAAAGGAGACGAGAAGCTGGTAGGCCAGATAAAAGAGCATTGCAGTAGTCCAGGCGTGACAGAACAAGGGAAGTTACTAGTTTAGATGCAGCATCGGTTGAAAGGAATCGGCGAATGCAGCCAATGCGTCGAATCTGAGGGTAGCATGATTGACAGGTCTGGGTGGTAAATTTCTGCATACAAAGAGATTTATCAAGAATCACACCAAGGTTTTTGACAGAGTTCGAAAGAGGGATGGTGTTGTCTCCGAGTTGAATGTTATTGATTGAAACAGCATCTAGTTTATTTTTGGTGCCTACAAGCATGGCTTCAGTTTTATCTCCGTTTAACTAATTTATTTTGGGTCATCCAATTTTGGATGTCAGTGTAACAGCTGGAGACTTCCGACAGAAGAGAACTAAGGTTTTCAGGGCTAGTGCTATTGTAGAGTTGGGTATCATCAGCATAAAAATGGTGTTTCATTTCATGCTGATTAATGATATTGGCAAGAGGAAAAGTATAGAGGGTAAACAGGACAGGCCCGAGTACAGAGCCCTGAGGAACTCCACAAGAAAGCTTAACTGGATCGGACTTAATCCCGTTAACAAGGACTGATTGAAAGCGATCAGACAGATAGGAGGAGAACCAAGACAGGGCGGTACCGTGAATGCCGAAAGTGTGCTCAAGGCGATAGAGTAGTATTGAGTGATCGATGGTATCAAAAGCGGCAGACAGATCAAGGAGTGTAAGCAGAGAGATTTTACCAGCATCAGAAGCAAGAAGAAGATCATCTACTATATGAACAAGAGCTGTTTCTGTGCTGTGATTTACCCGGTAGGCTGATTGATGAGGGTAGTTAAGATTGTTTAGAGATAAATGATCATTCAATTGTTGTAGTACTACTTTCTCAAGGAGCTTAGACAGAAATGGAAGATTTGAAACGGGTCTGTAATTTTTAAGGATGTTAGGATCGAGGTTGCTTTTCTTGAGGAGTGGTCGAACAAGAGCAGTTTTGTACTCAGATGGAAAAACTCCAGAGGTCAAGGATGAATTGATAATAGATGTGATTAACGGCAGAAGTTGGGGGTATATCTGTGAGAAAAGAGAGGCTGGAATTGGGTCAAGTTCACACGATTTGAAACACATTTGCTTGAGGATGGTTGAAACTTGTATTTCAGACACTGGGCAGAAAGAATAGAGAGAGGTGCCCGTGAATGGAGGATCTGGGAGCGTAGACTGAAAAGGAGTTGAATCAAGTTTTGTTCGCAGATCAAGAATTTTGGAAGAGAAAAATTTGGAAAAAGCAGAGGGAAGAGCATCGAGAGTAATGTTTGACGGCAGAGGACTTGATTTGTCGGTTCCAAGTAAATCGGAAACGGTGGCAAAAAGAATTTTTGTGGATTTAGCTTCAAGAATCTTTGAGGAGAAATAATGGATCTTTGTTTCAGCGAGGAGATTGGTGAACCTATTCCGAAAAGACTGGAAAATTTGACGGTGGATTTCAAGTTTTGAAGATCGCCATTTACGCTCGGCCCTACGACCTGCACGTTTAAGGTCACGAAGTTCAGGTGTGTTCCAAGGGGCACAAGGGCGGTCTGGCAAAACACGGGTAGAAGGAGGGGCATGTTTATCAAGTAGCTGACGAAGAACAGATGTATATAAACTGGCAGGGTCAGTGGAATCATTGACGGAAGAAAGAAGGTTGACTGCTTCGGTGGTGAAGACATTTATGTCAATAGATTTAAAATTTCTACGAATTACGGAACGTTTATTTCTCTGATGTTTTGAAAGATTAAGAATGGCATGAACAGCAAAGTGATCGGAAGAGAGTTTGTTTGTAATTGTAGTTGAAGTTAGCAGCTTGTCAGAGTCACGGGCGATAACCCAATCGAGGATATGCCCTTTCTTGTGTGTCGGCTCGTTCACGGATTGGGAAAGTGAGTGGTTGGCCAGAGACGTTCCTCGGATGTTGCCTCTTTCAGCAGCACTCTGTATCTCTTCGCTGAGCTCTGTCCAGTACTCGTTTGCGCAGCGCCTGGCGTTAAGCTGAACCTTACTTCTGGCAGCTCTGAGGATTTGCAGGCTCTTCTCACTGGGTGACCGCTTATATTTGGTGAGTGCGGCACACTTGGCCTCAACAGTGGGAGTCATCTCTGATGATTTGGCCTCAAACCAGTCGTGGGACTTCACAGTTTTCTTCCCAAAGGTGGCCATAGCAATGCGGTGCATGGTGTCTCGTAGCGTTTCCCATCTCTCAGTGGCAGAGTCTCTGGGCTGCAATGCATCGTATTCTCTCTGAAAGGCCTCTGCGAACTGTTCTACAAGATCTGGCTGAGACATCTTGCTGACGTCAATGCGAGGGTTCCCTTGTTTCTTTGAGCAGTGGAACTTCTTTGGTTGTAGCCTGATCTTGCAACATACCAGAGAGTGGTCTGTGTTGCAGTCTGCACTGTGATAAGAGCGAGTGTGGAGAACGTTTTTGATAGCGGCACGTCTTACTAGAATCAAATCCAGTTGGTGCCAATGTTTTGAGCGGGGATACCTCCAGGAGACTTTGTGCTGAGGTTTCGTCTTGAAGAAGGAGTTGGCAATGCACAGTTCATGGCAGGTGCAAAACTCAAGCAGTCACTGTCCATTCTCATTCATTTTCCCCACTCCAAAGGAACTGAGGCAGAAGGGCCATGAGTCATTGTCTGCACCCACTCTGGCGTTGAAGTCGCCAAGGAGAACAAGTTGTTCTGTCCTGGGGATGTTCCTTATGGTTGATGCAAGATTTTCGTAGAACTCATCCTTGGTGTCTGGAGAGGCGGACAGAGTTGGGGCATAAACGCTGATGAGAGTGACATAGCCTTCGGTGGTGTTGAGGCGGAGAGTCAAGAGTCGTTCTGAACCGCCGCTGCCTGGTTCAATCATGTTCAGCAGGCTGTTCCTTATTGCAAAGCCTACTCTGTGCTCTCTTGGGGCATCAGAACTCTTTCCTTGCCAGAAGAAGGTGTAGTCCCTTTCCTTTAGTGTTCCTGAGTCAGCCAGCCGTGTTTCCTGCAGAGTGGCAATGTCCACATTGAGCCTCTTTAGTTCGCTGTTTATGACGGCGGTTTTTCTGGCGTCGCTGATGTCTTGCAGATCTTGGGAGAGCCCAGGCATTATTGTTCGGACATTCCAACAGCCCAGTTTCACTGCTGATCCTTTTCCTGATCCGTTTCTTGAATTTGAATTTTTCTTTTTGTTTGGTGCGATAATTAACGACCTGCTTGTCAGATTTTCTCCTAATCTTCATGCACCCAATGAAGAAGGCAGGTCGTGGCGGGACAGCACCTAACTGGCTGGGGGCTGCCCAGCTTAGGCGGGCGGTAGCTGTCCAGTAAGACACGAAGGTCTCTCCCACCGTCAAAAGCAACCCCTGGCGTCAGCTCTACGCCAGGTGAGCAATGACTTATCACCGGTATCTGTTGCTTCCCGTGTTGTGCCGACACTAGTGTTAGTAGCGAGGCTGGAGTGTCCTCTCCAGGTCGTAGGTGCAGAGTGTTTGTGGATGAATGGACGGATGTAAGCCTGGGCAGCGTAATATGGAAGACAGGCTGTTGCCCATGCAACTTGTCCCCCCTCTCCACCTCGCTGACAGATCTAAAGGAACAGCAGGGCTGTTACGTTTTGGTGCCAACGCGGCCGCAGGAGCTGCCGGAAAGTGACAAAATTTGCCATCCAACCGCCTTAGAGGCCCCACACCGGATTTACTGTCAGGGTTTACTCCCTTAGCTAGATGGCTGTGGGTAGCTCTCCAGAGCTGGCGCCCTTTGATGGATCTAATTTATTTCCACCAGGGTTTCTAGCCACCCTCCTCACCATCCTCCTGAGAGGACTGGTGGGGTTGCTGGTTTAGTCGCCAGCAATTCGACCCTAGTGTGGCACGCCAATGAGTATGCACAGTGTTAAGGGAGGAGAAAAAGACAAAGAATGTGTCGCCAATAACATTCATGATTATTTGTGATTTTGGATGTGTTTTCAGTTATGTTGCAATATTATTTAAAGCTGGAGGGAAAGAGAGCACCAGAAAGACCCAGGGAGAAAATATTGGATGGACTTGCATAGTGGCTGAAGACAGAAAGGGTGGAAGAGGTGCTTGCAGCAACAAGGGATAGAAACAGATGGAAGGCCATGATCGTCAATGCCATGTGGCAAAGCACTTGATGATGATGATGTGATGATGATGATGATGATGATGATGCATCATTATTTATCATTGTGAGTGCCATGCCATTTAAGCAGTGTTGCAGTATTATTTTTCCTTCTTCTTTCTTAAGGATCATCGCACTCAGGGAGGTTACCTTTGTATTCACCCTTTTTTTCATCCTATTTTCTACGCCACCTTAACGGCCACAGAAGCTGGCACAGTTTTTACAATGCAATGATGGTGATGTTGATAATGATGATACCGGTAATCATGATTGTATGGATTTCCATCTAGGATTGAGACTGCGTGACAGGGCTGTACTCTATGATTACTATCATTATATATCCTGGCGTCAACCAAGCCCCGAGAGATACAGATACCTGCAGTGTTGGTCAGAAGATTTGAGCAACACCCTCAATGACGCATCCTTGAAGTGGATGAGACTTGACTGTGTGGTTCCAGTCTTCCCAATGAGCCCATAGCATAACCTAACACTGGGTAGGAGTTGGTTACAGCCGAAAAATTCTACAATGAGTTTTGAAGGGACTGATGCGGATTGAAACCCACAATCTTCCAGTTAGTAGTCCTTTGCGTTAACCACTGCACCACGGCCACTGGTTGCAGGATTATTCGTAGTTCATGGTGCAGTACAGCTTGTTGGGGCAGCTGTGAAAGAGGAGAGAAGGCGTTGAGTTGTAGCATGCCGCTCAGTGATGTCCCCTGTTTGGAAGAAATGGGATGGAGTGAAGGAATGATTACGTATGTTGTTGATCGTTGTGAGGGCAGTCTGGGCAGCGTGTGTAACATGATTATTGTTTGACTTATGTTTTGGTATCTCTAGTCATATCCTAGTACAGTTAACGTGTCTGTAACTGAATTTTGTTATTTTCAACATTATCGTTGTATATTTAGAAAGTAGCCCCCTATCCCTGTCTCCCTCCCTCTCCATTTAGTTTGGATTAAATGGGATGGGCGCCACCCTCGTGGTGCTGGCCCTGGGAACAGTTGAGTTCTCTCGCTCCCCTACGACCTCAGAATTATGGAACTATCTAGGTCAGACCTCAGGACCTATCCAGCTCTTTGGTTTATGTGCCAGCTTAAGGCTTGTGCCGTGATCATTCTGGATTTTCTCCATCACATGGCACATGTGATGATAGTGCACGTCATCTTAAGAAATTGAAAATGAGAAATTGGATTAAACACTATCAAAGATGTTACATCATCAAAATGTCTCTGTGCGTGTAGTTGTGGTCATAAGTATGTGCTTACCTGCACGTACACCCATGCCATTGTACACGATGTCTGTCTGTGCTTTGAGGGAGGGGGTGTGGAGTAGGGATAACAAATTGAGGAGAGAGAAAGATTAGGGGGAAAAAGGCAGAGAGACAGACAGAGATTGCCAGAGAGACAGACAAAGACAGAAAAAGAAAGACAGAGAGGCAAAGAAAGAGAAAGACAGGAGAGAGACAGACAGACGGAAAGAGACAGAGAGACAAAAAAGAGAAAAACAGAGAGAGAGAGAGACAGAGACACAGACAGAGAGAGAGAGACAGAGACAAACAGAGAGAGAGAGACAGACAGAGCAAAAAAAAGACAGACACAGAGAGACAGACAGAAACAGAGAACATGAGCCAGAGAAAGAGACAGGGAGATACAGAGAGACAGAAAGAAAGAGACAGACAGTGTCAGAGTGGCAGAGATAGATTCAGAGAGAGAGAGAGAGAGAGAGAGAGAGAGTTCACACCTGTGTGATCATTTCAATTAGGCACACATTCCGATTCTATTTTTGTGTTTTGTCTGGTTCCTATTTGCTTGAACAGGGATGGTCACACTTCTTTTAGATTTCAAGATATGACTGGTTTTGTAGTAGTAGTAGTTGTTGTTGTTGTAGTAGTAGTAGTGGTAATAGGAGGAGGAGCAGGAGAAGGAGAAGGAGGAGGAGTAACAGTAGTAATAGTTGTAGTAATATACTGTTGCTGTTGCTACCATCATTACCATATTCCTCTCACATTACCACAATACTTTCCTTATTCACTATGTAACAACCAAGGGACATAATCGTGCATATCTCTACAGAGTCAGCTCCCTTTTAAAGGGATTAAAAGCAGACAAATGTACCGCGTAATTTCTGTATGATCTTCACTATATGGTTTTCTGACCTGTAAATATATACTCAGTGAAAAGATATTAAAAGTATGGATTTTTCTGCATAGCATTAAAAAGCTTAAAGGTATTGGCTGTTTTATTAATGTTTAAAATAACACAATTTTTCCCCCTATATGTGCTTTTGAGTGTGTTTTCAGTTGTGTTGCATCAGAATTTATCACTGTGTATGCTCTTGTCATTTAAGCAGTGTTGCAGTATCATTTTTTTTTTTCTTCTTCATCTTCTTCTTCTTCTTCTTTTTTAAGGATCATTGCACTCATAGAAGGTATCTTTGTGCTCACCATTTTTTTTCATCCCATATTCTACGCCATCTTTATGGCCACAGAAGCTGGCACAGTTTTTTCAATGCAATGATGATGATGTTGATAAGGATGATAATCATGATGGTATTGAGTTTCATCAAGGATTGAGACTGCGTGACAGGGCTGTCCTCTACGCTTACTTTCATAATATATCCTGGTGTCAACCAGGCCTCGAGAGATACAGACACGTACAGTGGTGGTCAGAAGATTTGAGCAACTCCCTCAATGACGCATCCGTATAGTTCATTAAACTCGACCGTGTGTTTCCAGTCTTCCCAATGAGCTCATAGCATGCCTAACACTGGGCAGGAGCCGGCAAGCTGAACAAACCCACAATGATTTTTGAAGGGACTGATGGGGATTCAAACCCACAACTTTCCAGTCGGTAGTCCTTTGCATTAACTACTACACCACGGCGACTGGGTGCAGGATTATTCGTAGTTTATGGTGCAGTGGTGTTGTAGTAGTAGTAGTAAGAGGAGGAGGAGTAATTGTAATAGTAGTTGTAGTAATATATTGTTGCTACTGCTAACATCATTGCCATATTCCTCTCACATTACCAGAATACTTACCTTTCTTATCATTAACAACCAAGGGACGTTGTATTGCATATCTCTACAGAGTCAACTCCCCTTTAAAAGGATTAAAAGGAGACAAATGTACCGAGTAACTTCTGTATGATCTTGATGATATGGTTTTCTGACCTGTAAATATACATTGGGTGAAAAGATATTCAAAAAGATCAATTTTTCAGCGTAAGCATTAAACGGCTTAAAAGTAATGGCTATTTTATTGATATGGAAAATAACACAGTTGGTTTTTGAGGTTCTGCCTGAAGGTAATAGTTTCAACGAAGACGCATGTACAGTAACAAACAGCATATAAAACGAAACTGCGTTCTATAAGAAGTAAACAACATTAGTTTATCTGTAAACGAAACAGTGCAATCTTTTGTATTGTTTCATAAACTTGCCAAAATGTGTAATTCCTATTTACATCTCATTGTTACGTGTGTCCTTATGAACAGACCAAGAAAAAATCATATACTTTAATTACTAATGTAACTTGTTGCAAACGTCATTTGTACAGACCCATGCTTGGGCACATGACTGAAAGAGCTGGTGAACAGTTTTAGTGCAGCACCCCAATGAGTATTCACAGAGGTAAGTAAGAAGAAGAAGACAAAGAATGTGTCGCCAATAGGTGTAGGGATAACAAATCAAGGAGAGAGAAAGAGAGATTAGGAAAAACAGAGACAGAAAGAGAAAGACGGAGAGACAAAGAAAGAGAGAGAGAGACAGAAGGAGGGAGAGAGACAAATGGACAAAGAGACTGACTGACAGAGACAGACAGAGTGACAAAGAAAGAGAAAGACAGAATGATAGAAAGAGAGAGACAGACAGACAGAGAGAGAGAGAGAGAGCGAGAGCCAAAGAAAGAGCCGGAGAGAGAGAGAAAGCAAGAGCCAAAGAAAGAGCCAGAGAGAGACAGAAACAGAGCGAGACAGAGAGACAGAGACTGACAGACAGACAGACAGACAGAGGCAGACAGGCAGAGAGACATGACAGACAGACAGATATACAGATAGACAGACAGACAGACAAACAGTGACAGTGTGACATAAAGAGACTGAGAAAATTTGCACCTGTCAGATACTTAAATTAAGCCGGCATAGCAATTCTATTTTTGCGTTTTTCTGGTTCCTACTTGTTTGAACACGGACAGTCATTCTTCTTTTAGATTTCAAGATATAAGTAGTAGTAGTAGAAAGGGACCTACAAAACCTTGTGAATATACTAGAAAGAGAAAGCAAAGGTAAGGGGGCTGGAACTAAACAGCAGGAAGACTGAAGTCATGGTGATCAGTAAAAAACATGAAATCCCCGAATGCAAAATAACAGCAAATGGCACAACCTTGACACAGGTTGATAAATTCAAATACCTGGGAATGATCATTTCATCAGATGGCAGATGCACATCAGAAATAGCCGGCAGAATCGGCCAAGCCAAAACAGCATTCGGGAAGATAACAGGCATTCTTACCAACAAATGCCTATCAATTAACATCAGGAAGAGAGTTCTTGAATGTTATATAGAACCAATACTGTTGTACGGATGTGAGGCGTGGATAGTCAACAAACAAAGCCAGAACAAGATTGAGGCAGCCGAGATGTGGTTTCTAAGAAGAATGTTGATAGTTCCATGGACAGCAAAGAAAACAAACGAGACAGTCTTGATGGAGGCAGACACAAGTAGATCACTCATAAGGAAGATTAGGAAAAGACAGGGAACATTTATAGGCCATTTTATGAGGAAGGCGGATTTGGAACACCTGGTCACAACAGGAAAGCTGGAGGGAGGGAGAGCACCGGGTAGACCCAGGGAGAAAATGCTGGATGGACGTGCAGAGTGGCTGGGGACGAGGAGGGTGGGGGAGATGCTAGGGGCAACGAGAGATAGAGATGGTTGGAAGTCCATGGTCGCCAATGCCATGCGGCAGGACATCTGATGATGATGAGTAGTAGTAGAAGCAGTAGTAGTAGTAGCAGTAGTAGGAGGAGGAGGATTAGTAGTAGTAGTAGTAGCAGCAGCAGCAGTAGTAGCAGCAGCAATAGTAGTAGTAGTAGGAGGAGGAGGAGGAGGAGTAGCAGTAGTAGTAGTAGTAGTAGCACCAGCACCAGCAGCAGCAGCAGTAGTTAGGAGGAGGAGGAGGAGGAGGATTAGGAGGAGTAATAGTAGCTGTAGTAGTAGTAGCTGTAGTAGTAGTAGCTGTAGTAGTGGTAGTAGTAGTAGTGGTGGTGGTAGTAGTTGTAGTAATACTAGCAGTGGTAGTATTAGCAGCAGTAGTAGCAGTAGGAGGAGGAGGAGGAGTAGTGGTAGTAGTAATAGTATTAGTAGTCGTTGTTATTGTCGTAGCACTGTACTGTTCCAATTGCTACCATCATTATTACATTCTTCTCATATTACGAGAACAGTTATTCACCCAGTAACAACCAAGGGACATCATCTTGCATATCTGTACAAAGTCAACTCCCTTTTCAGAGGATTAAAAGCTGACAAATGTACCTAGTAATGTCTGTATGAGTTTGACAATTTGCCTTTTTGATATGTAAATATACATTCTGTGATAAGATATTGAAAAGAATGAATTTTTCTGCATAAGCATGCAAAGATTTAAAGGTAATTGCTATATTAATGACCTGGAAACTAGCACAGCCTATTTTTGAGGTTCTGTGTATGGATAGTTAGATGTAGCATCATAAAGGGGCACGGAAAAGAAAGTTTAGTATCGTCTTATTCTTAAATTCTTAATGTCACTTGTCGTAAATGTCATTGGTAGACACCCATGCTTGGGCACAGAGATAGCCAGAGAGACAGACAAATACAGAAAGAGGAAGACAGAGAAAACAAAGAGAAAGACAGAGAGACAAGCAAAGAGAAAAACAGAGAGAAGGGGGGAGGAAGAGAGAGACAGAGAAAGAGAGAGAGAAAGCCAGAGACAGAGACAGACAGACAGACAGTGACAGAAAGAGACAGAAAATTTGCACCTGTCTGATATGTTAAATTAAGCACGTGTTCTGATTGTAATTTTGTGTTTTTCTGTTTCCTACTTGCTTGAACACGGATGGTCATTCTTGGTTTAGATTTCAAGATATAAGTAGTAGTAGTAGTAGCAATATACTGTTCCTATTGCTATCATTATTATTACATTCCTCTCATATTACCAGAATACTTACTCACTGTGTAACAACCAAGGAACATCATCTCATATTTTTACAAAGTTAGCTCCCTTCTTAAAAGATTAAAATGAGATAAATATAACGAGAAATTTTTGTATGAACTTGACAATTTGGCTGTCTGACGCTTAAATATGTAATCAGTAATAAGATGTTGAAAAGAATGAATTTCTCTGCATAAGCATGCAAAGAGTTAAAGGTAATTGCTATATCAGTGACTTGGAAAATTATTGCAGTCTGTTTTTGAGGCTCTGTATGTGGATAGTAGTGGCAAAGAAAAGCCTTCATTAGCAAGAAATTGCACTAGAAGCACATATGAAATTTCAAACACATCCATAAGCTTCCTGGATATCGAAGTTTCCCTTCAATCTGAACAACTAGTCACTACAGTCCACTACAAACCTACAGATTCACATTCCTACCTGAACTACCAATCATCTCACATTTCCAACACCAGAAACAGCATTCCCTACTCGCAGTTCTTGAGACTACGACGCCTCTGCTCAGACGAAGACAATTTTCAGGACAAAGCAGTTGAAATGACTAGATTTTTCCTGCGCAGACATTACCCACCCGAGGTCATCAATGAAGCCCGGAAAAAAGTCAGCTCTGTCTCTCGGCCAAATGTCCTCCATTCAAAGCCCAAAGCTGTCACAGAGGATCGGCCAGTCCTCAGTCTAGTTTACCACCCGTCCGTGCACATCATAAAAAGGATCATCTTGTCCAACTGGAACATTTTGTGATCCAGTCCCACTACAGGTGAAACCTTTGACAAGCGCCCTTTGATCGTCTACAAGAGAGACACCAATCTCCGCGACTTGCTGGTGCATTCGAATCTCAGCAAACCAGTCAGCCAACCTCCAGGAACCTCTCCATGCAACAAACCTAAATGCAAGACTTGTCCTTTCTTGTGCTCAGCCACCACAGTCAAAGGCCCCAAATCTCATATGAGAATTACAAAACATTTCAACTGTCAAACTTATAACATTGTCTACTTGATCAGCTGCTCTAAATGTTCCCAATTGTATATTGGTGAAACTGGACGCACTCTTGACACACGTTTCAAAGAACACTTGGCTGATATCCGCCACCAAAGGGATAAAACTATCCCCAATCACTTCAACCAATCAGACCACTCAATCAATGACATCCGAGTGAAAGGTCTGTGGCTTCTACACAATAACAGCACCATAGACAGGAAAGACAGAGAATCCCACCTCATAAATAAACTTGGAACACGCAAACCACATGGTCTTAACGACAAACCATGAGTAACAAAATTCAGACATGCCGTTTCATGTCTCTTCCTGTTCCCACGCCTACCAGATTCTTGGCACCGGGCACAATCTACTCCCTTATCTCTTGGCTCTTGCCCTGTGCCTTCTTCAGAACAGGGCTATACCGATATAGCATGGCCACTTCTCAAAATTGCAGAACTTATCTCACTTCCCTTTTGACATCACAGTTGCCTCCCCTCTCCCCTTTTCTTACTACTGCTCATGATGACATGGGCATTCCATCTCTTACCCACTGGACGAGGCGGCAGGGAAGTTTTTAGTCCCGTTTTTATTATCCATTGTTTGGTGTCTGTGATTTGTCTGTGACCGTGCGTTCGCGCTTGACAAAGGCTAGTTGGCCGAAAATTTGCGCTTGTTTTGTTTTGTCTTGTTGGAGAAGCGCTTACATTGGTTTTCTTGTTCTTCTGGTTTGTGTTTGCTTGGGCGCGGGCAGTCACTCTTGTTTTGGATCTTGTAATATACCCCAAGGCTGCGTTTTATCTGTATAAGTGTCTTGTACTACGTCTTTTATTTACTACATTTTAAAATTGTTTTAGCCTCTTTTTATCCTCTTGCTTTTATCTCAGATTCTTACAGAATGTCACATTTTCCAACCTACTTACATTCCCGTCTTCTGTCTGGTTTCCGATCTCTTCCTCCTCCGCTTTTTTCACTCGCTGTATCCTATTCTAAAATCTGTTTCACCAAAACAAAAACAAACAGTCATTTATACTTTCTGCGTTGTTGCTTACGCAGAAACTTCATCCCGAAAGGGTTTCAACTCAAACACACTCCTTCCGACAGTGAAAATAAAAATCTTTTGCAGGCCACTAAAAATATCCTTCTTAAAGCAAGCAAACAGATCATGAAAACCCACATAGTACACTTAGAACGCAAACTGTCCATCGCCGACAAATCTCAGAAATACTTCAGTTCTGTAATCAGCAGAACACTAAACCCAACTCTCAGTCCCTTCATTAAAACCACCATAATCAATTTCAATGCGTCACTACAAAAACACATGCAAACCATAAAAGACAAAAAATTAACCAACTTGAACAAGACTGCAAACCCGTCTGCACCGTTCTTGACACCTATCAGCAACCCAGCCCCCTCTCCACCTTCCTCTAGCTCTGCACGTCACCCCCTTGTACATTGCATTCCTTCAAACTTACCACTCTCTGAGGCGGAAGTGTCAGCCCTTTCAAAGGGCCTCAAATTTGTCCCTTTATAACCATCCGCCAGTAAAAACCAAACTATCAATAGCTGCCAACGATTTTTTAGATCCCTACGTTGGATGGCAGTACTGGGACATCCTCCCAAACAAAATTGAATCCTGATGCTGACTTATTTACAAAACTTTTCCATAAGCCTTCTCATCGGGAACCTCCCCGCAACACCTTTCCCGAAGTTGAACATTACATCAACAAATGCCACCAAGAAATAGACTGTCTCAACATGCGACCCAAGAAACATTCCAACATCTCCAAAGAAGAAAGGGACGCACTACACTCCCTCAAAAACAGAGACGACATTGTCATCAAACCAGCAGACAAGGGGTGTGCAATTGTAGTCTGGGACAGACATCTGTATATCAAGGAAGCCCAGAAACAACTCCACCATCACGCCTTCTACAAAAAGTTGGACCAACCTGCCCACATGACCAATCATGCCAAGATATCCAAACTTATCAACAATTCATAACCTCTAAGCAGCTGCCCCCCACTGCCAGACTACTCATCAAACAACTTCCAGTCCAATCACTTTTTTATTTACTTCCCAAAATACATAAAGCCAACAATCCTGGCCGTCCTATCGTGTCAGCTTGCAACTGCCCCACTGAAAACATTTCTCAGTTTCTTGACCATATTTTGCAACCTATAGTCCAGGCTTTGCCTACCTTCATCAAAGACACTAACCATACATTGGATCTGATTCAAATATTAAATGAAGACCACACCTTCAAACCCCAATACCTGTTCACTTTGGATGTGACCTCTCTGTACACCAGCATACCCCACTCCGACGGGTTAAAAGCTCTCCAACATTTTCTGGACAAACGACGTGACCAAACATTGTCCACTTCAGCCCTTGTCCGACTTGCCGAACTGGTTCTTACCATGAACACATTTTCGTTCGGAGATGAGACGTTCTGGCAAGTTAGCGGAGTCGCCATGGGTACTAAGATGGGCCCCAGCTATGCCTGCTTATTCATGGGATATTTGGAGGAACATATCCTACAACAATACAAGAAACCCAAACCTGAATTATACAAAAGATACATAGACGATTGCATTGGCATGACATCCCTCGATCATGACCAA
>JAPXFY010000023.1:25801672-25804172 GCA_030674185.1 Monoplex corrugatus | reverse complement strand
CAAGAAGAAGAAGAAGAAGAAGAAGAAGAAGAAGAAGAAGAAGAAGAAGAAACACAAGAAGAAGAAGAAGAAGAAGAAAAGAAACACAAGAAGAAGAAGAAGAAGAAGAAACACAAGAAGAAGAAGAAGAAGAAGAAACACAAGAAGAAGAAGAAGAAGAAGAAAACACAAGAAGAAGAAGAAGAAGAAAAAACAAGAAGAAGAAAAAGAAGAAGAAGAAACACAAGAAGAAGAAGAAGAAGAAGAAACACAAGAAGAAGAAGAAGAAGAAGAAACACAAGAAGAAGAAACACAAGAAGAAGAAGAAGAAGAAACACAACAAGAAGAAGAAGAAGAAACACAAGAAGAAGAAGAAGAAGAAGAAGAAACACAAGAAGAAGAAGAAACACAAGAAGAAGAAGAAACACAAGAAGAAGAAGAAGAAACACAAGAAGAAGAAGAAGAAACACAAGAAGAAGAAGAAGAAAACACAAGAAGAAGAAGAAGAAACACAGAGAAGAAGAAGAAACACAAGAAGAAGAAGAAGAAAACACAAGAAGAAGAAGAAGAAACACAAGAAGAAGAAGAAGAAACACAAGAAGAAGAAGAAGAAGAAGAAGAAACACAAGAAGAAGAAGAAGAAGAAACACAAAGAAGAAGAAGAAGAAAAGAAGAAGAAGAAACACAAGAAGAAGAAGAAAACACAAGAAGAAGAAGAAGAAACACAAGAAGAAGAAGAAGAAACACAAGAAGAAGAAGAAGAAACACAAGAAGAAGAAGAAGAAACACAAGAAGAAGAAGAAGAAACACAAGAAGAAGAAACACAAGAAGAAGAAACACAAGAAGAAGAAGAAGAAACACAAGAAGAAGAAACACAAGAAGAAGAAGAAGAAACACAAGAAGAAGAAACACAAGAAGAAGAAACACAAGAAGAAGAAACACAAGAAGAAGAAACACAAGAAGAAGAAACACAAGAAGAAGAAACACAAGAAGAAGAAACACAAGAAGAAGAAACACAAGAAGAAGAAACACAAGAAGAAGAAACACAAGAAGAAGAAACACAAGAAGAAAAACACAAGAAGAAGAAACACAAGAAGAAACACAAGAAGAAAACACAAGAAGAAACACAAAGAAGAAACACAAGAAGAAGAAACGAAGAAACAAAGAAAAAAACACAAGAAAAGAAACACAAAAACACAAGAAGAAAAACACAGAAGAACACAAAAGAAGAAACACAAGAAGAAACACAAGAAGAAAAACACAAAGAAAACAAAGAAGAACAAAAGAAAACACAGAAGAAACGGGACACAAGAGAAAAAGAAGAAAACAAGAAGAAACCAAGAAGAAGAAACACAGAAGAAACACAAGAAGAAGAACACAAGAAGAAGAAACACAAGAAGAAACACAAGAAGAAGAAAACAGAAAAACAAAGAAAGAAACAAAGAAAAACACAAAAGAAGAAAACAAGAAACAAAAGAAGAAGAGAAGACACAAGAAAAAAGAGAACAAAAAGAAGAAGAAACACAAGAAGAGAGGAAGAAGAAAACAGAAGAGAAAGAAGAAAAAGAAGAAGAAGAAGAAGAAAAAGAAGAAGAAGAAGAAGAAGAAAAAAGAAGAAGAAAAGAGAAGAAAAGAAAAGAAGAAGAAAAGAAAAAAAGAAGAAGAAGAAGAAAAGAAGAAAAAAGAGAAAAGAAGAAGAAGAAGAAGAAACACAAGAAGAAGAAGAAAGAAGAAACAAAAGAAGAAGAAGAAGAAGAAAAAAGAAGAAAAGAAGAAGAAGAAAAAAGAAGAAAAAAGAAAAAAAAAAGAAGAAAAGAAAACAACAAGAAGAAGAAGAAGAAAAAAAAGAGAAAAGAAGAAAAAAAAAGAAGAAGAAGAAGAAAAAAAAGAAGAAGAAGAAGAAAAAAAAGAAGAAGAAGAAGAAAAAAGAAGAAGAAGAAGAAAAAAAAGAAGAAGAAGAAGAAACACAAAAGAAGAAGAAGAAGAAACACAACAAGAAAAGAAGAAGAAAACACAAAGAAGAAGAAGAAGAAAAAAAAGAAGAAGAAAAGAAAAACAAAGAAGAAGAAGAAGAAAACACAAGAAGAAGAAGAAAACACAAGAAGAAGAAGAAGAAACACAAAAGAAGAAGAAGAAGAAAAACACAAGAAGAAGAAGAAGAAAAAAAGAAGAAGAAAAAAACACAAAAGAAAGAAGAAGAAGAAAAAAACAAGAAGAAGAAGAAGAAGAAAACAAAGAAGAAGAAGAAGAAACACAAGAAGAAGAAGAAGAAGAAAACACAAAGAAGAAGAGAAGAAACACAACACAAGAAGAAAAGAAAAAAGAAAACACAAGAAGAAGAAAGAAGAAAACACAAGAAGAAGAAGAAAGAAACAGAAGAAGAAGAAGAGAAGAAGAAAAACACAAACAAAGAAGAAGAAGAAGAAGAAAACACAAGAAGAAGAAGAAAGAAGAAGAAACACAAGAAGAAGAGAAGAAGAAGAAGAAAACAAAGAAGAAGAAGAAGAAGAACAAAAAGAAG
>JAPXFY010000023.1:25784172-25799172 GCA_030674185.1 Monoplex corrugatus | reverse complement strand
GGAGGAACTTGTATTTTCCACCAACGTAGACATCCCCACATTTGTCTTTGTTATGCCAGCTATTGTAGATCCACATCCGTTTAAAAGAAAACAAGACAACAGGTTGAAACTGACACAACTTCACACATGCTGTCCAATTGTGACCTCCCACCACGAAATCAGTTTTAACTCGCAGTCAGTCGAACAGCATTGCGAGCTGAAAAGGTGACTGAGGGTGTATCTGGGGTGTTTTGACTTATTATCAAAATTGATATCTGTAGACTATGATCTATCCCCCACAGAAATTTCTTTCTTGAAAAAATATTATCAATCAATTTAAAATGGTATTTCAATGCACTGATCGCAGCAGAAAGAACGCAATTTCTACCAAAAGTACCTCTTTTTGTCTCTTATTATGAACCGTAACCTGTATAGTACCCGCACATGTAATATACTGACGGAAAGCTCTTTGGTGCACCTATCAGATAATGACAGCTAAGATTACAAACACACTGGGTCAAAGCCACCAAATAAAGAAATTTAAGGAAAACGTGTAGGAGAGCACACGAAACTTTAGAGGCTGTTTTCTCAAAATGGCCGTCATACAACTTAATGACTTTAATCATACATAACTTCTTCATTTTTTAAGTACAAGCTTTATTCAAATGCTACAATAATCAGCAGAATGTACACCTTCCAGTGACATGTATATCTCAAAATGTCCAAAATGCAAGTTAAGACTGGTTTCGTGCTGGCAGGTCACAATTGTTCTTGATTTCATGTTGTTTGCTTTTCTTCACTCAAGTATAAAGCACAGAAAATACACATCGCAATGTTTCGTCTGCTTTTAGGTTTACGTTAGGTTCGTCTTGTAAATACAACGTTTGACGATGAGACGTGAGAGAGAGAGAGAGACAGACAGACAGACAAGTAGACAAACACACAGACAGAGACAAAGACAGAGAGAAGGGGGAGTGACACAGACAAAAAGAGAGAGAGAGAAAAGCGAAAGAGGACAGACCGACAGACCAGCAGGCTGGCAGAAAGGCAGACAAAAAGAGAGGCGGGAGAGACACACACACACACACACACAAACAGACAGACAGCAATGGGGAAAGAGAGTGAAGGAAAGAGAGAGAGACACAGAGAGAGAGAGAGAGACAGACAGACAGACAGACAGAGAGATGGACAGACAGTTAGCAAGAGGGAGAGAGAGAGAGAGAGAGAGAGAGAGAGAGAGAGAGAGAGAACAAGAGTATAATACCTCTGTAGGTACTCTCTGAGCGAGCGAGAGAGAGAGAGAGAGAAAGAGAGATAGCGAGAGACAGAAGCAGACAGACAGACACAGACAGACACAGAGAGAGAGAGACGTGGAGTGATGAAGCAGAATGCAAGATAGGAAAAAGAAGAAGAAGAAGAAAAAGACTTTCAGGAAAGCCAGGAAGGGAAAGGCCAAGGCAGCATAGCGATATAAGAAACAAAATCCTGCAAAGGGGGGTGGGGTGGGGGTGGGGGGTTGTTGCTTCAACAGCTGTGAAAGAAGTTTAAAGCCAGCATCCCTAGAGTTGAGTAATGAGGAAAACATAGCGCTGGGGGCTCTCCCGATCCTAGGACTATATTTCTCCATCATCCTTCTGGAAACTTCTGGAAACTTCATCAACCACCACCACCACCACCACCACCACCACTACCATCACCTCCACTACTCTGGAACCCCCATCGAGTCTTGCCAATCAGCACTAGCCCCACCTTTCTTACCTTCTCAGCGAAGCGGGCCTTGTTGGACTGTGCAGACGATAAATCAAAACCAGTCATAAACCTGTCAGCCTCCTTCTGTTCTTTCTGGTTTTATTTTGTTGCGTGTGAGTGATCCTCCCTCTTGGTGGGGAGGGGGTTGGGGTGGTGGTGGTAGTGGGGGATGGTGGTGGGTGGGGTGGGGTCTTCCCCTTAAACTTCCTTTTTCTTCTTCTGTGTGTGTGTGTGTATGTATGTGTGTTTGGTTGTTTTGGTGGGTGTGTGTGTGTGTGTGTGTGTGTGTGTGTGTGTGTGTGTGTGTGTGTGTGTGTGCGTGTGTGTGTGTGTGTGTGTGCGTGTGTGTCTGTGTCTGTGTGTGTTTGTCTGTTCGTGTTCTGGGTGAGCATGCATGCTCGTGGGTTTGTGTGTGTGTGTGTGTGTGTGTGTGTGTGTGTGTGTGTGTGTGTGTGCGTATGTGTGTGTGTGTGTGGTGCGCGCGCGTGTGTGTGTGTGTGCGTATATGTGTGTGTGTGTGCGTGTGTGTGTGTGGGGGGGGGGTCTATTTGCTTTTATTTGTGTGCGTGTGTGTTGCGGATGTGAACGTGTGCTCGTATGCTTGTGTGTGTTTGTGTGTGTGTTTGTGTGTGGGGGGGGGGGTGTGCGTGTGTGTTAGGGTATGTGTGTGTGCTTGTGTATGTGTGTGTGTGTGTGTACGTGTGCGTTGCGGGTGTGCAAACTTGCTCGCGCGCGCGCGCGCGCGTGTGTGTGTGTGTGTGTGTGTGTGTTTGTGAGTGTGTGAGTGTGTGTGCGTGTGTATGTGTGTGTTTTGTGTGTGTGTTTATGTATGTGTGTGTGACTGTATGTGTATGTACTTGAGTTATATTTTGTGTTTGTATGTTGTGTGTATGTGTGTGCCTGCATGCCTGTATGTGTGAATGTTTGTGTGTTGTGGTTTGTGTGTGTGTGAGTGTGTGTGTGTGAGTATGTGTGTGTGCATGTGGTGTGTGTGTGTGTGTGTGTGTATGTGGTGTGTATGTGTGTGTGTATGTGTGTGCGTGCGTGTGCATGTGGTGTGTGTGTGTGTGCGTGCGTGCATGTGGTGTGTGTGTGTGTGTATGGTGTGTGCGTGTGTGTGTGTGTGTTATTTTCATTGTATTTGTACATGCAGAGAACAAATATAGGTTGGACACAAACAGAATATTTGTTTTCTATTTCATCTGCGTTGTAGTGATGCCCAGGTGCTCCTTTCGTAATTCTAAAAGACTTTTCAATTTTTCGTTTGTTTGCTATTTCATATTTCATTTTCATTTCTGCATGGGTGGGGGTATCTCTTTTTTTATCTGTTTAATATCTTTGTGTATACGTGTCATGAGAGCAATTCAAATATTTTAATGTGATTATTACAGCTTAAATGTTCTTTATATTTGCATTCAAGTAGAGATGTATCATTCGCGACTCGATAAAGGGATATGTTTTTATGTACATGCCAATTGTTGTTTTAGATTTTACTCCTAACACATGGGGACACAAGATTTCTTTTCTCTGTAGAAAAAATGAAGACGATAAGCAAGCTGCGTATGATACAAATGTACACAAGAATTTATGTATGTACTATAATTATGTTGATCGTATGATGTGTACCTATCTTTCATTACAACGAAGAAGATAATTCGTATATTGTGAGTGTTGTCAATCTAGCGAAATTATTGAAAACACAAATTAATGAAACTCCCCTCCTTCGCGCGCGCACACACACGCACACACACACACACACACACACACACATACACACATGCACACACGCACACATGTACGCACACACGCACGCACGCACGCACACACACACCAAAACCAACTATGAATAAACAAACTCAGCACACGCACTAGTCACAGTAATGAGTGCAACGGACGACCGACTGGAAGGTTGTGTGTTCAGATCCCATTAGTATTGTGGGATTTTTCATTCAACCGGCTTCTATCCAGAATTGAACATGCTATGGACTCGTTTGGAAGACTGGGACCACACATTCAAATTTCATCCACTTCACGGATGTGTCATTTGAGGGTGTTGCTCAAATCTCCTGACCAGCACCGCAGGTGTCTGTATTTCTCAAGTTTGGTTGATGCAAGGATATATTATGAAAGCAAGCGTAGAGTACAGCCCTATCACGCAGTCTCAGTCCTAGATGAAACTCCATAACATGGTTATCATCCTCATCCTCATTATCAAATCGTAAAAAGACTGTGCAGCTTCTGTGGCCATTAAGGTGGCGTGGAAAATGGGACCAAAGACACAAAATAAAAGAAAATAAAACAAGACAAAAAAAACACATGTCTTCTCGCGTTTCAGGCTCGTTTGACGTCCTTGTTACAATAAACAACAACAACAGCAAAAACAGCAACAACGACAACAACAACTGAACAACCTTACCAGCATCAGCAGCAGCAACAGCAAAAACAGCAACAACGACAACAACAACTGAACAACTTCACCAGCATCAGCAGCAACAGCAAAAACAGCAACAACGACAACAACAACTGAACAACCTTACCAGCATCAGCAGCAGCAACAGCAAAAACAGCAACAACGACAACAACAACTGAACAACTTCACCAGCATCAGCAGCAGCAACAGCAAAAACAGCAACAACAACAACAACAACTGAACAACTTCACCAGCATCAGCAGCAGCAACATCAAAAACAGCAACAACGACAACAACAACTGAACAACTTCACCAGCATCAGCAGCAGCAACAGCAAAAACAGCAACAATGACAACAACAACTGAACAACTTCACCAGCATCAGCAGCAGCAACAGCAAAAACAGCAACAATGACAACAACAACTGAACAACTTCACCAGCATCAGCAGCAGCAACAAAGCAAACAAAGAAACAAAAAAATGATCTACCAATTGCAGTTTAGATATTGGAAGTTTCAGTATACTCTTTGGGACAAACAGTTGACCAATATTTTGTCAAAAGGAAAGAGAAAACAGGGAACCAGGGAACAGAATCTATTTTTTCGTTTTTGTCCTAAATCTGGTGAACATGATCCTTTGTTGTCTTATGTCGAAGTTTGACAAAACATCAGACAAGCCTTGCTATTTTATCCCTAAATTTTGTGTATATCGTTCTTTATTCGTCTTTGGTGCTTGTTTAATAAAGGCCAGCTGAACGAAGATTTGTGTCTTTTTTTTGTTTTTAGTGTATTAAATACGCGTTCACGTTCTATTATTGTATGCTTCTGGTTCCCACTGGCCAAACATCTACGCCTGTCTTCTTCCATGAATCTGATACACCTTCCTGTTCTGTCTTCATGTCTTCATGGTTTTGAAAAAGGAAAGAAAAGAACAGGAAGAGATAGAAATAGAAGAAACATATGTGGACGTATTATTTCCATCTTGAATAATCTTTTTTTTTTAAGTTCTCTTCCTCCCTATTCAACCAACTCGTGACATCTTGCATCAGTTATCTCCCATGCCGTGTCTGGTCACCTCATGAGGGCACTGCTACATAAGAGGGGTCATGTGACACTCTTCTTGTTTCCACAACTGTATCTCCGTCTTTTTGCCAGCAGGGATAAACACATTCGTCCCTGATGTTTTTAGTGCTTGAAACTGTGAGGCGTTATGGCCGACAGTTACGTTTTTTTGATGTGTGTGTGGAGTATGGCTATGGAAGGCAGGATGTGATTGTGGTACAGCTTATAATATTACAATGTCCATTATAGTTTCTGCTGAATCGTATCAATCTGTAGTGTGTGTTGTGTGTGTGTGTGTGTGTGTGTGTGTGTGTGTGTGTGTGTGTGTGTGTGTGTGTGTGTGTGTGTGTGTGTGTGGTGTGTGTGTGTGTGTGTGTTGTGTGTGTGTGTGTTGTGTTTGTGTGTGTGTGTGTTTGTGTGTGTGTGTTTTTGTGTGTGTTTGTGTGTGTGTGTGTTTCGTTGTGTGTGTGTTTTTTGTGTGTTGTGTTGTTGTGGGTGTGTTTGTGTTGTGTGTGTGTTTGCTTGTTTAGGGGTTTTTTGGGGGAGGATTTTTGTATGTGCATTCCGTGCGTGCATGTGTGTTTGTGTGTGTGTGTGTGTGTGTGTGTGTGTTGTGTGTGTGTGTGGTTGTGTGTGTGTGTGTGTTTGGGCTTCAAGGGGAGGGATACACGCGCACACACACACACACACATACAAACAAACATACACACACACATGCACACATGCACACACAAACACACACACACATACGCACACACAAACATACATACATGCACACACACGCACACACTCATACACACATACATGCCCACACATACACACAACAAACATACACAAATACACATTCACAGCAGCAGGAACAACAAAGACAACAACAAGAACAACAACTGAACAACAGCAGCAGCAGCAACGGCGGCGGCAACAGTGAAACGAACAAACAACCAACCAACCAATTTTAGTCAAGATATTGACAATTTCAGTACACTCCTTGGGACAAACATTTGACCAATATTTTTTTTAAAGGAAAGAGAAAACCGAATCAGGGAACAGAATCTACTTTTTCGTTTGTGTCCTAAATCTGGTGAACATGCCTCTTCGTTGTCTTATGTGAAAGTTTGACAAAACATCAGACAAGTCTTGCTATTTTTTTCCCTAAATTTTGTGTATATCGTTCTTTATTCGTCTTTGGTGCTTGTTTGATAAAGACCAGGTGACCGAAGATTTGTGTCTTTTTTTTGTTTTTAGTGTATTAAATACGCGTTCACTTTCTATTTTTGTATGCTGCTGGTTCTCACTGGCCAAACATCTGTGCCTGTCTTCTTCCATGAATCTGATACACCTTCCTGTTCGGTCTTCATGTGTTCCTGGGTTTGAAAAAGGAAACAAAAGAACAGGAAGAGATAGAAATAGAAGAAACATATGTGGACATATGATTTCCATCTTGAATAATCTTTTCTTTTTTTTAAGTTCTTTTCCTCCCTGTTCAACCAACTCGTGACATCTTGCATCAGTTATCTCCCATGCCATGTCTGGTCACCTCATGAGGGTGCTGCTGCATAAGAGGGGTCATGTGACACTTTTCTTGTTTCCACAACTGTATCTCCGTCTTTTTGCCAGCAGGGATAAACACATTCGTCCCTGATGTTTTTAGTGCTTGAAACGGTGAGGCGTGATGGCCGACAGTTACGTTTTTTGATGTGTGTGTGGAGTATGGCTATGGAAGGTGGGATGTGATGGTGGTACAGCTTATAATATTACAATGTCCATTATAGTTTCTGCTGAGTCGTATCAATGTGTAATGTTGTGTGTGTGTGTGTGTGTGTGTGTGTGTGTGTGTGTGTGTGTGTGTGTGTGTGTGTGTGTTTGTGTGTGTTATGTGTGTGTGTGTGTGATGTTTGTGTGTGTGTGTGTGTTTTGTATGTGTTTGTGTGTGTGTGTTTCAGTTGTGTGTGTGTGTTTTTGTGGTGTGTGTGTGTGTGTGTGTGTGTGTGTTTGTGTTGTGTGTGTGTTTGCTTGTTTAGGGTTTTTTTTGGGGGGGAGGATTTTTGTATGTGCACTTTTGTGCGTGCATGTGTGTTTGTGTGTGTGTGTGTGTGTGTGTGTGTGTGTGTGTGTTTGGGCTTCAAGGGGAGGGATACACGCGCACACACACACACACAGACAAACAAACATACACACACACACATGCACACATGCACACACAAACACACACACACATACGCACACACAAACATACATACATGCACACACACGCACACACTCATACACACATACATGCCCACACATACACACAACAAACATACACAAATACACATTCACAGCAGCAGGAACAACAAAGACAACAACAAGAACAACAACTGAACAACAGCAGCAGCAGCAACGGCGGCGGCAACAGTGAAACGAACAAACAAACAACCAACCAATTTTAGTCAAGATATTGACAGTTTCAGTACACTCCTTGGGACAAACATTTGACCAATAATTTTTTTAAAGGAAAGAGAAAACCGAATCAGGGAACAGAATCTATTTTTTCGTTTGTGTCCTAAATCTGGTGAGTATGATTTTTTGTTGTCTTATGTGAAAGTTCGACAAAACATCAGACAAGTCTTGCTATTTTTGTTCCCTAAATTTTGTGTATATCGTTCTTTATTCGTCTTTGGTGCTTGTTTGATAAAGACCAGATGACTGAAGATTTGCGTCTTTCTTGTTTTTAGTGTATTAAATACACGTTCACTTTCTATTTTTGTATGCTTCTGGTTCCCACTGGCCAAACATCTACGCCTGTCTTCTTCCATGAATCTGATACACCTTCCTGTTCTGTCTTCATGTGTTCCTGGTTTTGAAAAAGGAAAGAAAAGAACAGGAAGAGATAGAAATAGAAGAAACATATGTGGACGTATGATTTCCATCTTGAATAATCTTTTTTTAAGTTCTCTTCCTCCCTGTTCCACCAACTCGTGACATCTTGCATTAGTTATTTCCCATGCCATGTCTGGTCACCTCATGAGGGCGCTGCTGCGTAAGAGGGGTCATGTGACACTTTTCTTGTTTCCACAACTGTATCTCCGTCTTTTTGCCAGCAGGGATAAACACATTCGTCCGTGATATTTTTAGTGCTTGAAACTGTGAGGCGTGATGGCCGACAGTTACGTTTTTTGATGTGTGTGTGGAGTATGGCTATGGAAGGCAGGATGTGATTGTGGTACAGCTTATAATATTACAATGTCCATTATAGTTTCTGCTGAATCGTATCAATCTGTAGTATGTGTGTGTGTGTGTGTGTGTGTGTGTGTGTGTGTGTGTGTGTGTGTGTGTGTGTGTGTGTGTGTGTGTGTGTGGTTTGTGTGTGTGTGTGTGTGTTGTGTGTGTGTTTGTGTGTGTTTGTGTGTGTTGTTTGTGTGTGTGTGTTGTTGTGTGTGTGTGTTTGTGTGTGTGTGTGTGTGTGTGTGTTTGTGTTGTGTGTGTGTTTGCTTGTATAGGGTTTTTTTGGGGGGGAGGATTTTTGTATGTGCACTTCCGTGCGTGCATGTGTGTTTGTGTGTGTGTGTGTGTGTGTTGTGTGTGTGTGTGTGTGTGTGTGTGTGTGTGTGTGTGCGTGTGTGTGTGTGTGTGTGTGGGCTTCAAGGGGAGGGACACACGCGCACACACACACACACATACAAACAAACATACACACACACATGCACACATGCACACACAAACACACACACACATACGCACACACAAACATACATACATGCACACACACGCACACACTCATACACACATACATGCCCACACATACACACAACAAACATACACAAATACACATTCACAGCAGCAGGAACAACAAAGACAACAACAAGAACAACAACTGAACAACAGCAGCAGCAGCAACGGCGGCGGCAACAGTGAAACGAACAAACAACCAACCAACCAATTTTAGTCAAGATATTGACAGTTTCAGTACACTCCTTGGGACAAACATTTGACCAATATTTTTTTTAAAGGAAAGAGAAAACCGAATCAGGGAACAGAATCTACTTTTTCGTTTGTGTCCTAAATCTGGTGAGTATGATTCTTTGTTGTCTTATGTGAAAGTTCGACAAAACATCAGACAAGTCTTGCTATTTTTGTTCCCTAAATTTTGTGTATATCGTTCTTTATTCGTCTTTGGTGCTTGTTTGATAAAGGCCAGCTGAACGAAGATTTGTGTCTTTTTTTTGTTTTTAGTGTATTAAATACGCGTTCACGTTCTATTTTTGTATGCTTCTGGTTCCTACTGGCCAAACATCTATGCCTGTCTTCTTCCATGAATCTGATACACCTTCCTGTTCTGTCTTCATGTGTTCCTGGTTTTGAAAAAGGAAAGAAAAGAACAGGAAGAGATAGAAATAGAAGAAACATATGTGGACGTATGATTTCCATCTTGAATAATCTTTTTTTTTTAAGTTCTCTTCCTCCCTGTTCAACCAACTCGTGACATCTTGCATCAGTTATCTCCCATGCCGTGTCTGGTCACCTCATGAGGGCACTGCTACATAAGAGGGGTCATGTGACACTTTTCTTGTTTCCACAACTGTATCTCCGTCTTTTTGCCAGCAGGGATAAACACATTCGTCCCTGATGTTTTTAGTGCTTGAAACGGTGAGGCGTGATGGCCGACAGTTACGTTTTTTGATGTGTGTGTGGAGTATGGCTATGGAAGGCAGGATGTGATTGTGGTATAGCTTATAATATTACAATGTCCATTATAGTTTCTGCTGAATCGTATCAATCTGTAGTGTGTGTGTGTGTGTGTGTGTGTGTGTGTGTGTGTGTGTGTTGTGTGTGTATGTGTGTGTGTGTGTGTGTGTGTGTGTGTGTGTGTGTGTGTGTTTGTGTGTGTTATGTGTGTGTGTGTGTGTGTGATGTTTGTGTGTGTGTGTGTTTTGTGTATGTTTGTGTGTGTGTGTTTCAGTTGTGTGTGTGTTTTTTGTGTTGTGTGTGTGTGTGTGTGTTTGTGTGAGTTTGTGTTGTGTGAGTGTTTGCTTGTTTAGGGATTTTTTTTGGGGGGAGGATTTTTGTATGTGCACTTCCGTGCGTGCATGTGTGTTTGTGTGTGTGTGTGTGTGTGTGTGTGTGTGTGTGTGTGTGTGTGTGTGTGTGTGTGTGTGTGTGTGTTTGTGTGTGTGTGTGTGTTTGGGCTTCAAGGGGAGGGACACACGCGCACACACACACACACATACAAACAAACATACACACACACACATGCACACATGCACACACAAACACACACACATACGCACACACAAACATACATACATGCACACACACGCACACACTCATACACACATGCATGCCCACACATACACACAACAAACATACACAAATACACATTCACAGCAGCAGGAACAACAAAGATAACAACAAGAACAACAACTGAACAACAGCAGCAGCAGCAACAGCGGCGGCAACAGTGAAACGAACAAACAAACAAACAACCAATTTTAGTCAAGATATTGACAGTTTCAGTACACTCCTTGGGACAAACATTTGACCAATATTTTTTTTAAAGGAAAGAGAAAACCGAATCAGGGACCAGAATCTACTTTTTCGTTTGTGTCCTAAATCTGGTGAGTATGATTCTTTGTTGTCTTATGTGAAAGTTCGACAAAACATCAGACAAGTCTTGCTATTTTTGTTCCCTAAATTTTGTGTATATCGTTCTTTATTCGTCTTTGGTGCTTGTTTGATAAAGACCAGATGACTGAAGATTTGCGTCTTTCTTGTTTTTAGTGTATTAAATACACGTTCACTTTCTATTTTTGTATGCTGCTGGTTCCCACTGGCCAAACATCTGTGCCTGTCTTCTTCCATGAATCTGATACACCTTCCTGTTCTGTCTTCATGTGTTCCTGGGTTTGAAAAAGGAAAGAAAAGAACAGGAAGAGATAGAAATAGAAGAAACATATGTGGACGTATGATTTCCATCTTGAATAATCTTTTCTTTTTTTTAAGTTCTTTTCCTCCCTGTTCAATCAACTCGTGACATCTTGCATCAGTTATCTCCCATGCCATGTCTGGTGACCTCATGAGGGCGCTGCTGCATAAGAGGGGTCATGTGACACTTTTCTTGTTTCCACAACTGTATCTCCGTCTTTTTGCCAGCAGGGATAAACACATTCGTCCCTGATGTTTTTAGTGCTTGAAACGGTGAGGCGTGATGGCCGACAGTTACGTTTTTTGATGTGTGTGTGGAGTATGGCTATGGAAGGTGGGATGTGATGGTGGTACAGCTTATAATATTACAATGTCCATTATAGTTTTTGCTGAGTCGTATCAATCTGTATTGTGTGTGTGTGTGTTGTGTGTGTGTGTGTGTGTGTGTGTGTGTGTGTGTGTGTGTGTGTGTGTGTGCCATGTGTGTGTGTGTGTGTGTGTGTGTGTGTGTTTGTGTTGTATGTTTGTGTGTGTGTGTGTGTGTGTTTGTGTGTGTGTGTGTGTGTGTGTGTGTGTGTGTGTGTGTGTGTGTGTGTGTGTGTGTGTGTGTGTGTGTGTGTGTGTGTGTGAGTGTGTGTGTGTGTGTGTGTTTGGTGTTGTGTATGCGTTTGTTTGAGTTTTTTTCATTTTGTTGTCACTTCAGTGCGTGCGTGTGTGTTTATGTGTGTGTGTGCTTGTGTGTGTTTGGGCTTCAAGGGGAGGGACATACGCACACACACACACACACACACACACACACACTTACACACACACACACACACACACACACACACACACAAACACATACACACACGCACAAACAAACATACATACACACATGCACACACATAGGCCTACATGCCCACACATACACACAACAAGCACATGCATGCACACGCACATTCACAGCAGCAGCAAAGACAATGACAACAAAGACAACAAGAACAGCAACAGCAGAGGCAGCAGAAGCGAGACGAACAAACAAACAACTAATTTTATTCAAGACACTGACAATTTCAATATCTGACGAGGGTTCGCTGAACCGATCAGGCCTAACAAAAAGTAAGTGAAATTCCTTGATGGATGATATTCGTTTAGGCATGATATGTGTAAATTATAATAAGATTGTGCCTATTATAATTTCTCATAAACAATGGTCATAAAATTTCAATATCCTCCTTGGGATAAACACTTGACCGATCTTTTGTCAAAAGAACAGAGAAAACCAGGAATCAGGGAACAAAATGTAATTTTTTCGCTTTTGTCCTAAATCTGGTGAACATGATTCTTCGTTGTCTTATGTGAAAGTTTGACAAAACATCAGACAAGTCTTGCTATTTTTTTCCCTTAATTTTGTGTATATCATTCTTTATTCGTCTTTGCTGTTTGTTTGATAAAGACCAGGTGACCAAAGATTTGTCTTTTTTTGTTTTTAGTGTATTAAATACGCGTTCACTTTCTATTTTTGTATGCTGCTGGTTCCCACTGGCCAAACATCTGCACCTGTCTTCTTTGTTGTTGTTGGTGCATGTTGTCATTGCTGTTGTTGCTGCTGTGAATGTGTGTGTGTGTGTGTGTGTGTGTTGCGTGTGAGTGTTGTGTGTGTGTGTGTGTGAGTGTTTGTGCGTGTATGTGTGCTTGGGTTTTTTTATTTTGTATGTGTAATTCTGCGCGTGCATGTGTGTGTGTGTGTATGTGTATGTGTGTGTATGTGTGTGTGTATATATGTGTGTGTGTGTTTGGGTTTCAAGGAGAGGGACACACACACACACACACACACATACAAAATACACACACAACCACCCTCCACACACACACACACACAAGCACATACACACATGCACACACAAACATACAGACACACATACACACAAATACACACATACACACAAACACACACACACACTCATACACATACATACATGCCCACACATATATGCAACAAACACATGCACACACACACACACACACACACACACACACACACACATTCACAGCAGCAACAACAGCAAATGACAACATGCACCAACAACAACAAAGACGACAAGGACAACTGAACAATAGCAACAGCAGAAGCAGCGGTGGCAGAAGCGAAATGAACAAACAAACAAACAATCAAGTTTAGTTAAGATATTGACAGTTTCAATATACTCCTTGGGACAAACATTTGACCAATATTTTGTCAAAAGAAAAATGAAAACAGGGTATCAGGGAACAAAACCTACTTTTTTTCGTTTTTGTCCTAAATCTGGTGAACATGCCTCTTTGTTGTCTTATGTGGAAGTTCGACAAAACATCAGACAAGTCTTCCTATTTTTTCCCTTAATTTTGTGTATATCATTCTTTATTCGTCTTTGGTGCTTGTTTGATGAAGGCCAGGTAACCGAAGATTTGCGGCTGTCTTGTTTTTAGTGTATTAAATACGCGTTCACTTTCTATTTTTGTATGCTGCTGGTTCCCACTGGCCAAACATCTATGCCTGTCTTCTTCCATGAATCTGATACACCTTCCTGTTCTGTTCCTTCATGTGTTCCTGGTTTTGAAAAACGAAACAAAAGAACAGGAAGAGATAGAAATAGAAGAAACATATGTGGACGTATGATTTCCATCTTGAATAATCTTTTTTTTTTAAGTTCTCTTCCTCCCTGTTCAACCAACTCGTGACATCTTGCATTAGTTATTTCCCATGCCATGTCTGGTCACCTCATGAGGGCGCTGCTGCATAAGAGGGGTCATGTGACACTCTTCTTGTTTCCACAACTGTATCTCCGTCTTTTTGCCAGCAGGGATAAACACATTCGTCCGTGATATTTTTAGTGCTTGAAACTGTGAGGCGTGATGGCCGACAGTTACGTCTTTTGATGTGTGTGTGGAGTATGGTTGTGGAAGGTGGGATGTGATGGTGGTACAGCTTATAATATTACAATGTCCATTATAGTTTCTGCTGAGTCGTATCAATGTGTAGTGTGTATGTGTGTGTGTGTGTGCTGTGTGTGTGTGTGTGTGTGTGTGTGTGTGTGTCTGTGTGTGTGTCTGTGTGTGTTGTGTGTGTTTGTGTTTGTGTGTGTGTGTGTGTGTGTGTTGTGCGTGTGTTTGTGTGTGTGTGTGTGTTTGTGTGTGTGTGTGGTGTGTGTGTGTGTGTTGTGTGTGTGTGTTGTGTGTGTGTGTTTTTTGTGTGTGTGTGTTTTCGTGTGTGTGTGCCATGTGTGTGTGTGTGTGTGTGTTGTGTGTGTGTGTGTGTGTGTGTTTTGTGTGTGTGTGCGTTCATGTTGTGTGTGTGTATGTGTGTGTGTTGTGTATGGATGTGTGTTTATGTGTGTGTGTGTGTGTGTGTGTGTGTGTGTGTGTGTGTATGTGTGTGTGTGTGTGTGCGTGTGTGTGTGTATGTGCATGTTTGTGCGTGTATGTGTGTGTTGTTTGTTTGTTTGTTTATTGTTTGTTTGTTTGTTTGTTTGTTTGTTTGTTTGTTTGCAGGTGCATGTTTGTGCGTTTGTGTTTGTTTTCAAGTGGTGAAGTACAAAGCAATAATACGCAGCACATAACAGAGACAAACAAACGGGATTAAAATAAAGAAAAAATACTCAGCTGGTAGTCATATCTTATAACACATTGTGATACTAATAATAATCGGAATGTCTCAGTCAGTGTGTATGTGCTCCCTGGATATTGCAAGAGAGACAGACAGACAGAGACAGACAGACAGACAGACAGAGAGAGAAAGAGAGAGAAAAGAAAGACAGAGAGAAATAAAGAGAGAAAGAAGGAAAGAGAGAATGACAGAGAAAAAAGAAAAAAAGAAAAAGACAGACAGAGAAAGAAAAAAAGAATCAACGAAACAAAGAAAGAAAAAAGAAAGAAAGAA
>JAPXFY010000023.1:25776672-25779172 GCA_030674185.1 Monoplex corrugatus | reverse complement strand
CCTCCATCAAGACTGTCTCGTTTGTTTTCTTTGCTGTCCGTGGAACTCTCAACATTCTTCTTAGAAACTACATCTCGGCTGCCTCAATCTTGTTCTGGCTTTGTTTGTTGACTGTCCACGCCTCGCTTCCGTACAACAGTATTGGTTCTATATAACATTCAAGAACTCTCTTCCTGATGTTAATTGACAGGCATTTGTTGGTAAGAATGCTTGTCATCTTCTTGAATGCTGTTTTGGCTTGGTCGATTCTGCCGGCTATTTCTGATGTGCATCTGCCGTCTGGTGAAATGATCGTTCCCAGGTATTTGAATTTATCAACCTGTGTCAAGGTTGTGCCATTTGCTGTTATTTTGCACGAGGGGATTTCATATATAATCTGAATAAATGGTACTGACGTGTTATGTTTTCAATTTTGCATTTACAGATCTTTTTTTAAAAATTCGCTACTAAAACGATCATGTCAAATGTATCAACCGATCTCAAATTACCATCAGTGCCAAAAAGAACAGCACTTTCACAAAGCTGAACTAAATCTGCATTTGGGCAGTTGTTCATACCACTGGTTAGCTGTTCCCCTTAGGTTTTTATACGTGGCCATTCCCAGAAAAGATGCTGTATCCTGTCGCGTTCTGTATTACAAAATGAACATTTGCAACTATGCTGAAAACCCATGTTTACAAAGACAAGGTGAGTCGTTCAGATTCTGTGAAATACAGGGGGGTGCAAAAGTAGGTATACAGTTATGAAAAAAGAAAACACGTACAATACTCATTGCATTATTATACAAACAAATGAATATTGCATATACATGTAACAACAAGCACAACCTTAATCCCTCAGATACTCAAACTGCTTGCCGTTGGTATTCACACACTCCTCTAATCGAGAGCGGAATAATAATAATAATTAATAAATAATTACAATATTTATATAGCGCAAAATCTCGACAAAATCAAATCTAAGCGCTGAAACAGATACACACCACGCACGCACGCACACCACGCACACACACACACACACACACACACACACACACACACACACACACACACACCACACACACACACCACACACGCATGGCTATAAATGGGGAGAAGAATAAAAGCAATAAAAGCAAGAATAAAAGCAATGGAAAATTATAGAGAGCATATCATATACAATTATATATTAAAACAAAGTGATTACCCTCCGAGCGGAGACAGGCTGCAGAGGGGGGTTGAGTGAGGTTAGGATTTTATGCAGAGGAGAAAAGGTGAGTTTTGAGAGCGGACTTGAAGGAGACAAAAGTAGGTTGCTGACGGACTGAAAGAGGAAGTTTGTTCCAGGAGAGTGGACCAGAAACAGAGAAGGCTCGTGGACCATAGGTATTGAGCTTAGTGCGTGGAAAGCGAAAAGTTAGAGGATCGGAGGCAGAGCGGAGGGTACATGAGGGAACATAGATCTCAAGTAGGCTTGACAGGTAATCGGGGGCTGCGTTATTGAGGCTTTTGTAGCACATGGTGTCTAGTTTGTACTGTATGCGCTTTGATACAGGGAGCCAGTGAAGTTGTGCCAGGAGAGGAGATATGTGGTCAGCTTTTTTCTTTTGAGTACAAGGCGTACAGCATTGTTTTGAATGCGCTGTAGGATGTGAATGGTGGAGGCAGGAAGACCAGACAGGAGTGAATTGCAATAGTCAATGCGAGACATTATGAAGGAGAGAACGAGTTTTGCAGTTGTTTCCACAGAGAGATACTTCCTGATCAGGCTTATACGATGGAGATGATAGTAGCAAGATCTGGCAGTTTGAGAAACAAAGTTGTTCATGGAGAGGGTAGAGTCAATGCAGACACCAAGGTTTTTAGCTGAATCAGAAATTGGGACTGATGTGTTACATAATGGGAGAGAAAGAGGAGGCAGCTGAGAAAGTTTCTGACGGGTGCCAATGAGGATAGCTTCTGTCTTGTCGTCATTAAGCTGAAGTTTGTTGAACGTCATCCAGTTCTTAATGTCCGAGTAACACTCAGTGGTGCGAGTCAACAGGCGCTGTATATTATCAGGTGAGTCACTGTCTTGAAGTTGGGTGTCATCAGCATAGAAGTGGTGTTTTATAGAGTGGGAGTTGATGATGGTGGACAGGGGGGAGGTATAAAGAGTGAAAAGAACAGGGCCAAGGACAGATCCTCGTGGAACACCACAGGTCAGGTATGCAAGTTGAGAGTAAGTGCCATTGATGAGAACAGTTTGTTTTCTGTTTGATAAATACGAAGTGAACCAGGAGAGAGCAATGTCAGAGATGCCAAAAGTATGATGAAGTCTAGAAAGGAGAATACCATGGTCAATGGTATCGAAGGCTGCAGACAGATCAAGGAGTGTGAGGAGAGAGACTTTGCCAGTATCAGTTGCAAGGAGGAGATTGTTGAGAATGTGTAGTAGGGCAGTTTCAGTGCTATGGCACTGGCGGTAGGCTGACTAAAAAGGATTGAGGAGATTGTTGGCAGACAGGTGAGAGTTCAGCTGG
>JAPXFY010000023.1:25751672-25759172 GCA_030674185.1 Monoplex corrugatus | reverse complement strand
TGCCTCCCCACTCTCTGGACAATCACCTCCTAACCTCCCGACGCCACTCGGTAGTTATTTCATCAAGCAAAAGGGAAGAGGGGAGTAGCGGGGGGGGGGGGGGGGGGGGGAAGGAGCTGTCCATTTTCATTTTTACACAAAAATATTATTATAGAAAAATCCAGTTCTTGTATTTCTCAAGGTCATTGTGACATTGAAGAAACATCAGATAAAACGAAACATGACGTGAAATGAAAACCATGATACAGTGGCACATTAGTGAAAACAAAATGAAATATCGTTAAAATCCAACAAGATGCAGTTCACAACACCTTCCGAGAACAAGTGCTGATCTAAACACTTCTTGGTTCAATGTGCCTGATCATTGACACTTTGACTTCCAAACTTAGCCTTCACCTCCCTCACCCTATCCACTAATTGCGAAAAGTTAACCCTTCACTTCTCCTTCCCTCATCCCTCTCCACTATTGTCTCGCAATTAGTTCTTCTTCTCTTCTTCTCTCTCTTTCTCCTTTCTTCCTTCTTCTCTTCTTCTTCTTCTTTCTTCTTCTTCTTCTTCTTCTTTCTTCTTCTTCTTTTCTTTTCATTCTTTTCTTCTTCATCTCTCTTCTCTTCTGCTGTTGCTGTTTTCAAAAAGAGAATTTTTTTTTTTTAAATGTAATGCAGTGCAGGATTAATATCATTTGCATATTCAGTGCTATTCTGTTGCAATTCTCACTGTCAAGAAAACTACAGTGGATTTTTTGTTTGTTTGTTTGTTTTTATTCTTTTTATATATGTTTGTCTGTTTGTCTATGTGTCTGTATATCTTTCTGCTGATCTATCTGTGTGTGTCTGTGTGTGTGTGTGTGTGTCTGTGTGTGTGTGTCTGTCTGTCTGTCTATCTATATATATACATGTATATGTATAATTATGTATATATATAATTATATATATATATATATAATATGTTTGTGTGTGTCTGCGTAGTGTATGGTGTGTGTGTGTGTGCGCGCGCGCGCGCGCGTGTATGTATGTATATGTCTCTCTATCTATCTAGCTAGCTAGCTTCTATCTTTTACATATCTGTCCGTGTGTATGTCTATTTATCTATGTATCTACCTGTTAGCTATATGTTCTATCTATTTATCACAGTAATAGATACATTGTTTATTTTTAGTTTTTAGGGGTAGGGTAGTAGTGAGTGCTAGAGCAGACTGGGGAGAGTGGTGTTTGCATTCTTCGTACTGGAAATATAAGCTACGGTTCGAAAATAGCTATGTGTGCAAACCTTGTGTTTGTTCGTTGCTTCCATCCCATACAGTTCATGGTTGTGCCAGACCCCCTGTGTTCAGGATTTGTACAGTGTAAAAAAAAAACATATAATGAGCACTGTTTTGTCTTGTCTTGTGTAACTTTGTCTTGTTTTGTTTTATTTTTGTTTTGGGGTTATTTTCTTTTCGTTTTAGTGTTTGTTTTTTTGTATTTTTGTTTGTTTTGTTTTATTTATTTTGTTTTGTTTTGTTTTGTTTTGTTTTTTTGTTTTTTTGTGTTGTGTTGTGTTGTGTTGTGTTGTGTTGTGTTTGTGTTGTGTTGTGTTGTTGTGTTGTGTTGTGTTGTGTTGTGTTGTGTTGTGTTGTGTTGTGTTGTTGTTTGTGTTGTGTTGTGTTGTGTTGTTGTTGTTTGTTTTGTGTTGTTGTTGTTGTTGTGTTGTTGTTGTTGCTGTGTTGTTGTTGTTGTTGTTATTGTTGTTTCGCTTTTGTTTTTGTTTTGCTTGGTTGGTTGTTTGGTTGTTTGATTGGTTGGTTGGTTGGTTGGTTGGTTGGTTGGTTGGTTGGTTGGTTGTGGTTGGTTGGTTGGTTGGTTGGGTGAGTGGGTGGGTGGTTAGTTGGGTGTGGTGGTGGGTGGTTGGTTGGTTGTGGTTGGTTGGTTGGTTGGTTGGTTGGTTTGGTTGGTTGGTTGGTTGGTTGGTTGGTTGGTTGGTTGGTTGGTTGGTTGGTTGGTTGTTGGTTGGTTGTTTTGTGTTTTGGTTTTGATTTTTTTGTTTTTTTTGTTTAGTGTTTTGTTTTTCATATTTCAGTTTATTTGATTTTGGTTTCATTTCGTTTAAATTCGTGTGGTTTCATTTTCTGGAAGATGTTTATTAGCGAATCATCGCAGCTACATACTTCTGTATATGAATTCCACTTAAACATACCGGTACTTATTTGGAAGACACCTCGAGCCTGCACAAATTCTATTGAAAGATGCTGCTCCAGCTGTCTTGAATCCGTCTCCTCACTAGCACAAAACCATTCCTTATGACTTGACCAATCTACCTGTCGGTAGATATGAAACTATGTTGAAGAAAAAAGGCGTTTGTCTTCTTCTCGTGTGTAATAGTCTGAAATCTGGAATTCTTTTTTTTTTTTTTTTTTTTTTTCTACTTTCTATCCATATGTTCACTTATTTTATTCATTCATTCATTTATTTATTCATGTGTCTATTTGTTTATCCATTAGTTTATTTAATTTTACATAAGTTTCATTTTGAGACTTGAACAATTTACGATTCCATGACTTCAATTTTTTGCTGCTTGATGGTGGATCTAGCTTGGTTTTAAGCAAGAGGTAAACCAAGGAAGATCTGGATCAGTGGCAGAAGGAAACGCTGGCGTCTTACGACATTTCTCCACTTGGATTCTGAAATATGTTTGTTAGCAATTCATCTCAACTGGACAGCTCCTTAAATGCTCCACACACACAAATGTGTTAGCTGCTATCTAAAATATCAAGTTGAGCCTTAGCAAAAATTTGTGTGCTGCTGAAGTCTTAACGAGGTAAAGAGAAAGAAGAGGGGGGGGGTGAGACCTAACAGCTTCTACATCTAACATTTAGCTAACATCAGAATGTTTGACATATTAAAACTGTGACGAGCAGGGACGTGTTTCTAATTTTTATTTTGTTTGTTTGTTTGTTTTTGCTTTGTTTTTTTTTTTTTTTCTTTTGTTTTGTTTTTTGTGTATTTTTGTTTTTGTTTTTTTGTGTTTTGTTTTTGTTTGTTAGTTTGTTTTTTGTTTTTGTTTCTTTCTTTCTTTCTTTCTTTCATTCATTCATTCTTTCTTTCTTTCTTTCTTTGTTTTTTTGTTTGATTGTTGTACATTCGTTCGTTCGTTCGTTCATTCGTTCGTTCGTTCGTTTCATTTTTTCGTTTGTTTGTTTCTTTCTTCCTTTCTTCCTTTCTTTCTTTCTTTGCTTGTTTGCTTGTTTATTCTCAAACTGCTTTACAGTGCACTCTTGATCAAGTGCAAATACAACACATAGACAAATACATTACATATCGTTTATAGCAAAGCGAAGCTGGAAGTACAAGGCAACACTTTATGAATTCACAAACCTGCGAAACAATTACATATTTCATGAGGACATACACATTTGCTTAAAGTGTGGTTAAACAGCCAGAAAGCACGAAAAGACAAATATAGGCATACGTAGACAAGATATTAAAAAATCAGACGTATTTTTAATTTTTTGATGTACATGCTAATGTGTTTTTACCAATAACCAGGAATTGGTGTCAAGTTTCGAAAGTAAATAGTGATAAATATTACAGTTTTTCCTTATAAAAGCTTGCGAGTGTCAGGCCAGTTTTGCATGTATTTTCCGATGCGATATTTTGAGGCAATTTTTCTAAGCAGATGTGTTTTGGAGGTTTTATTATATTTGCATTTATCGTTCTTTCATTTCTTGTTTTCTTTGTTTTGTTTTTCTTTTTGTTGTTGTTTTGGTTTGTTTGTTTGTGTTTGGTTTGGTTTGGGTTGGTTGTTTGGTTTGGTTTTGGTTTGGTTTTGTTTGTTTGGTTTTGGTTTTGGTTTGGTTTTGGTTTTGGTTTGGTTTGGTTGGTTTTGGTTTGGTTTGGTTTGGTTTGGTTTGGTTGGTTTGGTTTGGTTTCGTTTCGTTTCGTTTCGTTTGCTTTGTTTTGTTTTTTTTGTTTTGTTTTTTGTTTGTGTTTGTTGTTGTTGTTTTGGTTTTGATTGTTCGATTGCTTTTTTGTTTGTTTGTTTTTTTTTGTTTGTTTGTTTGTTTGTTTGTTGTTTGTTTTTGACTGTTTGGTTTGTTTTGGTTTGTTTTGGTTGATTGGTTTTTGTTTTGTTTTGTTTTGTTTTTTGTTTTGTTTTGTAGGATCATCACACTCAGGGAGATTACATTTCTGCTCACTTTTTTGTCCCATTTTCTACGCCACCTTGATGGCCATAGAAGCTGGAACAGTTTTCACATGGCGATGATGATGATGTCGATGAGGATGATAATCATGCTGCTATGGAGTTCAATCCAGAACTGAGACTGCGTGACAGAGCTGTACTCTACGCTTACTATCATAATGTATCCTGGCGTCAACAAGGCCCGAGAGATACAGACACCTGCGGTGTTGGTCAGAAGATTTAAGCAACACCCTCAATGACGCATCCGTGAAGTGGATGAAACTCGACTCTCAATGAGCCCATGGCATGCTCAGCTCTGGATAAAAGCCAGTTAAAGCCGAAAAATCCCCTAATGATTTTTGAAGGAACTGATGGGGATTCAAACCCACAACTTTCCAGTCGGAAACCACTAACCACTACACCACAGCAACTGGTTCATACATGTGTATCTTCCCACGAAAAATGATTAAACCAAACACCGAATCTGTCTACATGTATTCATCAAGACCAAATGGTGCCGTATTTCTGGTTTGTCCAAAATTTCCACAAGTAACACATTCTGGTGTCAACAATTTTTCATTCCTTTCTCAGAACCGTTTGATACTTAAATGTTTCCGAACTATATTATCGATGCTATGTTTTGTTTTCAAACAAAAGTCACAGCTGAACAGCAGGTATGCTTTTTGTTGTTTAATGACACTGAACTGGAGGCAACATTTCTTCAGACGATTCTCGATCAAATGAGATGAGAGGCCCATACCATTTAAAAAAGCTTTCTTTAATTCTTAGGAACATTTTTCTTTCTATTTAGTCTGGAAAACTCATGAACGGCAGATACATGTGTCTTACTGGCGAAAATGAATGGGCAACATCTGGTTTTGAATTCAAGATGAGGAGATATATGTAGTATCTGTGATAATTAATGTCTTGCCCGGGCAAAGTCAGACCCTGTGAACACACTTTTTAATCCCTTTACTACAATATTAAATATACAATTTTTACACACGAGGAGAACAATTTAAATCAACTGATGCCACATGCCACCATCCCACCCACCCTCTATCTCTCTTTCTATCTCTCTCTCTCTCTCTCTCTCTCTCTCTCTCTCTCTGTCTTTCTCTGTCTGTCTCTTTGTTTTTCTGTCTGTTTCTCTCTCTGTCTCTCTCTTTCTGTCCCTCTGTCTCTCTCTCTTTCTGTCTCTCTCTGTCTCTCGCTCTCTCTTTCTATCTCTCTCTCTCTTTCTTTCTCTCTCTCTCTCTCTCTGTCTGTCTGTCTCTCTCTCTGTGTCTCTCTGTCTCTCAGTCTGTTTCTCTCTGTCTCTCTGCCTCTCTGTCTCTCTTTCTCTATCTCTCTTTCTCTGTCTCTCTGTCTCAGTCCCTCTGTCTCTCTGTCTCTCTCTTTGTCTCTCTTTGTTTCTCTGTCTGTCTCTGTCTTTCTCTCTCTCTCTCTCTCTTTCTTTCTTTCTTTCTTTCTCTCTCACTCTCTCTCTCTCTCTCCCTCTCTCTCTCTCTCTACTGAAAGACCATCACAAACTCAAGATCTCAAATGTCGAATTCAATCTCACCCCACAAACATTAAAAGAAAAATGAATAAGATGGCTAGGTCACCGCCCATCTTTATGGGCCAACCTATCTGCTGGTATCAGTTTTTCAAAAATCCCATTCCTCTTACCCATTTCAAGACCTTAGTAGCACCAAGAAAATAAAACAGGTTCTTATCAGCTAATGCCTATCAACTGATATCAGGGAGAGAGTTTTTCAATGTTATGATATAGCACAGATACTGCTGTACGAATCCGAAACGTGGACAGTCGACACGCAAAGTCAGAACAAGACTGAGCTATTCATCATCATCATGTGCCCTGCCGTATGGCGGGGTTTTTTTTGTTTGTTTTTTGTTTTGTTTTTTTGTTTTGTATTTTTGTCTGCTGCAAGTGCATCTTCGACCCTTTCTATCTTCATCCACTCCGCAAATCTGTCAAGTGTTTTCTCTCTGGGTCTACCTGGTGTTCTTTTCTCCTCCAGCTTTCCTGCTGTGAGTAGGTGCTCAACTTTCTCTTGCCTCATAAAATGTCCTATAAATGTTGTTTGTCTTTTCCTAATCTTCTTCAGTAATGTCCTTTTTTTAGGTAGGGCCTCAGGACCTTGCCGGCCCATGAGTTTATGTGCAGGCTTAAGACTTGTGCCGTGATCATTCTGGATCTTCTCCATCACATGACACCTGTGATGTTAGTGCGTATGGAATTCATTCCCAGCGCTTAGACGTCATCTTGGGAAATTGAAACAGAAACAGAATTTATGTTTGGCTCTTTCAAAACTGTCTCGTTTGTTTTCTTTGATGTTCCTGCAACTCTTATCATTCTTCGTAGAAACCACATTTCAGTTGCCTCACTCTTGTTCTGATTTTGCGAGTCATGCACATTTATGGGGGGGGGGGGGGGATTACAAACATAGAATCAAAGACAAAAGAACCAACCAGACTGTTAACTCAGTTGATGACGCAGAACTCTTGGGTTCGAGCCTTAAGAGAGTCCCAAGGAACTGTTGGCAGGGACCAGCCTGTGTCACGTTGCCTCGCGTGGATTGCGGTCAGAGAAGAACACTATCTGACTTCAAGACCAGCCTGAAGGTTCTGTGACAGTCTTCGGGAGACTGAGAGATCTTCTTTGCCTTCATCCTCTGCAGGGAATTTACTCCGATATGTGGTAACATACTTTTATGCCCCTGTCTCTCTGTATCTGTTTCTGTCTCTGTCTCTGTCTCTGTCAATCTCTGTGCTGCCTGTCTGTCTGTCAGTCTCTGTGCTGCCTGTCTGTCTGTCTCTGTCAGTCTCTCTGTGCTGCCTGTCTGTCTGTCTGTCTCTGTCTGCATGTCTGTCTGTCTGCCTCTCTCTCTCTCTCTCTCTCTCTCTCTCTTTCTCTGTCTCGCTGTCTCTGTCGCTCTCTCTCTCTCTCTCTCTCTCTCTCTCTCTCTCTTTACGTTTCTCTCTTTCACTGTCTTTCTATCTCTCTGTCTGTCTATTTGTCTGTCTATCTGTCTGTCTGTCTGTCTCTCTCTCTCTCTCTCTCTCTCTCTCTCTCTCCGTCTGTCTGTCTCTCTGTCTCTCTCTCTCTTTCTCTCTCTCGCTCTCTCTCTCTCTCTCTCTGAACACACACACACATATGTATATACATATATATATAAATATATATATATATATACATATCTTTGTCGGTCAGTCTGTCCGTCTGTCTGACTCTCTCTCTCTCTCTCTCTCTCTCTCTCTTCTCTCTCTCTCTCTCTCTCTCTCTCTCTTCCCAGGACTGCAATGGAAGGAGCACAGTTGGTAATTCACACCACACGT
>JAPXFY010000023.1:25706672-25746672 GCA_030674185.1 Monoplex corrugatus | reverse complement strand
AGTGTAAGATGAGGGAGTGAGAGAGGGAGAGAGAGGAGGGAAGTGTTTTGATTTCTGTTACGCCGTATTGACATAGTTGTGTCCATGAAGGGGAGAGCACTACAGACATATGGCGATGTTCCCCTCAGCAAAAAAAGCAATGTGTGGGGATGCTCTGTGTGACTGTTGATCATGTGGCTGAGGGTGGTTTTCTGTTGCTGTCTAGCTCTGGTTCTGTTTCTGTGTGAAGTGAGTTTGTGTTTCAAGACTTGATCAGGCCATACTTGGATGAATAAGATGTTGTGGACTGACTGGCCATGGTGTTTATCAGAACGAGGTGGTTGATGCTTGGCAAGACAACACCTTGATATTACCCTAGGTGTCTTATGACACGACCATCAGGTGGATAAGGGTCATGAAAAACCCTAGCCCCATGCTCTCTCTCCATCTCTCTAACTCTCTGTCTCTCTTTGTCTGTCTGTCTTCTCACTCTCTCTCTACCTATCTATCTAACTCTGTCTAACTCTATATTATATATATCTCTCTCTATCTCTGTCTCTGTTTCTCTCTTTGTCTCTCTCTCTCTCTCTCTCTCCTGTTGGCGTCACGCTGAAGCTCGGCCCGGTTTGCACGTGGGATGACAGGCGGGGAAGAGGAGGAGGAGGAGGAAGGGGAACCACCACTCGCGACTCTGCCCCCGTTAGAGGTGACAACTCCCCTCGTCATCTCCCCATCTTGAGGGGGTTCCCCACCAGCGACTTCATCCCATTGGCGAAGGTGGGCGTGTCTCTCACGTCGGAAGAGGAGGTGTGTTTAGGTTGTAAGTCTGAAACTGTGGCACCACTCACAATCTGAGCATAAGATCGCTGTTCTGGTAGTCTTGGTCCAATCACCAATTGTCCCTTTTGGAAGTATGCTCTTTTGCCTTCACTACGTGCTCTTGCAACAATTTGTGCCTGTGTTCTTGTTAGGTCGTTTGCGACCCTGATACCTTTCACATCTACTTTTCGTCGTATGTCTCTGTTTGTAATAATCAGCATTTTGTCTCTCCACCTGGTGAATTTGACTATCATTGGTTTGGGTTGCCCTTGTCTTGTCTGTCCAGTTCGATGTGCTCGTACGATGTCATCAGTAGTCCAGACTTTAGGGTCGTCAATACTATTGAGAACGTCAATAACTGCGGTAGCACATGAGTCAAACGTTTCCCTAGATTCTTGCTGAGAAATCCCGAAAAAAACGTAAATTATCTCTTCGTGAGAAGTCTTCTAACCTGTCTGTGTCTGACTTTAATTGGGCAACATCGTATCTCATATCCTGATTGTCTCTGTGAGTTGTTGTATTTCCTCTTTCTCATCATTAGATTCCTGGAACAGTTGTTGAATGTCACCACTCATATCTGTCACTGTCTCCGTCAGGTTTCTGTGATCTTTCTCCAGTCTGTTACACCTGTTGTTGATTTCCTCACATCGTTCTTTCACTTGACGTAGCTCGTCTTTGATCTCTCCAAGATCATTCCTTATCAATTTGGTTTGCTCAGAGAACTGTTGCTGCATCACTTGCATGAGTCTGTCAACCATGTTATCATTTCCGTCCTCTGTGTGTGTGGTACTGTCAGTGATAGGGCCGGGATTTGTCTCTATGTCACCGCTGAGGCGCAGCCTTCTCACGCAAAACACGATGTGCTGCACGCACACGGCCGAGAATAGCAATGACACGTGCATGGCTACCTGACATACACCGTCGGTGACACATATCTCCTCTTCTGCCCCCAGTCTTGTTCCTTTTATTTTTTCTTGTTCAGCTTGTCTTGCCATTTTGAATGACAACATTTCATGTGCATTACAAAAGAAACTGTCAATGAATGTCACAAATGCAATGAATACCACAAAGGCGACAAGAATATCCAAAGATGACCAGACTGTGTTATTGTCACTGGCCTTGCTCACCCGTACGCACCTCAAACTTTTTCGAGCACACCTTCTTGACCCAGATTTGAAATGTCCACAGAAAATGCAGCGAAATGTTAAAACATGCAAATACTAATGTAATTGATTTCCTTGTCCATTTATGTAACAAGCTTTTTGATAATGGCATTTTTCCGTCAGAATGGGCAAAGTCCATAATAATCCCAATTCATAAAAAGGAGATGTGAATAATCCAGATAATTATAGAGGAGTCGCTCTAACAAGTATAATGAGTAAAGTTTATACATATATTTTGAATAAGAGATTAACAAAGTGGGCAGAAAAAGAAGAGAAAATAGTTGAAGAACAAGCTGGATTTAGAGCAAAATACAGTACAATTGATCATATTTTCACACTTTACTCCCTTGTGCAGAAGCATTTACTTTTAAATAAGAAACTTTATGTTGCATTTGTGGATTTTAGGAAGGCATTCGATTCTGTGAATCGTAATAATCTTTGGAATGTATTACGTAAAAGTGGTGTGAATGGAAAATTATATATGGCCCTAAGAGGAGTTTATAACTCAGTGCTTGCATGCGTGCGTGAGAAGTGTGTATATTCAGATTATTTCGAATGCCCTAAAGGAGTGAAACAGGGGTGTCAATTGAGTCCTCAATTGTTTTCATTTTTCATTAATGAATTAGCAGTGGAACTGTCAAGAAAAGGCAGGCATGGCATTCAAATTATCCCTGGGGTTATTGAGATATTCCTATTGCTGTTTGCAGACGATGTTATTCTTCTCTCTGGTACAGTCAAAGGCTTACAAAACCAGTTAAATGTCTTAAAGGAAGAATCGGATCGACTAGCTTTAACAGTTAACATTGATAAAACTAATATTATGATTTTCAGGAAGGGTGGACATTTATCAAAACACGAAAAATGGTTCTATGGAATTAACGAGGTTAAAGTTGTTAATTCTTATAAATACTTAGGAATGATATTTTCGACAAAATTAAGTTTAAATTATGCATGGGAAGAATCTTGTAATAAAGGGAAAAAAGGTGTTATTGAAATTCTAAAATCCTTACGGAAGCTCAATTCTATTGATTGTAATTTATATTGGAAAATGTTTGATACACAGATAGAACCTTTACTTATATATGCAGCTGAAATATGGGGTCTTACTGTAAATCCACATATGGAAAAAGTGCATACATATGCTATAAAACGTTTCTTGGCTGTACCAATTCACTCTTCTAATACTGTTTTATATGGAGAAACTGGAAGATATCCTTTATACATTAGAACCTTTGTGAAGAGTATTAAATACTGGTTGAAATTGTTAAGGCTACCACAATCTCGGTTATGTAAATAGGCATATGAAATGATGGTTACTCAAATGGAAATAGGAAAACAGAACTGGGCCTATCAGGTAAAAAAGGCTTTATCAGAACTTGGGTTTGGAATCGTGTGGTTTTCCCAGGGAGTAGGAAATGAGTGTCAGTTTATTAATGAATTTAAAGACAGGCTTATTTGTTCGTTTAAACAAAATTGGCACTCAGATATGGAAAACAAAGAAAAATATAGTTGGTTCTTCTCATTTAAAGATGTTTTTCAAACCGAAAAATATCTCAGTGTTGTTACAGATAAATGGCAAAAAAACTAATTACGCAAGATTTAGATTAAGAACACTTGGTTTCAATGCAAATAAAAATTGGTTTCAACCTGGGACGTCCACAGTATATCCTTGCTCCTTATGTGGAAACAATGTCGATAATGAAAAACACTTTTTATTCCAATGCCAAATTTTTGACACAATACGTGGAAAATGCAAAGTTTTTGAATCCGACATGGCCAAAAGACAAGATGTTGTATCTATTTTGTCGTCTGATGACGAAGTCATAATCAAATCAGTGGCACTATACATTGCGGAAGCACAAAAAATAAGACATAAACACTTACAAGCCCGACAATAGTGCTAGACAATATCATACTGGGATTAATTTAATCTCTTTTGACTGACGTGGGCTATATCACGTTAACTCCAAAAGAAGCCGCTTTATTATAGACTCTGTTTTGTAAAGAGCTGTTTTCATTTGCTTTATTTTGCTTTGTTTGCCGATAATTTAAGAGTAGCTAATAATATGAAAATAATGGTATATTTGTAGAATATGTTAGAAGTGGATATTGAAAGGTATATAGACACTTAAGGGTTTACTATACATGTTAACAAAACAAAAAACAAAACAAAAACAAACAAACCAAAAACAAATAAATAAAAGGCATAGTGATGTCCCTTGGTAACAGAGTATTATGGGGCAGTTATGTGAAGATTATATTATTATCACTAAATGTAAGGTTTGGGTGGTCTAGCCCAGATGTTTCATCATATTACAGTTTTGATGTGTGTGTGTGTGTGTGCGCACGAGCGCGCACCCGCGTGTGAGTGTATATGGGTGCGTGTGTGTGTGTGTGGGTGTGGGTGTGTGAAAAAGATTTTGGTTTGCCTAAACCTAGACAAATTATTGGCCTGAATGTAGGAACACTGTTCTGTTTTTTTGTTGTTTTTGTTTTTTTTGTTGTTGTTTTTTGCACTATGTAGTACTGATAAAATGGATGATTGTTCATTATATATGATTTGAATATGTTCGACTGTTCAAGGAATGGATGTTCGATATTTTTTTTGATTATGCGTGAAGAATTTGCGCACATACAAAGAGTGGATTATGTGTCGCACTACTGGAAAATTGTTATCCCCCTTGTCAAAAGACCTTTTCGGGTAATGACAATAAACAGTTTCAGTTTCAGTTTCTCTCTCTCTCTCTCTCTCTCTCTCTCTCTCTCTCTCTCTCTCTCTCTCTCTTTCAATCTTTCTGAATCTCTCTTTCTCTCCTCTCTCTCTGTCTCTCACCTTGCCTCCCTCTCCCTTGCCCCATTCTCTCTCTCTCTCTCTTTCTCTCTTTCTCTCTTTCTGTCTGTATCTCTCTCTGTCTCTCTATGTCTGTCTCTCTCTCTCTCTGTCTGTTTGTCTCTGTCTCTCGCCCTGCCTCTTTCTCCCTTGCCTCTTTCTTTCTCTCTCAGTCTCTATCTCTCTCAATCTTTCTCTCTCTATCTCTATCTCTCTCTGTCTGTCTGTCTGTCTCTGTCTCTCTTTCTGTCTGTCTCTCTATGCCTATCTCTATATCTCTGTCTCTGTCTGTTTCTATCTCTGTCTCTCTCTCTTACAATCTCTCTCAATCTCCATTTTTCTTTTTCTCTCCTCTGTCTCTGTCTCTGTCTCTGTCTCTCTCTCTCAATCTCTCTCTCTCTATTTCGCTCTGTGTCTCTGTCTCTCTCTCTGTCTCTCTATGTCTCTCTCTCCATCTGTCTCTGTCTGTTCTCTCTCTCTCTCTCTCTTTATCTCTCTCTCTCTCTCTCTTTCAATCTCTCACAATCTCTCTTTTTCTCTTTCTCTCCTCTCTCTCTGTCTCTGTCTCTCACGCTGTCTCTCTCTCTCCCTTGCTTATCTCTATCACTCTCTCTCTCTCTCTCTCTCTCTCTCTCTCTTCTCTCTCTCTCTCTCTCTCTCTCTCTCTCTCTCTCTCTCGCCTCTGTGTCTCCTCTCATACACCATCTATTCAACCCAGCCATATCAAAGTCCACAGATAAGCCAGCAGGCTGGGCGGGAATGTCTGCTATCTGGTTTTGACAAACAGGGAGTTGTTGTAGGCTAGGGTTGTGTTAGCCATGTAACAGACCCCCTGTGGCTGTTTGCACAACAATACTACACACTGTGTCGACGTAAGGGAAGTGTGTGCGTGTGTGTGTGTGTGCGTGTGTGTGTGTATGTGTGTGTGCGTGTGTGTGTGTGCGTGTGTGCGTGTGTGTGTGTGTGTGTGTGTGTGTGGAGGGGAAGTAGGGGTAGGTAAGAAACAAGGGATGGAGAGTGGCAGTGTTTTGCTTTTTGTTGTGGCATGTTGACATAGTTGTGTCCAGGAAGGGGAAAGCACTGACATATGGTGACGTTTCTTCAGCAGACAGTAATGTGTGGGATGCTGTGTGATCATTGATCTTGTGACTGAGGGTGGTTTTCTCTTGCTGCATAAGTCTGGTTCTGTTTCTGTGTGAGTAAGCCTGTGTTTTAAGGTGTGATCAAATCAGACATGTTCTGTGACAGAATCACAGCGATGTACAGTTTCTAATTTCCTGTCAAAGAAAAAAAAGCTTTCCAATTTTGTTGTGTTCCATTCATTCCATCTTGCACTTCGCTTCACTGCCTTTATCATCATATAGCTTTTGGTTTCTGGCTCATCAGCACACACAACATCAAATCCATGTTCATGTTGACATTGTCCCATTTTAGTGGTTCATCATCTCAGTCGTTAGAGCACTATGCTTATAACGTAGCAGTTGTGGATTCAACGCTTAGGCAGCCATGGGTATATCACAAAGGCTGGTTGGCTTTTTTCATAGAGCTGTGGACTGAAGATCTTATATCTCGAGTTCAATCCCAGACCACAACATTAGAAGCTGGCCTGTTTGCTGCCCATCTTAATGTTTACATCATTCTGGTGGTGTCAGCGTAGTATTTCATAGGTTCCTTTTTCCTCCTTCCTATTTGAACACCAAGCCAGCACACAGGGTTTATACGAAGATTCAGAAAGTCTACAAGATAATTGTTTGTAAATTTGGGTGGGTTACACATTGGAATTGTCTGAGAGTAATGAAACTCCTATGGAACAAACTCTCAACAAACTCGAAACACCACACTGACGTGCTCACCACAGGAGCTTTCAGTGTCAATGGGGTGTGTGAACTGTCTAGAGAAGTTGTGGTGACGTGTTTCCGTTTCCTCTGCTATTTCAATGCTGGTGTCATTGGTTTATGGGGCTTGGCTGTTATTGGGAAGCCATGGTGGTGGTGGAGTTCTTCCCTGGGGTCTTTCTCATTTTGTTTGGCTGTGCGACCAAGTGATTACTGTTGTTAGTATGAGGCTTAATATACAATGTCCTTAATAAGTTGGATCAGTACAAGCACTGTTGATCTCCACTGAGGTGGCCCTGTAGTAGGGTCTTCTGTGGTGGGTTGCCCCATGGCGACTTGACATCTGTGGCTCCCCTGGGCTTCTAGGCACTGGCAATTGGATGGAAAGAACTTCAGGTTGGACACACACTGTGTAGCTGGAACGAGTGGCATGGAATCAACCCTACTGACTTCGCATAGAAATTGGGACAGCAGAAGAAACAACAACAACAACCAGAACAACAATAACAACAGCAACAGCAACAACAACAAAGGCAACAACAAGAACAACAACAATGACAACAACAACAACAAAGGCAACAACAACAACAACAGGAACACCAATAACAAGAGCAACAGCAACAGCAGCAGCAGAAGCAACAACAACAACAGAAACAACAACAACAACAGAAACTACAACAACAACAATGGAAACAACAACAACAACAATGGAAACAGCAACAACAGCAAAACAACAATGGCAACAACAGCAACAACAACGAGACCACCACCACCACTACCACTACAACCAACACCACCACCAACAACAATGAACGCAACAAATCCTATCAATTTCAGAACTGGGAACTGCTAAGAGAAATGATCAGAAAACACATAACTGAGGGAGCACAGGATTGATGTAAGAAACAGAGGGCTGAAAGAACATCAAGCTGATACCAATAAAAGAGTTGAAACACTGAGAACTGCTTCATTCCAGTAGCAGGGAAAACGTCAGTTGGGGTATGTACATGTCACACCGCCTTGTGTGGATTGCAGTCTTGCTAGGAAACGATCTGACTTCAAACCTGCAAGCTTGAAACTTAAGTGATGGTCTTAGGAGACTGAGATATCTTTCTGTCTTCATACTTGGCGAACACATTCTTTTTTTTAGGTTAAAAATTCTGCACATCTTTTGTCCCTGTCTCTCTTTCTCCATTCCCAACCCAGCCACTACCTCCCCCCCCCCCCCTTTATTTTTGTCTGTGGTGGTGATGGTGGCACAGTGGATATCTCACACCATGCATGGGAAACACATTGGCTTTCACTCTGTCTGCCAGTCTGTTTGTTAGTCTGTATTTCTCAGTCTCACTCCATTTCTCTCTCTCCCTCTCTGACTCTCTTTCTCTCTCGATCTCTCTCTCTCAGTTTCTCTCTCAGTCTCTGTCTCACTCAATCTCTCTCTCTATCTCTCTCAATCTCTAACTCTTTCTCTCAATTTCTGTAATTCCCTCTTGCTTCCTCTCTCTTTCTCTCTCTCTGAATGTAGCTCTCTCTCTCTCTTTATCTCTCTCTTCTCTCTCCCTCTTTCTCTCTCTCTCTCTCAGTCTCTTTCTCTAACTGTCTCTATCTCAATCTCTCTCAATCTCTCTTTCTCTCAATCTCTCTCTCTCTCTCTCTCAATCTCTAACTCTCTCTCTCAATCTGTCTTTCCCTCTTGCTTCCTCTTTATCTTCCTCTCTCCCTATCTGTCTGTTGCTCTCTCTCTCTCCCCCTCTCTCTCTTTGTTGTTCGATCACTCGTCAGTTTTCTCTCACACACTGTGTTTTTACCCCAGCCATATTTAAGTCCACAGATAAGCCAGCAGGCTGGGCGGGAATGTCTGCTATCTGGTTTTGACAAACAGGGAGTTGTTGAAGGCTGGGGTTGTGTTAGCCATGTAACAGACCCCCTGTGGCTGTTTGCACAACAATACTACACACTGTGTCGACGTAAGAGAAGTGTGTATATATATGTGTGTGTGTGTGTGTGTGTGTGTGTGTGTGTGTGTGTGTGTGTGTGTGTGTGTGTGTGTGTGTGGAGGGGAAGTAGGGGTAGGTAATAAACAAGGGATGGAGAGTGACAGTGTTTTGCTGTTTGTTGAGGCATGTTGACATAGTTGTGTCCAGGAAGGGGAGAGCACTGACATATGGTGACGTTTCTTCAGCAGACAGCAATGTGTGGGATGCTGTGTGATCATTGATCTTGTGGCTGAGGGTGGTTTTCTCTTGTTGCATAGTTATGGTTCTGTTTCTGTGTGAGTAAGCTTGTGTTTTAAGATGTGATCAGGTCAGACACATCCTGTGACAGAAGCACAGTGATGTGTAGTTTCTAATTTCATGTGAAAGAAAAAAATAGCTTTTGTTGTGTTTCGTTCATCACACTTTGCACATCGTTTCACAGCCTTTATCATCATTTTGTTTTTGGTTTGGGGCTTGTCAATGCGCACACCATAAAATGCATGTTTATGTTGATATCATCCTAGTCAAGAGGTTCATCATCTCAGTTGTCAGAGCTCTATGTTTATAACATGGTGATTGTGGAGTTCAACATTTAGGCAGCCATGGATTGTTCACATGGGCTGGTTGGTTCTTTTGATGGAGCGGCTGACTCAAGATCTGATATTTTGTGTACAATCTCAGCCCAAAATATTAGAGAATGGCCTATTTTCTGCTCATCTTAATGTTTCCATCATTCTGTTGGTGTCAACTTAGTGTTTCATAGGTCCCATTCCTTCTCCCTATTTGAACATCTTGCCAGCACATAGGATTTTTACGAAGTCTACAAAACAACTGCTAACAAATTTGTATGGAGCACATGAGAAATTGTCAGAGTGTAATGGATTTCTATCTAACAAACAGAATGTTTGAGTGGAGATGTATGTGGGTATGTGTTTGTGTGTGTGAGTGTGTGTGTGTATGTGTGTTAGAGAGAGAGAGAGAGTGAGTGAGAGAGAAAGAGTGAGTGTTAAAGAGAGAGAAAGAGTGAGTGTTAAAGAGAGAGAAAGAGTGAGTGTTAAAGAGAGAGAAAGAGTGAGTGTTAAAGAGAGAGAGAGAGTGAGAGGGAGTGAGAGAGAAAGAGTGAGTGTTAAAGAGAGAGAGAGAGAGAGAGAGAGAGAGAGAGAGAGAGAGAGAGAGATGATCAGAACAGTATATACGGAATGATCTGACAACAAGTAACGTAGGCGACAAGAAAGCGACGTGACATTCATAACAGTCATGCACACCATAGCAGTTAGACTGTTACAGAATGAACCAGACTTTGACGATTTTCCGGGAACAGTGTGGGTGTATTATGACACAGAAAGGAAAGCAAACGAAACCAAAGATTATGGAATGTACAGCTGAAAGAGCGTCACACTGTAAATAAAAATTATGAGAAAGCACAAAGCTGACAGAGGTTAGGACTGATGTCAGGATCACAGCACAATAAAGAGCTGAAGAGCTGAGTGTGCTATGGGCACGTCGAGAAGACAGGGAATACACGGTCGAGTCATCTATTTTATGCCCGTGTCATTGAAAGTGTTTCTCTTATTTTCTGACCAAACACTTCAGGTGGCTTTATTTCTCAGGTCTGTTTGACATCAAGATACATTATGACAGTAAGTGTAGACTACAGTCCTGTCACGTCACGTAGTCTCAATCCTAGATGGAACTCAATAACAACATGTTCTTCGTCCCCATTGTTATAAAACCATTAACCATTATAGCAATGGGAAAATTGTCCCAAATGTTGTAACCCTTCATGTTCTGATCTCATGGTGATGTATTTCCATTTCCTCTGCTATTTCGGTGCTGGTGTAATTGGTTTATGGGGCTGGGCTGTAAACTGGGAGACTATGGCTATGGTAGAATCCTTCCCTGGGGTCTCTCTCACTTCGTCTGGACGTTCAGTTACGTGATTACTATCATTAGTATGAGGCTTAATAAGTTGGATCAGTACAGGCACTGTCTATGTGCACCGAAGTGACCCTCCTGTAGTGGGGTCTTTTTTGGAGGGTGGCCCCATGATGACTTGACATCTCTGGCTCTCCTGGGCTTCTAGGCACTGGAACATGGATGAAGAGAACTTGAGGTTGCTGATACACTGTGTAGTTGGAACGCGCGGCATGGGATCAACCCTACTGACTTATCACAGAAATTGCGATAGCTGGAGAAACAACAACAACAGGAACAACAGTAACGACAGCAACAACACAACAAAGGCCACAACAAGAACAACAATAATGGCAACAACAACACAAACAACAGGAACAACAATAACAACAACGATGGCAACAACAACAACAACAACAGGAACAACAATAACAAGAGCAACAACAACATCAGCAGCAGAAGCAGCAACAACAACAACAATGGAAACAACAACAGCAACAACGAAAACAATAATGGCAACAACAACAACAACAACAGCAACAACAATGGAAACAACAACAATGACAACAACAACAACAATTGAAACAACAACAAGAACAACAACACCAACACCACCACTAACAACAACAAAGAATGCAACAAATCCTATCAATTTCAGAACTGGGAACTGCTAAGAGAAACGATCAGAAAACACATAACTAAGAGAGCACAGGGTTGATGTAAGAAACAGAGGGCTGAAAGAACATCAAGCTGATACCAATAAAAGAGTTGAAACACTGAGAACTGCTTCATTCCAGTAGCAGGGAAAACGTCAGTTGGGGTATGTACATGTCACACCGCCTTGTGTGGATTGCAGTCTTGCTAGGAAACGATCTGACTTCAAACCTGCAAGTTTGAAACTGAAGTGATGGTCTTAGGAGACTGAGATATCTTTCTTCATACTTGGAGAACACATTTTTTTAGGTTAAAAATTCTGCTAATCTTTTGCCCCTGTCTCTCTTTCTCCATTCCCAACCCAGCCACCACTACCTCCCTCCCCCTTTATTTTTGTCTGTGGTGGTGATGGTGGCACAGTGGATATCTCACACCACGCACGGGAAACAAATCGACTTTCACTCTATTGCCAGTCTGCTTGTCTGTATATATTTCTCAGTCTCTATCCATTTCTCTCTCTCTCTCTCTCATTTGGTATTGTGTGTGGATGTGCCAGGGAGTTGGTTATGAACAAGGATTTATTTCAGAATTTAGGGACAGACTAGTTGATTCGTACAAACAAATCTGGCACGCTGAAATGGAAGAATCTGAGAAATATGATTGGTTCCTTTCCTTTAAAAGTATATTTCAAACCGAAAAATATATAAAGGCCGTAACAAATAAATTGCACAGAAGCAATCTTGCTCGTTTTAGACTAAGAGCCCTAGGGCTAAATGCAACAACAAGATGGTTTTACTCAAATTCATCGGCACACTCTATTTGTCCCATGTGTGATGCAGAGGCAGAAGATAAAATACATTTTTTGTTTGTTTGCAAGTCGTATGAAAGTATACGACAAAAATGCATAATCTTTGATGAGGACATTTCGAGTCAAAGGGTCATTACCAGAATACTCATGACTGAAGATGAAAAATATCAAAAATCCCTCGCGAAATTTATCGCCCTTGCTTGGGAAAGTCGGAGAAAGAAAATAACACAGCAATAAATTAATGTAATTTATCTCCAATGAAGATATCACTTTATACTGTTTTTATGTTTATTTGCCGGATTTGGGTCTTCCTCTTACTTATATGACTAATTACGCCGGGCGGTCAACTGTTTCTTCAACTTTTTGTTCAACTTTTTAAATTAATGTAAGTTTATCTCCAGTGAAGATATCACTTTACACTGTTTTTATGTTTATTTGCTGGATTTGGGTCTTCCTCTTACTTATAAGACTAATTACGTCGGGTGATCAACTGTTTCTTCAACTTTTTGTTCAACATTTTTCCTTAAATTTTTTCTTCATCAATAGGAAAAAAAATTCAAATGGATGTAATGTCACCCATGACTATATTTATAAATCTTTATTTCGCGAAAACGTCGCCATAAAATTTAATGACTTTGTTTTATGCTTCTTGCCACAAAGGACAAAAATGCCAATGTTTCAGTTTCTCTCTCTCTCTCTTTCTCTCTCGCTCTCTCTCTCTCTCTCTTTCTCTCTCTCTCTCAATCTCTCTTTCTCCATCAATCTCTCTCTCTCTCTCTCTCAATCTCTTTGTCCCTCTCTCAAATCTCTTTCCCTTTTGTTTACTCTCTCTCTCTTCCTTTCTCTCTTTATCTTTCTGTAGCTCTTTCCCTCTCTTTCCTCTTTTTCCTCTCTCTCTCTTTCTCTCTCTCTCTCTCTCTCTCTCTGTCACTCACTCACTCCTTAGTTTTTTCTCATAAAACATCTTTATACCCCAGCCATATCAAAGCCCACAGATAAGCCAGCAGGCTGGGCGGGAATGTCTGCTATCTGGTTTTGACAGACAGGGAGTTGTTGAAGGCTGGGGTTGTGTTAGCCATGTAACAGACCCCCTGTGGCTGTTTGCACAACAATACTACACACTGTGTCAATGTAGAAGAAGTGTGCCTGCGTGCGTGCGTGCGTGCATGCGTGCATGCGTGCGTGCGTGCGTGCGTGCGTGTGTGCGTGTGTGTGTGTGGAGGAGAAGTGGGAGTAGGTAAGAAACAAGGGATGGAGAGTGACAGTGTTTTGCTTTTTGTTGTGGCATGTTGACATATTTGTGTCCAGGAAGGGGAGAGCACTGACATATGGTGACGTTTCTTCAGCAGACAGCAATGTGTGGGATGCTGTGTGATCATTGATCTTGTGGCTGAGGGCGGTTTTCTCTTGCTGCATAGTTATGGTTCTGTTTCTGTGTGGTGAGTTTATGTTTTATGGGTGTACTCTACACTTGCTTATATAATATATTCTGCCATCTACAAGGACTGAGAAATTCAGACACCTACATCAATGAATGCAACAAATCCTGTCGATTTCAGAATTGGGAACTTCTAAGAGAAATGATCAGAAAACACACAACTGAGGGAGCACAGGATTGATGTAAGAAACAAAGGGCTGAAAGAACATCAAGCTGATACCAATAAAACAGTTGAAACACTGAGAACTGCTTCATTCCAGTAGCAGGGAAAACGTCAGTTGGGGTATGTACATGTCACACCGCCTTGTGTGGATTGCAGTCTTGCTAGGAAACGATCTGACTTCAAACCTGCAAGCTTGAAACTTAAGTGATAGTCTTAGGAGACTGAGATATCTTTCTTTCTTCATATTTGGCGAACACATTCGTTTTTTAGGTTAAAAATTTTGCACATCTTTTGTCCCTGTCTCTCTTTTTCCATTCCCAACCCAGCTACCACTGCCTCCCCCTCCCCCCCCCCACCCCCCCCCCCGTCCCCCGCTTTATTTGTTTGTAGTGGTGATGGTGGATATCTCACACCACGCAGGGAAAACACATTGACTTCCACTCTGTCTGCCAGTCTGATCGTCTGTCTGTATCACTCAGTCTCTCTCCATTCTCTCTGTCTCTCTGTCTCTGTCTCTGTCTCTCTCTGTCTCTCTCTCTCTCTCAGTCTCTTTCTAACTCTTTCTCAGTCTCTTTTTCTCTCTGTCTCTCAGTCTCTTTCTCTCTAACTCTCTCTCTCTCAATCTCTCTCTCTCTTAAAATTTTTCTCTCTCAATCTCTCTCTCTCTCTCTTTCTCTCTCTCTCTCTCTCAATCTTTAACTCTCTCTCAATCTGTATTTTTCCCTCTTGCTTCCTTTCTCGCTTCCTCTCTCTGTCTGCAGCTCTCTTTTTCTCTCTCTCTCTCTTTCTCTCTCTCTTTCAATTTCCCTCTCTCTCTTTCTCTCTCTCCCTTTCTCTCTCTCTCTCTCTCACTCTTTGTCGCTCACTCATTCCTCAGTCTTCTCTCATACACCGTCTTTTTACCCCAGCCATATCAAAGACCACAGATAAGCCAGCAGGCTGGGCGGGAATGTCTGCTATCTGGTTTTGACAAACAGGGAGTTGTTGAAGGCTGGGGTTGTGTTAGCCATGTAACAGACCCCCTGTGGCTGTTTGCACAACAATACTACACACTGTGTCGACGTAAGAGAAGTGTGCGTGTGTGTGTATATGTGTGTGTGTGCGTGCGAATGTGCGTGCGTCTGTGTGTGTGTGTGTTTGTGTGTGTGTGTGTGTGTGTGGAGGGGAAGTAGGAGTAGGTAAGAAAAAAGGATGGAGAGTGGCAGTGTTTTGCTTTTTGTTGTGGCATGTTGACATAGTTGTGTCCAGGAAGAGGAGAGCACTGACATATGGTGACGTTTCTTCAGCAGTCAGCAATGTGTGTGATGCTGTGTGATCATTGATCTTGTGGCTGAGAGTGGTTTTCTCTTGCTGCATAGTTATGGTTCTGTTTCTGTGTTTAAGCCTGTGTTTTATGGGTGTATTCTATGCTGCTTGCATAATATATTCTGCCATCTACAAGGACTGAGAACATCAGACACCTACATCAATGAATGCAACAAATCCTGTCGATTTCACAATTGGGAACTGCTAAGAAAAAAAATGATCAGAAAACACATAACTGAGGGAGCACAGGGTTGATGTAAGAAACAGAGGGCTGAACGAATATCAAGTTGATACCAATAAAACAGTTGAAACACTGAGAACTGCTTCGTTCCTGCAGAACGGAAAACGTCAGATGGGGTATATACATGTCACACCACCTTGTGTGGATTGCAGTCTTGCTAGGAAACGATCTGACTTCAAACCTGCAAGCTTGAAACTGAAGTGATGGTCTTAGGAGACTGAGATATCTTTCTTTCTTCAAACTTGGCGAACACATTCTTTTTTTTTATGTTAAAAATTCTGCACACCTTTTGCCCCTGTCTCTTTTTCTCCATTCCCAACCTGGCTACCACTACCTCCACCCTCCCCTGCTTTTTTTTGTCTGTGGTGGTGATGGTGACACAGTGGATATCTCACACCACGCATAGGAAACACATTGACTTTCACTCTGTTTGCCAGTCTGTTCGTCTGTTTGTATCCCTCAGTCTCTCTCCATTCTCTCTGTCTCTCTGTCTCTGTCTCTGTCTGTCTGTCTCTCTTTCTCTCTCTCTCTCTCTCTCTCTCTCTCTCTCTCTCAGTCTCTTTCTAACTGTCTCAGTCTCTTTTTCTCCCTCTCTCTCATTCTCTTTCTCTCTCTCAATCTCTCTCTCAATATCTCTCTCTCTGTCTCTCTCTCTCTCTCTCTCTCTCGCCTCTCAGTCTTCTCTCATATACCATCTTTTTACCCCAGCCATATGAAAGCCCACAGATAAGCCAGCAGGCTGGGCGGGAATGTCTGCTATCTGGTTTTGACAAACAGGGAGTTGTTGAAGGCTGGGGTTCTGTTAGCCATGTAACAGACCCCCTGTGGCTGTTTGCACAACAATACTACACACTGTGTCGAAGTAGAAGAAGTGTACGTGCGTGCGTGTGTGTGTGTGTGTGTGTGTGTGTATGTGTGTGTGTGTGTGTGTGTGTGTGTGTGTGTGTGTGTGTGTGTGTGTGTGTGTGTGTGTGTAGGGGAAATAGGGGTAGGTAAGAAACAAAGGATGGAGAGTGACAGTGTTTTGCTTTTTGTTGTGGCATGTTGACATAGTTGTGTCCAGGAAGGGGAGAGCACTGACATATGGTGACGTTTCTTCAGCAGACAGCAATGTGTGTGATGCTGTGTGATCATTGATCTTGTGGCTGAGGGCGGTTTTCTCTTGCTGCATAGTTAAGGTTCTGTTTCAGTGAGTAAGCTTGTGTTTTATGGTGTGATCAAATCAGACATGTTCTGTGGCAGAAGCACAGCGATGTACAGTTTCTAAATTCCTGTAAAAGAAAAAAAGCTTTCCAATTTTGTTTTGTTCCATTCATCCCAACTTGCGCCTCGCTCCACTGCCTTTATCATCATTTAGCTTTTGGTTTCTGGCTCATCAGCACACACAACATCAAATCCATGTTCATGTTGACATTGTCCCATTTTAGTGGTTCACCATCTCAGTCGTTAGAGCACTATGCTTATAACGTAGCAGTTGTGGATTCAACGCTTAGGCAGCCATGGGTATATCACAAAGGCTGGTCGGCTTTTTTCATAGAGCTGTGGACTGAAGATCTGATATCTCGAGTTCAATCCCAGACCACAACATTAGAAGCTGGCTTGTTTGCTGCCCATCTTAATGTTTACATCATTCTGGTGGTGTCAGCGTAGTATTTCATAGGTTCCTTTTTCCTCCTTCCTATTTGAACACCAAGCCAGCACACAGGGTTTATACGAAGATTCAGAAAGTCTACAAGATAATTGTTGGTAAATTTGGGTGGGTTACATATGGAATTGTCTGAGAGTAATGAACTCCTATGGAACAAACTCTCAACAAAGTCAAAACACCACACTGACGTGCTCACCACAGGAGCTTTCAGTGTCAATGGGGTGTGTGACTTGTCTAGAGAAGTTGTGGTGACGTGTTTCCGTTTCCTCTGCTATTTCAATGCTGGTGTCATTGGTTTATGGGGCTTGGCTGTTATTGGGAAGCCATGGTGGTGGTGGAGTTCTTCCCTGGGGTCTCTCTCATTTTGTCTGGCTGTGCGACCAAGTGATTACTATCGTTAGTATGAAGCTTAATAGACAATGTCCTTAATAGGTTGGATCAGTACAGGCACTGTTGATCTCCACTGAGGTGGCCCTGTAGTAGGGTCTTCTGTGGTGGTTGCCCCATGGCGACTTGACATCTGTGGCTCCCCTGGGCTTCTAGGCACTGGCAATTGGATGGAAAGAACTTCAGGTTGGACACACACTGTGTAGCTGGAACGAGTGGCATGGAATCAACCCTACTGACTTCGCATAGAAATTGGGACAGCAGAAGAAACAACAACAACAACCAGAACAACAATAACAACAGCAACGGCAACAGCAACAACAACAAAGGCAACAACAAGAACAACAACAATGACAACAACAACAACAAAGGCAACAACAACAATAACAGGAACACCAATAACAAGAGCAACAGCAACAGCAGCAGCAGAAGCAACAACAACAACAGAAACAACAACAGAAACAACAACAACAACAATGGAAACAACAACAACAACAATGGAAACAGCAACAACAGCAAAACAACAATGGCAACAACAACAACAACAACGAGACCACCACCACCACTACCACTACAACCAACACCACCACCAACAACAATGAACGCAACAAATCCTATCAATTTCAGAACTGGGAACTGCTAAGAGAAATGATCAGAAAACACACAACTGAGGGAGCACAGGATTGATGTAAGAAACAGAGGGCTGAAAGAATATCAAGCTGATACCAATAAAACAATTGAAACACTGAGAACTGATTCATTCCAGTAGCAGGGAAAACGTCAGTTGGGGTATGTACATGTCACACCGCCTTGTGCGGATTGCAGTCTTGCTAGGAAACGATCTGACTTCAAACCTGCAAGCTTGAAACTTAAGTGACGGTCTTAGGAGACTGAGATATTTTTCTTTCTTCATACTTGGCGAACACATTCTTTTTTTTAGGTTAAAAATTCTGCACATCTTTTGCCCCTGTCTCTCTTTCTCCATTCCCAACCCAGCCACTATCTCCCCCCCCCCCCCTTTATTTTTGTCTGTGGTGGTGATGGTGGCACAGTGGATATCTCACACCATGCATGGGAAACACATTGGCTTTCACTCTGTCTGCCAGTCTGTTTGTTAGTCTGTATTTCTCAGTCTCACTCCATTTCTCTCTCTCCCTCTCTGACTCTCTCTCTCTCTCGATCTCTCTCTCTCAGTTTCTCTCTCAGTCTCTGTCTCACTAATAATAAATAATAATAATAAAGAGCATTTATATAGCGCCTAATCTGATGAAAACAAGAGCCCTAAGCGCTTACAGGTATCACGCAGACACAACCAAACACACACACACACACACACACACACACACACACACACACACACACACACACACACACACACACACACACACACACACACACACACACACGCACACACACACCAGCCGACATTCAAGGCTCAAAAGACAACAAGGGGGGATTTGGGGAAGTTAGGTGGTAGAGTCTTTATAAGTATCATGAGAGGGACTGGAAGAGATGAGTTTTCAGAGAGGACTTGAAAGAAGTGAGAGTTGCAGAGTGGCGAACAGAGACAGGGAGCTGATTCCAGATTACAGGGGCCTGATAGGAAAAGGAGCGTTGACCATAAGTTTTAGTGCGACAGAATGGTATGCGGAAGGTACGAGTATCAGCCGAGGAACGAAGTTGACGAGAGGGGGTGTACAGATGGAGGAGGTCAGAGATGTAAGGGGGTGCAAGACCGTTGAGAGACTTAAAACATAACAAAGCAATCTTGTAGCGAATTCTCTTTTCAACAGGTAACCAGTGAAGAGATTTTAGAAGAGGAGTGACATGAGAGGAACGAGATTTTCTGAAGATGAGCCTAGCAGCATTGTTTTGAACTTTTTGAAGCTTTTGAATGAGAGAGAAAGGACAGCCCGAGAGGAGGGAGTTGCAGTAGTCGAGACGAGAGAGAACAAAGGCACAGAGGAGAGTTTTGGTGGCTTCGACAGAGAGGATATTGCGAATAGAAGAAATTCTGCGTATCTCAAGATAGCATAATCTGCAAACATTCTGGACGTGTTTTTCAAAGGACAGGGTGTTATCAAGAGTGACTCCAAGATTGCGGACAGTGGAAGATAGTGGAATGTCAGATCCAAGCAGAGAGACAGACAGAGGAAGGGAAGAACACTTAGCCAATGTGGTGGGAGAGATAAGGCTAAGTTCAGTTTTAATGGGGTTGAGTTGAAGTTTGTTTACAGTCATCCAGGAGTGAACATCAGAAATGCAGCCTTGGGTTTGTCTGATTATAGAGGGCAGTTGTGGGAGGGAACCAGAAGTATAGAGTTGGTTGTCATCAGAAAAGCTATGATGGGACATAGAGTGAAATCGCATAATTTCAGAGAGGGGTTGTGTGTACAGCACAAATAGGATGGGACCTAAAACAGAGCCTCACTCAATCTCTCTCTCTATCTCTCTCAATCTCTAACTCTTTCTCTCAATTTCTGTAATTCCCTCTTGCTTCCTCTTTCTTTCTCTCTCTCTGAATGTAGCTCTCTCTCTCTCTCTTTCTCTCTCTCTTTCTCTCTCCCTCTTTCTCTCTCTCTCTCTCTCAGTCTCTTTCTCTCTAACTGTCTCTATCTCAATCTCAATCTCTCTCAATCTCTCTTTCTCTCAATCTCTCTCTCTCTCTCTCTCTCTCTCTCTCTCAATCTCTAACTCTCTCTCTCAATCTGTCTTTCCCTCTTGCTTCCTCTTTATCTTCCTCTCTCTCCTATCTGTCTGTTGCTCTCTCTCTCTCCCCCTCTCTCTCTTTGTTGCTCGATCACTCATCAGTTTTCTCTCACACACTGTGTTTTTACCCCAGCCATATCAAAGTCCACAGATAAGCCAGCAGGCTGGGCGGGAATGTCTGCTATCTGGTTTTGACAAACAGGGAGTTGTTGAAGGCTGGGGTTGTGTTAGCCATGTAACAGACCCCCTGTGGCTGTTTGCACAACAATACTACACACTGTGTCTATGTAAGAGAAGTGTGCATGTGTGTGTGTGTGTGTGTGTGTGTGTGTGTGTGTGTTTGTTTGTTTGTGTGTGTGTGTGCGTGCGCGCGTTGTGTGTGTGTGTGTGTGTGTGTGAGTGTGTGTGTTTGTTTGTGTGTGTGTGGTGTATGTGAGTGTGTGTATGTGTGTGTGTTTGTTTGTTTGTGTGTGTATGTGTGTGTGTGAGTGTATGTGTGAGTGTGTGTGTATGTGTGTATGTGTGTGTGCGTTTGTTTATGTGTGTGTGTGTGTGTCTGTGTGTGTGTGTATGTGGAGGGGAAGTGGGGATAGGTAAGAAACAAGGGATGAAGAGTGGCAGTGTTTTGGTTTTTGTTGCGGCATGTTGACATAGTTGTGTCCAGGAAGGGGAGAGCACTGACATATGGTGACGTTTCTTCAGCAGACAGCAAGTGTGGGATGCTGTGTGATCATTGATCTTGTGGCTGAGGGTGGTTTTCTCTTGCTGCATAGTTATGGTTCTGTCCCTGTGTGAGTGAGTTTGTGTGTCATTGGTGTACTCTACACTTGCTTACATAATATATTCTGCCATCTACAAGCACTGAGAAATTCAGACACCTACATCAGCGAATGCAACAAATCCTGTTGATTTCAGAAATGGGAAGTGTTAAGAAAAAAATCACTAGAAAACACGTAGTGAAGGAAGCACATAATTGATGTAAGAAACAGATGGCTGAAAGAACATCAAGCTGTTACCAATAAAACAATTGAAACACTGAGAACTGCTTCATTCCAGTAGCAGGGAAAACGTCAGTTGGGGTATGTACATGTCACACCGCCTTGTGTGGATTGCAGTCTTGCTAGGAAACGATCTGACTTCAAACCTGCAAGCTTGAAACTTAAGTAATAGTCTTAGGAGACTGAGATGTCTTTCTTTCTTCATACTTGGCGAACACATTCTTTTTTTAGGTTAAAAATTCTGCACACCTTTTGCCCCTGTCTCTTTTTCTCCATTCCCAACCCAGCCACCACTGCCCCCCACCCCCCACCCCCACCCCCTCCTGCCTTTTTTTTTTCTTTCTATCTTTTTTTTTTCTTTTTTTTTTTTTTTTTTGTTGTCTATGGTGGTGATGTTTGCACAGTGGATATCTCACACCACGCATGGGAAACACATCGACTTTCACTCTATCTGCCAGTCTGTTTGTTAGTCTGTATCTCTCAGTCTCTCTCCATTTGTCTCTCTTTCTTTCTTTCTTTCTTTCTTTCTTTTTTTCTTTTCTTTCTCTCTCTCTCTCTCTCTCTCTTTCAGTCTCTCTCTCTCTCTCTCTCAATCTCTCTCTCCCTCAATCTCTCTCAGTCTCTTTCTCTCTCTCATTCTCAATATCTCTCTCGGTCTCTGTCTGTCTGTCTCTCTCTCTCTCTCTCTCTTAATCTCTCTATGTCTCTGTCTGTCTGTCTGCCTCTCTCTCTCTCTCTCTCAATCTCTTTCTTTCTAACTCTCTCTCTCAATCCCTTTAGAACTCTCTCTCAATATGTCTTTCTGTCTTGCTCATTCTCTCTCTTCCTCTCCTCTCTCTCTCAGTCTGTAGCTCTCTCCGTTACTCTCACTCCCCCTCTCTCTCCCTCTTTCTCTGTCTCTCACCTCTCAATCTTCCGATATGTATATATATATATATATATATATATATGTATATATACACACACACACACACACACATATATATATATATATATATATATATATATATATATATATATATATATATACATAACATCCTACCTCTGAGGTTGCTTGTAATAAAACGCCTGTCTATACACCACACTAACACAGTGTACTTATAACTTACTGTTCCCAGTTGACAAAGCTTAAATGAAATACAGCTAATTAAGTCTGTGATACTTTGCTTAAGCAACGTTCGCTATTTAGGTAAGTAACAGAAATTTACTGAAACCAATCATATTTCATGTCAATATTTCATGTAACTGGAGTATGTAGTGTAGTGCATGAAGCACCCACCTAGGATACAACTGAGAAAGCAAGATTCAGTACTCAGTCTAAGCTTATGTTTCCGCACTCCTGGCTGCAAACGTACTGTGTCTGTGGTGTGTGGTGTTGACGAGCAGAAATGCATTGTCGCGTTCTTTTAAAACAATGACGGCATCCGGTGGTTGCCTCTTTTCCCACATGTGATAGCAATGTTCTACAGCGATCTCATGCTTCCAGACATCCTGAGAAAAAGCAGGAAATCTCTGAGACATGCTCACAAAATTGGCCGATGGCTGGTCTGCAGGTGCAAGCGCGAGCCAGTCAAGAAGCTATATGGGACAATCTGATGAAATAAAAAGCGGGAGCATTCAGAAAAAAAAACACGCACGCATGACATGCACCAGCCTCAGCCACAACTAATCCACATCCAGAGGTATGTAAACATCCTCTCTTTTGGTCATGTGATTCAAATTGCCATCACCACAGTTGTAGCTGCTGACCTGCATCTGCAGTCATGAACGTTGAAACAGACCTACAGGGACTTTTCTTCCTATCCCTTCGACTGGACCTTGTGGTTGTAGTGGTCTGAGATGTGGTGATGCTGGTCTGAGTGCTAGTCTTTCAGATGAGATGATGAACAGATGCCCCATGAGCAGCATGTATTTAATACATTAAACATCTCGTGGCAACAGAAGAGATATCTCTGGCAAAATGATGTCAAGAAATCTGCTTTCACAGGAAAACAAAATTCCAAGCAAAAAAAATAAATAAATAAGGAAGGGTGTGAAATGTATAGTGCTATACTACAATGCCATGTTTTCCATAGTGGGAGACTGGCCCACATTTTACATAGAAAAAAAGAAACAATTCTGTTGTGACAGAAGGTGAATCTTAACCAGTTTAATCCACTTCTACGGAGTGAAGTGGTCAGTGTGCTGGACAATTGACAGGCAGGTTGTGGGTTCAAACCTGTGTCAATCAAAAAAAGAACAAATATCAGGGAATAAATTTCAGCACTCTCTCTCTCTCTCTCTCTCTCTCTCTCTCTCTCTCTCTCTCTCTCCTGTCTCTCTCATTCTCCCTTTCTCTTTCTCTCTCTCTCTCTCTCTCTCTCTCTCTCTCTCTATCTATCTATCTATCTATCTTTGTCTCTTTCTTTCTATCTATCTATCTATCCATCTATCTATATATCTATCTTTCAATCTATCTATCCATCTCTCTGAATCTATCTATCTAACTGGTCTATCTCTATCTATCTATCTGTCTGTCTGTCTGTCTATCTGTCTGTATGGCTGTCTGTCTATCTATCTATCTCTATCTATCTATCTATCTATATATCTATCTATCTCTATCTATCTATCTGTATGTCTGTCTATCTATCTATCTATCTATCTATCTGTCTGTATGTCAGTCTGTCTATCTATCTATCTCTATCTATATATCTATCTGTCTGTCTGTCTATCTATCTATCTGTATCTGTCTGTATCTCTCTTCTTCACTCTGTCTTACCCCTTAACTTTAACTTTCATGAGGTTGATCAGAAAGACTGGGTGCTGTCTAAATTTCCTGAACAATGCAGCAGGTGTCTGAATTTCTCAGTCCTTGTAGATGGCAGAATATATCATGCAAGCCAGCGTAGAGTACACCTATAAAACACAGGCTTACCCACACAAAAACAGAACCATAACTATGCAGCAAGAGAAAACCGCCCTCAGCCACAAGATCAATGATCACACAACATCCCACACATTGCTGTCTGCTGAAGAAACGTCACCATATGTCAGTGCTCTCCCCTTCCTGGACACAACTATATCAACATGCCGCAACAAAAACAAAAACACTGACACTCTCCATCCCTTGTTTCTTACCTACCCCTACTTCCCCTCCACACACACACACACACACACACTCACACACACACACACACACACACACTTCTTCTACGTCGACACAGTGTGTAGTATTGTTGTGCAAACAGCCACAGGGGGTCTGTTACATGGCTAACACAACCCCAGCCTTCAACAACTCCCTGTTTGTCAAAACCAGATAGCAGACATTCCCGCCCAGCCTGCTGGCTTATTTGTGGACTTTGATATGGCTGGGGTAAAAAGATGGTGTATGAAAGAAGGCTGAGGAGTGAGCGAGCGACAGAGAGACAGAGAGAGAGGAAGAAGAGGAAACAGAGGGAGAGAGCTACAGACAGATAAAGAGAGAAGGAAGAGAGAGAGAGTAAACCAGAGGGAAAGAGATTTGAGAGAGAGAGAGAGAGAGATTGAGGGAGAAAGAGAGATTGAGAGAGAGAGAAAGAGAGAGAGAAATGAAGAGAGACTGAGAAATATATGCAGACAAACAGACTGGCATATAGAGTGAAAGTCAATGTGTTTCCCATGCATGGTGTGAGATATCCACTGTGCCACCATCACCACCACAGACAAAAAAAACGGGGGGGGGGGGGAGGTAGTGGTAGCTGGGTTGGGAATGGAGAAAAAGAGACAGGGGCAAAAGGTGTGCAGCATTTTTAACATAAAAAAAAAGAATGTGTTCGCCAAGTATGAAGACAGAAAGATATCTCAGTCTCCTAAGACCATCACTTAAGTTTCAAGCTTGCAGGTTTGAAGTCAGATCGTTTCCTAGCAAGACTGCAATCCACACAAGGCGGTGTGACATGTACATACCCCAACTGACGTTTTCCCTGCTACTGGAATGAAGCAGTTCTCAGTGTTTCAATTGTTTTATTGGTATCAGCTTGATGTTCTTTCAGCCCTCTGTTTCTTACATCAATCCTGTACTCTCTTAGTTATGTGTTTTCTGATCATAGTTCTAAGCAGTTCCCAATTGTGAAATCGACAGGATTAGTTGCATTCATTGATGTAGGTGTCTGAATTTCTAAGTCCTTCTACATGACAGAATATGTTATGCAAGGCAGCGTAGAGTACATCCATAAAACACAAGCTTACTCACACAGAAACAGAACCATAACTATGCAGCAAGAGAAAACCACTCTCAGCCACAAGATCAATGATCACACAGCATCCCACACATTGCTGTCTGCTGAAGAAACGTCACCATATGTCAGTGCTTTCCCCTTCCTGGACACAACTATGTCAACATGCCGCAACCAAAACCAAAACACTGCCACTCTCCATCCCATGTTTCTTGCCTACCCACAGTTCCCCTCACACACACACACACACACACACACACACACACACACACACACACACACACACACACACCACACACACATACATGCACACTTCTATTACGTCGACACAGTGTGTAGTATTGTTGTGCAAACAGCCACAGGGGGTCTGTTACATGGCTAACACAACCCCAGCCTTCAACAACTCCCTGTTTGTCAAAACCAGATAGCAGACATTCCCGCCCAGCCTGCTGGCTTATCTGTGGGCTTTCATATGGCTGGGGTAAAAAGACAGTGTATGAGAGAAGGCTGAGGAATGCGTGAGTGACAAAGAGTGAGAGAGAGAGAGAGAGAAAGGGAGAGAAAGAGAGAGAGGGGGAAGAGAAAGATAGAGAGAGAGAGAGAAAGAGAGCTGCAGACAGAGAGAGGAAGAGAGAAAGGAAGCAAGAGGGAAAGATAGAGATGAGAGAGAGTTAGATACTTAGAGAGAGAGAGATTGAGAGAGAGAAATATTGAGAGAGAGAGAGAGAGAGATTGAGAGAGAGAATTAGAGAGAAAGAGACTGAGAGAGAGGGAGAAAAAGAGACTGAGACAGAGTTAGAAAGAGACTGAGAGAGAGATAGAGACAGAGACAGAGAGAATGGAGAGAGGCTGAGAAATACAGACAAACAGACTGGCACACAGAGTGAAAGTCAAAGTGTTTCCCATGCGTGGTGTGAGATATCCACTGTGCCACCATCACCACCACAAACAAACAAAAAGGGGGGGGGGAGGCAGTGGTAGCTGGGCTGGGAATGGAGAAAGAGAGACAGGGGCAAAAGGTGTGCAGAATTTTTAACCTAAAATAAGAATGTGTTCGCCAAGTTTGAAGACAGAAAGATATCTCAGTCTCCTAAGACCATCACTTTAGTTTCAAGCTTGCAGGTTTGAAGTGAGATCGTTTCCTAGCAAGACTGCAATCCGCACAAGGCGGTGTGACATGTACATACCCCAACTGACGTTTTACCTGCTACTGGAATGAATCAGCTCTCAGTGTTTCAATTGTTTTATTGATATCAGCTTGATGTTCTTTCAGCCCTCTGTTTCTTACATCAACCCTGTGCTCTCTTAGTTTTGTGTTTTCTGATCATTTCTCTTAGAAGTTCCCAATTCTGAAATTGACAGGATTTGTTGCATTCGTTGATGTAGGTGTCTGAATTTCTCAGTCCTTGTAGATGGCAGAATGTGTTATGCAAGTCAGCGTAGAGTACACCCATAAAACACAGGCTTACTCACACAGAAACAGAACCATAACTATGCAGCAAGAGAAAACCACCATCAGCCACAAGATCAATGATCACACAGCATCCCACACATTGCTGTCTGCTGAAGAAACGTCACCATATGTCAGTGCTCTCCCCTTCCTGGACACAACTATGTCAACATGCCGCAACCAAAACCAAAACACTGCCACTCTCCATCCCTTATTTCTTGCCTACTCCCCCACTTCCCCTACACACACACACACACACACTTCTCTTACGTCGACACAGTGTGTAGTATTGTTGTGGAAACAGCCACAGGGGGTCTGTTACATGGCTAACACAACCCCAGCCTTCAACAACTCCCTGTTTGTCAAAACCAGATAGCAGACATTCCCGCCCAGCCTGCTGGCTTATCTGTGGGCTTTGAGTGGATATGGCTGGGGTAAAAAGACGGTGTATGAGAAAAGACTGAGGAATGAGTGAGCGACAAAGAGTGAGAGAGAGAGATAAAGGGAGAGAGGGAAAAAGAAAGAGAGAGAGAGAAAGAGAGAAAAAGAGAGCTGCAGACAGAAAGAGGAAGAGAGAAAGGAAGCAAGAGGGAAAGATAGAGATTGAGAGAGCGTTAGAGATTGAGAGAGAGATTGAGACAGAGAAATATTGAGAGAGAGAGTGAGATTGAGAGAGAGAGAGTTAGAGAGAAAGAGACAGAGAGAGGGAGAAAAAGAGACTGAGACAGAGTTAGAAATAGACTGAGAGACAGAGACAGAGAGACAGAGAGAATGGAGAGAGACTGAAGGATACAGACAGCCGAACAGACTGGCAGACAGAGTGAAAGTCAATGTGTTTACCATGAGTGGTGTGAGATATCCACTGTGCCACCATCACCGCCACAGACAAAAATAAAGGGGGAGGGGGTGAGGTAGTGGTAGCTGCGTTGGGAATGGAGAAAGAGAGACAGGGGCAAAAGGTGTGCAGCATTTTTAACATAAAAAAAAAGAATGTGTTCGCCAAGTATGAAGACAGAAAGATATCTCAGTCTCCTAAGACCATCACTTAAGTTTCAAGCTTGCAGGTTTGAAGTCAGATCGTTTCCTAGCAAGACTGCAATCCGCACAAGGCGGTGTGACATGTACATACCCCAACTGACGTTTTCCCTGCTACTGGAATGAAGCAGTTCTCAGTGTTTCAATTGTTTTATTGGTATCAGCTTGATGTTCTTTCAGCCCTCTGTTTCTTACATCAATCCTGTGCTTCCTTATCTACGTGATTTCTGGTAATTTTTTCTTAACACTTCCCAGTTCTAAAATTGACAGGATTTATTGCGTTCATTGTTGTTGGTGGTGGTGTTGGTTGTGGTGGTAGTGGTGGTGGTGGTCTTGTTGTTGTTGTTGTTGTTGCCATTGTTGTTTTGCTGTTGTTGTTGTTTCCATTGTTGTTGTTTCTGTTGTTGTTGTTTCTGTTGTTGTTGTTGCTTCTGCTGCTGCTGTTGCTGTTGCTGTTGCTCTTGTTATTGGTGTTCCTGTTGTTGTTGCCTTTGTTGTTGTACACACACACACACATATGTATATACATATATATATATAAATATATATATATATATATATACATATCTTTGTCGGTTAGTCTGTCCGTCTGTCTGACTCTCTCTCTCTCTCTCTCTCTCTCTCTCTCTCTCTCTCTCTCTCTTCCCAGGACTGCAATGGAAGGAGCACAGTTGGTAATTCACACCACACGTGGTAAACACATCCACTGACTCTGTGTGTGTGTGTGTGTGTGTGTGTGTGTGTGTGTGTGTGTGTGTGTGTGTGTGTGTGAGTGTGTGTGTGTGTGCTTGTGTATGTGTGTGTGTGTGTGAATGTGTGTGTGTGAATGTGTGTGTGTGTGTGTGTGTGTGTGTGTGTGTGTGTGTGTGTGCGTGCGAGTGTGTGCGTGTGTATGTGTGTGTGTGTATCTATTTGCATGTGCCCATGATTTTACGGCCCCTCTCTGTCTCTCTCTGTCTCTCTGTCTGTCTGTCTCTGTCTGTCTGTCTGCCTGTCTGTCTGTCAGTCTCTCTCTCTCTCTCTCTCTCTCTCTCTCTCTCTCTCTCTCTCTCTCTCTCTCTCTCTGAGAAAAATGAAACAAATGAAAATCTGTCAACCGCGGTATATAGACTCGATGTGTCACCACTGAATTACCGTCAGTTCAGACTCAAGCAACACAACAACCTGGATTTACTGTGTATGTTGTCAATACAAGCAAAAGAAGATATGACACAGTTTGCCCTTTGCTGTTCAGTATTTTTTGTTTTACCCAAAGCACAAAGAATAAAGGTAATTGTTATGACTTTAAAGTTTTGTTGTTAACTGTTAATAATGTTTTGTGTGTGCGTGCGTGTGTGTGTGTGTGCGTGTGTGTGTGTGTGTGTTTGTATGTGTGTGTGTGTGTGTGTGTGTGTGTGTGTGTGTGTGTGTGTGTGTGTGTGTGTAGTTGTGTGTGTGTGTTTGTGTGTGACATACATCATTGTGTTTAAACATCAGTTTAAAATCCTTTCCATAAAGGTTTACCGCCTTTTCAATATAAATCCGCAGTTCTCTCTTTCACTTTGACAGCTTCATTAGCAGCATGCATATAACTCACGATCTCTCTCTCTCTCTCTCTCTCTCTCTCTCTCTCTCTCTCTCTCTCTCTCTCTCTCTCTCTCTCACTGACTCACTTTCTCTCTTTCTCTTTCTCTGTCTCTCTCTGTCTCTCTCTCTTTCTCTGTCTCTCTTTTCTCTGTGTGTGTGTGTCTCTCTCTCTCTCTCTCACTCTCTCTTTCTCTTTCTCATTGTCTCTCTTTCTCTCTCTGTCTCTCTCTTTCTCACACACGCACACACACACACTAACACTAACACTAACACACTCACACACACACACACTACCACTAACACTAACACACACACATACACACACACACACATTAACACTAACACACTCACACACACACACACACACTAACAGTAACACTAACACACACACATACGCACTCCCTTTGTCTCTCTCCCTTCTTCCCTCTCTCTCTTTCCCTCTCACACACAAAGTCTTTCTCAATCTATTCTCTCTCTCTCTCTCTCTCTCTCTCTCTCTCTCTCTCTCTCTCTCTCTCTCTCTCTCTCTCTCTCTTACACCTCTCTCTCTCTCTCTCACTCACTCTTTCTCTCACCCCCATCCCCCCCCCTCCCAATCAGTCCTCTCTCATACACCGTCTTTTTATCCCAGCCAAATCAAAGTCCACAGATAAGCCAGCAGGCTGGGCGGGAATGTCTGCTATCTGGTTTTGACAAACAGGGAGTTGTTGAAGGCTGGGGTTGTGTTAGCCATGTAACAGACCCCCTGTGGCTGTTTGCACAACAACACTACACACTGTGTTTTGGTGTACAGCGTAAGATGAGGGGAGTGACAGTGAGAGAGGGAGAGAGGGAGAGGAGGGAAGTGTTTTGATTTCTGTCACGCCGTGTTGACATAGTTGTGTCCAGGAAGGGGAGAGCACTACAGACATATGGCGATGTTCCCCTCAGCAAAAAAAGCAATGTGTGGGGATGCTCTGTGTGACTGTTGATCATGTGACTAAGGGTGGTTGTCTGTTGCTGTCTAGCTCTGATTCTGTTTTTGTGTGAAGTGAGTTTGTGTTTCAAAACTTGATCAGGCGATCCTCGGTGATCTCTTTGAAAGGCTAACCAACTGACTAACCATTGGTTCCAGTTTTAGGTTCTGAAGATAGTGTCTCCGTGTTCAGAATGATTTCCATATCCACTGACGCCATTTATGCGTCATGTGATGGAGAACAAACTGATTCAGCAGCAGTGCAAGGTCTTCTTTGGATGGTGGCCTTTCGGAATTTTGACATTACCTGGTCTCTTTGGCTTTCTGGTACTTACATTTCGTTTCATATTTTATCTGGATGAGGTTGTTGATACTTGGCAAGGAAACACCAAGCAAGTATTCGTTTTGTCCTGTTTTCTACACCATCTTAATAACCACAGAAGATGGCACAGTTTTTACATGATGATGATGATGATGATGATAGTATTGATGATGATGATGACGATGATGATGACGATGACGATGATGACGACGACGACGATGACGATGATGATGATGATGATGATGATGATGATGATGATGATGATGATGATGATGATGACGATGATGATGGTGATGGTGATGATGATGATGATGATGATGATGATGATGATGATGATGATGATGATGATGATAGAAGTGATGATGATGCCATGGAGTTCCATCTAGGACTGAGACTGCGTGACAGGGCTGTACTCTGCACTTAATGTCATAGTGTATGCCGGTGTCAACCAGGCCTGAGAGATTGCACAACAATACCACACACTGTGTCTTGGTGTATAGAGTGTAAGATGAGGGAGTGAGAGAGGAAGAGAGAGGAGGGAAGTGTTTTGATTTCTGTCACGCCGTGTTGACATATTTGTGTCCAGGAAGGGGAGAGCACTACAGACATATGGCGATGTTCCCTTCAGCAAAAAAAGCAATGTGTGGGGATGCTCTGTGTGACTGTTGATCATGTGACTGAGGGTGGTTTTCTGTTGTTGTCTAGCTCTGGTTCTGTTTCTGTGTGAGTGAGTTTGTGTTTCAAGACTTGATCAGGCCATACTTGGATGAATAAGCAGTTGTGGACTGACTGGCCATGGTGTCTATATCAGAACGAGGTGGTTGATGCTTGGCAAGACAACACCTTGATATTACCCTAGGTGTCTTATGACACGACCATCAGGTGGATAAGGGTCATGAAAAACCCTAGCCCCATGCTCTCTGTCTGTCTGTCTGTCTGTCTGTCTCTCTCTGTCTCTCTCTCTCTCTCTCTCTCTCTCTCTCCTCTCCCTCTAACTCTCTCTCCTGTCTCGTTAACTCTAAATCTCTCTCTCTTCTCTCTCCCTCTCCCTCTCTCTCAATCTCTCTCTCATTATCTATATGTCTCTCTCTCACTCTCTCTCTCTCTCACTCTGTCTCTATCTCTGTCTCTGTCTCTCCATCTCTCTGTCTCTCTCTCAATCTCTCTTTCTCTATCTCTCACTGTCCCTCTATGTCTCTCTCTCTCTCCCTCTATCTGTCTCTGTCTCTGTGTCTCTCTCACTCTCTCTCTCTTTTAATCTCTTTCAATCTCTCTCTTTCTCTCTCTCTCTCTCTCCCTCTTTCTCTCTCTCTCTCTCTCTCTCTCTCTTTCTCTCATTGCCTCTCTCTCTCTCCCATCAGTCTTCTCTCATATACCGTCTTTTTACCCCAGCCATTTCAAAGTCCACAGATAAGTCAGCAGGCTGGGCGGGAATGTCTGCTATCTGGTTTTGACAAACAGGGAGTTGTTGAAGGCTGGGGTTGTGTTAGCCATGTAACAGACCCCCTGTGGCTGTTTGCAGAACAATACTACACACTGTGTCTTGGTGTTATAGAGTGTAAGATGAGGGAGTGAGAGAGGGAGAGAGGGAGAGGAGGGAAGTGTTTTGATTTCTGTCACGCCGTGTTGACATAGTTGTGTCCAGGAAGGGGAGAGCACTACAGACATATGGCGATGTTCCCCTCAGCAAAAAAAGCAATGTGTGTGGATGCTCTGTGTGACTGTTGATCATGTGGCTGAGGGTGGTTTTCTGTTGCTGTCTAGCTCTGGTTCTGTTTCTGTGTGAAGTGAGTTTGTGTTTCAAGACTTGATCAGGCCATACTTGGATGAATAAGAAGTTGTGGACTGACTGGCCATGGTGTTTATCAGAACGAGGTGGTTGATGCTTGGCAAGACAACACCTTGATATTACCCTAGGTGTCCTATGACACGACCATCAGGTGGATAAGGGTCATGAAAAACCCTAGCCCCATGCTCTCTCTCCATCTCTCTAACTCTCTGTCTCTCTTTGTCTGTCTGTCTTCTCACTCTCTCTCTACCTATCTATCTAACTCTATATATATATATAATATAATCTCTATCTCTGTCTCTGTTTCTCTCTTTGTCTCTCTCTCTCTCTCTCTCTCCTCTCTCTCTCTCTCTCTCTCTCTCTCTCTCCTGTTGGCGTCACGCTGAAGCTCGGCCCGGTTTGCACGTGGAATGACAGGCGGGGGGGGGGGGGGGGGGGAAGAGGAGGAGGAGGAGGAAGGGGAACCACCACTCGCGACTCTGCCCCCGTTAGAGGTGACAACTCCCCTCGTCATCTCCCCATCTTGAGGGGTTCCCCACCAGCGACTTCATCACGCCGATTGGCGAAGATGGGCATGTCTCTCACGTCGGAAGAGGAGGTGTGTTTAGGTTGTAAGTCTGAAACTGTGGCACCACTCACAATCTGAGCATAAGATCGCTGTTCTGGTGATCTTGGTCCAATCACCAATTGTCCCTTTTGGAAGTATGCTCTTTTGCCTTCACTACGTGCTCTTGCAACAATTTGTGCCTGTGTTCTTGTTAGGTCGTTTGCGATCCTGATACCTTTCACATCTAGTTTTCGTCGTATGTCTCTGTTTGTAATAATCAGCATTTTGTCTCTCCACCTGGTGAATTTGACTATCATTGGTTTGGGTTGCCCTTGTCTTGTCTGTCCAGTTCGATGTGCTCGTACGATGTCATCAGTAGTCCAGACTTTAGGGTCGTCAATACTATTGAGAACGTCAATAAACTGCGGTATCACATGAGTCAAACGTTTCCCTAGATTCTTGCTGAGAAATCCCGAAAAAACGTAAATTATCTCTTCGTGAGAAGTCTTCTAACCTGTCTGTGTCTGACTTTAATTGGGCAACATCGTGTCTCATATCCCTGATTGTCTCTGTGAGTTGTTGTATTTCCTCTTTCTCATCATTAGATTCCTGGAACAGTTGTTGAATGTCACCACTCATATCTGTCACTGTCTCCGTCAGGTTTCTGTGATCTTTCTCCAGTCTGTTACACCTGTTATTGATTTCCTCACATTGTTCTTTCACTTGACGTAGCTCGTCTTTCTCTCCAAGATCATTCCTTATCAATTTGGTTTGCTCAGAGAACTGTTGCTGCATCACTTGCATGAGTCTGTCAACCATGTTATCATTTCCGTCCTGTGTGTGTGTGGTACTGTCAGTGATAGGGCCGGGATTTGTCTCTATGTCACCGCTGAGGCGCAGCCTTCTCACGCAAAACACGATGTGCTGCACGCACACGGCCGAGAAAAGCAATGGCACGTGCATGGCTACCTGACACACCGTCGGTGACACATATCTTCTCTTCTGCCCCCAGTCTTGTTCCTTTTATTTTTTCTTGTTCAGCTTGTCTTGCCATTTTGAATGACAACATTTCATGTGCATTACAAAAGAAACTGTCAATGAATGTCACAAATGCAATGAATACCACAAAGGCGACAAGAATATCCAAAGATGACCAGACTGTGTTATTGTCACTGGCCTTGCTCACCCGTACGCACCTCAAACTTTTTCGAGCACACCTTCTTGACCCAGATTTGAAATGTCCACAGAAAATGCAGCGAAATGTTAAAACATGCAAATGCTAATGTAATTGATTTCCTTGTCCATTTATTTAACAAGCTTTTTGATAATGGCATTTTTCCGTCAGAATGGGCAAAGTCCATAATAATCCCAATTCATAAAAAAGGAGATGTGAATAATCCAGATAATTATAGAGGAGTCGCTCTAACAAGTATAGTGAGTAAAGTTTATACATATATTTTGAATAAGAGATTAATAAAGTGGGCAGAAAAAGAAGAGAAAATAGTTGAAGAACAAGCTGGATTTAGAGCAAAATACAGTACAATTGATCATATTTTCACACTTTACTCCCTTGTGCAGAAGCATTTACTTTTAAATAAGAAACTTTATGTTGCATTTGTGGATTTTAGGAAGGCATTCGATTCTGTGAATCGTAATAATCTTTGGAATGTATTACGTAAAAGTGGTGTGAATGGAAAATTATATATGGCCCTAAGAGGAGTTTATAACTCAGTGCTTGCATGCGTGCGTGAGAAGTGTGTATATTCAGATTATTTCGAATGCCCTAAAGGAGTGAAACAGGGGTGTCAATTGAGTCCTCAATTGTTTTCATTTTTCATTAATGAATTAGCAGTGGAACTGTCAAGAAAAGGCAGGCATGGCATTCAAATTATCCCTGGGGTTATTGAGATATTCCTATTGCTGTTTGCAGACGATGTTATTCTTCTCTCTGGTACAGTCAAAGGCTTACAAAACCAGTTAAATGTCTTAAAGGAAGAATCGGATCGACTAGCTTTAACAGTTAACATGGATAAAACTAATATTATGATTTTCAGGAAGGGTGGACATTTATCAAAACACGAAAAATGGTTCTATGGAATTAACGAGGTTAAAGTTGTTAATTCTTATAAATACTTAGGAATGATATTTTCGACAAAATTAAGTTTAAATTATGCATGGGAAGAATCTTGTAATAAAGGGAAAAAAGGTGTTATTGAAATTCTAAAATCCTTACGGAAGCTCAATTCTATTGATTGTAATTTATATTGGAAAATGTTTGATACACAGATAGAACCTTTACCAGCCGAGCACATATTGCAGGACTGCCCTGGTCTACGGAAGCTGAGGGACGAGATCTGGCCAGAGCCTGCCGGACTCCTGGAGAAGCTGCATGGCTGTGTGGAGGCGTTGCAGAAGACTGCCGATTTTGTCATGAGATCTGGTCTCCACGTTTGACGGCGTTAGACAATAAGAAGAAGAAGAACCTTTACTTATATATGCAGCTGAAGTATGGGGTCTTACTGTAAATCCACATATGGAAAAAGTGCATACATATGCTATAAAACGTTTCTTGGCTGTACCAATTCACTCTTCTAATACTGTTTTATATGGAGAAACTGGAAGATATCCTTTATACATTAGAACCTTTGTGAAGAGTATTAAATACTGGTTGAAATTGTTAAGGCTTCCACAATCTCGGTTATGTAAATAGGCATATGAAATGATGGTTACTCAAATGGAAATAGGAAAACAGAACTGGGCCTATCAGGTAAAAAAGGCTTTATCAGAACTTGGGTTTGGAATCGTGTGGTTGTCCCAGGGAGTAGGAAATGAGTGTCAGTTTATTAATGAATTTAAAGACAGGCTTATTTGTTCGTTTAAACAAAATTGGCACTCAGATATGGAAAACAAAGAAAAATATAGTTGGTTCTTCTCATTTAAAGATGTTTTTCAAACCGAAAAATATCTCAGTGTTGTTACAGATAAATGGCAAAGAACTAATTACGCAAGATTTAGATTAAGAACACTTGGTTTCAATGCAAATAAAAATTGGTTTCAACCTGGGACGTCCACAGTATATCCTTGCTCCTTATGTGGAAACAATGTCGATAATGAAAAACACTTTTTATTCCAATGCCAAATTTTTGACACAATACGTGGAAAATGCAAAGTTTTTGAATCCGACATGGCCAAAAGACAAGATGTTGTATCTATTTTGTCGTCTGATGACGAAGTCATAATCAAATCAGTGGCACTATACATTGCGGAAGCACAAAAAATAAGACATAAACACTTACAAGCCCGACAATAGTGCTAGACAATATCATACTGGGATTAATTTAATCTCTTTTGACTGACGTGGGCTATATCACGTTAACTCCAAAAGAAGCCGCTTTATTATAGACTCTGTTTTGTAAAGAGCTGTTTTCATTTGCTTTATTTTGCTTTGTTTGCCGATAATTTAAGAGTAGCTAATAATATGAAAATAATGGTATATTTGTAGAATATGTTAGAAGTGGATATTGAAAGGGTATATAGACACTTAAGGGTTTACTTTCCATGTTAACAAAACAAAAAACAAAACAAAAACAAACAAACCAAAAACAAATAGATAAAAGGCATAGTGATGTCCCTTGGTAACAGAGTATTATGGGGCAGTTATGTGAAGATTATATTATTATCACTAAATGTAAGGTTTGGGTGGTCTAGCCCAGATGTTTCATCATATTACAGTTTTGATGTGTGTGTGTGTGCGTGCGCACGAGCGCGCGCCCGCGTGTGAGTGTATATGGGTGCGTGTGTGTGTGTGTGTGGGTGTGGGTGTGTGAAAAAGATTTTGGTTTGTCTAAACCTAGACAAATTATTGGCCTCAATGTAGGAACACTGTTCTGATTTTTTTTTTTTTTTTTTTTTTTTTTTTTTTTTTTTTTTTTGCATTATGTAGTACTGATAAAATGGATGATTGTTCATTATATATGATTTGAATATGTTCGACTGTTCAAGGAATGGATGTTCGATATTTTTTTTGATTATGCGTGAAGAATTTGCGCACATACAAAGAGTGGATTATGTGTCGCACTACTGGAAAATTGTTATCCCCCTTGTCAAAAGACCTTTTCGGGTAATGACAATAAACAGTTTCAGTTTCAGTTTCTCTCTCTCTCTCTCTCTCTCTCTCTCTCTCTCTCTCTCTCTCTTTCAATCTTTCTGAATCTCTCTTTCTCTCCTCTCTCTCTGTCTCTCACCTTGCCTCCCTCTCCCTAGCCCCATCTCTCTCTCTCTCTCTCTCTCTCTCTCTCTTTCTCTCTTTCTCTCTTTCTGTCTGTATCTCTCTCTGTCTCTCTATGTCTGTCTCTCTCTCTCTGTCTGTTTGTCTCTGTCTCTCGCCCTGCCTCTTTCTCCCTTGCCTCTTTCTTTCTCTCTCAGTCGCTATCTCTCTCAATCTTTCTCTCTCTATCTCTATCTCTCTCTCTCTGTCTGTCTATCTCTGTCTCTCTTTCTGTCTGTCTCTCTATGTCTCTCTCTATATCTCTGTCTCTGTCTGTTTCTATCTCTGTCTCTCTCTCTCTCTCTCTCTTACAATCTCTCTCAATCTCCATTTTTCTTTTTCTCTCCTCTGTCTCTGTCTCTGTCTCTATCTCTCTCTCAATCTCTCTCTCTCTATTTCGCTCTGTGTCTCTGTCTCTCTCTCTGTCTCTCTATGTCTCTCTCTCCATCTGTCTCTGTCTGTTTCTCTCTCTCTCTCTTTTTATCTCTCTCTCTCTCTCTTTCAATCTCTCTCACAATCTCTCTTTTTCTCTTTCTCTCCTCTCTCTCTCTGTCTCTGTCTCTCACGCTGTCTCTCTCTCTCTCCCTTGCTTCTCTCTATCACTCTCTCTCTCTCTCTTTCTCTCTCTCTTTCTCTCTCTCTCTCTCTCTCTTTCTCTCTCTCGCCTCTGTGTCTCCTCTCATACACCATCTATTCAACCCAGCCATATCAAAGTCCACAGATAAGCCAGCAGGCTGGGCGGGAATGTCTGCTATCTGGTTTTGACAAACAGGGAGTTGTTGTAGGCTGGGGTTGTGTTAGCCATGTAACAGACCCCCTGTGGCTGTTTGCACAACAATACTACACATTGTGTCGACGTAAGGGAAGTGTGTGTGTGTGTGTGTGTGTGTGTGTGTGTGTGTGTGTGTGTGTGTGTGTGTGTGTGTGTGTGTGTATGTGTGTGCGTGTGTGTGTGTGTGTGTGTGTGTGTGTGTGTGTGTGTGTGTGTGTGGAGGGGAAGTAGGGGTAGGTAAGAAACAAGGGATGGAGAGTGGCAGTGTTTTGTTTTTTGTTGTGGCATGTTGACATAGTTGTGTCCAGGAAGGGGAAAGCACTGACATATGGTGACGTTTCTTCAGCAGACAGCAATGTGTGGGATGCTGTGTGATCATTGATCTTGTGGCTGAGGGTGGTTTTCTCTTGCTGCATAAGTCTGGTTCTGTTTCTGTGTGAGTAAGCCTGTGTTTTAAGGTGTGATCAAATCAGACATGTTCTGTGACAGAATCACAGCGATGTACAGTTTCTAATTTCCTGTCAAAGAAAAAAAAGCTTTCCAATTTTGTTGTGTTCCATTCATTCCATCTTGCACCTCGCTTCACTGCCTTTATCATCATTTAGCTTTTGGTTTCTGGCTCATCAGCACACACAACATCAAATCCATGTTCATGTTGACATTGTCCCATTTTAGTGGTTCATCATCTCAGTCGTTAGAGCACTATGCTTATAACGTAGCAGTTGTGGATTCAACGCTTAGGCAGCCATGGGTATATCACAAAGGCTGGTTGGCTTTTTTCATAGAGCTGTGGACTGAAGACTCTGATATCTCGAGTTCAATCCCAGACACACATTAGAAGCTGGCCTGTTTGCTGCCCATCTTAATGTTTACATCATTCTGGTGGTGTCAGCGTAGTATTTCATAGGTTCCTTTTTCCTCCTTCCTATTTGAACACCAAGCCAGCACACAGGGTTTATACGAAGATTCAGAAAGTCTACAAGATAATTGTTTGTAAAGTTGGGTGTGTTACATATGGAATTGTCTGAGAGTAATGAACTCCTATGGAACAAACTCTCAACAAACTCGAAACACCACACTGACGTGCTCACCACAGGATCTCTCAGTGTCAATGGGGTGTGTGACTTGTCTAGAGAAGTTGTGGTGACGTGTTTCCGTTTCCTCTGCTATTTCAATGCTGGTGTCATTGGTTTATGGGGCTTGGCTGTTATTGGGAAGCCATGGTGGTGGTGGAGTTCTTCCCTGGGGTCTCTCTCATTTTGTCTGGCTGTGCGACCAAGTGATTACTATCGTTAGTATGAAGCTTAATAGACAATGTCCTTAATAGGTTGGATCAGTACATGCACTGTTGATCTCCACTGAGGTGGCCCTGTAGTAGGGTCTTCTGTGGTGGGTTGCCCCATGGCGACTTGACATCTGTGGCTCCCCTTGGCTTCTAGGCACTGGCAATTGGATGGAAAGAACTTCAGGTTGGACACACACTGTGTAGCTGGAACGAGTGGCATGGAATCAACCCTACTGACTTCGCATAGAAATTGGGACAGCAGAAGAAACAACAACAACAACCAGAACAACAATAACAACAGCAACGGCAACAGCAACAACAACAAAGGCAACAACAAGAACAACAACAATGACAACAACAACAACAAAGGCAACAACAACAATAACAGGAACACCAATAACAAGAGCAACAGCAACAGCAGCAGCAGAAGCAACAACAACAACAGAAACAACAACAGAAACAACAACAACAACAATGGAAACAACAACAACAACAATGGAAACAGCAACAACAGCAAAACAACAATGGCAACAACAACAACAACAACGAGACCACCACCACCACTACCACTACAACCAACACCACCACCAACAACAATGAACGCAACAAATCCTATCAATTTCAGAACTGGGAACTGCTAAGAGAAATGATCAGAAAACACACAACTGAGGGAGCACAGGATTGATGTAAGAAACAGAGGGCTGAAAGAATATCAAGCTGATACCAATAAAACAATTGAAACACTGAGAACTGATTCATTCCAGTAGCAGGGAAAACGTCAGTTGGGGTATGTACATGTCACACCGCCTTGTGCGGATTGCAGTCTTGCTAGGAAACGATCTGACTTCAAACCTGCAAGCTTGAAACTTAAGTGACGGTCTTAGGAGACTGAGATATTTTTCTTTCTTCATACTTGGCGAACACATTCTTTTTTTTAGGTTAAAAATTCTGC
>JAPXFY010000023.1:25691672-25704172 GCA_030674185.1 Monoplex corrugatus | reverse complement strand
TATATGTATATATACACACACACACACACACATATATATATATATATATATATATATATATATATATATATATATATATATATATATATATATATATATAAAACATCCTACCTCTGAGGTTGCTTGTAATAAAACGCCTGTCTATACACCACACTAACACAGTGTACTTATAACTTACTGTTCCCAGTTGACAAAGCTTAAATGAAATACAGCTAATTAAGTCTGTGATACTTTGCTTAAGCAACGTTCGCTATTTAGGTAAGTAACAGAAATTTACTGAAACCAATCATATTTCATGTCAATATTTCATGTAACTGGAGTATGTAGTGTAGTGCATGAAGCACCCACCTAGGATACAACTGAGAAAGCAAGATTCAGTACTCAGTCTAAGCTTATGTTTCCGCACTCCTGGCTGCAAACGTACTGTGTCTGTGGTGTGTGGTGTTGACGAGCAGAAATGCATTGTCGCGTTCTTTTAAAACAATGACGGCATCCGGTGGTTGCCTCTTTTCCCACATGTGATAGCAATGTTCTACAGCGATCTCATGCTTCCAGACATCCTGAGAAAAAGCAGGAAATCTCTGAGACATGCTCACAAAATTGGCCGATGGCTGGTCTGCAGGTGCAAGCGCGAGCCAGTCAAGAAGCTATATGGGACAATCTGATGAAATAAAAAGCGGGAGCATTCAGAAAAAAAAACACGCACGCATGACATGCACCAGCCTCAGCCACAACTAATCCACATCCAGAGGTATGTAAACATCCTCTCTTTTGGTCATGTGATTCAAATTGCCATCACCACAGTTGTAGCTGCTGACCTGCATCTGCAGTCATGAACGTTGAAACAGACCTACAGGGACTTTTCTTCCTATCCCTTCGACTGGACCTTGTGGTTGTAGTGGTCTGAGATGTGGTGATGCTGGTCTGAGTGCTAGTCTTTCAGATGAGATGATGAACAGATGCCCCATGAGCAGCATGTATTTAATACATTAAACATCTCGTGGCAACAGAAGAGATATCTCTGGCAAAATGATGTCAAGAAATCTGCTTTCACAGGAAAACAAAATTCCAAGCAAAAAAAATAAATAAATAAGGAAGGGTGTGAAATGTATAGTGCTATACTACAATGCCATGTTTTCCATAGTGGGAGACTGGCCCACATTTTACATAGAAAAAAAGAAACAATTCTGTTGTGACAGAAGGTGAATCTTAACTAGTTTAATCCACTTCTACGGAGTGAAGTGGTCAGTGTGCTGGACAATTGACAGGCAGGTTGTGGGTTCAAACCTGTGTCAATCAAAAAAAGAACAAATATCAGGGAATAAATTTCAGCACTCTCTCTCTCTCTCTCTCTCTCTCTCTCTCTCTCTCTCTCTCTCTCTCTCTCTCTCTCTCCCTGTCTCTCTCACTCTCCCTTTCTCTTTCTCTCTCTCTCTCTCTCTCTCTCTCTATCTATCTATCTATCTATCTTTGTCTCTTTCTTTCTATCTATCTATCTATCCATCTATCTATATATCTATCTTTCAATCTATCTATCCATCTCTCTGAATCTATCTATCTAACTGGTCTATCTCTATCTATCTATCTGTCTGTCTGTCTGTCTATCTGTCTGTATGGCTGTCTGTCTATCTATCTATCTCTATCTATCTATCTATCTATATATCTATCTATCTCTATCTATCTATCTGTATGTCTGTCTATCTATCTATCTATCTATCTGTCTGTATGTCCGTCTGTCTATCTATCTATCTCTATCTATATATCTATCTGTCTGTCTGTCTATCTATCTATCTGTATCTGTCTGTATCTCTCTTCTTCACTCTGTCTTACCCCTTAACTTTAACTTTCATGAGGTTGATCAGAAAGACTGGGTGCTGTCTAAATTTCCTGAACAATGCAGCAGGTGTCTGAATTTCTCAGTCCTTGTAGATGGCAGAATATATCATGCAAGCCAGCGTAGAGTACACCTATAAAACACAGGCTTACCCACACAAAAACAGAACCATAACTATGCAGCAAGAGAAAACCGCCCTCAGCCACAAGATCAATGATCACACAACATCCCACACATTGCTGTCTGCTGAAGAAACGTCACCATATGTCAGTGCTCTCCCCTTCCTGGACACAACTATATCAACATGCCGCAACAAAAACAAAAACACTGACACTCTCCATCCCTTGTTTCTTACCTACCCCTACTTCCCCTCCACACACACACACACACACACTCACACACACACACACACACACTTCTTCTACGTCGACACAGTGTGTAGTATTGTTGTGCAAACAGCCACAGGGGGTCTGTTACATGGCTAACACAACCCCAGCCTTCAACAACTCCCTGTTTGTCAAAACCAGATAGCAGACATTCCCGCCCAGCCTGCTGGCTTATTTGGGGACTTTGATATGGCTGGGGTAAAAAGATGGTGTATGAAAGAAGGCTGAGGAGTGAGCGAGCGACAGAGAGACAGAGAGAGAGGAAGAAGAGGAAACAGAGGGAGAGAGCTACAGACAGATAAAGAGAGAAGGAAGAGAGAGAGAGAGTAAACCAGAGGGAAAGAGATTTGAGAGAGAGAGAGAGAGAGATTGAGGGAGAAAGAGAGATTGAGAGAGAGAGAAAGAGAGAGAGAAATGAAGAGAGACTGAGAAATATATGCAGACAAACAGACTGGCATATAGAGTGAAAGTCAATGTGTTTCCCATGCATGGTGTGAGATATCCACTGTGCCACCATCACCACCACAGACAAAAAAAACGGGGGGGGGGGAGGTAGTGGTAGCTGGGTTGGGAATGGAGAAAAAGAGACAGGGGCAAAAGGTGTGCAGCATTTTTAACATAAAAAAAAAGAATGTGTTCGCCAAGTATGAAGACAGAAAGATATCTCAGTCTCCTAAGACCGTCACTTAAGTTTCAAGCTTGCAGGTTTGAAGTCAGATCGTTTCCTAGCAAGACTGCAATCCGCACAAGGCGGTGTGACATGTACATACCCCAACTGACGTTTTCCCTGCTACTGGAATGAATCAGTTCTCAGTGTTTCAATTGTTTTATTGGTATCAGCTTGATGTTCTTTCAGCCCTCTGTTTCTTACATCAATCCTGTACTCTCTTAGTTATGTGTTTTCTGATCATAGTTCTAAGCAGTTCCCAATTGTGAAATCGACAGGATTAGTTGCATTCATTGATGTAGGTGTCTGAATTTCTAAGTCCTTCTACATGACAGAATATGTTATGCAAGGCAGCGTAGAGTACATCCATAAAACACAAGCTTACTCACACAGAAACAGAACCATAACTATGCAGCAAGAGAAAACCACTCTCAGCCACAAGATCAATGATCACACAGCATCCCACACATTGCTGTCTGCTGAAGAAACGTCACCATATGTCAGTGCTTTCCCCTTCCTGGACACAACTATGTCAACATGCCGCAACCAAAACCAAAACACTGCCACTCTCCATCCCATGTTTCTTGCCTACCCACAGTTCCCCTCACACACACACACACACACACACACACACACACACACACACACACACACACACACACACACACACACACACACACACACACATACATGCACACTTCTATTACGTCGACACAGTGTGTAGTATTGTTGTGCAAACAGCCACAGGGGGTCTGTTACATGGCTAACACAACCCCAGCCTTCAACAACTCCCTGTTTGTCAAAACCAGATAGCAGACATTCCCGCCCAGCCTGCTGGCTTATCTGTGGGCTTTCATATGGCTGGGGTAAAAAGACAGTGTATGAGAGAAGGCTGAGGAATGCGTGAGTGACAAAGAGTGAGAGAGAGAGAGAGAGAAAGGGAGAGAAAGAGAGAGAGGGGGAAGAGAAAGATAGAGAGAGAGAGAGAAAGAGAGCTGCAGACAGAGAGAGGAAGAGAGAAAGGAAGCAAGAGGGAAAGATAGAGATGAGAGAGAGTTAGATACTTAGAGAGAGAGAGATTGAGAGAGAGAAATATTGAGAGAGAGAGAGAGAGATTGAGAGAGAGAATTAGAGAGAAAGAGACTGAGAGAGAGGGAGAAAAAGAGACTGAGACAGAGTTAGAAAGAGACTGAGAGAGAGATAGAGACAGAGACAGAGAGAATGGAGAGAGGCTGAGAAATACAGACAAACAGACTGGCACACAGAGTGAAAGTCAAAGTGTTTCCCATGCGTGGTGTGAGATATCCACTGTGCCACCATCACCACCACAAACAAACAAAAAGGGGGGGGGGAGGCAGTGGTAGCTGGGCTGGGAATGGAGAAAGAGAGACAGGGCAAAAGGTGTGCAGAATTTTTAACCTAAAATAAGAATGTGTTCGCCAAGTTTGAAGACAGAAAGATATCTCAGTCTCCTAAGACCATCACTTTAGTTTCAAGCTTGCAGGTTTGAAGTCAGATCGTTTCCTAGCAAGACTGCAATCCGCACAAGGCGGTGTGACATGTACATACCCCAACTGACGTTTTACCTGCTACTGGAATGAATCAGCTCTCAGTGTTTCAATTGTTTTATTGATATCAGCTTGATGTTCTTTCAGCCCTCTGTTTCTTACATCAACCCTGTGCTCTCTTAGTTTTGTGTTTTCTGATCATTTCTCTTAGAAGTTCCCAATTCTGAAATTGACAGGATTTGTTGCATTCGTTGATGTAGGTGTCTGAATTTCTCAGTCCTTGTAGATGGCAGAATGTGTTATGCAAGTCAGCGTAGAGTACACCCATAAAACACAGGCTTACTCACACAGAAACAGAACCATAACTATGCAGCAAGAGAAAACCACCATCAGCCACAAGATCAATGATCACACAGCATCCCACACATTGCTGTCTGCTGAAGAAACGTCACCATATGTCAGTGCTCTCCCCTTCCTGGACACAACTATGTCAACATGCCGCAACCAAAACCAAAACACTGCCACTCTCCATCCCTTATTTCTTGCCTACTCCCCCACTTCCCCTACACACACACACACACACACTTCTCTTACGTCGACACAGTGTGTAGTATTGTTGTGGAAACAGCCACAGGGGGTCTGTTACATGGCTAACACAACCCCAGCCTTCAACAACTCCCTGTTTGTCAAAACCAGATAGCAGACATTCCCGCCCAGCCTGCTGGCTTATCTGTGGGCTTTGAGTGGATATGGCTGGGGTAAAAAGACGGTGTATGAGAAAAGACTGAGGAATGAGTGAGCGACAAAGAGTGAGAGAGAGAGATAAAGGGAGAGAGGGAAAAAGAAAGAGAGAGAGAGAAAGAGAGAAAAAGAGAGCTGCAGACAGAAAGAGGAAGAGAGAAAGGAAGCAAGAGGGAAAGATAGAGATTGAGAGAGCGTTAGAGATTGAGAGAGAGATTGAGACAGAGAAATATTGAGAGAGAGAGTGAGATTGAGAGAGAGAGAGTTAGAGAGAAAGAGACAGAGAGAGGGAGAAAAAGAGACTGAGACAGAGTTAGAAATAGACTGAGAGACAGAGACAGAGAGACAGAGAGAATGGAGAGAGACTGAAGGATACAGACAGCCGAACAGACTGGCAGACAGAGTGAAAGTCAATGTGTTTACCATGAGTGGTGTGAGATATCCACTGTGCCACCATCACCGCCACAGACAAAAATAAAGGGGGAGGGGGTGAGGTAGTGGTAGCTGCGTTGGGAATGGAGAAAGAGAGACAGGGCAAAAGGTGTGCAGCATTTTTAACATAAAAAAAAAGAATGTGTTCGCCAAGTATGAAGACAGAAAGATATCTCAGTCTCCTAAGACCATCACTTAAGTTTCAAGCTTGCAGGTTTGAAGTCAGATCGTTTCCTAGCAAGACTGCAATCCGCACAAGGCGGTGTGACATGTACATACCCCAACTGACGTTTTCCCTGCTACTGGAATGAAGCAGTTCTCAGTGTTTCAATTGTTTTATTGGTATCAGCTTGATGTTCTTTCAGCCCTCTGTTTCTTACATCAATCCTGTGCTTCCTTATCTACGTGATTTCTGGTAATTTTTTCTTAACACTTCCCAGTTCTAAAATTGACAGGATTTATTGCGTTCATTGTTGTTGGTGGTGGTGTTGGTTGTGGTGGTAGTGGTGGTGGTGGTCTTGTTGTTGTTGTTGTTGTTGCCATTGTTGTTTTGCTGTTGTTGTTGTTTCCATTGTTGTTGTTTCTGTTGTTGTTGTTTCTGTTGTTGTTGTTGCTTCTGCTGCTGCTGTTGCTGTTGCTGTTGCTCTTGTTATTGGTGTTCCTGTTGTTGTTGCCTTTGTTGTTGTTGTCATTGTTGTTGTTCTTGTTGTTGCTTTGGTTGTTGTTGCTGTTGCTGTTGTTGCTGTTGTTGCTGTTGTTCCTGTTCTTGTTGTTGTTTCTTCTACTGTCCCCATTTCTGTGCCAAGTCAGTAGGATAGATCCCATGCCACTAGTTCCAGCAACACAATATATCACCAATCTGAACTTCTCTTCATCCATGTGCCAGTGCCTAGAAGCCCAGGGGAGCCAAAGATGTCAAGTCACCATGGGGCAACCCATCACAGAAGACCCTACTACAGGGCCACCTCAGTGGATGTCAGCAGTGCCTGTACTGATCCAACCTATTAAGGACATTGTATATTAAGCCTCATACTAACAACAGTAATTACGTAGTCGCACAGCCAGACAAAATGAGAGAGACCCCAGGGAAGAACTCCACCACCACCATGGCTTCCCAATAACGGCCAAGCCCCATAAACCAATGACACCAGCATTGAAATAGCAGAGGAAACGGAAACACGTCACCACAACTTCTCTGGACTGTCACACACCCCATTGACACTGAAAGCTCCTGTGGTGAGCACGTCAGTGTGGTGTTTTGACTTTGTTGAGAGTTTGTTCCATAGGAGTTCATTATTCTCAGACAATTCCATATGTACCCCACCCAACTTTACAAACAATTATCTTGTAGACTCTCTGAATCTTCATACAAACCTTGTGTGCTGGCTAGGTGTTCAAATAGGGAGGGGGAAATAGGAACCTATGAAACGTTACGCTGAGACCACCAGAATGATGTAAACATTGAAATGGGCAGTGAACAAACCCGCTTCTAATGTTGTAATCTGGGATTGAATTCGATATATTAGAGCCTGAGTACACAGCTCTATCAAAAGAACCAACCAGCCTTTGTGATATACAAATGGATGCCTAAGTGTTGAATCCACAATCACCACGATATAAGCATAGTGCTCTAACGACTGAGATGATGAACCACTAAAATGGGATGATGTCAACATCAACATGGATTTATGTTGTGTGTACTGACGATCCCGAAACCAAATACGAAATAATGAAAAAGGCATTGAAACGAAGTATATGATTCATGGGACAATGAGACGAACAAAACACAACAAGATTGGAAAGCTTTTATTTTTTACATGAAATTAGAAACTGTGCCTCGCTGTTTCTATCACAAAAATTATCTGATGGGATCACACCTTACAACACAAGCTTACCCACACTGAAACAGAACCACAGCTATGCAGCAAGAGTAAACCACTTTCAGCCACAAGATCAATGATCACACAGCATCCCACACATTGCTGTCTGCTGAAGAAACGTCACCGTATGTCAGTGCTCTCCCCTTCCTGAACACAAGTATGTCAACATGCCACAACAAAAAAATAAACACTGCCATTCTCCATCCCTTGTTTCTTACCTACCCCTACTTCCCCTCCATACACACACACAAAACACACACACACACACACACACACACACACACACACACACACACACACACATACATACACATACATACATACACACACACACACACACACACATACATACATACACATACACACACACACACACACACATACACACACACACACACACACACACACACACACACACACACACACACACACTTCTCTTACGTCGACACAATGTGTAGTATTGTTGTGCAAACAGCCACAGGGGGTCTGTTACACGGCTAACACAACCCCAGCCTTCAACAACTCCCTGTTTGTCAAAACCAGATAGCAGACATTCCCGCCCAGCCTGCTGGCTTATCTGTGGGCTTTGAGTGGATATGGCTGGGGTAAAAAGACAGTGTATGAGAGAGGACAGATGGGAGTGCAAGAAAGAAAGAAAGAAAGAGAGAGAAAGGGAAGAGACAGAGAGAGAGAAAGAGAAAGAGAGAAAAGAGAGAGAGAGAGAAAGAGAGAGTTGCAGACAGACAGACAAAGCGAAAGAGAGTGAGTGAGTGAGTGAGTGAGTGAGTGAGTGAGTGAGTGAGAGAAAGAGGCAGAAAGACAGACACACAGAGACAGAGAGAGGGGACAGAGAGAGAGACAGAGAGAGAGAGAGAACAAGACAGAGACAGAGAGACATGATGGGAGACAGAAAAAAAAACGGAGACAGAGAGCCAGAGACAGAAACAGAGACAGACAGAGACAGACAGACAGACAGAGACAGGCAGAAAAAGACAGACAAGACAGACAGACAGAGACAGGCAGAAACAGAGACAGACAGACAGAGACAGACAGAGACTGGCAAACAGACAGAGGCAAACAGACACAGAGACAGGCAAACAGACAGTGACAGACAAACAGACAGAGACAGGCAAACAGACAGAGACAGACAAACAGACAGAGACAGACAAACAGACAGACAGACGGGCAAACAGACAGACAGAGACAGACACACAGACAGACAGAGACAGGCAAACAGACAGACAGAGACAGACACACAGACAGACAGAGACAACAGACAGACAGGCAAACAGACAGACAGAGACAGACACACAGACAGACAGAGACAGGCAAACAGACAGACAGAGACAGACAAACAGACAGACAGAGACAGACAGACAGAGACAGAGACAGACAGACAGAGACAGGCAGAAACAGAGACAGACAGACAGACAGAGAGTTGATGTTTTAACCACTGTACCACCACCATCATCGGCAAGTTGGAGTTTGTTTAAGAGGGAATCATCGCGCTCAGACAATTCCATACGTGCTCAACCTAAAAGTGCCAACAGTTATCCAGCAGGTTCCTTGAGCCTGCGCAAAACCACGCCAACTGGCACAGTCTTAAAATGGGGAAGGGGGAGGGAAGAGGGAAAAGAGAACGAGATCCATGAGATGTCAAGCTCACATCACCAGAATGATTGGATCATTAAGATGGACAGTGAAAAGGGTTAGTGAATAAAACGACGTTTATGTTGTTGCCTGAGTCTGAATTTGACAATTACGATTGGCAGACAACAGACCAGTGTTTGTGTTGAAGATTGAGACCAAACTCAAGACGTCAGATCTTGAATCTTCTTCTTCTTCCACTACTTCTTCTTCTACTATTTCTTCTACTTCTTCTTCTTCTTCTTCTTCTTCTTATTATTATTATTATTATATTATTATTATTATTATTATTGTTATTATCATTGATATTATTGTTGTTGTTATTGTTATTATCATCACCTTTATTATTATCGTTATTATTATTATTGTTATTATTATTATCATTATTGTTATTATTATTAATATCATTAGTATTATTGTCAATAATATATTATCATTATTATTATTATATTATTATTATTATTATTATATTATTATCATCATCATTATAATCATCATTGTTATTATTATCATGATGATGATTATTATTATTATTCTTATTAGTCTTTATTATTATCATTACTATTATTATTGTTGTCATTATTATAAGTGTTACTGTTCTTGTTGTTGTTATTACAGTATTTACATGGCGCCAAATCTTGACAATTCAAAATCAAAGTTCACTCTCGCATCATACCGTAGGCATACAATCAACGCAGACTATCTTACAACATACAAAAAAGACCTACACAAACTGACGGATAGAAGTAGCTGTAGATGCAGTTTTCCAGTTATTACAACAGATCAACAGATTTCACCTAATCCGATCTTAGGTATGAGTACGTTATACTTTAAACGTATTTTGAATTTGCAAGGATAACGATGGACATAGTTTTTGACTGTTATCTTTTTTATTCTTTAACCTGGATGTCGTTTTCAACGTGGTGTTAGCCCTGATATGGCTGTAGTAGTCGGCTGGGCTATAAGCAATATGAAACTGAACCTGAACTGGAGATGTGCTGGAGAGCCAAAATGAGCCAGTGAAGAAGATGAGGCACAAGAAATAATTATATATGGGTGTGATGTGAAGCAAACATTTTCTGTTTCCTGAATCGGCCAACCCAAAACAGCATTCAAGAAGATGACAAGCATTCTTGCCAACAAATGCCTATCAATTAACATCAGAAAGAGAGTCCTTGAATGTTATATAGAACCAATACTGTTGTACGGATGCGAGGCGTGGACAGTCAGCAAACAAAGCCAGAGCAAGATTGAGGCAGCCGAGATGTGGTTTCTAAGAAGAATGATGAGAGTTCCATGGACAGCAAAGAAAACAAACGAGACAGTCTTGATGGAGGCAGACACAAGTAGATCACTCATAAGGAAGATTAGGAAAAGACAGGCAACATTTATAGGCCATTTTATGAGGAAGGGGGATTTGGAGCACCTGGTCACAACGGGAAAGCTGGAGGGAAAGAGTGCACCAGGTAGACCCAGGGAGAGAATGCTGGACGGACTTGCAGAGTGGCTGGGGATGAGGAGGGTGGGGGAGATGCTAGGGGCAACGAGAGATAGAGATGGTTGGAAGTCCATGGTCGCCAACGCCATGCGGCAGGGCACCTATGATGATATGATGATGATGATGATGATGATGATGATGATGATGATGATGATGATGATGATGATGATGAATAGTATTATTGTCAACATGTTAACATTTTGTCAGTCTGGACATGGTTGGTGCACGTTGTGTGGCTATGTCCCGGGTTTGTCATCTCCCCGCTTTACCATTCGGTTTGTAAACAAGGTAAATGATGACTGGGTCCAAATGGTCATGTAACACACGGATAGCACCCTTTGCTTGAAGAAATGACTATTGAGTGGCGTCAGAAGCTTGGGAGGTGATTGTCCGGAGAGTAGCGAGGCATTGGTGCTCTGGGTCCCATTCGTACCTTCGTGGTGTTTCTTGTTGACAGTCTTGTGTTTTACCAAAGAAATAAGAGGGAAGCAGGGAGAATTTTTATAATATCAACCAAAGGCATAACTCTTGAGAGTCACGTAGGAATTATTTTCCATGTTGTGGAACTTCTCAAATCTAACATAGTTTGGGCTACCCATTCAGCTAGCATAGAAGTAGATACAAAGCACAAAAACCGTAAGCTCAGAACACTCCTAGCTAGCATAGAAGCAGGTACAAAGCACAAAACCGTAAGCTCAGAACACTCCTCGAGCTTACGGTTTTTGTGCTTTGTATCTGCTTCTATGCTAGCTGAATGGGTAGTGCAAACTATGTTAGATTTGAGAAGTTCCACAACATGGGAGATAATTCCTACGTGACTCTCAAGAGTTATGCCCTTTGGTTAGTCTTATGTTTGTTCCATCACCCGTAAGCCTGCCCCGTCAGCCGTGTGTGTTTATCTTCATTGTTTCTTTAGCAGCTTAATGTTGTATCTGTTGTCATTCCATGAGCTATTGTTTCCTTTGTTCGTCTGTCTGTGTCCTCTATTGTTCTGTTTCCATGGCAATGTCCACATACCGTTCATCCCAGCTTCCCCAGCACAACCGTCATCGCCTTGTTCATTTCTTAACACTCCCATTACCATAGAATCTACAACATCTGTCATTTCGCATCTGCCGATGAACGTTTTTTTTGTCAACTCTCTCTCTCTCTCTCTCTCTCTCTCTCTCTCTCTCTCTCTCTCTCCTCTCTCTGTGTGTGTGTGTGTGTGTGTCTCTGTTTGTCTCTCTCTCTCTGTCTCTATCTCTCTCTCTCTATCTGTGTCTCTGTCTCTCTCTCTCTCTCTGTCGCTCTCTCTCTCACACACACACAACACATATACACACACAAATACACACACATACACACGCACATACACACACACACACACACACACACACACACACACACACATGCTTACATTTACACTCACACACATAGCACGTACAATCACATGCGCGTGCGCACACACACGCACACACACACACACACACACATATCTATCTTTCTCTTTCTCTCTCTCTCTCTCTCTCTCTCTCTCTCTCTCACACACACACACACACACATTCTCTTTCTCTCTTTCTCTCTCTCTCCCTCCCCCTCTCTCTCTCTCTCTTTCACACACACACTCTCTCTATTTCACTCTCTCTGTCTCTCTCTCTCTTTCTCTCTTTCTTCTCTCTCTCTTTCTGTCTCTCTCTTTCTGTCTCTCTCTCTCTCTCTCTCTCTCTCTCTCTCCTCTCTCTCTCTCTCTCTCCTGGCAAAGAAGGTTCTTTTTCTGTTACGATAAAGGAATTGTACGATAGTAGTCCATTTGATATATCATTCACACAGATCATGCACAATATATATTATATATACCATATATATATATCATGACACTGAATAGTAGTCTAAAGATTTCAAGTAGTGTGTTTTGGCAAACTATC
>JAPXFY010000023.1:25666672-25676672 GCA_030674185.1 Monoplex corrugatus | reverse complement strand
GAGACAGACACAGAGAGAGACAGAAACAAAGACAGAGAGACCGAGACAGACAGAGAGAGAGAGAGGTCGGGAGAGAGCAGGAGTATGGAGGAGGGAGGGGTGAAAAGACTGAAAGAAAAACAAAATTAGCCTGTGTACCATTTTGAGGTGGGTCATAAAAACGATGATTATGGACTGTGGGAAACAGGCAGTTTCTCCGTTGAGGTGTGTGGTCCCTCCTTCCACAAGTATCCACATCAGTTGTGGTGGAACCTACCGTTATATGTGTGAGATAGGGAGACAGTGGGGAAGGAGCGAAGTGAGGGATATATATATATATATATATATATATATGTGTGTTTTGTGTGTGTGTGTGTGTGTGTGTGTGTGTGTGTGTGTTGTGTGTGTGTGTGTGTGTGTGGTGGTGGTGTGGTGTGTGGTGTGTGTGTGTGTGTAGTATGTGTGTGGTGGTGTGTGTGTGTGTGTTGGTGTGTGTTTGTGTGTGTGTGTGTGTGAGGGTGTGGTGAGTGGTGAGTGAGTGAGTGAGTGTGTGTGTGTGTGTGTGTGTGTGTGGGGTGTGTGCCGGTGGGTGGGTGTGTGTGTGTGTGTGTGTGTGTGTGTGTGTGTGTGTGTGTGTGTGTGTGTGTGTGTGTGGGTGGGTGGGTGGGTGTGTGTGTGTGTGTGTGTGTGAGGGTGTGAGTGAGTGAGTGAAAACTGAAACTGAAACTGAAACTGTTTATTGTCATTACCCGAAAAGGTCTTTTGACAAGGGGATAACAATTTTCCAGTAGTGCGACACATAATCCACTCTTTGTATGTGCGCAAATTCTTCACGCATATTCAAAAAAAAAAAAATATATCGAACATCCATTCCTTGAACAGTCGAACATATTCAAATCATATATAATGAACAATCATCCATTTTACCAGTACTACATAATGCAAACAAAACAAAACAAAAATATCAGAACAGTGTTCCCACATTCAGGCCAATAATTTGTCTAGGTTTAGACAAACCAAAATCTTTTTCATACACCCACACCCACACACACACACACACGCACCCATATACACTCACACGCGGGCGCGCGCTCGTGCGCACGCACACACACATCAAAACTGTAATATGATGAAACATCTGGGCTAGACCACCCAAACCTTACATTTAATGATAATAATATAATCTTCACATAACTGCCCCAAAATACTCTGTTAACAAGGGACATCACTATGCCTTTTTTTTTGTTGTTGTTGTTGTTGTTGTTAACATGTATAGTAGACCCTTAAGTGTCTATATACCCTTTCAATATCCACTTCTAACATATTCTACAAATATACCATTATTTTCATATTATTAGCTACTCTTAAATTATCGCCAAACAGAGCAAAATAAAGCAAATGAAAACAGCTCTTTACAAAACAGAGTCTATAATAAAGCGGCTTCTTCGTGATCACCACAATTCAGCTACTGACAACTGCCTAGTTCTTTCTACCCGTCTAACTTGAGCTCTTCCATCTGACCACTCTGCAATTCTCTGTTCTCTTGACATTTCTCCTCCTTCCCGTACCACGCGCACAGTGACTCGACGCAATCTCAAATCTATTGACCTCTCCACATTTTCATCAGATGCCTCCCGCCTCCTTTCTGAAAAGTCACACAACCTTGCCGATGAATTCTATACTACTCTCCACCATCTTCTGGACACTCATGCTCCAGCCACAACTCGTCTTTTACCTGACCGCCCCCCTACCCCCTGGCTCACTCATGAGATTGCCTGTGCAAAACGTGCCCGCCGCAGAGCAGAGCGCCGCTGGCGCAAATCCAAACTCACTGTACATAGGCAACTTTTCCAAGCCTCTAAAACAAAAGTATCCACCCTCATTGCATCTGCAAAAACAAGCTATTTCCAAACCAAAATCCTGAATGCCTCTTCTTCAAGAGAACTCTTTACAACCATGAATCATCTCCTTGGCACACGAAAAGATTTACCTCTCCCAACAAAACACACAAATGAAGAACTCCCATCTGTATTCTCCAAGTATTTCACCACCAAAATACAAACTCTTCGTGACAGGCTTGACAAGACACCCTGTCAACCATGCCCACCTGACCCTTCCTTCTCTGGCACACCTCTTACTACTTTTACCCCAGTCTCACAAGAAGAAATTCTCAACACAATCAGATCCATGTCGTTCAAAACCTGCAAACTGGATCCTCTCCCAGGTTCTCTCTACTCTGACTGTCTCCCTACTCTCCTCCCATTCATCACTGACATCATCAACACTTCTCTTCAAACTGGAACTGTCCCAGATTCTTTCAAATCTGCTATTGTTCACCCTCTCCTCAAGAAATACAATTTAGACCCAAATGAACTGAAAAATTACCGGCCTATCTCTAATCTCTCTTTCTTGTCAAAACTCATCGAAAAAGTTGTCCTCAACCAGCTGAACTCTCACCTGTCTGCCAACAATCTTCTCAATCCTTTCCAGTCAGTCTACCGCCAGTGCCATAGCACTTAAACTGCCCTGCTACACATTCTCAACAATCTCCTCCTTGCAACTGATACTGGCAAAGTCTCTCTCCTCACACTCCTTGATCTGTCTGCAGCCTTTGATACCATTGATCATGGTATTCTCCTTTCTAGACTTCATCATTCTTTTGGCATCTCTAACATTGCTCTCTCCTTTTTCACTTCATATCTGTCAAACAGAAAACAAACTGTTCTCATTAATGGCATTTACTCTCAACCTGCATGCCTGACCTGTGGTGTTCCACAAGGATCTGTCCTTGGCCCTGTTCTTTTCACTCTTTACACCTCCCCCCTGTCCACCATCATCAACTCCCACTCTATAAAACACCACTTCTATGCTGATGACACCCAACTTCTAGACAGTGACACACCAGACAATATACAGTGCCTCTTGACTCGCACCACTGAGTGTTACTCGGACATTAAGAACTGGATGACGTTCAACAAACTTCAGCTTAATGACGACAAGACAGAAGCTATCCTCATTGGCACCCATCAGAAACTTTCTCAGCTGCCTCCTCTTTCTCTCCCATTATGTAACACATCAGTCCCAATTTCTGATTCAGCTAAAAACCTTGGTGTCTGCATTGACTCTACCCTCTCCATGAACAACTTTGTTTCTCAAACTGCCAGATCTTGCTACTATCACCTCCATCGTATAAGCTTGATCAGGAAGTATCTCTCTGTGGAAACAACTGCAAAACTCGTTCTCTCCTTCATAATGTCTCGCATTGACTATTGCAATTCACTCCTGTCTGGTCTTCCTGCCTCCACCATTCAAATCCTACAGCGCATTCAAAACAATGCTGCACGCCTTGTACTCAAAAAGAAAAAAGCTGACCACATATCTCCTCTCCTGGCACAACTTCACTGGCTCCCTGTATCAAAGCGCATACAGTACAAACTAGACACCATGTGCTACAAAAGCCTCAATAACGCAGCCCCCGATTACCTGTCAAGCCTACTTGAGATCTATGTTTCCTCACGTACCCTCCGCTCTGCCTCCGATCCTCTGACTTTTCGCTTTCCACGCACCAAGCTCAATACCTATGGTCCACGAGCCTTCTCTGTTTCTGGTCCACTTTCCTGGAACAAACTTCCTCTCTCTGTCCGTCAGCAACCTACTTTTGTCTCCTTCAAGTCCGCTCTCAAAACTCACCTTTTCTCCTCTGCATAAAATCCTGACGTCACTCATCCCCCCTCTGTAGCCTGTCTCCACTCGGAGGGGAATCACATTGTAATATATATTTGTATATAATATGCTCTCTATAATTTTCCATTGCTTTTATTCTTTTTCCCCATTTATAGCCATGTGTAAGTGTGTGTGTGCGTGTGTGTGCGCGCGTGCGTAAGTGTATGTTCAGCGCTTAGATTTGATTTTTATCGAGATTTTGCGCTATATAAATATTGTAATTATTATTATTCTTTTGGAGTTAACGTGATATAGCCCACATCAGTCAAAAGAGATTAAATTAATCCCAGTATGATATTGTCTAGCACTATTGTCGGGCTTGTAAGTGTTTATGTCTTATTTTTTGTGCTTCCGCAATGTATAGTGCCACTGATTTGATTATGACTTCGTCATCAGACGACAAAATAGATACAACATCTTGTCTTTTGGCCATGTCGGATTCAAAAACTTTGCATTTTCCACGTATTGTGTCAAAAATTTGGCATTGGAATAAAAAGTGTTTTTCATTTTTGACATTGTTTCCACATAAGGAGCAAGGATATACTGTGGACGTCCCAGGTTGAAACCAATTTTTATTTGCATTGAAACCAAGTGTTCTTAATCTAAATCTTGCGTAATTAGTTCTTTGCCATTTATCCGTAACAACACTGAGATATTTTTCGGTTTGAAAAACATCTTTAAATGAGAAGAACAACTATATTTTTCTTTGTTTTCCATATCTGAGTGCCAATTTTATTTAAACGAACAAATAAGCCTGTCTTTAAATTCATTAATAAACTGACACTCATTTCCTACTCCCTGGGACAACCACACGATTCCAAACCCAAGTTCTGATAAAGCCTTTTTTACCTGATAGACCCAGTTCTGTTTTCCTATTTCCATTTGAGTAACCATCATTTCATATGCCTGTTTACATAACCGAGATTGTGGAAGCTTTAACAATTTCAACCAGTATTTAATACTCTTCACAAAGGTTCTAATGATAAAGGATATCTTCCATTTCTCCATATAAAACAGTATTAGAAGAGTGAATTGGTACAGCCAAAAAACGTTTTATAGCATATGTATGCACTTTTTCCATATGTGGATTAACAGTAAGACCCCATACTTCAGCTGCATATGTAAGTAAAGGTTCTATCTGTGTATCAAACATTTTCCAATATAAATTACAATCAATAGAATTGAGCTTCCGTAAGGATTTTAGAATTTCAATAACACCTTTTTCCCTTTATTACAAGATTCTTCCCATGCATAAGTTAAACTTAATTTTGTCGAAAATATCATACCTAAGTATTTATAAGAATTAACAACTTTAACCTCGTTTATTCCATAGAACCATTTTTCGTGTTTTGATAAATGTCCACCCTTCCTGAAAATCATAATATTAATTTTATCCATGTTAACTGTTAAAGCTAGTCGATCCGATTCTTCCTTTAAGACATTTAACTGGTTTTGTAAGCCTTTGACTGTACCAGAGAGAAGAATAACATCGTCTGCAAACAGCAATAGGAATATCTCAATAACCCCAGGGATAATTTGAATGCCATGCCTGCCTTTTCTTGACAGTTCCACTGCTATATTCATTAATGAAAAATGAAAACAATTGAGGACTCAATTGACACCCCTGTTTCACTCCTTTAGGGCATTCGAAATAATCTGAATATACACACTTCTCACGCACGCATGCAAGCACTGAGTTATAAACTCCTCTTAGGGCCATATATAATTTTCCATTCACATCACTTTTACGTAATACATTCCAAAGATTATTACGATTCACAGAATCGAATGCCTTCCTAAAATCCACAAATGCAACATAAAGTTTCTTATTTAAAAGTAAATGCTTCTGCACAAGGAGTAAAGTGTGAAAATATGATCAATTGTACTGTATTTTGCTCTAAATCCAGCTTGTTCTTCAACTATTTTCTCTTCTTTTTCTGCCCACTTTGTAATTTATTCAAAATATATTAACTTTACTCATATCTGTTAGAGCACCTCTATATTATCTGGATTATTCACATCTCCTTTTTTATGAATTGGGATTATTATGGACTTTGCCCATTCTGACGGGAAAATGCCATTATCAAAAAGCTTGTTACATAAATGGACAAGGAAATCAATTACATTAGCATTTGCATGTTTTAACATTTCGCTGATTATTTGATCTGGTCCTGCGCTCTTTCCTGCTTTCGAATGCCTGATACTCGCAGTCACTTCTTCTTTAGTTATAGGCTCATTGAAAAGTGGCTCAAAATTATTTTCTTCCTCTACTATATTACTCTCTTGTGCAGTATTTCCCCCGATATCATTGAAAACACTGCAGAAATGATTGTACCATTGTTCAATAGAGATTTCATTGTACACAAAGGCCTTTCTATTAACAGATCTTATTATTGACCAGAATGTCCTGGAGTCATTGATGGAATCTTTGAGTGTTCTTATTTTCTTATCTTCGTATTCCCTTTCTTTCGTTTTCCTCAGTTTAACATACTCTTTTCGTGATATGACATATGCTTCTCTTTTTTCTCTTTTTTCTTTTTCTGTTTTGCATCTCTGGAATCTTTTCAGTAGCCTCTTAACTTCTTGTTTCTTTCTTTCACATTCCTTATCAAACCAATCATTGTTTCTTTTGTCCTTGTCTTACTGTTCGTACCATACACGCAGCTGCCCCGCATAAAGCCTTAGTAAACTGCTCCGAACTGTCATTCACATTATAATCTAACAAACCGAAAGCTGTCTGTAGACAATTGTTGAACTCAGAACCATCAAGCTCGTGTACAAATAAACTTGCAAATTCTTCAGACCATACAATTTTTTCTTCCCTTGTTGTCTTGCACTTTCTACATCTGTATGATTATTTCCCCTTTTCCATATTACCTCAACAGGTAGATGCCATGAATCAACACAGTTACCTACCCGTAAATCAAAGCATAAAACCAGATTATATGGAACAAGAAAATAGTCAATCACACTACATCCGTTTGGAGACACAAAAGTGTATTCACCCTCTGTATCTCCATCACAAAAACCATTCAAAATAACCATATCCAACATGAAACATAAGTTCAACAATGTTTTGCCAAAACATTTTCATCTTTAGAACAACGTGACATCACATTCATTATACATCTTGTCATACTCAATGTCTTCCAAATAAGTAGTCATGTCTTCAGGCGCAAACTGTTCGTGACCTGTTCTAGCATTGAGATCTCCCATAATTATAAAATGTGTTTTTTCTTTTTCAAACTGTTGTAGCATTAATTCTTCCAGCATCAAGATCCCATCTTTAATTAATGTTTCGTTATATCTAGGGCTTCCTTCTGGCGCAACATAGCATGCAATCAAAATCAGATCTTTGTCTAAATCAAATACATTTTTGTTTACTCTGATGGCAATGGTGTTATCATAATCTAACATTTTTCTTTCACACAATTTTCTAACACACCACACACACACACACACGCACGCACGCACACATACAGACACACACACACACACAGACACACAACACACATACACACATGCACACTCACTCACTCACTCACTCACTCAGATGGAGTGAGTGAGTGAGTGAGTGAGTGTGCATGTGTGTGTGTGTGCTGTGTGTGTGTGTCTGTGTGTGTGTGTGTAGTGTGCGTGCGTGCGTGTGTGTGTGTGTGTGTGTGTGTGTTGTGTGTGTGTGTGTGCTGGTGATGAGTGTGTGTGTGTGTGTGTGTGTGTGTGTGTGTGTATGGAGAGAAAGAGAAAGAAAGAGAGAGAGTGAAAAGCATAGACTGAGCGACAGAAAGAAAGGAGAGAAAGGAAGGAGAGAGAGAAAGAAGAGAGAGAGAAAGACAGAAAGACAGATAGAAAGGCAAAAGAACGAGCGACAGAAAGAAAGGGAGAGAGAGAGAGAGAACAGACAGAGAAACAGACAGAGAAACAGACAGAGATAGAGACAGTCAGATAGAGATAGAGACAGAGACAGAGATACAGGCAGACAAACACAGGCAGAGACAAAGAAGAAGGAAGAGAGAGAGGAAGAATGATGGAGGGGGGGGTGATAGACGGCAGTAAGGACAGAAATGAATAGACGAAGGGAGAAAAAGAGAGAAAAGAAAAATCAAGAAGAGAGAGAAAGGAATGGATGAGGAAGGAGAGATTGAAGGATTAGAGAGATAATGAGACTGGTTGATTAATTGACTGATTGATTTGATTTTCTAACAGGTGATTCGACTTTCTAACAGGTGATTTGACTGATTTTCTAACAGGTGATTTGATTGATTTTCTAACAGGTGATTTGACTGATTTCTAATAGGTGATTTGATTGATTTTCTAACAGGATATTTGATTGATTTGCTAACAGGTGATTTGACTGATTTTCTAACAGGTGATTTGATTGATTTGCTAACAGGTGATTTGACTGATTTTCTAACAGGTGATTTGACTGATTTCTAATAGGTGATTTGATTGATTTTCTAACAGGTGATTTGACTGATTTTCTAACAGGTGATTTGACTGATTTTCTAACAGGTGATTTGACTGATTTTCTAACAGGTGATTTGATTGATTTTCTAACAGGTGATTTGACTGATTTGCTAACAGGTGATTTGATTGATTTTCTAACAGGTGATTTGACTGATTTCTAACAGGTGATTTGACTGATTTTCTAACAGGTGATTTGACTGATTTTCTAACAGGTGATTTGATTGATTTTCTAACAGGTGATTTGACTGATTTTCTAACAGGTGATTTGACTGATTTCTAATAGGTGATTTGATTGATTTTCTAACAGGTGATTTGACTGATTTTCTAACAGGTGATTTGACTGATTTTCTAACAGGTGATTTGACTGATTTTCTAACAGGTGATTTGACTGATTTTCTAACAGGTGATTTGACTGATTTTCTAACAGGTGATATTGACTGATTTGATAACAGGTGATTTGATTGATTTGCTAAGAGGTGATTAGATTAGAATTTGCTAACTGGTGATTTGATTTTGATTTTCTAACAGGTGATTTGATTGATTTGCTAACAGGTGATTTGACTGATTTTCTAACAGGTGATTTGATTGATTTGCTAACAGGTGATTTGATTGATTTCTAACAGGTGATTTGACTGATTTTCTAACAGGTGATTTGATTGATTTTCTAACAGGTGATTTGACTGATTTTCTAACAGGTGATTTGATTGATTTCTAACAGGTGATTTGATTGATTTGCTAACAGGTGATTTGATTGATTTGCTAACAGGTGATTTGACTGATTTTCTAACAGGTGATTTGATTGATTTTCTAACAGGTGATTTGACTGATTTTCTAACAGGTGATTTGATTGATTTGCTAACAGGTGATTTGACTGATTTTCTAACAGGTGATTTGATTGATTTGCTAACAGGTGATTTGATTGATTTGCTAACAGGTGATTTGATTGATTTGCTAACAGGTGATTTGATGATTTTCTAACAGGTGATTTGATTGATTTGCTAACAGGTGATTTGATTGATTTCTAACAGGTGATTTGATTGATTTTCTAACAGGTGATTTGATTGATTTTCTAACAGGTGATTTGACTGATTTTCTAACAGGTGATTGATGATTTGCTAACAGGTATTGATTGATTTGCTAACAGGTGATTTGATGATTTTCTAACAGGTGATTTGATTGATTTGCTAACGGTGATTGATTGATTTCTAACAGGTGATTTGATTGTTTGCTAACAGGATATTTATTGATTGTAACAGTGATTGATTGATTTCTAACAGGTGATTTGATTGATTTGCTAACAGGTGATTTGATGATTTTCTAACAGGTGATTGATGATTTCTAACAGGTGATTGATTGATTTGCTAACAGGTGATTTGATATTTCTCTAACAGGTGATTTGATTGATTTCTAACAGGTGATTTGATTTTCTAACAGGTGATTCGATTTTCTAACAGGTGATTTGATTGATTTCTAACAGGTGATTTGATTATTTTCTAACAGGTGATTGATTGATTTCTACATTTAACAGGTGATGATTGATTTTCTAACAGGTGATCTGATGATTTTCTAACGTGAGTTGTACTTTTGATTATTTCTAACAGGTGATTTGATTGATTCTAACAGGTGATTTGATTGATTTCGTTCTAACAGGTGATTGATTATTTCTAACGGGTGATGATTTTAACAGGATTTGATTTTTCTAACAGGTGATGATTGATTTTCTAACAGGTGATTGATTGATTTTCTAACAGTAGATGACTAATGATTGATTTCTAACAGGAGATGATTCTAGTGATATTGTTCTAACAGGGTGACTGATTTCACAGTATTG
>JAPXFY010000023.1:25636672-25646672 GCA_030674185.1 Monoplex corrugatus | reverse complement strand
GACCTGTGGTGTTCCACAAGGATCTGTCCTTGGCCCTGTTCTTTTCACTCTTTATACCTCCCCCCTGTCCACCATCATCAACTCCCACTCTATAAAACACCACTTCTATGCTGATGACACCCAACTTCAAGACAGTGACTCACCTGATAATATACAGCGCCTGTTGACTCGCACCACTGAGTGTTACTCGGACATTAAGAACTGGATGACACACAATAGACTTCAGCTTAATGACGACAAGACAGAAGCTATCCTCATTGGCACCCGTCAGAAACTTTCCCAGCTGCCTCCTCTTTCTCTCCCATTATGTAACACATCAGTCCCAATTTCTGATTCAGCTAAAAACCTTGGTGTCTGCATTGACTCTACCCTCTCTATGAACAACTTTGTTTCTCAAACTGCCAGATCTTGCTACTATCATCTCCATCGTATAAGCCTGATCAGGAAGTATCTCTCTGTCGAAACAACTGCAAAACTCGTTCTCTCCTTCATAATGTCTCGCATTGACTATTGCAATTCATTCCTGTCTGGTCTTCCTGCCTCCACCATTCACATCCTACAGCGCATTCAAAACAATGCTGTACGCCTTGTACTCAAAAAGAAAAAAGCTGACCACATATCTCCTCTCCTGGCACAACTTCACTGGCTCCCTGTATCAAAGCGCATACAGTACAAACTAGACACCATGTGCTACAAAAGCCTCAATAACGCAGCCCCCGATTACCTGTCAAGCCTACTTGAGATCTATGTTCCCTCACGTACCCTCCGCTCTGCCTCCGATCCTCTGACTTTTCGCTTTCCACGCACTAAGCTCAATACCTATGGTCCCCGAGCCTTCTCTGTTTCTGGTCCACTCTCCTGGAACAAACTTCCTCTCTCAGTCCGTCAGCAACCTACTTTTGCCTCCTTCAAGTCCGCTCTCAAAACTCACCTTTTCTCCTCTGCATAAAATCCTAACCTCACTCAACCCCCCTCTGCAGCCTGTCTCCGCTCGGAGGGGAATCACTTTGTTTTAATATATAATTGTATATGATGTGCTCTCTGTGGTTTTCCATTGGTTTTATTCTTGCTTTTATTGCTTTTATTCTTTTCTCCCCATTTGTGGCCATGCATGTGTGTGTGTGTGTGTGTGTGTGTGTGTGTGTGTGTGTGTGTGTGTGTGTGTGTGTGTGTGTGTGTGTGTGTGTGTGTGTGTGTGTGTGTGTGTGCGTGTGTGTGCGTGCAAGGTGGGGGCGTGTGTGTCTTTTCGGCGCTTGGATTTGATTTTGTCGAGATTTGCGCTATATAAATATTGTAATTATTATGTATGCATGTGCGTACGTATGTATGTATGTATACGCTTAGATTTATGTATGTATGTATGTATGCATGTATACGCTCAGCTTAGATTTATGTATGTAAGTATGTAAGCATGTATGTATGCATGTATACGCTCATATGTATGTAGGTATGTATGCATGTATACGCTCAGCGCTTAGATTTGATTTTATCAAGATTTTGCGCTATATAAATAAAATATATTATTATTATTATTATTATTATTATTATTGCTGTCGTTGTTGTTGTTGTTGTTGTTGTTGTCGTCGTTATAGTCATCATAATACATAAATAGAATTCCAAAACAAACAACATGTAACCTTTATGTATGTGTAGATAATTTTCTTTATTATTATTATTATTATCATCATCATCATTATCATTATTATTATTATTATCATCATCATCATTATCATTATTATTATTATTATCATTAGTATCATTATTATTGTTATCATTGTAATCATACTAAATAAACAGAATTTCAAAACAAGCAGCATGTAGCTTTTATGTATGTGTAGATAATTTTCAATCTTTGTGTGACACATCTGGTTGGACTTTGTTTGTTTGTTGTTTGTTTGTTTGTTTGTTTGTTTGTTTGTTTGTTTGTTTGTTTGTTTGTTTGTTTGTTTGTTTGTTTGTGGTGGTTGTGGTGATTTTAAGTTGTGTTGGATGATTGGCTGGCTAATGTTGGTTTTGTGTGTGTTTTTTGTTTGTTTGTTTGTTTGTTTGTTTGTTTGTTTGTTTGTTTGTTTGTTTTTTGCTTTGTTTTGTATTGTTTCGTTTCGTTTTGTTTTGTTTTCTTTTGTTTCGTCTCCCTCTTTATGTCTCTCTCTCTGTCTCTCTGTCTCTGTCTCTCTGTTTCTGTCTCAGTCTCCCTCTGTCTCTCCCTCTTTCTCTCTATCGCGTACATTTTAAAATCAAAATCAACACAACTGTATCGGATTCTGTGAAAAAAATCATCCTCATCATCCTCTTCTTCTTCTCCTTCTTCTTCTTCTTCTTCTTCTTCTTCTTCTTCTTCTTCTTCTTCTTCTTCTTCTTCTTCTTCTTCTTCTTCTTCTTCTTCTCCTCCTCCTCCTTTTTCTTTTTCTTTTTCTTTTTCTTCTTCTTCTTCTTCTTCTTCTAGGAACCCTCCCTATAGTCCGGGGGTCGGCGTGTCCTGTATTGAGCCATTCAGCCAGGCTTTTCCCTGTCCAGTCTTTGACATCGTTTGTCCATATTCGTTTGGGACGACCTCTTTCTTTCATGCCTTCCATTCTTCCAGTGAGAATGGATTTTTGGGGTGAGAGTCATGCCGCATCACATGTCCAAAATAAGCGAGTGGCTGACTTATGGAAACATGAAAACAGCAGTTTCAGTTTCAGTTTCAGTTTCTCAAGATGACTTCTCCGCGCTCGGAACGAATTCTATATGCACTAACGTTACAGGTGCCACGTGTATGGTGATCAGGGCACAAGCCTTAAGCCCGCACATAAACCCATGAGCTGGCCAGGTCCTGAGGCCCTACCTAGACTATGTTTTACCCTGTCTGTATTTTATGCTGGTATCTTATCAGCCTACCACTGTAATAATCTTGGTTACATGTAATTGATATGTGTATGTGTATATCTTACCTTCAAAAAAGCAAACAGCACAAGCAAGGAACAGCAAGTTTGTAACACAAAAAATGACTTTTAGCTAATTAGCTCCTCCATTGGAAAATAAAGTATCATTATGAATCCCATCATTATCATTCTTATCATTATCACTCCCATCAGTATGAATCCCATCATTATCATTCTTATCATTATCACTCCCATCAGTATGAATCCCATTATTATCATTCTTATCACTATCACACTCATCATCATGAATCCCATCATTATCATTCCCATCATTCTCACACCCATCACGACTGCTGCCATATTGGCCACACTTTATAACCCCCCGTCTCTCTCGTTCTGCGACGTTTATTACGACATTGCCGTAAAACATGTTGTTTCCTCACAGCAAATGCCGCGAACGTCACAGAACGCTTCGCTCAAGAAACGAGCGGCAGTTTATTATGAGCTTTGAGTTGCAATTAGTTCAGCAGGGTGTGAGTGAGAGCAGACGATTCAACGAGCACAACATCAAGCTGAGCCATGTGACGGAGAGAAATCTGTCTGTGGCTCATCTCACAGCCTGCACGTACATCTTACGTCTGATGAAGGAAGACAGCTCGGAGACAAGAGGAATATTCCGGTGAACAGAACAGACAAGAGAAAAAAGAAGAAAAAAAGAGAAAAAATTGAAAATTAATCACAAGGAGACGAGATGGTCACAAATTTCCAGTGGTTAGGAAGGACATTGGCCTTCAGAGGTTGTGAGTTCAATCCTTACGCAAGTTACGTATTGTCTCTTGTTCTTGTTGTTGTTTGTTGTTCGTTGTTGTTGTTGTTGTTGTTGTTGTTGTTGTTATTGTTGTTGTTGTTGTTGTTGTTACTGTTGGTGTTGTTGTTGGTGATATTTGTTGTTGTTCTTTATTGTTTTTTGTTTTTTGTTTTTGTTTGTTGTGGTTACTGTTGTTTGTTTGTTTGTTGTTGTTGTTGTTTTGTTGTTACTGTTGTTGTTATCGTTGTTTGTTGTTGTTGTTGTTGTTGTTACTGTTGTTGTTGTTACCGTTGTTTGTTGTTTTTGTTTGTTGTTAATGATGTTGTTGTTCTCATGGGCTGATTGCTTCTTTTGATACAGCTGTGGACTTAACTCTTTTCCCGCCATGGTCGCAATCAAGCGACTTCCTGTATGACCCTCATGGTCGCATTTTGTGCTACTTGGGGGGTCATGCTACACAATAACTTTTCACGCGGGTACAAAGCTTCTGTCAGCTCCACTGGTGAATGCAGGCGACTGTGCTATTTTTAAACTTTACCCAGCGACCTAGTTTTTCAGCACAAAGGCCGAAGTGTGGCTTTGTTAACTGTCCGAATTTACGTCACGTTTTCTCCGAAGCGTTTTCTCCAAAATGGCTGTAAATCGACACGCATTGTCCACCACTCCGAGTAGAACAAGCAGACAGCTGACTTAGTGTGTAGATTTTCCATTGCTTTTCCTCATTTGTTATAATGATATCTGGCGCACAACTCACGAAATAAGATCAGTAGTACAACTAATAAACCATATGGAAAAATTGTTTGTTTTTCTTTATAATACGATTATCTGTGGAATAATCAATCAAGCACATAAACAAAAGCAAGCATTCCTATAATTAAAATACATCTGTCCTTTAAACAGCACAAAAAAGTAAGTGAAAATCTTTAATAGTCTTTGAGATATAAGCTTTTAAAAATGCATACTGTGCTGCAAAATTGGCTGCCCAAAATATACTTGGCACTGAGGAGTGCCGTTTCTGGGGAAACTTGGCGGTGAAAGAGTTAAGATGATAATAATCATAATGACATTTACACGGCGTCAATTCATGATAGCTAAATCAAATCAAAGCGCGCACTCTCATCATTCACCAAAGCATTCACTCGCAGACAAAAATTCAAGGATACACAACACACTCAGCTCCGACCACAAGGGGAGGATGGGACGGGAGTAGGACAAAAGGATGGACACACACGTGGGGAAATCACTGTTGGACGAAAATGTATTTCCTGTAGTTAAACATGAAGGAAGACAGAGTATGTGACTGACAAATAGAGGAAGAACATTCCACTTCCAGACAGAGAAAAAGAACGGCGACCGACTGTGAAAATTTTGTATCGAGGAATTTGTAATCAAGTAAATCTGGCAGCTCGCATTCATTCCCAGTTGCAACATTTAAAACTGGCCTGTTCGCTGCCCATCTTGACGTTTCCATCATTCTGGTGATGTCAGCTTATTGTTATTGTTATTTCCGTTTAATGCCCAGCCGACTGCGTAGAGCCATATCAGGGCTATAACCGTTTCAAAACATGCACGAACCTTCAACATTAAAAAAGGAAAAGAAAATTAAGTACACATATCAATGCATTGGCGAACATAATCTAAGGACATGCCCCTGGCGTTGACCACTCTGTCTATGTAATTGTACAGGGATATAAAAAACAATGTGAATACAAATTTAAACATAACTAAAGACACTAAAATCTATATAAAAACAGGCCTAAATTACCTAAGATTGCTTTTGTATATGTCATTTCCTTAGAGCCAAAAATGCACTTAATGCATGTTCTCAATTACCAATCCTAAGGAAAAGTACGTAAGACTTTATCGAACACATACAGGTGAATGGACCAGAAAGGCAGAAAATGAGAGGAAGAAATGACAGAAAACAAAAGAGGAAGAAAGAAACAAAGAGAGTGACAGAAAAGAGGAAAATTCTAGCACAGAATTTCCAGAAGATGGGGATACTATTTATACTGAAAGAGACCCTGGCATCCCAACGGGGGTTGGTGTCAGCTTAGTATTTCATAGATCTCATCCGCCCCAACCCCTTCCCATTTCAAGAGTTTTCAGCGCGTAGGGTTTTGCGCAGACTGAAGGAGTCTTTTCAGACAATTCTTGGCAGATTTAGGTAGAGCGCATATGGAATTGTTCAAGTGCAATGAATCCCTCTTGAACCAACTCATAAGTGCTTACATGGTGTAGTGGTTAACGCAACGGACTACCAACTGGAAGGTTGTGGGTTCGAATCCCCATCAGTACCTTCAAAAATCATTGTGCGATTTTTCGGCTCTCACTGGCTCCTACCCAGAGCTGGGCGTGCTATGGGCTCATTGGGAAGACTGGGGACCACACAGTCGAGTCTCATCCACTTCGCGGATGCGTCACTGAGGGTGTTGCTCAAATCTTCTGACCAACACCGCAGGTGTCTGTATCTCTCAGGCCTGGTTGACGCCAGGATATATTATGATAGTAAGTGTAGAGTACAACCTGTCACGCAGTCTCAATCCTAGATGGAACTCCATAGCATCGTGATTATCATCCACATCCACATCATCATCATCGCAGAAATAAACACTGTTTCAGCTTCTGTGGCCATTAAAGTGGCGTAGAAAATGGGACGAAAAAAAAAAAACCGTGAGCACAAAGGTAACCTCCCTGAGTGCAATGATCCTAAAAAAAATTTAAAAAAAAAATAAAAAAAACTCTTAAGTGCTCAAATTCCTAGGTATGGTATGAGCTGGAAGTAGTCAACACTATATGGCCAAACACCAGCTGTGTAGCTACTTACACAAAGAATGATTCCAGACTGTGACAGTACGGATTCTACAACAGTACTTAGTCTGTCAAGCTTCCGAGTGCATGTAAACATAAGTTTGTTGTGTTAACAAGCGGTACAAAGCCACCAGAGCGCCAAAGAGAGAGAGAGAGAGAAAGAAAAAAAAAGAGACAGAACATAGAGAGGGAGTGTGTGCGAGTGAGGGACATTATCTATGCGATCATCACGAGCCTTGCAGTCTTTTCTGACGTTCTGTTGTGTCTCACTTCTTGTGTGTGTGTGTGTGTGAGTTGTGTGTGTTGTGTGTGTGTGTGTGTGTGTGGTGTGTGTGTGTGTGTTGTGTGTGTGTGTGTGTTGTGTGTGTGTGTGTGTTTTTCTGTCAGCACGTGCAACCTGGCCCTGTCTTGTTATAGTGTGGGGAAAACATTATAACGTACTATCCACATCCGGTTCCAAAAACCATTTATCAGAAGTTTCAGTTTTAGTTTCAGTTCTCAAGATGACGTCTCCACGCTCGGAACGAATTCCATATGCACTAACGTCACAGGTGCCTGTGTATGGTGACCGTGGCACAAGCCTTAAGCCTGCACATAAACCCTTGAGCTGGCCAGGTCCTGAGGCCTACCTAGACTATGTTTTACCTAGTCTATATTTTATACTGGTATCTTATCAGCCTACCACTGAATAATCTTGGTTACATGTAACTGATATGTGTATGTGTATCTTACCTTCAAACAAGGAACATATATATATATATAAAGTAAACAAATAAATAATTAAAGGTCTGAATCACAACACAATTAGCTATTCTGTATAAACTCGTCTCACATGACAGAACCCCCGCCCGCCCCCCCCCCCCCCCTAGTCAATGCCCAAATGCTCAGCTGTCTATCAACTGGGTAAAGCCATTTTTTTTAATCATAGATAGGTAAGTAAGTAAGTATACTGGACAGAGCAGCAGGGAAGATTCAGTCTGTTTCTCCTAATTTTTTAATCCGGTGTTTGTTTGTGTGTGATCTTACGCTTGACAAAGGCCAGTTGGCCGAAAATTTGTACATGTCTCTTCGTGTTGTATTAAATACGCGTTCTTACTCTTTTTTCGTGTTTTCTCTGGTTACCATTGACTTCATTCATCATCATCATCATGTTCGAAACTATCCCTTGTCCCTGCAAGTACATTGACTGCATTGTAAATGTTAAAACTGTTTGAGCGTCTTCGCGAGAACGTATGTAAAATTAGATCAATTTAAAACATGTAGATAGTTTCTAGGAGACACAAGTCGTGTTGTGTGTCTGGGCCCTGGTTTCAGATAAACCCTAACACTCCAAACTTAAATGAACAGTTCAACGACTGAGCTTGCCGTAGGGTGTTGCTGCGCTGGCCCGAGGTTCCTTAAAAACATTTGGGGCATATGGGTACTTGTCCTTTTCGTTAAACAGCATTTCTCGAGAGATGCTGTAATGACACCACCAGAATGATTGGAGCAATAAGACGAGCAGCAGCGCCAACAGACCAGTTTTTAGGTTACAGGGTGGAATTAAACTCCAGACCTTAGACATTGAATCCACAGCAAAACATTACCAGCGCATACAGTTTTTGCGCCGGCTCAAGAGGTTTGCCAGATAAATGTTGACATATTTTGGGTGGAGCGAATGTCGATATCCGTACAACAGATGCAAAGCTTAGACCGTAAACAAGCAAAGCCAGAACAAGATTGAGACAGCTGAAATGTGGTTTCTAAGAAGAATGTTCAGAGTTCCATGGACATCAAAGAAAACAAACGAGACGTCTTGAAAGAAGCAAACACAAAGAGAACGTTTTTAATGAAGATTAAGAAAAGAGAAGCAACATTTATAGGACATTTTACGAGGCAAGAGAAATTCTAACATTTAGTCACAAAACGAAAGCTGGTGGGGAAAAGAACACATATAACCCACGGAGAATATATTAGTTTTGCAGAGTGGGTGAGAACGGAAAGGGTAGGAGATATACTTGCAGCGACAAAGGATAGATTGGTATGGAAGGCCATGGTCAGCCAACACTACAGCATAGCACATGATGGTGATGATGATGATCAGAGAGAGTAGTTTTTCTTTCTCTGTCCTTATTGCCTCCCTTGACATGATAACGATGACACCAGCAACAGGAATAGGGAATGAGAACATCACTTCTCTTTTGTCGTCTTAATTTTAGAAAAGTCGCAACTTTTCGGCCAACGGGTCTTTGTCAACGCCATGCGGCAGGGAACACGATGATGATGATTGTGATGACGAATGTGGTAATGTCGGAGTGTGATAAATCCCTCTTAACCTTTGACTCCCGCAGCCCGACCACCAGCATCCTGCATTACCAACCATGCCAGCAAAGCAAAAACTTAACCCTTTGACTCTCTCACCCTATCCACCAGCTTCCTGCAGGAAGCTGGTGGATAGGGTGAGAGAGTCAAAGGGTTAAGTTTTTGCAGTTGGGTGGATATGGTGCAGAAGTCAAAGGGTTAAACAAACTCCAGCCGTTTCAAAGCACATACGTGAATAGATGTTAAAAGAAATACCGAACACACAAAGCACATACGTGAATAGACGTTAAAAGAAATAACGAACACACAAAGCACATACGTGAATAGACGTTAAAAGAAATAACGAACACACAAAGCACATACGTGAATAGACGTTAAAGTACTAACGAACACACAAAGCACATACGTGAATAGACGTTAAAAGTACTAACGAACACACAAAGCACATACGTGAATAGACGTTAAAAGTACTAACGAACACACAAAGCACATACGTGAATAGACGTTAAAAGAAATAACGAACACACTAAGCACATATGTGAATAGATGTTAAAAGTACATAACGAACACACAAAGCACATACGTGAATAGACGTTAAAAGAAATAACGAACACACAAAGCACATACGTGAATAGATGTTAAAAGAAATAACGAACACACAAAGCACATACGTGAATAGACGTTAAAAGAAATAACGAACACACAAAGCACATACGTGAATAGACGTTAAAAGTACTAACGAACACACAAAGCACATACGTGAATAGATGTTAAAAGAAATAACGAACACACAAAGCACATACGTGAATAGACGTTAAAAGAAATAACGAACACACAAAGCACATACGTGAATAGACGTTAAAAGTACTAACGAACACACAAAGCACATACGTGAATAGATGTTAAAAGAAATAACGAACACACAAAGCACATACGTGAATAGATGTTAAAAGAAATAACGAACACACAAAGCACATACGTGAATAGATGTTAAAAGAAATAACGAACACACAAAGCACATACGTGAATAGATGTTAAAAGAAATAACGAACACACAAAGCACATACGTGAAAAGACGTTAAAAGAAATAATAAACACACAAAGCACATACGTGAATAGACGTTAAAAGAACTAACGAACACACAAAGCACATATGTGAATAGATGTTAAAAGAAATAAAACACACAAAGCACATATGTGAATAGACGTTAAAAGT
>JAPXFY010000023.1:25626672-25631672 GCA_030674185.1 Monoplex corrugatus | reverse complement strand
ACTAATATAACGTTATGATGAAACACTAACATAGCATTATGATGAAACATTGATATAACGTTATGATGAAACATGATATAACGTTATGATGAAACACTAACATAGCATTATGATGAAACATTTGAAATACCGTTATGATGAAACATGAAATAACGTTATGATGAAACACTAATATAACGTTATGATGAAACACTAATATAACGATTATAATGAAACACTAAATAACGTTATGATGAAACACTAACATAGCATTATGATAAAACATTGATATAACGTTATGATGAAACACTAAATAGCATTATGATGAAACATTGATTATATAACCGTTGATGATGAAACATTGATATAACGTTATGATGAAACACTAATGTAACTTATGATGAAACACTAATATAACGTTATGATGAAACACTAATATAACGTTATGATGAAACACTAATATATACGTTATGATGAAACACTAACATAATGTTAATGATAAAACACTAACATAAACGTTAAAGATGAAAACACTATAAAAAGTCATGATGAAACACTAATTAAAAACGTCATGATGAAACACTAACGTAACAGCAAGAAGAAACACTACTAGCATTATAAAGTGACGATGAAACACAAAGCCGACACCACCACAACGATAAAAACATTAAGACGTGTACAGTTTCCCGTTTGTTTCCAATGTAACGTCAGCAACCATCTCACGTAATACGGCTGACGTAGATAACCATCCCAGGAAAAGGCGACAGAGGGGGGCGTGGGGGGGGGGGAGATGCTGAGGGTGAGGGAGGATAATGGGGGATGATGGATGGATGATTGAATGATAAGATGGGGGTAAGAAAAAGGAACAGTGATTATTATCCCCGTCGGCCATATCACCTGAGATGGCTGTTGAGGTTAAACTGCAGAATGCTGGTTGGTGGGATGGGTGAGGGAGTCAAAGAGTTAAAATTTTTGTTAGTGGTGGATAAGGTGCGGGAGTCAAAGCTTTTTTATTTTGTTTTGTTTGTTTGTTTGTTTTGCTTTGTTTTTGTTTTGTTTTTTGTTGTTGTTGTTGTTTTGCTGGTGGTGGTGGATAAGGTGCGGGAGTCAAAGGGTTAATTTTGTTTTGCTGCTGGTGGTGGATAAGATGCAGGAGTCAAAGGGTTAATTTTGTTTTGCTGCTGGTGGTGGATAAGATGCGGGAGTCAAAGGGTTTTTTTTTTTTTTGTTTTTTTTTTTTTTGTTGCTGGTGGTGGATAAGGTGAAGAGTCAAAGGGTTAATTTTTTTGCGTGTGGTGGATAGGGTGCGAAAGTCAAAGAGTTAACGCCGCGCGTACGTTCACGTAATCAGGCGTGGCCGTTAGGCCACGTGGAAGAGGAAACTGCAGGAAATATGAAGAACCATGAGAACATGGATGACTTGAAGACTGACAGTTGATAGGGAGGAGAGAGAGGGGGGGGGATAGTTTGAGAGTGGTCAGCCACCACCCGCAGTTAGCCAATCAACGCCATGCTGGTACCTGTGCGCGGTAGTTGTTAGGATGATAGTGACAAGGGCGGGGGGTGGGTTGAGGGGGAGGAAGGCGGATAGAAGTCGGTAGTACGTATGGAAGACAATTAACATCAGGAAGAGAGTTCTTCAATGTTATATAGAACCCAATACTGTTACACGGTTGTGAGGCGTGGCCCAGTCAACAACCAAAGCCAGAACAAGATTGAGGAGCCGCGATGTGGTTTCAAAGAAGAATGTTGAGAGTTCCATGGACAGCAAAGAAAACAAACGATGACAGTCTGATGGAGGCAGACACAAGAAGATCATTCAAAGGTAGATTAGGAAAAGACAGGCAACATTCTCTGCCCTTGTTGCCTCCCTTGGTGTGACGACGATGACACCAGAAACATACGAATATAGAATTAGAATGAACACATGACTTCTCCCTATGTCTCTGTCTCTGTCTGTCTCTGTCTGTCTGTCTCTGTCTGTCTCTGTTTCTCTCTGTCTCTGTCTCTCTCTCTCTCTCTCTCCCTCTCTCTCTTAATTTAGTAAAAGCACACATATTCACTCAACAGGTTTTTGTCAAGCGCAGACAAAAGACAACAAAGAACAAATACTAACATTTAGCGAAAAAGAAACGTCTGTGTTTGTTCTTTGTTATTCTTTTGAGTTCTTTGTTGTTTTTTTATTTGTCTTTTACGTACTCTTGACAAAGGCCAAGTGGCCGAAAATTTGTCGCCTGTCTTGTCTTGTGAGTTACATTCGTTGTTCTCATTCCTGTGTGTGTGTGTGTGTGTGTGTGTGTGGTGTGTGGTGTGTGTGTGTGTGTGTGTGTGTGTGTGTGGTGTGTGTGGGGTGGTGGGTGTGTGTATGTGGTGTATGTGTATGTGGTGTGTGTATGTGTATGTAGTGTAATGTGTGTGTGTGTGGTGCGTGTGTGTGTGTGTGTGTGTGTAGTGTACTGTGTGTGTGTATGTGTATGTACATAAATATGTGTTGTTGTGTGTGTGTGTGTGTGTGTTGATGTTGTGTGTGTGGGGTGTGTGTTGTGTGTGTTGTTCGTGTGTGTGTGTGATGCGTGTGTGTATGTGTATGTGTATATACATAAATATGTTGTGTGTGTGTGTGTGTATGAGTGTGTATGTGTGTGTGTGCGTGCGTGCGTGCATGTGTGTGTGTGTGTGTGTATGTGTGTGTTTATGGTTCCTTATGTCTTGAACGCAGACAGTCATTTTGATTCAGGTGACAATGATGAGGATATTTGAGGAAACTAAAATCCTTTCATCAGCGTACTGGTGTACTCCTGGACACAAAGACTGCCTTTGTTTGGACACACGCTGATAACCTGGACCTGGTAAACCCATTTTCCCCGCCCACTTCACCAGTCTGGCTGGCTCAATTGATAGCACCCTGGAATCTGACATCTTGAATTCAAATCTAGCCATAACAACAGTATCAAGAAAAAAAGAAAAGAAAGAAAGAAAGAAAGAAAAGAAAAAAGAAAAAAAAGAATTAGAAAAAGAAAGAAAGAATGAAAGAAAAAAGAAGAAAGAAAGAAAGAAAGAAAGAAAGACAAAGAAAACGAAAACAAACAAACACTAGCCTCATTCCTATCCATCACCAGCAAAAAATCAAGCCTTTGACTCCCTCACCCTTATACATCAACTTCCTGCAGGAAGCTGGATAGGGTGAGGAAGTCAATGGGTTAAATTAGGAAACTGATGTATAGATAGGATGAGGGAGTCAAGGGTTAAATTTTTGCTGTGCAGTCATGGTTGACAAAAAGCAGGATGTTAGTGGACAGAGTGAAGGAGTCGAAGGGTTAAAGTTTTGCTTATCTGTCATGGTTGACAAAAGGCCGGATGCTGGTAGACAGGGTGAAGGAGTCAAAGGGTTAAATTTTGCTGTGGTGTCACGGTTGACAAAAAGCAGGATGCTAGTAGATAAGATGAGGCAGTCAAAGGATTAATACTTCAATCAGTCTGATGGTGTCATCTTATAGTGTTTCATCAGTCCACCCAACTTCCAGTCCAGTTTCAAGACCTCGCCAGCGTTCAAGGTTTTGTGCTAGGCTTAAGGGATCTCCCAGACATAGTTACTGGCAGATTCGGATAAGAGCGAATCTGGACTTGAACAAGTGTGATGAATCCCCCTACAACGAATTAAACTTAACCTTTACATAGCGGGTGACAGGTTTGTCCAACTCCCGCAGTTAATCAATTAGCAAAGCGCGCGCATCCATGCAGTCAAGCATGACCTTGACGTCACAAGGGGGAGGGAGGGGAGGAGAGGGGTGACAAATAGCAGATAACATGAAGCGACCATACTGGTATGGATGGCTGAATATGTGACAGTTAGTTGGAGGAAGGAGAGGGAGGTGGTTACTTTGAGAATGGTCACTCACCCACAAGCAAATGAACGTTCCTTGCGCGTGAAGTGCTGGTGTGTGTGTGGGGGTGGGGGGGGAGAATAGAAGGTAGTGTGAAGAATCCGTGAAGGTGTGGAAGACTGCAGATGTGACAGAAAAAGAGAGAAAGGGAAGAGGGGAAGGTGAAGGTAATATTCTGTTCTTCCTTTTCGGAATCCACTACCAGAGACTACTTCTACTGTCCCTGCCCCTGGTTACCTCCCTTGATGAGGTCCTATGGGAACTAAAGTCCTTTTATTGGGATCCTGGCGCCCCTGGGTCAAAGATACATAGTAGGAGATATGGCGTTTGGTTGGACACCAGCTGTCAGTCTGAACCTGGTAAAACTATTTCCCTCCAACTTGAATCAAAGTGACTGTCAACGTGCAAGCCAAGAGAAATCAGCAGGACGCCAAAGTCTGCAAACAAGCAGAAATCAGCAGGATGCCAAAGTCTGCCAAGTTTCTATCTCCTAAAGGCGTTCTAAATGTTAACATTATTTCAGTTTTTACCTACGGTCTTGCAAAAACACTCAATCATCGTCATCATCATCATGTGCCCTGCCGAACAGCGTTTACAACCATGGCCCTCTACACGAATCTATCCCTTGTCGCTGCAAGTACATCTCCCACCCTCTCTGTCCTTAGCACTCTGCATGTCCGTCCAGCATTTTTTCCCTGGGTCTACCTTGTGCTCTTTTTCCCTCCAGCTTTCCTGTTGTGATCAGGTGCTCTAATTTCTCTTGCCTCATAACGTGTCCTGTAAATGTTGCTTGTCTTTTCGTAATCTTTATTTATGTTCTTCCTGTGTCTGCCTCATAAAACCGTCAAACAATATTAACATTTAGAATGCTTTTAGGAGATACAATCGTGTTTGTGCACCTGGGCCAGAAACACAGGGAAAAGAGAAATAGAATACCTATGTGTGTCTGTCTTGTTTCGTCGATTAAATAAATTGTTCTTATCCTATATTTCTTTGTAAGGATCATCATGCCATTACTATAGATAGATAGGATCCTTACAGGACCCCCCAACATCCCCACCACATCTGGAATCTTCGCTCCTCCCTCGGAGTCCTAACCCTATGGGATACCCCTCTGTTCCACACGTCATTCACACG
>JAPXFY010000023.1:25616672-25619172 GCA_030674185.1 Monoplex corrugatus | reverse complement strand
TCGTTTATAATGTCAAATATGTCGTTTACTCCGTTTCCGTTTATTTCTTGTAGTAAGTTCTTTCGTTCAGATCAATTGTACGCTGCTTTTACCTTTCTGTTTATAATGTCAAATATGTACGTTAAGTTTCCGTTTCCGTTATCGATGTCAAATATTACGTTAACTTCCGTTTCCGTTTATAATGTCAAATATGTACGTTAAGTTTCCGTTTCGTTTATATGTCAAATATGTACGTTAACTTTCCGTTTCCGTTTATAATGTCAAATATGTACGTTAATCGTTTCCGTTTCAGTTTATAATGTCAAATATGTACGTTAAGTTTCCGTTTCAGTTTATAATGTCAAATATGTACGTTAAGTTTCCGTTTCAGTTTATAATGTCAAATATGTACGTTAAGTTTCCGTTTCAGTTTATAATGTCAAATATGTACGTTAGTTTCAGTTTCAGTTTATAATGTCAAATATGACGTTAACTTTCAGTTTCGTTTATAATGTCAAATTAACCGTTAAGTTTCACGTTCAGTTTAATGTCAAATGAACACGTTAAGTTTCAGTTTCAGTTTGAGTTTCCGAAGTGACGTCTCAGCGCTCGGAATGAATTCCATAAGCACTGACATTGCCATGTGAAGGAAAGACCCAAAATGATCATGACATCAAGCCTTAACCTTTGACTCCCGCACCCCATCAGTCAACTGCAAAAACTTGACCTTTTGACTCCTCACCCTATCCACCAGATTCTTGCAGGAAGCTGGTGGATAGGGTGAGGGAATCAAAGGGTTTAAGATTTTGCTTTGCTAGCATGGTTGACAATGCGGGATAATAGTGGACAGGGTGCGGGAGTCAAAGGGTTAAGTTTTTGCTTTGCTAGCATGGTTGACAAAGCAGGATAATGGTGGACAGGGTGCGGGAATCAAAGGGTTAAGTTTAAACGTTTGCTAGCATGGTTCACAATGCAGGATGATGGTGGACAGGGTGCGGGAATCAAAGGGTTAAGTTTTTGCTTTGCTAGCATGGTTGACAAAGCAGGATGATGGTGGACAGGGTGCAGGAGCCAAAGGGTTAAACCAGCACATGAATCCATAAGCTGGTCAGAGTGTGTACGTTAAATAACCTGTATGTTATGTCAGTGGCTGGCTTATGGAAACATGAAAACACCCAGCATGAAAGCAATGGCAAATTTGAGGGAGAAATAGCTTTTAGCTGTTAACTTCTACCCTTTGAAAATAAAGTATCTTATAATTATCATGGCAGACACAAGTAGATCACTCATAAGGAAGATTAGGAAAAGACAGGCAACATTTATAGGCCATTTTATGAGGAAGGGGGATTTGGAGCACCTGGTCACAACGGGAAAGCTGGAGGGAAAGAGAGCACCGGGTAGACCCAGGGAGAAAATGCTGGACGGACTTGCAGAATGGCTGGGGGACGGGGAGGGTGGGGGAGATGCTAGGAGCAACGAGAGATAGAGACAGATGGAAGTCCATGATCGCCAACGCCATGCGGCAGGGCACCTGATGATGATGATGATGATTATCATATGGACTCTTTACGTGTTCTTTACCATCCTCTAATGTGTGTGATCTTCCAAGCTTGCCTGTTCCCCCCGTGGGGATGCCGGGGACTCTTTAAGTATAAATAGTATCCCCCACCTTCTGGAAATTCCGTGCTAGAAATTTCCTCTTTTCTGTCACTGCCTATATATATATATTTTTTTTTTTTTTTTTTTTTTTTTTTTTTTTTTTGTCATTTTTTCCTATCATTTTCTGTCTTGATGGCCCATCCATCTGTATGTTTTCGATAAAGTCTTACGTACTTTCTCTTAGGACTGATAATTGGGCATATGTATTAAGTTCATTTTTGGCTCTAGGGAAATGAGATATGTGGAAGCAAGTTTTCGGTAATTTAGGCCTGTTTTTCATTCGTTCGTTCGTCGTTCGTTATTTCTTTTTTAACGTCTCTTCACATATGTTCTTTAACATAGCCCTGTTTTTATATATTTTAGTGTCCTTATTTCTGTTTATATTCAGGTATGTTTTCTAAATCCCCTGTGTGATAAATTGGACGGAGTGGTCAACGCCAAGGGCATCTTCTTAGATTATGTGTGCGAATGCATTGATATGAGTACTAACTTTTCTTCTTTTTTTTTTTCAGTTGAAGTATTGTGTATGATTTGCAACAGGTTATATCCCTGATAGGGCTCTACGCAGTCGGCTGGGCTTTAAACAAAAAATAACAGTAACAGTATGCCTGCCTGTAGTGTAGATGTCTGCGCTGTTCTAGAATAACAGTGCAGGACTTGTTCTTGACTGTGTGGGACATCTGCTTACTGAAGTCTGTGTACGAGATGATGTGTCAGTGATGACGGCTTTACGTGAGTGTGTGTGTGTGTGTGTGTGTGTGTGTGTGTGTGTGTGTGTGTGTGTGTGTGTGTGTGTGTGTGTGTGTGTGTGTGTATGTGTGTGTGTGTATTGTGTGTGTGTGTGTGTGCGTTTGTGTATGTC
>JAPXFY010000023.1:25606672-25611672 GCA_030674185.1 Monoplex corrugatus | reverse complement strand
GCAGCGACGCCCTCTCAAAGAGGAGAGAGAGAGGCCCGAGTTTCACATGGTAAATCTACTGGGACAAAAGAAACGAATATGAACATGTATCTGAATATGAATCTGCATATGGATATGAGTCTGAATATGAATACCAATATGAGTATGAGTATGAATAGGAGTACGAGTACGAGTACGAGTATGAATATGAATACCAATATGAGTATGATTATGAGTAGGAGTTCGACTATGAATATGAATATGGATATGAATATATGAATATGGATATGAATATGAATATGGATATGAATATGAATATGAACATGAATGTGAATATGAGTATGATTTATGAATATGGATATGAATATGAATATGGATATGAATATATGAATATGGATATGAATATATAATATGGATATGAATATGAATATGGATATGGATATGAATATGAATATGAAGATGAAGATGAACATGAATATGAATATGAATGTAAATGTGAATATGAGTATGAATAGAATATGAACATGAATATGAATATGAACATGAATATTAATATGAACATGAATATGAATATGAATGTAAATGTGAATGTGATATGAATAGAATATGAACATGAATATGAAGATGAAGATGAACATGAATATGAACATGAACATGAATATGAAGATGAAGATGAAGATGAAGATGAACATGAATATGAATATAAATATGAATGTAAATGTGAATATGAGTATGAATAGAATATGAACATGAACATGAATATGAATATGATTATGAATATGAACATGAACATGAATATGAATATGAATGTAAATGTGAATATGAGTATGAATAGAATATGAACATGAACATGAATATGAATATGAATAACGCAGGGCTGTGGGTTCAATCCTCCAGCAGGTCAGATTATGCATGCTGGATTTTTGTTTGTTTATTTGTTTGTTTGTTTGTTTGTTTGTTTGTTTGTTTTGTTTGTTTGTTTGTTTGTTTTTGTTTGTTGTTTGTTTTTTTTTGTTTTTGTTTTGTTTTTGATAGAACCGTGCACTAAAGATCTGATCAGTATCACGAATCCACTCCCAGCCAGCAACATTAAAAGCCTGGCCCGTTCACTGCCCATCTTGATTTAATGTTTCCATCATTCTGGTGGTGTCAGCTTAGTGTTTCGTAGAACTTCCTCTTCCTCTCCCTCCCCACTACAAGACCTTCCCAGCGCTTAATGTTCTGCGAAGGCTCAGGGTGTCTGCCAGGTAATTTGCCGGCAGATTTGGGAGGAGCGCATATGGAATTGTCCGAGTGCAAAGAATCTCTCTCGAACAAACTCCAAACGTTTTCAGAAAAAAATTAAACACTAAATTGTAATTTTGGGTTTAACTGTATGCTGCCAGTTCGAAAACGACACGACATGAAATTGTATTGTAGATATACATTCGTATTTCGCTATAGAAATATAGGGAATAGTGCACACAACATAGAAGAAGAGAAAAAGAAGAAGAAGAAAGAAGAAGAAAAAAGAAGGATATCATCATCATCCATCATCGTCATCATCATCATTATCATTTATTACTATTATTATTATTATTATTATTATTATTATTATTATTATTATTATTATTATTATTATTGTTATTATTATTATTATTATTATTATTATTATTATTATTATTATTGCTGTTGTTGTTGTTGTTGTTATTATTATTATTAATATATTATTATTGTTATCATTATCGTTATTAATGTTGTTATTGTTAGTAGTAGTAGTAGTAGTAGTAGTAGTAGTAGTAGTAGTAATAGTACTATCATTATTATAATTATTATTATATTATTATTATTATTATTATTATCATCATTATTTGTTATTATTATGATTATTATTGTTATTATTATGATTATTATTATCATTAATATTATTATTATTACTAGTATTATCATTATTATTGTCATCATTATTCCGTTTTCATGGCGCAAATGGTCCATGTCGTTACACTTTACATAAAAAAGTGACATATATCAACACATTAATGGAGCAATAATTTTTTATAGTTCATCGAAAATATCACCAATTGTCCACATTTAGCAGTGTGGATTCCGTATATGTGCAAACACGAACATGAAAATACGCTCACATATATGGAGCGCCACACACACACACACACACACACACACACACACACACATACACACACACACACACACACACACACACACACACACACACACACACACACACACTCACATAGTGAACAGACGTTAAATCAAAGAACGAACGAACACACACTCACACACACACACACAACAAACACACACATACATGCGCACGCACACACACATACACCGCCACAAACACACATACACATACACGCACACACACACACACACACACACAACACACACACACACACAAACACACACAAACACAAACACAAACACATATACACATACACATACACATACACACACAAACACACACACACACCACACATATACACACAACACACATATACACACACACACAAAACACACACACACACATATACACACACAATACACATACACACCCACATATTTACACACAACACACACACACACACACTCTCTCTCTCTCTCTCTCTCTCTCTCTCTCTCTCCTCTCTCTCTCTCTTTCTCTAAAATGGTTAAACTCACGTGTAGTTAAGAACCAGTTATACAAGGCGAACTAGGAGAAACTAACGGTTAGATCATGCGTAACTGTCTGTTACGATCCTGAAAATAGTGCATGCTCATCATCATTATCATCATCATCATCATCATCATCATCATCATCATCATCATCATGTGCCTTACCACATGGCGTTGGCGACCATGGCCCTCTATACGAATCTAGCTTTCGTCGCTGCAAGTACATCTCCTACTCTCTCTGTCTTCAGCCACTCCGCAAAATTACCCAATATTTTCTCCCCGGGTCTACCTGGTGCTCTTTTTCCCTTCATCTTTCCTGTTGTGATTAAGTGCTCAAATTTCTCTTGCCTCATAAAATGATACGTTGTATTAAATCGATCTTCTATGTTTTCCTGTTTCGCGACAGAAACAAGGGGAAATCCTTACGAGTTAGCAGATAATATGATTGAAACAGCGTCATCATCATCATCATCATCATCATCATCATCAGGTGCCCTGCCGCATGGCATTGGCGACCATGGACTTCCATCTATCTCTATCTCTCGTTACCCCTAGCATCTCCCCCACCCTCCTCATCCCCAGCCACTCTGCAAGTCCTTCCAGCATTCTCTCCCTGGGTATACCTGGTGCTCTCTTTCCCTCCAGCTTTCCCGTTGTGACCAGGTGCTCCAAATCCCCTTTCCTCATAAAATGGCCTGTAAATGTTGCCTGTCTTTTCCTAATCTTCCTTATGAGTGATCTACTTGTGTCTGCTTCCATCAAGACTGTGTCGTTTGTTTTCTTTGCTGTCCGTGGAATTCTCAACATTCTTCTGAGAAACCACATCTCGGCTGCCTCGATCCTGCTCTGGCTTTGCTTGCTGACTGTCCACGTCTCGCATCCGTACAACAGTATTGGTTCTAAATAACATTCAAAGACTCTCTTTCTGATGTTAATTGATAGGCATTTGTTGGTAAGAATGCTTGTGAAACAGCGTCAGAAATGATAAATATGAACAGTTATGGTCTAATCATATGTGGTTAGTTTAAAACCAATGGTGGGTACGCTGACAATTCTTTTGTATCACAGAAATACATGGACCAACTCTTTCAGATGTCACAGAAATACAGGGACCAACTCTTTCAGGTGTCACAGAAATACAGGGACCAACTCTTTCAGGTGTCACAGAAATACAGGGACCAACTCTTTCAGATGTCACAGAAATACAGGGACTAACTCTTTCAGGTGTCACAGAAATACAGAGACCAACTCTTTCAGGTGTCACAGAAATACAGGGGCCAACTCTTTCAGGTGTCACAGAAATACAGGGACCAACTCTTTCAGGTGTCACAGAAATACAGGGGCCAACTCTTTCAGGTGTCACAGAAATACAGGGGCCAACTCTTTCAGGTGTCACAGAAATACAGGGGCCAACTCTTTCAGGTGTCACAGAAATACAGGGACCAACTCTTTCAGATATATTACATAGAATATACAAGAACTGGAAATTAGGTGCTACCGCGCTGATCATACCACCACTGAACAAGATTGCCAACCCATCAAGCAACACACCGGATCAAGTAAAGATCTGCCCTGGTTAAGAAAAGAAAGAAATGTGACCTCCCACCACGAAATCAGTCTTAACTCGCAGTCAGTCGAACAGCACTAGGAGCTGAAAAGGTGACTGAGGGTCTGTCTGGAGTGTTTTGACTTTTTCTCAAAATTGATTTCTGTAGACTATAATCTATCCCCCACAGAAATTTTTTTCTTGAAAAAATATTATTTATCAATTTAAATAGGTATTTTAATGCACTGATCGCAGCAGAAAGTACGCATTTTCCTACCAAAAGTACCTATTTTTGTCTCTTATTATGAACTGTAACCTGTACAGTACCCGCACATGTAATATACTGATGGAAAGCTCTTTGGTGAACCTTTCAGATAATGACAGCGAAAATTAGAAACAAACTGGGTCAAAGCCATCAAAAATAAAGAAATTTAAGGAAAATGTGTAGGAGAGCACACAAAATCTTTAGAGGCCGTTTTCTCAAAATAGCCGTCATACAACTTAATGACTTTAAACATACATAACTTCTACATTTTTTTTAGTACAGGCTTTATTCAAGTACCAAAATAATCAGCAGAACGTACACTTTCCAGTGATATGTATATCTCAAAATGCCTAAAATGCTAGTTAAGACTGATTTCGTGGTGGGAGGTCACAAATATATTGGTATGATCATATAACTATGTCCAATGGCTTTGCTAAATCAGTCCTCCTGGGAACTGATGAGGGAGGGAGACGGAGGGGCCGACAACATTGCAGAATGGACAAAGGAACCACTTGCAGAGACCCAGGCTTACGCACACAACCAAGAGAGCTGGAA
>JAPXFY010000023.1:25591672-25594172 GCA_030674185.1 Monoplex corrugatus | reverse complement strand
TGTTTCGGCGCTCGGATGAATTCCCAATGAGTGAACACAGTACGAAGCCTGAGGTATGGATGGAATGGTGTGTGTGTGTGGTGTAGTGGCTACAGCACCTGAAAAGGGATTGAGAATCCCGGGTTCCAATCGCGGATCAGACAGGATTTTTCTCACACACACACCCTCACACCCTTCCACAAGTCTTGGTTAAAAAAAAACTGAGTGGCGCTGCATTGCGGCGATGCGCTCTCAAAGGGGAGAGCAGCCCGCGTTTCACACGGTAAATCCACTGTGACAAAAATAGAATATGAAGATGAAGATAGACATAATTATGAATATGAGTATGAATGAATATATCTTAAGTGGTGGTTTAGATAATAATAATAATAATAATAAGAGACCATTTATAAGCGCACATCTCTGCCTACGGCGGAGCTTATGACGCTTTACAATCATTCACTCACAATATTTCAATCTCTCGGACCTCACGTACATACACTAAATACACAATACAAGTAATAGAATAAATCGATAAAAATACTACATACGCTACAATCATACACGGATTCTCACACAAGTCCAAATACACCCCACAACCCCCATGGCTATACCCCAAAGTACTGTGAGGCACATTGGGCTCTATAATCACCCACCCCCACCCTCCCACCTACCTACTATAACATACACACACACTAACACACCTTTTCTACTATTAGGCTGGGGGGAAATGAGGTTGAACTTACTGATAATATTTTTGAAAGAGGTGAGTTTTTAGAGCTGTTTTGAAAGAAGAAGTCGATTTTAGGTGTCGGATTTCAAAGGGAAGAGAGTTCCAGATAGTGGGGGCTGCGAAGGAGAAAGAGTGATGTCCAAATGTTTTTGTGCGCACGCGTGGAACACGGAGCAATCTGGTATCAGCAATGGAGCGGAGATTTCTAGAAGGAGTGAACACAGAGAGAAGATCAGCCAGGAAGCGAGGAGAGAGATCAGAGAAAAAAGAGTGGCATAGTGAGGCAAGCTTATAGTCAATGCGAGCTTGAACAGGCAACTAGTGAAGGGATTTGAGAATAGGTGTGACATGATCATGCTTGCGGGAACGAGAAACAAGTTTAGCGGCAGAGTTTTGTACTTTTTGAAGTTTGTCTAATTGATTTTGAGGACAGCCAGAAAAGAGGGAGTTACAGTAGTCTAATTTGGAGAGAACAAAGGCAGAAAGAAATGTTTTGGTAGCGTCTTCTGAAAGTAAGTGGCGAATATAACTAATGCGTCTAAGGTCAATGTATGCTTTGCGGCAGACTGTCTGTACATGTGTTGAGATACTCATGTCTTTGCTGAAGTGGAAGCCAAGATTTCGTGCGGTAGAGGAAAAGGGAATATCTGTTGATCCAACGGTAAGAGATGTAGGAGTGGTAGACGGCAGAGACTTAAAAGAGGAAGAACAGAGGACAGCTTCAGTTTTCTCGTCATAGATACTTGTCTTTCGAATAAAATGATAAATGGGGATCCCGTGTTCTGGGCACGTTAAAGATCCCACAGCAAAATATCATGTGTTCCTGACAAACTATTTATTGAAAAGACCACTTTCATAAGTCAACAAAAATTGTATATTTTGACAAGAAAAAAAAAAAGGAAAAATGGGTTGTGCTGTATCGCGACGACGAGCTCCATATCATTGATAGGGAAGCCTGCATTTTATATGGTAATCGATTGTGACCATAACTATGATAATGATAATAATGATAGTAATCAAAATTATTACAACGATAGTAATAAGAAGAAAGATGATGGTGATGGTGATGGTGGTGGTGGTGGTGATGATGATGATGATGATGATGATGATGATGATGATGATGATGATGATGATGATGATGATGATGATGATGATGATATCGGAAACGATGATAACAATAATGACAACACAAATTAAAAAGAGCAAAAAGAAAGTAAGCAATAATCCAAAAAAAAGTAAAATAAAATATACAATTGGTTGGTTGATTATTTGGTTAGGGTGTGGGTGAGTGGGTGAGTGGGTGTGTGGGAGTGTGGGAGTGTGTGGTTGGGTGAGGGGGTCGGGGGGGGGGGTTAAGTGTGAGTGCGAGTGAGCATTTTTTTTTTTCTAGTAACATTTTCGGGCTTTCCAGTAAGGAATCGGAGAGTGTGTTTTATCTTATTTTATTATAGACTATTTATTTTATCTATTCTATGTTATTTTATTTTATTTTGTTTTGTTTTGTTTCAATTTATTGTTTTATTTTATTTTATCTTATTTTATTTCATTTCATTTCATTTCATTTTATTTTATTTTATTTTATTTATTTTATTTCATTTCATTTCATTTCATTTTATTTTATTTTATTTTATTTATTTTATTTCATTTTATTTTATTTTGTTTCGTTTCAGTTTAGTCTGTACACTTCTAAATTTTATTTAGTATCAACGGGCGGTTTGTTCAGTTATGTTGTTATTGTTATGGTTTGTTTGTTTTGTTTGTTTGGTTGGTTGGTTGGTTGGTTGGTTG
>JAPXFY010000023.1:25584172-25586672 GCA_030674185.1 Monoplex corrugatus | reverse complement strand
TATGTTAATAATGAAATCCAAAAGAAAGAAGCGTGACCATCCGCGTTCAAGCAAACAGGAACCAGAAAATCACGAAAACAGAATCAGAACAGGTATTTAATATAACCAGACAAGACAGGCGGAAATTTTTTTTCCAAGCGTAAATGTAAGACAACAAAAATTACAAACAACAAAAATTAATAGAAAACCAGCGAAATTTCTTGTTGCTTTGTCGAGCAAGTAAAAAATTTGTTTGCTTGTTTGTTTGTTTTGTTTGTTTGTTTGGTTTGTGTTGGTTGTTTGGTTGGTTTGGTTGTTTGTGGTTGTTGGTTTTTGTTGTTGGTTGGTTGGTTGTTTGTTGTGTTGTGGTTGTGGTTGTTGTGTTGTTGGTTGGTTGTTGTGGTTGTGTTTGGTTGGTTTTTGGTTTGTTGTTGTTTGTGTTGTTGTGTTTGTTGTGTGTGTTGTGTTGTTGTTTGTTTGTGTGTGTTGTTTGTTTGTGTTGTGTGGTGTGTTTGTTTGTGTGTTGTTTGTTTGTGTGTGTGTTGTTGTTTGTGTGTGTTGTTTGTTTGTGTGTGTGTTGTTTGTTGTGTGTGTGTTTGTGTGTGTGTGTGTGTGGTTTGTTTGTTGTGTGTGTGTTGTTGTGTGTGTTGTGTGTGTGTTTGTTGTGTGTGTGGTTGTTTGTGTGTGTGTGTTGTGTGTGTGTGTGTTTTGTTTGTGTGTGTGTGTGTGTGTGTGTGTGTTTGTGTGTGTGTGTGTGTTTGTTTGTGTGTGTGTGTGTGTGTTTGTTTGTGTGTGTGTGTTTTTTGTTGTGTTGTTGTGTGTGTGTGTGTGTTTGTTTGTGTGTGTGTGTTTGTTTGTGTGTGTGTGTGTGTTTGTGTGTGTGTGTGTGTGTGTTGTTTGTGTGTGTGTGTGTTTGTTTGTGTGTGTGTGTTGTTTGTGTGTGTGTTTGTTTGTGTGTGTGTTGTTTTCATTTAAGAGATGGACACGGATCGATCTTTACTTTTGCGTTAAACGAAAGACAAAAAAACTGTTTTTGAGTTGCAGACTACTTCGGACACGTAAAAATAAATGGAATTCATCTCCTTGTGCAGTCATGTCACGTGCTCTACAGAATTATTCTGTCAATCCTTCAAATTTTCCTGAGTCTTTCTTGATTTCAATTTTGTTGACAATGAGAGCCACATGGAAATGTAATCAAATAAAAAGCGTGAACATAGAGGTAACTGTGACATATTTTTATCCATTCCAAAATGAGTTTGAAATTTTGTATTAAGCATTATATTTGCTGCTGTTCTCTCTCTCTCTCTCTCTCTCTCTCTCTCTCTCTCTCTCTCTCTCTCTCTCTCTCTCTCTCTCTCTCTCTCTCTCACTCACTCACTCATACACACACACATACATACACACACAGATACATATATGTATATACACACACACATAGAGATAGATAGATAGATGGATAGATAAATAGATAAATAGATAGTAGATAGATAGATAGATAGAATGCACATACACACATGCGCGCACCCACACATATACACAAGTACACACACACATAACACACTACACACACTACACACACACAAACATAAGTACACACACACACACACACACACACACACGCACACAAACACACACACACACACATCACACACACACACACACACACACCTTGGAAACAAAAACAAACCCCCCCCCCAAAAAAAAAAAAAAAACACCAAACACTTACCTCTGTTCTCCTTCTTGTCCAAGTCAGGTGACATACGGGTGGACGTGGGGGAGGGTGAGGTGGGGGCACACAGGGGGGACCCGTACCCCCCGTTATTCACGGCGTCATAGGCCCGGGGGACGGAGGGGTGAGGGTGATGGTGAGGGGGGTAGGACGACATGGCCGACAACTCCTTGTTGCCATGGGACACCGGGTAGTAGGCGGAAGAGGTCCTGAAGGTGCCAGCCGCTCTGTCCATGGAGAGGCCCGGGTGCGGGGAGTACATACCCTGCATGAGCGGCCAGTCCGTGGAGTAGGAGGTCGGGTAGGTCCCCGTGCCTTGCATGCAGTCCGTGAAAGGGCTGGACCTGGGTAAGTAGCGACCCATGGCGTAGTTGCAGCCCGCGGCAGGACCCAGAGAGGTCTGCACGGAAGGTCCGCACCCAACCCGTTCCATCCTGTCCATCATTACCACGCCACCCGACTTGTTTTGACACCACAGTCCGGGTGGGTGCCTTGCCGAGGACACACAGTATTCTTGTAGATCTATAGATACGGGTGTTTGGACACCACGCCCTGTTTTATTTCCGGGTGCCTTGCCACGACAAATACTAGCTGTCTGTAGATACGGGTGGATGGGAGAATGCTGTCACAATTCACAGGTAATAGTACTGCAACGCCTCACAACTGGTCTATAAATATGGGTGGATCAGAAAATGCTGTCACAATCACGTGTAATAGTACTGCAACGTCAACACAAGTGGTCAATAAACGTTAAGAGTGGATTAGAAAATGCTGTCACAATTCACACGTAAA
>JAPXFY010000023.1:25571672-25579172 GCA_030674185.1 Monoplex corrugatus | reverse complement strand
AGTCAAAAGGTTAAAGCCCAACTGACTGCGTAGAGTCATATCAGGACTATATCATTATCATCATCAGGTGCCTTGCCGCATGGTGTTGGCGATCATGGACTTCCATCTGTCTCTATCTCTCGTTGCCCCAAGCATCTCCCCCACCCTCCTCATCCCCAGCCACTCTGCAACTCCGTCCAGCATTTTCTCCCTGGGTCTACCCGGTGCTCTCTTTCCCTCCAGCTTTCCCGTTGTGACCAGGTGCTCCAAATACCCTTCCTCATAAAATGGCCTATAAATGTTGCTTGTCTTTTCCTAATCTTCCTTATGAGTGATCTACTTGTATCTGCCTCCATCAAGACTGTGTCGTTTGTTTTCTTTGCTGTCCATGGAACTCTCAACATTCTTCTTAGAAACCACATCTCGGCTGCCTCGATCCTGCTCTGGCTTTGCTTGTTGACTGTCCACGCCTCACATCCGTACAACAGTATTGGTTCTATATACATTCAAGAACTCTCTTCCTGATGTTAATTGATAGGCATTTGTTGGTAAGAATGCCTGTCATCTTCCCGAATGCTGTTTTGGCTTGGCCGATTCTGCCAGCTATTTCTGATGTGCATCTGCCGTCTGATGAAATGATCGTTCCCAGGTATTTGAATTTATCAATCCTGTGTCAAGGTTGTGCCATTTGTTGTTATCTTGCATGACTATAACTGTTTCAAATATATACAATACTTCAACAGGTAAAAAAAATGGGAAAGAAAAATAATTACACATATCAATGCTTTCGCGAACATGATCCAAGGAGATGCCTGTGGCGTTGACCACTCCGTCCAGTTTATCACAAAGGGGATTTAAAAAAAAACAGACCTGAATACAAATTTAAACACAACTAAGGACACTAAAACATACATAAAAACGTGCCTAAATTGCCTAAAATTGCTTCCGCATATCTCATTTCTCTAGAGCCAAAAATGTGCTTAATACATGTGCCCCATTATCAATCCTAAGAGAAAGTACGTAAGACTTTATCGAACACAGAGATCTACAGGTGAATGGATCAGCAAGGCAGAAAATTATAGGAAGAAATGATAGAAAGCAAAGCAGGAAGAAAGAAACAAAAGGAGTAACAGATGATGATGATGTGGTGGTGGTGGTGGTGGTGGTGGTGGTGGTGGTGTGGTGGTGGTGGTGGTGGTGGTGGTGGTGGTGGTGATGATGATGATGATGATGATGATGATGATGATGATGATGATGATGATGATGATAAAGATGATGATGATGATGATGACGACGACGACGACGAAGACGACTCTGTGGTAGAAATGGTCTTGATGGACCGCGCGACGCCAAACAGGAACGTCTCAGTGATATGAGGCAATTAATGCCAACAGCAATTAGACACAGCTTGCTAAGGGGATTATTACCCACTTTACCACCCCTGCCATCCGCCGTGGGGTGTGGTGGTCGGGGGGGGGTGAAAGGGGGGAGGGGGAGGGGAGAGAGAGAGGGGATTAGAGGGAGAGTAAGAAGAAAGAAGAAAGGGAAGAGCATGCCTGGAGTCAGATCAGAGATGGAAGATCTCGTCTGCTTCTGTGTTCCTTCTCGTAACCAACAGAATCGTTTCCGCTTCTTCTTCTTCTTGGCGTACGTTTCTATACAATCAGCTGAGTCCGGGCGATGAATGGCGCCATTCTCGTCCGAACTCGATGAGTGTGTAGCCATTATGCGATAACAGCATGGTACCAGTGGTTTGTTAGAAGGCGCTCGCTGGCCCGGTACCTTTGTCTTCGGCCTTTTAGGTTTTCTGTAGGGGTTGCCCCGCCCTTAGCTCCTGGCCCGTACGTCCTGCCCTGGGATCACAGAGGGGATTGTTTCTCTGGGGATCCCACCCCGTAGCTAGGGCTTATAGCGGCCCTTACCCGCTGATGAACCCGTCATAGGACATCTGAGGCATTTTTTAAGGATAGCAGCGCCACCTGCAACCCCACCCCGTCCTGATAGGAACACCGCCAGTTTGGTCCGGGACTGCTTATTTGCTAGCAAGCTAGCTTATTCACAGCCACCCTCCATATCTGAAGGGCTTCACTATCCGCCACCTGTGACCCGCCTGGGTTGGGGATAGTCCCCCCCGGCCGCTGAATTGGAAGTCGCCTTTTCCAGGAATCGTTTCCGCGAAACTTGTGAAGCAACAGTTTGGAGTTTGTTCAAGAGGGATTCATCGCACTCGGACAATTACATACGTGCTCCACCCGTATCTGCAAGAAAGTATCTGGCAGACTCCTTAAGCCTGCCTAAAAGTCGTGAAACAAAAGCATACACGATCCTCCATCTCTGTGGGTACAGCAACAAACAGTTCAGACATACTGAGATTTTGGTCCAGTCTGTGATATTTACCACCCAGCTCTTCCCAGATCCTCTGTCTGTTGGGTACAGCAACAAACAGTTCAGACATAATGAGGTTGGTCCAGTCTTTGATATTTACCACCCAGCAATTCCTCTGTCTGTGGGGTAAAGCAAAAATTGAATTCTTCCACGGTCTTTAAGGAAAAACAGAAACCCGTTTGGTTTATCAGTCAAAATGTTACATTCAACTGATACCAGGAACTACTGCAGTCTAAAGTCACTGGTGATTATCATCGTCATCATCATCATATCATCATTATCACCATCATCAGTATCATCATCATGTGTCCTGCCGCATGGCGTTGGCGATCATGGCCCTCCATACTAATCTTTCATCTGTTGCTGCAAGTACATCCCCCACCCTTTCTGTCCTCAGCCACTCTTGAGACAAGACCTGTGTCTACGGCTTGATCAGGTAGAGTTCGCCATCCCTCTCACTTTAAAGCCCAGCCGACTGCGTAGAGCCATATCAGGGTTGTAACCGCTTCAGACATACTGAGGTTTTGGTCCAGTCTTTTGATATTGACCACCCAGCTCTTCCTCTGTCCATCTCGGTGACCAGGAATCCTGAATGATGGTCTTGGGTCGGGATCACACAATCGATTGTCATCCGCTTTACGATGCGTCACTGAAAATATTGCTGAATTTTCTTGGCAACACTGCAGGTATCTGTGTCTCTCGGGCCTGGTTGGTGCCATGGAGGGTGACGTGACCAAACGAATCAAGCTTGTGTCGTTTTGACTGTTACCAGAAGCGATTCCTATGAGTCCATCAAGGTTGGGGGTTTGTTAAATTCGTTAATCCCACGTTTGAAGTAAGACGCACGAAGTAGTTTTCTTTGCACTGTTTGTTTCTTTATTTATTTATTTTATTTATTTATTTGCTTTGGTTATTTGTTATTCGTAGGGGTTTGTTGGTTGGTTGGTTGGTTGGTTGGTTGGTTGGTTGGTTGGTTGTTGGTTGGTTGGTTGGTTGGTTGTTGGTTGGTTGGTTGGTTGGTTGGTTGGTTGGTTGGTTGGTTGGTTGGTTGGTTGGTTGGTTGGTTGGTTGTTCGTTCGTTCGTTCGTTGGTTCGTTGGTTGGTTGGTTTGGTTGGGTCAGGCTTTGTGTATGTGTGTGTGTTTGTGTTTATGTGTGCATGTGTGTGTTGCGTGTGAGTGTACGTGTGTGCGTGTGTTTGTGCGTGTGTGTGTATGCTGTGTGTGTGTGTGTGTGTGTGTGTGTGTGTGTTTGTGCGTGCGTGTACGTGTGTATGTTGTGTTGAGTGTGTGTATGTATGGATATGTGTGCGTGGTTTGTTTGTTGTTGTTATTGTTGTCGTTGTTTTGTTTTTGTTTTCTATTTGGTTTGTTTTCTTTTTTTCCATGTCTCATTTTCTTCTACACTCTCCTGATCAAAGAGTCTGAAACCAAATGTGACCTCCCACCACGAAATCAGTCTTAACTCGCAGTCAGTCGAACAGCACTAGGAGCTGAAAAGGTGACTGAGGGTCTATCTGGGGTGTTTTGACTTTTTCTCAAAATTGATTTCTGTAACTGTAATCTATCTCCCACAGAAATTTTTTTCTTGAAAAAATATTATTAATCAATTTAAATCGGTATTTTAATGCACTGATCGCAGCAGAGAGAATGCAATTTCCTACCAAAAGTACCTATTTTTGTCTCTTATTATGAACCGTAACCTGTACAGTACCGCACATGTAATATACTGATGGAAAGCTCTTTGGTGCACCTTTCAGATAATGACAGCGAAAATTAGAAACAAACTGGGTCAAAGCCATCAAATAAAGAAATTTAAGGAAAATGTGTAGGAAAGCACGCAAAAACTTTAGAGGCCGTTTTCTCAAAATGGCGGTCATACAACTTAATGACTTTAAACATACATAACTTCTACTTTTTTTTTTTTAGTACAAGCTTTATTCAAGTACCAAAATAATCAGCAGAATGTACACTTTCCAGAGATATGTATATCTCAAAATGCTCAAAATGCTAATTAAGACTGATTTCGTGGTGGGAGGTCACAAATGTTCTCAATGCCATGATGATATTTAACGATGGGCATATGTAATAATCATGATGCCATGGAGATCCGTTCTGGAATTGAAACCGCATGATATGGCTTTGCCCTGCGCTTCCTTTCATAACATATCCTGGCGTCAACCAGGTCCCGAGAGATACACATAGTTGCAATGTTGGCCAAGACATTTCAGAGACATTTTCAGTAACGCGTCCCTTAAAGTTGATGACACTCGACTGTGTGATCTCAAGTCTTCCTAACGAATCTATAGCACGCTTAGATCTGGGTGGGAGCAAGAAAGGGCCCAAAACCCCTCAATGTTTTAACAGGACTGATGTTAACACGAAGCGTGGACAGTCAACACACGCAAAGTCAGAACAAGACTGAGGCAGCTGAAAAGTGGTTTTCTAAGAAGAATGTTAGGATTTTCATGGACAGCAAAGACAACAAAGGAGACAGTTTTGAAAGACAAGCAAAAACAAAAAATGTAGAAGAGATAAGGAGAAGACAAGCAACATATATAGGACATTTTATTGAGCAAGAAAAGTTTGAGCGCCTAGTCACGACAGGAAAGCTGGAGGGGAAAAGAGCACCAGGTAGACCCAGGGAGAAAATACTGGATGGTTTTGCGGAATGGATGAAGACAGAAAGGGTGTGATATATACTTGCAGCAACAAAAGATAGATTCTATGGAGGGGCATGATTGCCAACTCCAAGCTGATGATGTGATTCAGGACATACGAAACACTAAGCTGACACCACCAGAATGATTGAAGCATTAAGATGGGCAGCGAACAGGCCACGTTTTATGTCGGGGGCTAGACATATTAGGATATATTATGGAGGTAGGGTAGTCATGTTTCTTGTTTGTCACAGGGAAATCGCCAGCTATTCATGTATGCCATTTATTGCTGCTTTTCCCTGTGTGTGTGTGTGTGTGTGTGTGTGTGTGTGTGTGTGTGTGTGTGTGTGTGTGTGTGTGTGTGTGTGTGTGTGTGTGTGTGTGTGTGTGTGTGTGTGTAGTGTGTGTGTGTGTGTGTGTGTGTGTGTGTGTGTGTGTGTGTGTGTGTGTGTGTGTGTGTGTGTGTGTGTGTGCGTGCGTGTGTGTCTGTTTTTGTGTCTCTGTGTGTTTCTTTTGATTGTAATACTAGAGCTACCGTCGCATGGGGAATATAGGTTTACTGCAGACTTCATTTGATAAGTTTGCTGTGTTTTCAATCAACTGCACTGTAGTAACGTCTGTGTAAGTTTGTTTTATACGTGTCTTTGTTTTCGTGTATATTGTGCTGAAGTGAAAATTTGCAGTGAGAAAAGAAATGCTCGTCAAAATCAAAACATTTCACGTCTATTAACATACTTTATTCCGCAAATCAAAAAATTGAATTCTTCCACGGTCTTTAAGGAAAAACAGAAACCCGTTTGGTTTATCAGTCAAAATGTTACATTCAACTGATACCAGGAACTACTGCAGTCTAAAGTCACTGGTGATTATCATCGTCATCATCATCATCATCACCATCATCATTATCACCATCATCAGTATCATCATCATGTGTCCTGCCGCATGGCGTTGGCGATCATGGCCCTCCATACTAATCTTTCATCTGTTGCTGCAAGTACATCCCCCACCCTTTCTGTCCTCAGCCACTCTTGAGACAAGACCTGTGTCTACGGCTTGATCAGGTAGAGTTCGCCATCCCTCTCACTTTAAAGCCCAGCCGACTGCGTAGAGCCATATCAGAGTTGTAACCGCTTCAAAACATACACAATACTTCAACAGGAAAAAGAAAAAAAGAAAATTAAGTACACATGTCGATGCATTTGCGCACATAATCTAAGGACATGCACCCGGCGTTGACCACTCCGTCCAATCTATCGCACAGGAGATTTAAAAAACACACCTATACACAAATTTAAGCATGCCCAAGGACACCAAAAATTTTAAAAAACGGACATAAAGTACCCAAAATTGCTTCCACATATCTCACCCCCCTAGACCCCAAAATGCACTTATATATGTACCCAATTATCAATCCTAAGAAAAAGTACGTAAGACTTTATCGAACACTTACAAGCAAATGGACCGGCAAGGCAGAAGAAAATGATAGGAAGAAATGACAGAAAGCAAAGGAACAAGGCAGAAACAAAGAGAATGACAAAAAAGAGGAAATGTCTAACACAGATTTTCCAGAAGGTGGGGATACTATTTGTAGTGAAAGAGCCCCCGGCATCCCCAAGGGGGGGGGGGGGATCCCACTCACAAAGAAAATCGAAACTAATACCAACAAAATGGACGTGCCAGATTGAAGATCTGTCCTTTAACTTTTCAGAAAAAAAATACATCACTACCAGGAACAACAGTTGTGTTCTCTCCTGTTATACTTAACCCTTTGGCTCCTGCACCCTGTCCACCAACTGCAAAAACTTAACTCTGACTCCCTCACCCTATCCACTCTATCCCTATCCACCTCCCTGCACAGGAAGCTGGTGAATAGAGTGAGGAAGTTAAGGGGGCAGACCTATCCAGATTTGGGTACCAAGATTGTGATGTTCAGTGTTTCAGTTCTAATTAACCAATCACCATGATATTTGGCAAGAAGATACCTCAGACAGTAATCTTTGGATTGAATATCTTTGTTGGGGTCTGTGAGTTATGAAAAATTGATAAAAATTAATTAATTAAAAAATGTTCTCGCGAAAATGAAAAAAACAGTACATACTGTGACATTTATAACTACACAAATATTCATGTTAGGAATTTAATATTTAGTGAGCAAACATATCTGTATAGTATGTATGGCATGTAGTAAAATCTTAGCTCTACTATCATTATTTTCTGTACAATCATCACACCAATTTTTAGAATAATTTTAATTAAAAAAATCATAATACAACTTTTGATAAAAACCTTTCTTTCAAGCAAAACTGCAAGATTTTACTACCGGCTATAGGTACCTGTCCCTGCTATATGTGTGCCAAATATCAAGGAAATCGGATGAAAACCTTTGAACATATTATGTCTGATGTATACATCAGGGTAGGTCTGGGTAAGGTCAGCCCCCTTAAAGAGTCAAGTTTTTGCTTTGCTAGCACGAGTGAC
>JAPXFY010000023.1:25551672-25556672 GCA_030674185.1 Monoplex corrugatus | reverse complement strand
ACGGTTTGAAGCTGGGATGGGTGAGGGAGTGAAAAGGTTAAGGAAGCTGGTGGATAGGGTGAGGGAGTGAAAGGGTTAAGAAGCTGATGAAGATTATGTCAATAAAGGGTTATGACAGTCTATGGTGATCCAGAGAATGAAAAGTTAAGAAGGAACTAAGATGATAAGAAAGATAGAGAAGAAGAAAAGAACAGTAGAAATGAAAGAAAGCAGAAAGAAAGAAAAGAAGAAAAACAGAAGAAAGAAAGACAGAAGAAAGAAGAACAAGAAAGAAAGACAGAAGAAAGAAAGAAAGAAAGAGAAGAAAGACAGAAAGAAGAAGAAGAAAGAAAGACAGAACAGAAGAGAAAAAAGAAGAAAAGAAAAAGAAGACAGAAAGACAAAAAGAAGAAAGAAAGAAAGAAAAGAAGAAGAAAGAAAGAAAAAAGAAAAGAAAGAAAGAAAGAAAAGAAAGAAGAAAGAAAGAAAAGAAGACAGAATGACAAAGTATGAAACGAGAACAAAACAAACAACACCAACAATAACAAAAACAGATAGATACCCACACACGAAACTTTGTCTATTCTGAGTACGTCCAGGGATTTCATTCAACTGAAGGAGTTTAAACGTTTTTCAAGAGGGATTACTCATGTGCACTCCACCCAGCTCTCCGTTGATAATCTTCCACTCTGCATGAGCCAGTCTGTGCATTTGTTTGTTTGTTTGTTTGTTTGTTTTGTTTGTTGTTTGTTTGTTTGTTTGTTTGTTTGTTTGTTTGCTTGCTTGCTTGTTTGTTTGTTCGTTTGTTGTTTGTTTGTCTGTCTGTTTCCTTGCTTGCTTGCTTGCTTGATTGGGTTGGTTGGTTGGTTGGTTGGTTGGTTGGTTGGTTGGTTGGTTGGTTGGTTGGTTAATTGGTTGGTTGGTTGGTTGGTTAATTGGTTGGTTGGTTGGTTGGTTGGTTGGTTGGTTGGTTGGTTGGTTGGTTGGTTGGTTGTTGGTTGTTGGTTGTGTTTGTTTGTTTGTTGCTTGTTTGTTTGCTTGCTTGCTTGTTTGGTTTGGTTGGTTGTTGGTTGGTTGGTTGGTTGGTTGTTGGTTGGTTGTTGTTGGTTGGTTGGTTGGTTGGTTGTTGGTGTTGTTTGTGTTGTTTGTTTGTTGCTTGTTTGTTTGCTTGCTTGCTTGTTTGGTTGGTTGGTTGGTTGGTTGGTTGTTGGTTGGTTGGTTGTTGGTTGGTTGGTTGGTGTTTGTTTGTTTGCTTGCTTGTTGTTTGCTTGCTTGCTTGTTTGTTGTTGGTTGGTTGGTTGGTTGGTTGTTGGTTGGTTGGTTGGTTGGTTGGTTGGTTGGTTTGGTTGGTTGGTTGTTGTTGGTTGGTTGGATTGGTTGGTTGGTTGGTTGGTTGGTTGGTTGGTTGGTTGGTTGGTTGTTGGTTGGTTGGTTGGTTGGTGGTTGGTTGGTTGGTGGTTGGTTGGCTGGTGGTTGGTTGGCTGGGTTGGTTGGTTGGTTGGCTGAAGTTTCTGTTTAGTTTAACCCTATAACTCCTATCCCGTCTCTCCTCAATGATCTTTCCAAGGCAATGCCCTGCTCATCACGATTTTCAACTGCCATGGGATCTTTAGCGTGCGCAGCCAGACAAGAAATAAAGGAAAAGAAGACAATCAAAGGAAGTTGCAGACAATAAATCAGCAACAACAACAACAAAAACAAAAACACAAACAAAGGAAATTTTAGACAAGAAATAAAAGGAAAAGAAGACAATCAAAGGAAATTGCAGACAAGAAATCAAAGGAAAAAAAGACAAAGGAAATTTTAGACAAGAATATAAAAGAAAAGAAGACAATCAAAGGAAACTGCAGACAAGAAATCAAAGGAAAAGAAGACAATCAAAGGAAATTGCAGACAAGAAATCAAAGGAAAAGAAGACAAAGTAAAGTGCACAGAAGAAATCAAAGGAACAGAAGACAATCAAAGTTAATTGCAGACAAGAAATCAAAAGAAAAGAAGACAATCAAAGGAAACTGCAGACAAGAAATCAAAGGAAAAGAAGACAATCAAAATAACTTGCAGACAAGAAATCAAAAGAAAAGAAGACAATTAAAGGAATTTACAAACAAGAAATCAAAGGAAAAGAAGACAATCAAAGTAAATTGCAGACAAGAAATCGAAAGAAAAGAAGGCAATCCAGGGAAGTTGCAGACAAGAAATCAAAGGAAAAGAAGACAATCAAAGTAAATTACAGACAAGAAATCAAAAGAAAAGAAGACAATTAATGTAAAGTGCAGACAAGAAATCAAAGGAACAGAAAGACAAACTAGGTAAAGTGCAGCTAAGAAATCAAAAGAAAAGAAGACAATCAAAGTAAATTGCAGACAAGAAATCAAAGGAAAAGAAGACAATCAAAGGAAATTGCAGACAAGAAATCAAAAGGAAAAGAAGACAATCAAAGGAAATTCAGACAAGAAATCAAGAAAAGAAGACAATCAAGGAATACAGACAAGAAATCAAAAGAAAAGAAGACAATCAAAGGAAATTACAGACAAGAAATCAAAAGAAATGAAGACAATCAAAGGAAATTACAGACAAGAAATCCAAAAAAAAAAAGAAGACAATCAAAGGAAATTGCAGACAAGAAATCAAAGGAAAAACGACAATCAAAGGAAATTGCAGAGAAGAAATCAAAAGTAAAGAAGACAATCAAAGGAAATTGCAGACAAAAAAAATCAAGGAAAAAACAGACAATCAAAGGAAATTGCAGGCAAGAAATCAAAGAAAAGAAGACAATCAAAGTAAATTGCAGACAAGAAATCAAAGGAAGAAAAGAATCAAAAAAAAGAAGACAAACAAAGGAAATTCAGACAAGAAATCAAAAGAAAAGAAGACAATCAAAGGAAATTGCAGACAAGAAATCAAAGGAAAAGAAGACAATAAGGAAATTGCAGACAAGAAATCAAAGAAAAGAAGACAATCAAAGTAAATTGCAACAAGAAATCAAAGGAAAAGAAGACAATTCAAAGTTAATTGCAGACAAGAATCAAGGAAAAGAAGAGCAATCAAAGGAAATTGCAGACAAGAAATCAAAGGAAAAGAAGACAATCAAGGAAATTGCAGACAAGAAATCAAAGGAAAAGAAGACAATCAAAGGAAATTGCAGACAAGAAATCAAAGGAAAAGAAGACAATCAAAGGAAATTGCAGACAAGAAATCAAAGGAAAAGAAGACAATCAAAGGAAATTGCAGACAAGAAATCAAAGGAAAAGAAGACAATCAAAGGAAATTGCAGACAAGAAATCAAAGGAAAAGAAGACAATCAAACTAAATTGCAGACAAGAAATCAAAGGAAAAGAAGACAGTAAAGGAAGCATTCAAAGTGAAACAAGGGAGTGGTAGGGTGAGGGCAGAGGTGTGTGAAAGCCGAAGGAAGCCACCCAGGCAGGGAAGGAAGTGTCAAGGAGCAGAGAAGAGCGAAAGGAGGTCTGTTTACTGGTTCTCCGGCCACGGCCCATTAGACCGACTCGTTAAGCTCCTGTGATGACCGCAGCTTTCAAAGAGAGTGACCCTTCAGTGCCGGCCGTTACGACCGACCTCCCGTCCCCTTGTTTGTTGTTTCTCTGCTCTCCTTGACCGTTAGGTCATCAAGGTTCCAGAGTTCCTGGGTTTGAGTCTCTCCATGGTTGAGAGACCGTGCTGACAGGCAGAAGTGTTATTTGACGACGTAATGAGGGATGGCGGAAGGAGAGGAAGGTTTAAGGAGTGGTGAAAATGACTGTTTGATTCCTTTTTGATTGCTATTTTGAAGTTGGAGGGGGGTAGGGGGCGAGGGACAGGGTGGGGGGAGTAGGTATTCTAAAGAAGTATCCCTACTGTGATTGTTGTTGTCATTTGGTTGGTTTACTTGGTGGTCCAGTTCTTTTTGTCCACAACGTGGGAGGTGGATACGAATGTACGGGCGCTGGCGGTCAGATGAGTAAGCGTCAGACATCTAGACTGAAATACTCCCACACCCTGTCCACCAACAGCAAAAACTTTAACCCTTTGATTCCCTGACCCTATCCATCAGCTTCCTGCAGTGGATAGGGTGAGGGAATCAAAGGGTTGAGTTTTTGCTTTGCTAGCATGATTGAAATAAATTAAAGGGATAAAGGTTGGAGGAAAAATGATAAACAACATTCGATACGCAGATGACACCGTGCTAACTGTAGAAAATGAAAGGGGCCTACAAAACCTGGTGAATATACTAGAAATAGAAAGCAAAGGTAAGGGACTGGAACTAAACAGCAGGAAGACTGAAGTCATGGTGATCAATAAAAAACATGAAATCCCCTCATGCAAAGTAACAGCAAATGGCACAACCTTGACACCGGTTGATAAATTCAAATACCTGGGAACGATCATTTCATCAGACGGCAGATGCACATCAGAAATAGCCAGCAGAATCAGCCAAGCCAAAACAGCATTCAAGAAGATGACAAGCATTCTTACCAACAAATGCCTATCAATTAACATAAGGAAGAGAGTTCTTGAATGCTATATAGAACCAATACTGTTGTACGGTTGTGAGGTGTGGACAGTCAACAAGCAAAGCCAGAACAAGATTGAAGCAGCCGAGATGTGGTTTCTAAGAAGAATGTCGAGAGTTCCATGAACAGCAAAGAAAACAAACGAGACAGTCTTGATGGAGGCAGACACAACAAGATCATTCATAAGGAAGATTAGGAAAAGACAGTCAACATTTATAGGCCATTTTATGAGGAGAGGGGAATTGGAGCACCTGGTCACAACAGGAAAGCTGGAGGGAAAGAGAGCACCATGTAGACCCAGGGAAAAAGTATTGGACGGACTTGCAGGGTGGCTGAGGACAGAGAGGGTGGAAGATGTGCTTGCGGCAACAAGGGACAGATACATATGAGGCCATGATCGCCAACGCCATGTGGCAGGCACTTGGTGATGATGGTGTACCCTTTAACTCCCACATTCTGTCCACCAACAGCAAAATTTTAACCCTTTGATTCCCTCACTTTATCCACCAG
>JAPXFY010000023.1:25519172-25529172 GCA_030674185.1 Monoplex corrugatus | reverse complement strand
GTATGTATGTGTATATTGATGGCAAACTGTTTAACATGATCTTCTTGGGCGACGCCATAAGCAAGCTCAGTCTAAATAGTGAAGGTTGTATGTAATATTGTATGGCAGTCCATCTCTATGATTGACAACATGAATTTCATTTCTCTTGACTTTCTACATAATGGACATATAAATCACGGTTATCACGTAGTCTGTAATGATAATGTTCATAAATCTCAGACAATTCCTCAATCCTGAATCTTGCCTTGATGTATCTTAACAATCTAAGTCGGTACAGGTATCTCTACTCTAAATGTTGTTGTGACATATCTTAGATGCTTATCACTTTCAGTCAATACAGATATCTCTATCTTAAATCTTATCATGATATATCATATGCTTACCAATTTCAGATGATACACATATCCCTATCTTAAATTTTGTCATGATGTATCTTAGATTCTCACCAATTTCAGTCGATATCAGATATCCCTATCCTAACTCTTCTCATGATGTATCTTAGATGCTTATCAATTTCCATGGATACAGATATCCCTGGCCTAAAATCTTTTCATGATATATCTTATATGCTTATCAATTTCAGTCGATATCATAAATCCCTATCTTAAATCTCCTCTCGATGTATCTAAGTTGCTTATCAATCTCCATGGATACAGGTACCCCTAGTCTAAATCTTGACATGACGTATCTTAGACGTTTATCCATTTCCAATCGATAATTAGGTGGGTAATGAAACGTGATGGGATTAAACTGTCTATTGATATCAAATCTATTCATTACTGTTTTGAACGTGAGCACACCAGCCCCAAGAAGAAGGATGGAAGAGCGAGACAGAGAGAGTTGACACTTGACAACTGGCAAGTTGATGATTTATTGTTGACGCCCTGAGGGTCTACTGTCCTTTTGTAGTCCCACAGGCAGTGTCAAGATAAGGGGACTGATTTCAATACAAAGAAATATTTATAAACACATAGAGTCAGCTGGGAACGTATTGAAATAACTAGTAATGGTATAGTGCACTATAACATGGTAGTTGTATGACATATGGCAGACTAAAGCTGGTTGATAAACAGTCATACTGACTGAGACAGAGAGAGAGAGAGGGGGTGGCACAGAGAAAGATAGAGTGAGAATACATGAGAGAGAGTGAGTGAGAGAGAGTGTGAGATTGAGAGAGAGGGAGTGAGAGAGAGTGAAAAAGAGAGAGTGAGGAGAGAGTGGGTGAGAGAGAGAGTTCTTCGATTTAACGTCTTTTCACTATGAGTGATATTAGACAGTGGGGTGGGAGTGAGAGAGTGAGAGAAGGGAGACAGAGAGACAGAGAGATAAGAGAGACAGAGAGACAGAGAATAACAGTGACATTTTATTTTCCAACGGTGAGAGAGGGGGGGTGGTGGGAAGACGAGAGAGAAAGAGACTCACACACACACACACACACACACACACACACACACACACACACACACACACACAACACACACACCCCACACACACACCACGCACGCACACGGAGACAGACAGCCTGACAGAGAGAGGCAGAGAGAATAACAGTGATGCTTTATTTTCAAACGGTGAAAGGTATTGAGAGAGAGAGAGAGAGAGAGAGGAGAGAGAGAGAGAGAGAGACAGAGAGAGAAGAGAGAGACAGAGAGAGACTTCAGACTCAGATGGTTTATTCATATAGGCCACAGCCCCTTAGAAGGGGGATACACATAATTATGCATTCTCACAATCATATAAACATTAACAAAGCAATAACCATATTTCTAATATGAAATATTTTGTACAAAAGCATAACAAATAAGCGAAAAGAATATAAAATACAAACATTCTATTGATATTCGAGCCTTGCATCCGTTGGGTAGAATTAATTCTAAAAAGACTCAAGAAATTGCTGTCTCTCTAAATTTATATGCTTTGTATAGAAATAAAGCTAAATTTCGAACAACTTTAATAGAAGTTGATGACATCAATAAAGTAAATTTAAATAAGGAAGGTTGTCTATAATATTTTGAGCTTATGTATTTCTCACAAATAGAATGGAGTGCTGGACAACATAATACAAAATGTACTTCATCTTCTTTTGATATTTTGCACAATGGACATAATAGATCACGATATCCTAAAATAATGAACTGTGATTTCGATATACCTAACCTAAATCGTGTCATTGTATATTTTAGATGTCTATCCATATCTATCTTTAAATAGGTTTCAAATCATGCATACCAGAAAAAGTACTGCATATGTTATACCTCTCACTATTTTGAGTACGTTCGTTCCATTCCAGCCACCTACAATCAATTAAACGCTGACGAAAAACACGAATGAATTGATTCAGTCTGCCAACACCTTGACAAAACCGTACAACACCAAAACCCTATTTAAACAAGCAAATACGTACATTGGATGCCCAGTTTTGCTTACCTTTAGCATCTAAATCATATAACATATATATATGCTTTTCGTGGAATTCTATGGTCTTTCATATGCAACAATTTAAGCCAGTAGCGAACACAATTAACTGCAGAGTTTATGTATATGGTACGGCGATTTGTTTCACCATACACAAGATCATTAGGTGTTCGCATATTAATTCCTAGAAATTTTTTCAAAGCAAAAGTATGAACTGCTTCACAATGAATTGCAGCTTTACTTAATCTCCATAACTCAGACGCATATTGTGCGATAGGTTGTACCTGAGAATCAAATAATTTAACAAACACATCGAAAGAATTAATATTAAAAAGGTACATCTTCTGCATAATGAAAAGCAAAACATTTTTAGCTCTGTTGGATAACTCTTTGCATGTTGCAACAAAGCTCAAACGAGTAGAGAACAGTATTCCAAGATACTTGTACACATTTACCACAGGCATTGCATATCCGCCATATACCCAAGTACCCACCTTTCTAAATACTATGATATTACTTTTTGACATATTGACCTTTAAATGAAGCGCAGCAGACTGTTTAACTGTGTTTGAAGTCCAGTGACTGTTTCTGCCATCAAAACAACATCATCTGCCAGCAAAAGGATGAATAATTCAACAAAGCATCACGAGATAGAACAGCACCGTGTTTCCATTATTAATCACCTCAATCGCCAATTCGTTTATAAAAAGAGAAAATAACACTGGACTGCATGGATCACCTGAGAGAGTGAGAGAGTAGAGAGAGAGTGAGAGAGTGAGAGAGAGTGAGAGAGTGAGAGAGAATGAGAGAGTGAGAGAGAGAGAGAGTGAGGAGAGGAGTGAGAGAGTGAGAGAGTGAGGAGAGAGTGAGAGAGAGTGAGAGAGAGTGAGAGAGAGAGTGAGAGAGAGAGTGAGAGAGAGAGAGTGAGGGGAGAGAGAGTGAGAGAGAGAGAGGAGAGAGAGAGAGAGAGAGAGAGAGAGAGAGGAGAGAGATGAGAGAGAGAGAGAGTGAGAGAGAGTGAGGAGAGAGAGAGAGGAGATGAGAGAGAGAGTGAGAGAGAGGAGAGAGAGAGAGAGAGAGAGAGGAGAGAGAGAGAGAGAGAGAGAAAATAACAATAACGTTGTATTTTCCAACAGTGAAGGACATTGCTATTCTACAGGTCTGTTTAAAAGCACAAACAATAAAATCAGTAGGAAAACGAAAACAAGCCAGCGACAGAGGGAGAGGAGAGATAGTGGTGCAGAATTTGTTGATTCTCGATTGCTTTCATTTGGATTAATTGACTGATTGATTCATTGATTCATTGTTGATTCACTGATTGAATGATTGAATGATTGATTCATTGATTGATTCATTCATTCATTCATCGGTCAATCGATCGAGTGAGTGAGTGAGTGAGTGAGCGAGCAAGAGAATGAATGAGTGAGTGAGTGAACGAGCGAGTGAGTGAGTGAAAGAGAGTGAGTGAGTGAGTGAGTGAGTGATGATGATGACTGACTGACTGACTGACTGAGTCGAAGTACACGAGAATGCATGTGTTTTAATAAAGCGTAGTTGTAGACTTTGTCAGTAATGGTCCCATTGGCACAGTGGGTTAGAACGCCATGCAGATAGCGGTAGGTTCGTGGGTTCAACCCTCAGGCTGGTCACACTTTAACCCTTTGGCTCCATCACCCTGTCACCAACATCCTCCATTGTCAGCCGTGCTAGCAGAGCAGAAACAACCCTTTGACTTTCTCATCCTATGCACCTGTATGTGTGTGTGTATGTGTGTGTGTGTGTGTGTGTGTGTGTGTGTGTGTGTGTGTGTGTGTGTGTGTGTGTGTGTGTGTGTGTTGTGTGTTTATTTCTTAGATCTTTTGTGGTGTGTTGTTTATGGGTTGTGTGTTATATGTGTATGTGTGTTTGTTTTTGTTTGTTTGTTTGTTTGTTTGTTTGTTTGTTTGTTGGCTGTGTTACTTCTTAGATATCTTTTGTGGTATGTTGTACTTTATGGGATGTGTGTATAGGTGTGTGTATATATATATATACATACATACATACATGTGTGTGTGTGTGTGTGTGTGTGTGTGTGTGTGTGTGTGTGTGTGTGTGTGTGTGTGTGTGGAGGGGAAGGTGGGAGGGGGTGGGAGGCAGTGTCAACAGACTGTTGAAACATCAGTAAATGACACCTGTTCTTCTCACCTGCCTCTGACCTTTCTACCTGTCGCTGTTACCTGTCTGTTTGGTTTGTTCATTGCTTACTTGAACTTTACCTAGCTCACACCTAGCACACCTACACACACTCACACACACACACACACACACACACACTCACACACACATCACACACACACACATCACACACACCACACACACACACACACACACACTCACACACACACACACTACACACACACACTCACACACACACACACCACACACACACACACACACACACACACACCACCACCACACACACACACACACACACACACAACACACGCACCACGCACACACACCACACACCACACACTCACACACACACACACCACCACACCACACACACCACACACACACACACACCACTACACTCGCAACACACATACTTAAAATACCACCACCACCCCACACACACACACACCACACACCACCCCACACAACTACCTCACTACACACACGCCACACACTACACACACCACACGCACACACACACACCACACACACACACAACATACTTTCACATACATTCAGAGAGGAGAGAGTGTGTGTGTGTGTGGTAGGGTTGTGTGTGTGTGTGTGTGGTGTGTGTGTGTGTGGTGTGTGTGTGGTGTGGTGTGTTGTGTGTGTGTGCGTGTGTGTGTGTGTGGTGTGTGTGTGGTGTGTGTGTGTGTGTGTGTGTGTGTGTGTGTGTGTGTGTGTGTGTGTGTGAGTGTAAGTGTACACAACATGTTTGTGTGTATTTTCGTTCTTTGTATACATGTATAAGACTCTGTGTATGTGTGTGTGTGTGTGTGTGTGTGTGTGTATGTGTGTGTGTGTGTGTGTGTGTGTGTGTGTTTGTGTCTGTGTGTGTCTCTGTGTGTGTGTTTGTGTCTGTGTGTGTGTGTGAGAGAGAGAGAGAGAGAGAGAGAGAGAGAGAGAGAGAGAAAAAGAGGCTGTTCAAAACACTGTGACTAGCACCACGAGCACTCGGCACACCTGACTGATTTACCTGAGGATTTTTCCGTCTTACTGTCCTGATCTCTTTGACATATACCTGCCTGATTTACCTTGCCTTTGATTGGCTGCTCCCTCCCTCCCTCTCTCACCCTCTTCTTGTCTCCCTCTCTCCCAGTCTCTCTCTCTCTCTCTCTCTCTCTCTCTCTCTCCTTGTGTCCTTCTCTCCTTGTCTCCCTTTCTCCCTGTCTTCCTGTCTCTTTCTCTCTCTGTCTCCCTCTCCCTGTCTCCTTCTCTCCCTGTTTCCTGTCTCCTTCTCTCCTTTTCTCCCCGTCTCCATCTCTCCCTTTCTTCCTCTCTCCTTGTCTCCCTCTCTCCTTGTCTCCCCTCTCCCTCTCTCTCTGTCTCCCTCTCTCAATGTCACCCTTTCTCCCTCTCTCCCCATGTACCTCTCTCCCTGTCATCTTCTCTCCCTGTCACCCTTTCTTCCTGTCTCCCTTCTCCCTATCTCCTCTCCCTATCTCCTCGCTTTGTCTCCCTTTCTCCCTGTCTCCCTGTCTCCCTCTCTCTGTTTCCTCTCCTCATCTCCCTATCTACCTCTCTCCCTGTCTCCTTCTCTCCCTGTCTCCTTTTTCTGCCTGTCTCCCTCTCTCCCTCTCTCCCTCTATCCCTCTATCCCCTTGTCCCCCATTTTCAATCTCCCTCTCTCCCTGTCTCCCTCTCTCCCTGTCTTCAGCACTGCCTCGCTGTCTTTGGCCTACTGATAGTATCCAGCACTCTCATCACAGCTCTCTATAGATCCACATGGAGTTTCAGTTTCAGTTTCAGTTTCTCAGGATAACGTCTACGCGCTGGAACTGAATTCCATATGCACCGACTCCACTGATGCCATGTGATGGTGTAGATCCAGAATGATCATGGCATAATCCTTAAAGCTGCACATGTATTTTTAAGCTCATGATTTGGCAAGGTCTTATGGTTCTGCCTAACGTATGGGTTATTACATCTTATAGAGTTTATGTAGTTTATATATCTTACACGCTGAGCACACTGTATGGGTGCGAGACCTGGACTCTATATTCCCGTCAAGAACGAAGGCTTAACACCTTTCACCTACGCTGCCTCAGAAGGATTCTTGGCATTTCATGGCAGGACCACGTCCCCAACAAGGACGTCCTAGCACGCGCTGGAACTCTCAGCATGTTTGCCCTGCTCACAAAGAGTCGCCTGTGCTGGCTTGGCCATGTTACCCGCATGCAAGATGGCAGAATACCTAAAGATAGTCTGTACGGCGAGCTTGTTACTGGCTCCAGACCCACGGGAAGACCCATACTCCGCTACAAAGATGTGTGCAAGCGGGACCTCAAGGCGGGTAGCATTGCACCAGCAGGCTTCGAAGTGGTAGCAGCAGACCGCAGCAGCTGGAAACTTGCCATCAATTCGGCCATCAAGACATCCGAGCAGAGGAGAGAGGAGCAGTGGGAGGTTAGAAGAGCATGCAGACGCCAGGGAGCAGGGTCAGGGCCTTCGGACGACACCATCTTCACGTGCAGCAACTGCAACAGGACCTGCCGTTCGAGGATCGGGCTCTACAGCCACAGCCGGCGCTGCAGTTCCACCGCAGAATGACTTCCAAGGCGCAATCTCCATTGTCTCCCGAGACAGAAGGATGCCAATACAATACAATATATCTTACAGTTTTTATATTTTACATCAGTGTGTCAGTGGAACAGTCTCAGCTACATTTTGATAACAGGTGTCGCTAAATCCGTACTACTACTACTACTACTGCTACCACTACTACTACTACTACTAACACTAACACCTATAACAACTATAATGATGATACTGATAACAATAATGACAATAAGAAAAATGATGATGATAATAATAACAACAATAAGGTAGCTTAAAGCCAAATAAATACAATGTGGAAACACACACAAAAAATGACACCACCAAAATGATTGAATTTTAAGATCGACAGCGAGCAGGCTGGGGGGGGAGGGGTTGTAGGCTGGGATTGAACTCGAGAATTCAGGTTTTGAATCCACGGCTGTATCGACATGTAGCTTAAATGCAGGTAAGTCTGGTACTTTTCCAGGAAAGATCGGAAGCAGGGGATGAAAAAACAGACGTGAAATGCAAACGTTGTGTTAAACAACTTAACCCTTTGACTCCTGCACATATCTACCGACTGCAAGAAACTTAAAACTTTTAACCCTTTGACTCCCTCACCCTATCCACCAACTTCTATCAGGGTGAGGAAATCGGGTTAAAGGCATGCTCTTTAGCACACCTTACTGGCTATAAAATGAGCATGTACATTACAGGTATATCCTGTGCCATACTTTACTGGCTTGTAAACGAACATGTAAATTACAGGTACGTTCTTTGGCTTACCTAACTAACTTTAAAACAACATGTAAATTGCAGATATATTCCTTGGCTAATTAACTAAATAGCTTTAAAACGAGGATGTAATTTACAGGTATGTTCTTTGACTTAACTAACTAGCTTTGAAACGAGCATGTAAATTACAGGTATATTCTTTGACTTACCAAACTACCTTTAAAACGAGTAAGTAAATCACAGGTATGTTGTTTGACTTACCTAACTAGCTTTAAAACGAGTATGTAAATTACAGGTATATTCTTTGACTTACCAAACTACCTTTAAAACGAGTAAGTAAATCACAGGTATGTTGTTTGGCTTACCTAACTAGCTTTAAAACGAGTATGTAAATTACAGGTATATTCTTTGACTTACCTAACTTTAAAACGAGCGTGTAAATTACAGGTATATTCTTTGACTTACCAAACTACCTTTAAAACGAGTAAGTAAATCACAGGTATGTTGTTGGCTTATCTAACTAACTTTAAAACAACATGTAAGTTACAGGTATATTCCTTGGCTTACCTAACTAGCTTTAAAACGAGCATGTAAATTACAGGTATATTCTTTGGATTACCTGAGACTTTGAAACGAGTATGTAAATTACAGGTATGTTGTTTGGCTTACCTAACTAGATTTAAAACAAGTAAATTACAAATATATTCTTTGACTTACCTAACTAGCTTTAAAACGAGCTTGTAAATTACAGGTATGTTGTTTGGCTTACCTAACTAGCTTTAAAACAATAAATTACAGGTATATTCTTTGACTTACCTAACTAACTTTAAAACAAGTAAATTACAGGTATGTTGTTTGACTTACCTAACTAGCTTTAAAACAAGTAAATTACAGGTATATTCTTTGACTTACCTAACTAGCTTTAAAACAAGTAAATTACAGGTATGTTGTTTGACTTACCTAACTAGCTTTAAAACAAGTAAATTACAGGTATATTCTTTGACTTACCTAACTAGCTTTAAAACAAGTAAATTACAGGTATATTCTTTGACTTACCTAACTTTAAAACCAGCGTGTAAATTACAAGTATGTTGTTTGGCTTATCTAACTAGCTTTAAACGAGCTTGTAGATTACAGGTGTGTTGTTTGGCTTATCTAACTAGTTTTAAACGAGCTTGTAAATTACAGGTATGTTGTTTGGCTTACCTGACTAGCTTTAAAACGAGCATGTAAATTACAGGTATATTCTTTGACTGACCTAACTAACTTTAAAACGAGCATATAAATTACAGGTATGTTGTTTGGCTTACCTGAGTAGCTTTAAAACGAATATGTAAATTACAGGTGTGTTTCCTCGCATACTTTACTGACTTAAAAACGAACATATACGTGTAAATTACAGACATGTTTGCCAGCTTCATGCTCTGATAAACACTTCAGATCTCTCCCTGTCTCTCTCTCTCTCTCCTTGTCATTCTTTCTCCCTGGCTCCCCTCTTACTCTCTTTAAGCCTTCACGGCCAGCTGGTTTTGAAATGAACTTTTCCTGTTTGCCTGTCGTGTCCTGCTGTTTGGTGTGATACTGTGAATATCCTTGCCACACCAAACGGAGCTGGATTACTTCTATTTTAGTCTGATGCTGTACAACATTGCTAGTTTGTTGTTGTTGTTGTTGCTGTTGTGTTGTTGTTGTTGTTGTTTGTTGTTTTTGTTGTTGTTTTTGTTGTTGTTTTTGTTTGTTGTTGTTTTTGTTGTTTGTTGTTGCTGTTTGTTGTTGTTTGTTGTTGTTGTTTTTAGGATCATCGCACTCAGAAAGGTTACCTTTGTGCTCACCTTTTTTTTTCGTCCCGTTTTCTGTACCACCTTAATGGCCACAGAAGCTGGCACAGTTTTTTTTGTTTTTTTTTCATTTTTACAATGCCATGATGATGATAGCGATGAGGATGATAATCATGATGCTATGGAGTTCCATTTAGGATTGCGACTGCGTGACAGGGCTGTGCTCTACCGCTTAATATCATGATATATCCTGGCGTCAACCAGGCCCGAGAGGTACAGACACCTGCAGTGCTGGTCGGAAGATTTGAGAAACACCC
>JAPXFY010000023.1:25506672-25514172 GCA_030674185.1 Monoplex corrugatus | reverse complement strand
TACAACTTTAACTATATTTGTGGGAAAACTTGTTTTTTAACTTTTTTATTCGTTGTTTGTTTGTTTGTTTGTTTGTTTGTTTGTTTGTTTGTTTGTTTCACAGCAAACAGACATCCAACATACAATGTGGCGACGAAGAGTGACAGCAAAACAAAACAAACTTTTTACACAAAATGAAAAGAAAACGTTGACACATGAACTCTGCACAATACATTTGTGGGAAAATTATTTGAAATCTTAAGTATTATTGGAAGGGGGCGGGTAAGGCGGGCGGAGGGGAAGGGATTGCTGATGTAAAACATACGGCGGCGTAAGACTTGAAAGGTTTGTAATTAAATTGAACAAATACGTGAGCGCCCATGGCCATGTCTGTGTCATAGTTTGACGTATCGTGTGACGGTCTGGTTGACATAGGTGACTAATCTTTCACTGAAAAGTTTTCAGTAGACATTACAGGTCTGTTATTTCCCAGCTCTTGGTGTCACGTATTCGTGATGTACAGGTCTGACAGGTTGTAGAAGTGAACGTCATATAGGGGCTGACATTAACCCTTTCACCCCCGCGCCTTATCCGTCAGCTGCAGAAACTTAACCCTTTCACTTTCTCATTCTATCCACAAGCTTCCCTGTCTACTTGCATCCTGCATTGTCAACCATGCTAGCAAAGCAAAAACTTAACCCTTTGACTCCTGCACCCTGTTCACCAGCATCCTGTATTGTCAACAATGCTAGCAAAGTAAAAACTTAACATTTCGATTCCTTCACCCTATCTTTCACCTTTCTGCAGGAAGCTGGTGAATAGGGTGAGAGAGTGAAAGGGTTAATTTTTTTGTTTTGCTGTCATGGCTGACAATGCGGGATACTGCCTGGTAGGATGAAGGTGTCAAAAGGGTTAACTCCTTGTCGTTCACGTTTACTAATACCGTCTCTTCAGACTTGTCATTCAATTTGACTGTTACCCAACTCCCTGTGAAATGGACCTTTACACTGTTACGGTGTTTAGTTTTCTCCTCCATTTGTAAGCTCCATGGCAGACGACAAGAACTGGACAAAACGACCACCACGTCATGACCAGACGGGTTTAGTTACTGGCAGGCGAACGTCTGAACCATTCTGTCAGTCTTCTCCACCCAGCAGTTTTATTCCTCTTTCTTCAGTTCTTTGCTTTCTGTCCCGCCTCTCTCATTCTCTCTTCTTTGTCTCTCTTTCTGTTCTTTGTCTCTCTTTCTGTTCTTTGTCTCTCTTTCTGTCTCCCTCCTGTTTGTTCCTTCTCACTCTGTTATTCTCTCTTTCTGTTCTTTCTTGGTTTTTTGTTTGTATGTGTGTGTGTGTGTGTGTTTTATTCGTCCTGTGTTTTCTTTGTGTTACTTGTTTCTTCGCAGATAAGGATTTAAATCTTTAAACTTCAGATCTTGAAATCCACGATTTTATTTCAGCAAGTCAACTTCTCTAACTAGAAGAGGGCAGAAGGAAATGTTTAGCAGGCTTTACATTCTGGCCTCGTCTTTGATTACTGCAAGGCAAGACGTTGAGGATTTGAACTGTCCATGCGGTTTGCAGTAACGAGTTCTTTTCCATCTGACACATGCAGGATGGGGTATACAGCTGATTGAGTTCATGGCCTTCCTGATGTTTGCAACCGGTGTTGGTATAAGGGTCACTGGCCGAGGTGAACGTTTTACCATTAATTTATTTGTGTCTTCCACTCGCCCCCCACCCCCTTCCCCCTGTCCCATTTTCTGTGCCACCTTAATGGCCACAAAAGCTTGGACATTTTTTTACTTTTCTGTGACGATGATGAAGATAATGGGATGATGATTATGATGTTATGGAGTTCCATCTAGGACTGAGACTGCGTAATAAGGCTGTACTCTATGCTTACTTTCATAAATATCCTGACGTCAGTTAGGCCCGAGAGATACAGACACATGCGATGTTTGTCTAGAAAGTTGAGCAAAACCTTCAATGACGCATCTGTGAAGTCAACGAGACACGAGTCTGTGGTCCCAGTCTTTTCAATAAGCCCATAGCACGCTTAGCTTTGGGTAGGAGCCGGTTGGCGGCCGAAAAATCCCACGATTATTTTGACAGAACTCGAACCCACAACCTTCCTGTCGGTAGTCCATTGCGCTGGCCACGGCGAAAAGTAGATACAGTTTTCTGTCAAAGAACAACATTTTGAAACATTTTACAGGACTTAAGTATAACGACAACAAGTCAAAGTTGACATGGGACACGATCTTTGGGAATCCTGACAATTTTCAAACCACTGGCCAATTCAACTAGAAGTCCTAACATAAAGCTTTGGGAATATAGACAGAATCTTAAAATCATTCGCCAATTTAACTAGAAGTCCTAACCTGCAGCTTTGGGAATCTAGACAGAATCTTCAAACCACAGGCCAATTCAACAAGAACTCCAAACCTAAAGCTTTGGGAAGCTACACAGAATCTTTAAAACCACTGGCCAATTCAACTAGAAGTCCCAAAGTAAAGTTTTGAGAATCTGGACAGAATCTTAAAACCACTGGCCATTTCAATTGGAAGTCCAAACCTAAAACTTTGGGAATCTAGACAGAATCTTAAAACCACTGGTCAATTCAACTAGAAGTCCAAAACTAAAGCTTTGAGAATCTAGACAGAATCTTTAAACCATTGGTCAATTTAACTAGAACTCCAAACCTAAAATCTTGGGAATTTAGACAAAATCTTAAAACCATTGGCCAATTCAACTAGAAGTCCAGAACTGAAGCTTTGGGTATCACGTCATGTTTTTGTGTCATAGTTTGTCACACGATGTCACGTTTTACATCGAACATGCATTTTCGTGTTCTCTCTGATTTTCAACTTCTTCCTCCTCCGCTTTTTTCCCCTTGCTGTATCCTGCACAAAGACCCACTATTGGACGAAGCAGCAGGGAAGTTTCAGTCTTTTTCTCTTGATTTTGTATTGAGTGTTTGTTTGTGATCTTACATTCACGCTTGACAAAGGCCAGTTGGCCGAAAATTTCCGCCTGTCTTGTCTTGTATTAAGTACGCGTTCTGATTCTCTTTTCGTGTTTTTCTGGTTCCTAAAGCTTTGAGAATTTAGACAGAATCTTCAAACGATTGCCGAATTTAACTACAACACCAAAACCACAAAGTAGAGCTATGACCAGCATTTGAAGGCGGAAGAAAAAAAGGGCGTGACGGTTTTCCCAACGAACAAAACAGCTATAGTAGCCAACAGTGCGGAACACACCAACATGTTGGGAAAAAGTCAGTCAGGCATATCGTGTCTGTGTTGAAGTGGACAGGTCATTTTACTCCATAGACATAACATGGGATAGGTGACTTCCCACTGTAGACATCACCATAGGACACCACACCTTAGACATCACCATAGGACACCACACCATAGACATCACCATAGGACACCACACCATAGACATCACTATAGGACACCACACCTTAGACATCACTATAGGACACCACACCTTAGACATCACCATAGGACACCACACCTTGGACATCACCATAGAACACCACACCATAGACATCACCATAGGACACCACACCTTAGACATCACTATAGGACACCACACCTTAGACATCACCATAGGACACCACACCATAGACATCACCATAGGACACCACACCATAGACATCACTATAGGACACCACACCTTAGACATCACTATAGGACACCACACCTTAGACATCACCATAGGACACCACACCTTGGACATCACCATAGAACACCACACCATAGACATCACCATAGGACACCACACCTTAGACATCACTATAGGACACCACACCTTAGACATCACCATAGGACACCACACCATAGACATCACCATAGGACACCACACCATAGACATCACCATAGGACAGGTCACTTCACACCATAGACATCACTATAGGACACCACACCTTAGACATCACTATAGGACAGGTCACTTCACACCTTAGACATCACTATAGGACACCACACCTTAGACATCACCATAGGACACCACACCATAGACATCACCATAGGACAGGTCACTTCACACCTTAGACATCACTATAGGACACCACACCTTAGACATCACTATAGGACACCACACCTTAGACATCACCATAGGACACCACACCATAGACATCACCATAGGACACCACACCATAGACATCACCATAGGACAGGTCACTTCACACCATAGACATCACCACAGGACACCACACCATAGACATCACTATAGGACAGGTCACTTCACACCATAGACATCACCATGGGACAGACGACTATCACTGGTCACAGCTGTTAACAAGAAACACCTGAGGGTGCGGATAGGACCCAGAACACCAATGCCTCACCTCTCTCCAGACTATCATCTACCAAGCTCCCAACGCCACTCGACAGTCATTTCATCAAGCAAAAACAAGGGAGAGAAGGGAGGCTGTCCACGCCGACGCGTTGCGTAACCCATTCGGACCCAGTCATCAGTTACCTTGTTTACAAACCGAACGGCAAGATGGGGAGATGACAAACCTCGGGACATAGCCACACAACGCGCACCAACCAGGTCCAGCCCAGCCTCTGGACCAAGACAAAATGGAAGACGCTCTCTTGCCTTACTCTGGGGGTCTTCATCTCTCTTCTGGGCAGCCCGCCCTGCCACCAGCTCTCATAGATGCCAGCTCCTTTCCCCTACAAAACAAGACAGGCTCAATTTTATGACCAGTCGGCCTCTGTTAAAAGCATACAAAAATCAGCAAAGAGTAAATACACAAAACTTTATGGGAAAAAAAAACAGCCACACGAAAACGACGTAATACAAATACAATGCAGTCATTAGAGCAATACAAAAAATCGTGCTCTTAACGAAGACCAGTTGGCCGAAATTACGGGCCTGTCTTGTTTTTTCTTTTCTTTTTTTGTGTGTATGTGTGTGTTGTGTGTGTGTGTGTGTGTGTGTGTGTGTGTGTGTGTGTGTGTGTGTGTGTGTGTGTGTGTGTGTGTGTTGTGTGTGTGTGTGTGTGTGTGTGTTGTGTGTGTATGTGTGTGTGTGTGTGTGTGTGTGTGTGTGTGTGTGGTCATCTTCTTCATCATTATCATCATGTGCCCTGCCTCATGGCGTTCCTGCAAGTCTGTCCAATATTTTCTCCCCGAGTCTACCCGGTGCTCTCTTTCCCTCCAGCTTTCTTGTTGTGACCAGGTGCTCTAATTCCCATTTCCGTATAAAATGGCCTATAAATTTTGCTTGTCTTTTCCTAATCTTCTTTATCTTCTTGTGTCTGCCTCCATCAAGACTGTCTCGTTTGTTTTGTTTGCTGTGCATAGAACTTTCAATATTCTTCTTAGAAACCACATCTCGGCTGCCTCAGTCTTGTTCTGGCTTTGCAATCTTCACCATAGTAATGTAAAAATTGTCTCAGCGTTTGAGGGCCTTCAAGGTGGAATACAAAACGGGACAAGACAAAAAAGATCTTCATGAATTTATCTACAGCAGTGAGCCATGTTTTTGGTATACATTGGTTTGTGGTGGCTTGGTGCTGAAACTGGACAGTCAGCTGTCATTTGGACACTACCGGAATTTACATACTGATCCCTTTCTACCCTGTCTCTTCTAGAATTCACTGAATGCTTAGCCTTGTTCCTTTGCTATCTGTCATTTCTCTCTATCATTTTCTGCCTTGCTTGTCCATTTACCTGTATGCGTTCGATAAAGTCCACATACTTTCCATTGGGACTGATAATTGGGGACATGTATTAAGTGCATTTTTTTGAGACATGCGAAAGCAATTTTGCGGAAGTAATTTTAGGTAATTAAGACCCGTCTTTATATATGTTTTAGTGTCCTTAGTTATGTTTAAATTTTTATTCAGGTATTTTTTTCAAAACCCCTGTGCGGTGAATTGGACGGAGTGGTCAACGCCAGGGGCATGTCCTTAGATTATGTGCGCAAATGCATTTATATGTGTACTTAATTTACAGCCCTGATATGGCTCTACGCGGTTGGCTGGGTGTCAAACAGAAGTAACAATAGCAATAAGTCACTAACTAGACTGAAGAGGGCAGTCCTTTTGTTTGATGTCTATCATGAAACTGTCTTGAAGTAAACGGAGGCAATCAGCCATGTTTACTGTATACACAACGTGTGTTGACTTGGTACTACAGATCCCTTAGTTTCAACTGGACGTTGTTGCAATTAACATACTAATCCCTTTCTACTGTATTGTTTCTTCCAGAATTTTCTCAATTATGACGGGGCGCCATAGTCTAATAGTTAAACGTGAAACTTCCGATCGGAAAATCCTGGGTTCCACCCCCCAGACACATCCACCTGGGGGTAAAGGATGGAGATTTTTCTGATCTCCAGGTCAATATTTGTACGGACCTGCCAATCCCTAAAATCTCATCGTGTGTATACGCATCGTCATCATCATGTGTCCTGCCTCATGGCGTTGGCGATCACGGCCCTCCATATGTATCTATCCCTTGTTGCCAGAAGCACACCTTCTACTCTCTCTGTCCTCAGCTACTCTGCAAGTCCGTTCAATATTTTTCCCTGGGTCTACCTGGTGTTCTCTTTCCCTCTTTGTATGTATACGCATGAAGAATATCAAATATGCACGTTAAAGATCCTGTAAGTCATGTAAGCCCGGCTTATGAAAACACAATAACACTCAGCTAGGAAAGAACAGCAAGTTTGTAAAAAAAATAGCTTTTAGCTCTTACTGAGCAAGGTTGAAGTTGGTGGTCCTTTTGATGTGCGTGTATGATTATGATTGAAGCGTCTGAAATCCAACGGATTAAGGTCTCCAAAACAAGTGTGACTGCCCGCGTTCAAACGAACAGGGACCAGAAAAATACGAAAAAAGAATACGAACGCGTATTTAATACAACAAGACAAGACATGCGCAAATTTTCAGCCAACAGGCCTTTGTCAAGCGTAAGATCACAAACAAACAGACAAACACCAGATACATATATTAGGAGAAAAAGACACTGGACGGAGCAGCAGGGAAGTTTCAGTCTTTTTCTCCTAATTTTTGTATCTGATGTTTGTTTGGTAGAAATTTTGCGCCTGTCTTGTCTTGTATTGAATACGCGTTCTTATTCTTTTTTTTGGCTTAAGGTCTGTTGTGCTAGCGGACAACGCTGGACTTTACTTACATGTACACTGATCCCTTTCTGCCCCAATTCTTCTAGAATTATCGCAACACTAAGCGACTGTACAAAGCTAAAGTAGGCAGTCCTTTTGTTGGGTGTCTACGAATAAACTTTCAGAAACTCGGGAAAGGCAATCGTCTGTGTTTACTGCACACAGAGGTAATGTGATGTCTTTGTACTTTAAGTTCTTTGTCGTCAGCTTGATGGTTCTAGAGAGAACCGAAAAGAGCATCGGTATTTCACAATGCTACTAACATTTTCAAGGCTTCTTTGGGCAGTGTTTATAGCTAGTCCTCGTATACTCTGAGACTTCAAAACCCGCAGAACAGAACAACAGATGGTTCTTTTGATAGAGCCGTGGACTC
>JAPXFY010000023.1:25494172-25496672 GCA_030674185.1 Monoplex corrugatus | reverse complement strand
AAACCTTCTCTTGATCCAGATATTCTCAAAAACTACCGGCCTGTCTCCAATCTCCCCTTTCTTTCCAAGGTAACTGAAAAAATTATTTTACACCAACTTCTAGAACATCTTGAATCAAATCATTTATTATATCCCAATCAGTCAGCATATAGATCAGGACATAGCACTGAAACTGCTTTATTGAAAATTGTGAACGATCTTCTGACATCCCTTGATGATGGTGACATTTCTCTTCTCTCTCTCTTAGATTTGTCTGCTGCCTTCGACACTATAGACCATGAGATACTGCTTTGGCGCCTCCACAACTGCTACGGAATTTCTGGCTCCGCTCTCTCCTGGTTTCAGTCATATCTCTCTGACCGCACACAGACTGTATCTGTAAATGGCTTGCCTTCACCTCCCTCAGCCCTCAGATATGGCGTTCCTCAAGGATCCGTCCTGGGTCCAGTTCTCTTTGTTTTATACTCAGCCTCTCGCAAATATTATTCTCCGCCATTCTGTATCACATCATAGCTTCTCAGATGACAATCAAATTTACAATTCTGGTCCCATCTCTAATGTAAACAACATCGTACAAACCACTAAAGCCTGCATTTCCGACGTGAAAGACTGGATGACTTGTAACAAATTACAACTAAACCAAGACAAAACTGAAATGATTTTCATTACTCCTAAAAAACTTCTCAACTGTGACTTAATTCCATCTTCCATATCACTGAATGGGACAGACATCACCCTCTCCCAAAAAGTTAAGAATCTAGGTGTCACCATCGACAACACTCTTAACTTTCAGCAGCATGTCTCAAACATCTGTCGTGTCTGTTACCTTGAACTTCGTAGAATAGGTTCCACCTGTCATCTCCTTACTCTCGAAGCTACTAAAATATTAGTTTGTGCTTTCGTTCTTTCTCGTCTTGACTATTGTAATTCCCTTCTGTCTGGTTCCCCAAAACAGCTCCTTGACAAACTTCAGAAAGTACAGAACCATGCCGCTCGGCTAGTATTTCGGTCTTCCAAATTTCAGCATGTCTCTCCTCTTCTCCAAGACTTGCATTGGTTACCTGTGTTGAAAAGGATCCAACATAAAATTGCTGTTCAGTGCTTCAGATACTTCTACAATTCTATTCCCTCTTACCTGTCTGAATATCTTCAACTATACGTTCCATCTCGTCATCTTCGTACCTCAGCCGATACCCGCTTATTTCGAATCCCAACTTTTCGAACAAAATCATATGGTGAGCGATCCTTTTCTTTTCAAGCCCCTTCCTCATGGAATTCACTTCCCTACCCGCTGAGGCACAAAACAAGTCTTCAGTCATTTAAATCTGGCTTGAAAACGCATCTCTTTCCTCTCTGAAATTTATTAACCTAAAAGAGCTATGCTGTCTGCGCGCTAGCGTGCTTCTGTGTATGTTATTGCTGTGCGCCTATAGATATGTCTCGGGGTGGGAGGAGGATATGTGTGTGTGTGCCAGAGAGTAGGTACTAATATTTGATATTATTAACGGTGTGTATGTGCTTGTGGGATGGAGTGACAGAGGTCCGCCATGTATGATGAAAATTATATTTAGGCCTATGTTTCTATGTTCGATGTAATGTGTATTGTACAGTTTGTAAGCGCTTAGGGCTTTCCAGAAAGATTAGGCGCTCTAAATGCCCTTAATAATAATAATAATAATAATAATATCACTCGTAGCGAAAAGACTTTAAATCAAAGAACGAACCGACACATTCACACCTGTAGACAAGACAAAAATTCAACAACAAAAAGTAAGAATAACAAACCGATACGTTACGCATACAAGAAAACCACGCAAAGCATAGATCCAAAATACACCAAACATTATTCCAAATATTACTGAAGACCTCAAGCTATATAGGGAGTCAGCTTGTGGCAAAATAATCAAAGTGTTGATTGTGGCCACACAACAGAAGAACAGAAGAAGAATAGAACTTCAATCAACACTTCTTCATGGCTTCCAGCAGAAATCAACAAGAAGAGATTGTAAAAGCCTCTGATATAAGCACGATTTATATCTTGAAATTGCAAAAGCCTCAAGGGTAGGTAAGGTCGACGGGCGAAGATTGCTGTCCATAAACCTGAGGTTGTAGTGAGTGAGGTGGTAGAGACTTCAACTTTTTGTCAAGGCCAGTGTTATGAGTATGGTGCTTTTATTTAATTTCCCTCCCTTTTTTTTTTTTTTTTTTTTTTTTAATATTCCTGGATAGGTGCACGTTTATAGTTGTGTTGACTGGAAACATGTGTTCAGTACAGAGCGTGGTTCGGCAGCGTGTACAAAAGATAACAAGAAAAACAACAGCAATGACAATAATCGTAATAATGGGATGAACAATTAGAATTATGATAATGATGGTTATTATATCATCATCGTCATCATTGTCATCAGCAACAACAACAGCAAGAACGATAGTAATGAAAAATAATAAGAAGAATTACAGTAATAATAGTAATAAGAGTAATAATAATATTAATACTAAA
>JAPXFY010000023.1:25481672-25484172 GCA_030674185.1 Monoplex corrugatus | reverse complement strand
GGGGGGGGGTCAAGCATTGTGTTGTGCGCAATTGTCTTCTCTTGGTTTGGTTACTTTGAGGGGATAGGCTGGCACACTTTGCTCTCGGTTGAAGTCTACATTAGCCACACTCAAAACACATATTTGCAGTCTACGTATCTGCGTTGTTGTTAATTAAAGTCTACATTAGCCACACGCGAAATACAGAATTTTAGCCTTCAGATCTGCGTTGTTGTTGATTGAAGTCTACCTTAGCCCCACACGAAACACAGAGTTGTACTCTACACATCTGCTTTGTTGTTGATTGAAGTCTACATTAGCCACACACGATACAAAGAGTTGTAGTCTACATATCTGCGTTGTTGTTGATTGAAGTCTACATTAGTCACACACGATACAAAGAGTTGTAGTCTACATATCTGCTTTGTTGTTGATTGAAGTCTATATTAGTTACACACGAAATACAGAATTTTAGCCTTCAGATCTGCGTTGTTGTTGTTTGAAGTCTACCTTAGCCCCACGCGAAACACAGATGTGTAGTCTACACATCTGCGTTGTTGTTGATTAAAGTCTACATTAGCCACACACGATACACAGAATTGTAGTCTACACATCTGCGTTGCTGTTGATTGAAGGCTACATTAGACACACAGGAAACGCAAAATTGTAGCCTACATATCTGCGTTGCTGTTGATTAAAGTCTACACTAGCTACACACGAAACACAGAATTGTAGCCTACATATCTGCGTTGCTGTTGATTTAAGCCTACAGTAGCCACACAAGAAACACATACTTGTAGTCTACACAATCTGCGTTGCTGCTGAAGTCTACGTTGAAGTCTACATTGACTACGCACGAAACACAGACATATCTGCGTACATGCTCTCATACCAACACACAGACACACTGGCGTTTGTGCACACACGTAGATACTAATACATTCCTTTCTGGTTGGCAAGGTATACAAAAAGTATGAATACGATTTAATATTTCTGTTCATTTATTTGTTGTTTTTTTGTTCGTTTTTTGTAGAGGTTTTTAGTGTGTTTTTGCCTTGTTTTGATTGAGCTGTTGTTGTTTGGTATTGTTTGTTTATTTAGTTGGTTGGCTGGTTGGTTGGTTGGCTGGCTGGCTGGCTGGTTGGCTGGATGTTTGGTTGGTTGGTTGGTTGATTGGTTCGTTCGTTCGTTCGTTCGTTCGTTCGTTCGTTCGTTTGTTTTTCATAATCGATTTACCTGGCAGCGAGTGTTGCCGAAGTGCAATGACACCCATTATATTTCTCTTCTGTATGCGTGTACTGTTGTTTAACAATGAAAGTGGAATTTTTTAACATAAATTAGTCAAGGACAAGCCCTTTGTTACCACTGAACGATGTGGGGCTTGCTAAAAACTGTGTGTGATGAAATCTTTCAGAGGCTGTTGTTTCAAAACTCTGCCTGTGGGGAAGGCAGCTGTGTCATTTCAAACTGCTACATTTCCATTTTTATTGCATTATGAAATTCTGTTATATATTCCACACCTTTTTGCATTATGACATTCATTTACATATCCCACATCTTTTTGCATTGTGACATTCATTTACATATTCCACATCTTTTTGCATTATGACATTCATTTACATATTCGACATCTTTTTGCATTATGGCATTCAGTTATGTATCAAAATGATCAGATAATTATGTATATATTTCTACTATACACCACCTCACCTCTCACCGGGCGTCACCGGGTTCACTGTTAGCCGCTGCACTCTGTGACACAGCCACTCTCCTCCCAATGGTTCTGTCTTGATTTTTGTGGACAATCTCTTGAATATTTAGGCCACTGATGTTGATATTTCAAAATACCCTGAACTCGAATTAGTATTGATAGTAATAATAATGATAACGATGGCATGTATTTATACAGCGCCTTATTGAAACACATTCTGTCACACACACTCACAGTCACAGAACTATTCTCAATCATATAATGGTCATAGAAACAGGTTCATCATCATCATCAGGTGCCCTGCCTCATAGCGTTGGCGATCATGGACTTCCAACCATCTCTATCTCTCGTTGCCCCTAGCATCTCCCCCACTCTCCTCATCCCCAGCCACTCTGCAAGTCCGTCCAGCATTCTCTCCCTGGGTCTACCTGGGTCTCCAAATCCCCCATCCTCATAAAATGGCCTGTAAATGTTGCTTGTCTTTTCCTAATCTTCTTTATGAGTGATCTACTTGTGTCTGCCTCCATCAAGACTGTCTCGTTTGTTTTCTTTGCTGTCCATGGAACTCTCAATATTCTTCTTAGAAACGACATCTCGGCTGCTTCAATCTTGCTCTGGCTTTGCTTGCTGACTGTCCACGCCTCGCATCCGTACAACAGTATTGGTTCTATATAACATTCAAGGACTCTCTCCCTGATGTTAATTGATAGGCATTTGTTGGTAAGAATGCTTGTCATCTTCTTGAATGCTGTTTTGGCTTGGCCGATTCTGCCAGCTATTTCCGATGTACATCTGCCGTCTGATGAAATG
>JAPXFY010000023.1:25459172-25471672 GCA_030674185.1 Monoplex corrugatus | reverse complement strand
TGTGTCTCTGCCTGCCTGCCTGTTTGTGTCTGCCTGTGTGTCTTGTGCTGTCTGCCTGTTTGTGTCTCTGCCTGCTGTCTGCCTCTGCCTGTTTGTGTCTCTGCCTGTGTTTGTGTGTCTGCCTGTTTGTGTGTCTGCCTGTTGTGTCTCTGCCTGTTTGTGTCTCTGCCTGTTTGTGTCTGCCTGTTTGTGTCTCTGCCTGTTTGTGTCTCTGCCTGCCTGCCTGTTTGTGTCCTGCCTGCCTCTGTTTGTGTCTCTGCCTGTTTGTGTCTCTGCCTGTTGTGTCTGCTGCCTGCTTTTGTGTCTCTGCCTGTTTGTGTCTCTGCCTGTTTGTGTCTCTGCCTGCTCCTGTTTGTGTCTCTGCTTTTGTGTCTGCCTGTTTGTGTCTCTCCCTTTGGTCTGCCTGTTTGTGTGTCTGCCTGTTTGTGTGTCTGCCTGTTTTGTGTCTGCCTGTTTGTGTGTCTGCCTGTTTGTGTGTCTGCCTGTTTGTGTCTGCCTGTTGTGTTCTGCCTGTTTGTGTGTCTGCCTGTTGTGTCTCTGCCTGTTTGTGTCTCTGCCTGTTTGTATCTCTGCCTGTTTGTGTGTCTGCCTGTTTGTGTCTCTGCTGTTTGTGTCTCTGCCGTTTGTGTTCGCCTGCCTGCCTGTTTGTGTCTCTGCCTGCCTGTGTGTCTGTCTATCTGTCTTCTGTTTCCTGCCTGCCTGCTCTGCTGCCTCCTGTTGTCTGCCCTGTCTGTTGTCTGTCCTGTCTGCCTGCTGTCTGCCTGTCGCCTTTTGTCCTGCTGTTGTCTGCTGCCTGCTGCCTGCTTACCTGTGTCTCTGTCTGTCTGTTTCCTGCTTCTTGTGGTTTCTCCTTCTGTAGATCTTTACCATTTTTTTCCAGAGTATTTGGACTGTTGAGGGATGTCAAAAAAAAAAAACCCAATAAATTTGAAAGTAAAGCTTCAAGGTTAAGGTCGAACGAACAAGAACAAAAATGGTGCCCAAAATTAGCCATTTTGAAAATCAAAGCACTTTCTCAAGACTCTGACTCTACTTAAAATCTCTTGTCACTGTTTGTAACAGTCTATCATTGTCCTCATTGTTCATCTACTTTTTCTTTCTTTCACTGAAGCTTCGTCAAGGTCACGGTGACAGTAGAGAGTACAAAATCTAGATTTTCTGTAATCGTTTTTGTATGGAAAAAGAGTTTGTTGCAATGGTTTGACCATAAAGGGAGATTGTTGCGATGGTTTGACCATTTTCATCTGAAGTTCTTACTACGTAGTTTTCTGGTTGCTACTTGTTTGAATGCTGTGTTAAGTTATTCATTCATTGAGAGCTTGTGTGTGTTCATTATGTGCTCCTGTGGTGTAGTGTATAGCTATGGTATAGTTTTGTTATGTGTGTGTTCATTATGTGTTCCTGTGGTGTAGTGTATAGCTATAGTATAGTTTTTGTCATTTGTGTTCATTATGTGTTCCTGTGGTGTAGTGTATAGCTATGGTATAGTTTTGTCATGTGTGTTTGTTCATTATGTGTTCCTGTGTGTAGTTATAGCTATGTATAGTTTTTGTTATGTGTGTGTTCATTATGTGTTCCTGTGGTGTAGTGTATAGCTATGGTATAGTTTGTCATGTGTGTTTGTTCATTATGTGTTCCTGTGGTGTAGTGTATAGCTTGGTATAGTTTTGTCATGTGTGTCTGTTCATTATGTGTTCCTGTGGTGTAGTGTTATGCTATGGTATAGTTTTGTCATGTGTGTGTTCATTATGTGTTCCTGTGGTGTAGTGTATAGCTATGGTATAGTTTTGTCATGTGTGTTTCTTCATTATGTGTTCCTGAGGTGTAGTGTATAGCTATGGTATAGTTTTGTCATGGGGTGTTCATTATGTGTTCCTGTGGTGTAGTGTATAGCTATGATATAGTTTTGTCATGTGTGTTCATTATGTGTTCCTGTGGTGTAGTGTATAGCTATGGTATAGTTTTGTCATGTGTGTTCATTATGTGTTCCTGTGGTGTAGTGTATAGCTATGGTATAGTTTTGTCATGTGTGTTCATTATGTGTTCCTGTGGTGGTAGTGTATAGCTATGGTATAGTTTTGTCATGTGTGTTCATTATGTGTTCCTGTGGTGTAGTGTATAGCTATGGTATAGTTTTGTCATGTGTGTTCATTATGTGTTCCTGTGGTGTAGTGTATAGCTATGGTATAGTTTTGTCATGTGTGTTTCATTATGTGTTCCTGTGTGTAGTGTATAGCTATGGTATAGTTTTGTCATGTGTGTTGTTCATTATGTGTTCCTGAGTGTGTAGTGTATAGCTATGGTATAGTTTTGTCATGTGTGTTTCATTATGTGTTCCTGTGGTGTAGTGTATAGCTATGGTATAGTTTTGTCATGTGTGTGTTCATTATGTGTTCCTGTGGTGTAGTGTATAGCTATGGTATAGTTTTGTCATGTGTTTCATTATGTGTTCCTGTGGTGTAGTGTATAGCTATGGTATAGTTTTGTCATGTGTGTTCATTATGTGTTCCTGTGGTGTAGTGTATAGCTATGTATAGTTTTGTCATGTGTGTTCATTATGTGTTCCTGTGGTGTAGTGTATAGCTATGGTATAGTTTTGTCATGGTGTGTTCATTATGTGTTCCTGTGGTGTAGTGTATAGCTATGATATAGTTTTTGTCATGTGTGTTGTTCATTATGTGTTCCTGTGGTGTAGTGTATAGCTATGAGTATAGTTTTGTCATATGTGTGTTCATTATGTGTTCTCTGTGGTGTAGTGTATAGCTATGGTATAGTTTTGTCATGTGTGTTCATTATGTGTTCCTGTGGTGTAGTGTATAGCTATGTATAGTTTTGTCATGTGTGTTGTTCATTATGTGTTCCTGTGGTGTAGTGTATAGCTATGGTATAGTTTTGTCATGTGTGTGTTCATTATGTGTTCCTGTGGTGTAGTGTATAGTCTATGGTATAGTGTTGTATGTTGTGTGTGTTCATTATGTGTTCCTGTGGTGTAGTGTATAGATTATGGTATGTTGTTGTCATGTGTTGTATGTGTTCATTATGTGTTCCTGTTGGTGTAGTGTATAGCTATGGTATAGTGTTTGTTCATTTTTGTGGGGTGGTGTGTTCATTATGTGTTCCTGTGTGTTATGTTAATGTATGGTATAGTTTTTGTCAGGTGTGTTGAGACGTCTTTCTGTTCCTGAGGGTGTAACTACTGAAACATTCATGTTGTTGGTGTTGTTTGTTGTTATTGTTGTTCATTATGTTTCTGTTGTTGTAGTGTATAGCTATGGTATTGTTTTGTCTTGTTTTCTTATTGTTCTTGGTGTAGTGTATAGCTATGGTATAGTTTGTCATGTGTGTTTGTTCTATTATGTGTTCCTGTGGTGTAGTTATAGCTATGGTATAGTTTTGTCATGTGTGTTTGTTCATTATGTGTTCCTGTGTGTAGTGTATAGCTATGGTATAGTTTTGTCAGGTGTGTTCATTATGTGTTCCTGTGGTGTAGTGTATAGCTATGGTATAGTTTTGTCAGGTGTGTTCATTATGTGTTCCTGTGGTGTAGTGTATAGCTATGGTATAGTTTTGTCAGTGTGTTCATTATGTGTTCCTGTGGTGTAGTATATAGCTATGGTATAGTGTTTTGTCATGTGTGTTGTTCATTATGTGTTCCTGTGGTGTAGTGTATAGCTATGGTATAGTTTTGTCATGTGTGTTTTTCATGTTGTTCCTGTGGTGTAGTGTATAGCTATGGTATAGTTTTGTCATGTTGTGTTCATTATGTGTTCCTGTGGTGTAGTGTATAGCTATGGTATAGTTTTGTCATGTGTGTTCATTATGTGTTCCTGTGGTGTAGTGTATAGCTATGATATAGTTTTGTCATGTGTGTTCATTATGTGTTCCTGTGGTGTAGTGTATAGCTATGATATAGTTTTGTCATGTGTGTTCATTATGTGTTCCTGTGGTGTAGTGTATAGCTATGGTATAGTTTTGTCAGGTGTGTTCATTATGTGTTCCTGTGGTGTAGTGTATAGCTATGATATAGTTTTGTCATGTGTGTTCATTATGTGTTCCTGTGGTGTAGTGTATAGCTATGATATAGTTTTGTCATGTGTGTTCATTATGTGTTCCTGTGGTGTAGTGTATAGCTATGGTATAGTTTTGTCATGTGTGTTCATTATGTGTTCCTGTGGTGTAGTGTATAGCTATGATATAGTTTTGTCATGTGTGTTCATTATGTGTTCCAGTGGTGTAGTGTATAGCTATGGTATAGTTTTGTCATGTGTGTTCATTATGTGTTCCTGTGGTGTAGTGTATAGCTATGGTATAGTGTTGTCATGTGTGTGTGTTCATTATGTGTTCCTGTGGTGTAGTGTATAGCTATGGTATAGTGTTGTCATGTGTGTGTGTTCATTATGTGTTCCTGTGGTGTAGTGTATAGCTATGGTATAGTGTTGTCATGTGTGTGTGTTCATTATGTGTTCCTGTGTATAAGCTATGGTATAGTGTTGTCAGGTGTGTTGAGACGTCTTCTTTGAGAGGGTGACACTGAAACATTCATGTTGTTGGTGTTGTTGTTGTTATTGTTGTTGTTTTTGTTGTTGTTGTTCGTTGGTGTTGTTGTTGTTCTTCTTCTTCTTCTTGCTATTAGCACTATTACTACCACTACCAGTACTGATAGTACTCCTACTACTGATATTACTAATACTATTATTACTATAGACCATTTTATAGGAGGGGGATTTGGAGCACCTGGTCACAACGGGAAAGCTGGAGGGAAAGAGAGCACCAGGTAGACCCAGGGAGAGAATGCTGGACGGACTTGCAGAGTGGCTGGGGATTAGGAGGGTGGGGGAGATGCTAGGGGCAACGAGAGATAGAGATGGATGGAAGTCCATGGTCGCCAACGCCATGCGGCAGGGCACCTGATGATGATGATGATCATTACTACAGTTGCTACTACTATTACTACTACTGCTACTGCTATTACTGCCACTAGTACTATTGCTACTGCTATGCTGCTACTACTACTGCTACTGCTTCTGCTTCCACTACTACTTCTTATACTCCAATACTACCACTGCTGCTGTTGCTATACTACACTACTACTACTACACTACTACTACTGTTGCTACTGCTGCCATTATTACCACTACTACTGCTACTACCACTACTGCTGCTGCAATTGCTGCCACTACTACTGCTACTGACATTACTACTAATACTTCTACTATTACTGCTACTACTACTATTACTGATACTACTTTCACAACTACTGCTGCTGCTACTATTACTACTAACACTACTACTATTACAGATACTACTATTACTATACTACTACTATTACTGCTACTGCTGCCGCTGATGCTATTGTCTTATGTCATCTTTCTTATTCGTCCGTCTTCCCAAGAATTATGTCGTGTTGTGTGTTCAAACATTGACATTTCTGTGTGTCTTGTACCACTGTCGCTCTCCTCCTTCAACATCATTTTGCTATTATCTTGTTTGTTCATAATTGTCTCCCCTCTGTGTGTGTGTGTGTGTGTGTGTGTGTGTGTGTGTGTGTGTGTGTGTGTGTGTGTGTGTGTGTGTGTGTGTTTTGTGTGTGTGTTTCCTTCTTAAACATAATCTCGCTGTTATCCTATTTGTTCTAAATGTCTAACTGTGCGTGTGTATTTATGTGGATGTGTTTCTCTCTGTCTCTGTCCGTCTCTCTGTCTGTCCTGTCTGTCTGTCTCTCTCATTCTCTCTTTCTATCTCTCCCTCCCCCCCCTCTCTCTCTCTCTCTCCCTCCCTCCCTCTCTGTCTCTCTCTGCCTTTCTCCTTCAACAGCTTCCTGTTTGTTAATAATTCTCTACCTGTGTGTGTGTGACGTTATCCAAACATTTGTATTGCAAAAAGATAAGAAACCCACAACTGCTGTTTAAGTTGACCCTCATCTGGAAAGAGCGCTTGGTATTTGTTCCTGGTTTAAGCGGACGCCTGCACTGAGCTTCATCTTAAAACTGACTAAAGAGCACTTTGAACTTACAGATGACTATAGTTTTATTTCAAAATAAACTAAAAAGACAGATCTTTGAATTTTAAGCTGATTTTAGAATTATTTTGAAACTGCAAGGTATTTTTGATTTCTAGTTGTGTTTTTTGTTTGTTTTGTTTTTGTTTTGTTTTTGTTTGTTTGTTTTGTTTGTTTGCTTTTTATGTGTTTTTTTAAAACTGACTTTCATGTGCGAGTTCTTCTCCGTTGACGCATTTTATAAATTATGTGACCCTTGTGGTCGGTTGGGCAGTGTAAAAACTGGGTGGCGCCATGCTGTGGCGAGGAGCTTTCCTAGGAGAAAACGGCCTGCATTTCACACGGAAAAATTCCTTGTTACAAAGAAATGAAATAAAAAATAAATGGCTGAAAGATGGATGGATGGATGGATGGATGGGTTGTGACTGATAGATGGGTTGACTTGTGAATAGTGGATGGGTTGTTTTGTGAGTTGTGAATAATGGTTGGATGGATTGGTTGGTTGCGGATAATGTATGGGTTGGTCGTGAATATAGGTGAGTTGGTTGTGGATAATGGATGGATAAGTTGATTGGTTAGTTGTGAATGATGGATTGATGGTTGGGTTGGTTGTGAATAATGGATGGATTGGTTTGTTGGTTGTAAAGGATGGATGAATGGATGGGTTGGTTGTGAATGAGAAATTGGTGAGTTGATTGATTATGAAAATGGCTGGATGGTGTTGGTTGGGTGGTTTGTTTTGGTTTTGGTTTTGATTCAGGTTGGTGTGTTGTGTGTGTGTGTGGTGTGTGTGTGTGGTGTGTGTGTGTTGTGTGTGTGTGTATGTGTGTGTGTGTGTGTGTGTGTGTGTGTATGTGTGTGTGTGCTGTGTGTATGTGTGTGTATGTTGTGTGTGTATGTGTGTGTGTTGTGTGTGTATGTGTGTGTATGTGTGCGTATGTGTGTGTGTATGTGTGTGTATGTGTGTGTATGTGTGTGTGTATGTGTGTAGTGTGTATGTGGTGTATGTGTGGATGTATGTGGGGTGTGGTATGTGTGTGTATGTGTGTGTGTATGTATATGTGTGTATGTGTGTGTGGTATGTGTGTGTATGTGTGTGTGTATGTGTGTGTATGTGTGTGTGCGCGTGTGTATGTGTGTGTATGTTGTGTGTGTGTATGTGTGTGTGTGTATGTATGTGTGTGTGTGTGTTGCGGTGGGGTGGTTGTACCACCCTCCATCCCCCATCACCTATCACCCCTCCCACCCCCCTCTCCACCCCCAGTTCTCTTTCTTCCCCTTAATGCTGTCTAACCACACTGTATATGTTTCAGAAAGGATGGCCGAACCCGACACTGTGTCCAACTCCTCCTCCACCCTCTCCTCCACCACCTCCGACCTGCCTGACATCACCATCATGCCTGACGTCACCTCCACCCAAGACGTGGACACGGACAGCGATCTGCAGGCAGCGGCCGGCAGGCTGGACACTGTGCTGACGTTACAACCTGACGCCGACATCGCCACCACCCTCAACACCCAGGATTCCGATTCCGTGGGCGCCGCCTCCACTTCATCCTCCAGCGTGCGAGACGCTCAGGATCCTTCAGACGAGAGCGACGGGGAAAGCGCTATCACCACGTTGAGCTCGGAAAGCAGTGAGATCGCTACGCAGAACGGTCCCGATTCGACCAAAGAGAAGCCTAAGAAGAACGGGACAGAGAAAAACGACAAGTCGTCGAAGAGCGGTAGCGGCAAGAAGAGTAAGAATCCTCTCCGGCTACTGAAGAAGCTGACCAAGTCTGACAAAGGCAGCAAGACCAAGAAGAAGGAGGCGTTCTCAGAGTTTGAGCAGGTCCGCATCGACCGGCTGCCTCAGGTGTTCGTGGCCAAATACCTGGGTATGCGTGAGGTTCGGGGCTTTTGCGGGCTGCACCACGTGCGCAAGCCGGTGGACGAGATGGTGACGCAGGTGCAGAAGAGCCTGGAGAAGCAGGAGCAGGTGGAGCTGCCGCTGGTGTACGTGGTGGTGTCGCCCAAAGGGCTGGACGTGCGGGCCCACAAGATGAACAAGCAGACGGAAGGCGTGCCCTTGGGCATGGTGCCCATCGACTTCATCTCCTACGGCGTGCAGGACATCAAGTACTGGAGAGTGTTCACCTTCATCGTGGTCAAGGAGCTCTCCTCCAGGTCCAAGGTCACCGAATGTCACGCCTACCTCTGTGATTCCTCCCTCAACTCCCGCAAGATGGCGCTGTCCCTGGGCGCCTCCTTCAAGATCTACTCCCGAAGTTTGAAGAAGGAGGGCAAGTTCCACAACTTCCAGGTGGAGTTGAGGCCCCCTGACGAACTGGCTGAGGCCCTCACAGAGCAGGACTGCGACGCATGAGAGGAAGCGAACGTTCAGGAAACACAACAACGGTCTGAATGAGAGGCTGGTGTAGGGAGGACACTTCACCACTGCATGGTGTGATATGTTTCAGAGGGAAAGACATTCTACAGAATCTAAAGGAACTCATGGCTGTCTGTTGAACTGGGTGAAGCTCTCACAGAAAAGGACTGTGTGATAGTAGTTAAGCGAACAGTGATGAAATACTGAAAGTGCCTGAATGAGAGAGTGTTGTAAAAGAACAGTTTATCAGTGCCAGAATGGGTCAGTGTAAAGGCACAGTGTCTGAATGAGTGATGTAGGAGAACAGTTTATCAGTGCCAGAATGGATCAGAGTAAAAGCATTCTACGAAATCCTCAGCAACCCTCGACCTCCTGATGAACTGGCTGAGTCTGTCACAAGATTAAGACAGGGCTATGATGCGTGAGTGAGTGTGACAAAACAGCTGTGACGAACATCTGCAGCATTTCGTGGATGAGAGATCGTCGTCCAAAGAAACAGCTCACCAGTTCACCAGAAGATCAGAATACAGGAAACACATATGTTATCATTTCATGTTGATCCAGGGAATATGTCATGAACTGGCTCGTGCTCTTACAGAACCAGACTGTAGCGCATGATTAGGACAGCACAAAACACCTCAACAGTGTAAAGACGAGAGATGGGAGACTTCTGTATGGGAACAGTTCGTCGCTGATTGCGCGGAGTAAAAGAAGGATTTCATGTTATCCATCAAAGAACATTTATAACACCTCAACCACTTGATGTCACGTTCTTCAGCTTCCAGATCGTCACATGCCTTTCTGATGAACTGGATGACGTTCCTACATAACCGTACCGTGTATCGCCTGAAATATGTCACAAACCGTACAAATGCCAAACATTTCAACATTCTTGGATTGAGGTCATTTTGTCCCGTAAACTTGAGGGTGTAGGGGAGGGGGGGAGTGAGGTGGTCTGGATGTCACGTTTCTCGAGGCCAGCATTATGAGGACGGGTAATGCCCGTTTGCTCTCCGTCGCTACTTTTGCCATCCCTGACCCTGATCAGGGACAGGCACCCTTTCACAGCTGGGTGGATTGTAGGCTTCATGCATAAAGTTTCTTTCGACACTCGTGCAGTCAGATGGGAAGATGGGAACTCTCAACCTCATCGCTGAACGAACCAGCTGAATGTCTCACTGGACATACTGTTTTGTTTGTTTGTTTGTTTGTTTGTTTGTTGTTGTTTGTTTGTTTGTTTGCAGTCAGATGGAAAGATGGGAGCTCTCAACCTCATCGCTGGACGAACCATCTGAATGTCTCACCAGACAGACTGATTTTTGTTTCTTTCTTTCTTTCTTTCTTTGTGACTGTGAGTTGTGGATATTGGAACATGGCAGTAAAACACTTCATCATGCCTGGCCGTGACACACAAACAGTGACTGTGAATCACTACAGCAGTGACACATGCATGGACAATATCAGCATTCAGCAAAAAAAACCAGAACTGTCGTTGATACCCGTGTGCTATCGAGGATGATCATCTCAAAGCGAGACCAGTGATCGTGACGGAGCTTCTTGCTTATTATAAGCAGACAATGATGTGTGGTATGTTATTGACAGCAGCCAATGAAATGGAAGTAGCCAACACATTTAACCCTTTCACTCCCGCACCTTATCTGCCAACTGCAAAAACTTAACTCTTTGACTCCCTCACGTCACCCTATCCACCAGCTTCCTGCAGGAAGCTGGTGGATAGGGTGAGGGGGTCAAAGAGTTAAGTTTTGCTCTGCTAGCATGATTGACAGTGCATGATGCTGGTGGACAGGGTGCGGGAGTCAAAAGGTTAATGAACGATTGTAGCCGGTAAAAGTGAAAGTACTTATTTAATGGATGGTTTGTGAGCAGTAAAATAAAAGCATATAACTAAAGGATAGCTTGTGAGCAGTAAAGTGAAAGCATATAACTAAAGGATAGTTTGTGAGCAGTAAAGTGAAAGCATTTAACTGAAGGATAGTTTGTGAGCAGTAAAGTGAAAGCATATAACTAAAGGATAATTTGTGAGCAGTAAAATGAAAGCATATAACTAAAGGATAGTTTGTGAGCAGTAAAGTGAAAGCATATAACTAAAGGATAATTTGTGAGCAGTAAAGTGAAAGCATATGACTAAAGGATAATTTGTGAGCAGTAAAATGAAAGCATATAACTAAAGGATGGTTTGTGAGCAGTAAAATGAAAGCATATAACTAAAGGATGGTTTGTGAGCAGTAAAGTGAAAGCATATAACTAAAGGACGGTTTGTGAGCAATAAAGTAAAAGCATATAACTAAAGATGGTTTGTGAGCAGTAAAATGAAAACATATCTAAAGGATGGTTTGTGAGCAGTAAAGTGAAAGCATATATCTAAAGAATGGTTTGTGAATGGTTTGTGAAGAGTAAAGTGAAAGCACGTATTTAACAGATGATATATAGCAATGGAAGCAGATGGAAGAAATGGAAGCAGATATTTTGTAAATGATTGTAGCCGATGGACTGGAATTTATGTAAATTTTGTAGAATTCATAATGTCTTGCCAAACTGCATCGCCAAGTCATCATGTGCATATTAATTGTCTCACTGCTGCAAGAAGACGAATGGTTGGCCTTTTTTGTCTTTTATTCATTTATTCATTCAATTATTTACAATGTTTGTTTTCTCTGGTTATTTATTTACTTGTTCGTTTCCTTGTTGTGTTTCTTTTTTTTTTACAGTAAAACATACAGTGATCAAAGAAATTTGCCACATAAAAAACTACAACTATCCAAAATGTGTTGTAAATCTTGGGATGTTTTCGTGTGACTAAAACTGGACCATTTTATGAACATAATTCGTCGCCACAGACGTGTGTGATCCTGTGATGTCCCAAGAATGCCAAGCTGAACCTTGTTGCTCCCTGGCCCTTATGTCCAGCGTTTAACCCCTTATGTTGTGAGAGGTTCCGTGACTCGCCTGGTCAGAAAACCTCACTGACAGTAAGGCAGAGGTCGTGAGGGCCACATTGTCTGGCGGGGTGTCTGACTCCTTTGATGGAGCTGACGACTTAAGATCTGATGTTTCGAGTTCAATCCCCTTATGCCACATACTGACTGGTCTGTCTACTGTCCAGCTTAACCCTTTTACTTCCGCATCTTATCATCCAGTTGCAAAAACTTAACCCTTTGACTCCTTTACCCTATCCACCAGCTTCCTGCAGGAAATCCCTCACACTATCCACAAGCTTCCTGCGGGAAGCTGATGGATAGTGTGGGGGAGTCAAAGGGTTAATTTTTTTGCGTTTGCTATCATGGTTGATGATGCTGGTGGACAAGGATGCGGGAGTCAAAGAGTTAACGTTTTAGTCATTCTGGTGGTGTCAGCTGATTGTTTGTTTTACTAAGCCCATCCTTACCTTTCCACGTTTTCATTTCAAAATTTTAAAGTTTTTTTCCAGGCTTCAGATTATCGATGGCAGATTTGAGAGATGCGCATATGGAAATGGCCGATTGCGCTGATCCCTGTTTAATAGATTCATATTCACAGTCAAATATACTGTATGCACACCATCTTGAAGGAAGCTGGTGGATAGGGTGAGGGGGTGACATGGTTTGGGAAGCAAAGACACATACTCCTCGTTGCACGTTGGAAGGATGCTGCATATTATCTCGCCAATCTGATTTGTGATTATCTTGTCAACGTCTATAGTGCATATATCCTCGACGTATATATACTATGTCCTCTATATGGCATATTGATTCATATTTCTTATTAACTGTCTTGTCAATATCAACTTTGCATATTCGTCATTATGTATAATGTATCGCCAAGAACATATATATATCCATATAATTTTGTACTGCTGATGAATTTACTTTTTGTATAATCCGCTCTTAATGTTGACACGTATCCTTTCAAAGTGCTTTTCATTTTCATTATCCGATTGTTGATAATGTGTGCCTAGTTATTTGACCGTATATGGTACCTGTTTTTGCTGTGTCACACATCACACTGCCATGCTGTCACGTCATGTGTTGCGTCATACTGTTGTTTCTGTGACATCACTGTTTACATCAGTCGCGCTTGGTGCGTCATAAAGTACCGGATCTACGTCAGAAGAGAAGTGATTCTGTCATACCG
>JAPXFY010000023.1:25451672-25454172 GCA_030674185.1 Monoplex corrugatus | reverse complement strand
TATCTATTGATACATCAAACATTCCGTATTGATACGTCAAACATTCCATAATGATACATCAAACATTCCGTAATGATACGTCAAACATTCCATATTGATACATCAAACATTCCATATTGATACATCATACATACAAACCGTCATTCAGACACACGTGTGACTATGACAAAACAAACCTTCAGTCAGACACATGTGTGACTATCTATGACAAAACAAACCTTCAGTCAGACCCATGTATGACTATCTATGACAAAACAAACCTTCAGTCAGTCATATGTGTGACTATCTATGACAAAACAAACCTTCAGTCAGACCCATGTGTGACTATCTATGACAAAACAAACCGTCATTCAGACATATATGTAACTATCTATGACAAAACAAACCGTCAGTAACACATGTGTGTGACTATCTATGACAAAACAAACCGTCATTCAGACATATGTGTGACTATCTATGACAAAACAAACCGTCATTCAGACATATGTGTGACTATCTATGACAAAACAAACCGTCAGTAACACATGTGTGTGACTATCTATGACAAAACAAACCGTCATTCAGACATATGTGTGACTATCTATGACAAAACAAACCGTCAGTAACACATGTGTGTGACTATCTATGACAAAACAAACCGTCATTCAGACATATGTGTGACTATCTATGACAAAACAAACCGTCAGTAACACATGTGTGTGACTATCTATGACAAAACAAACCGTCAGTAACACATGTGTGTGACTATCTATGACAAAACAAACCGTCATTCAGACATATGTGTGACTATCTATGACAAAACAAACCGTCAGTCAGACATATGTGTGACTATCTATGACAAAACAAACCGTCATTCAGACATATGTGTGACTATCTATGACAAAACAAACCGTCAGTCAGACATATGTGTGACTATCTATGACAAAACAAACCGTCATTAACATATGTGTGCTATCTATGACAAAACAAACCGTCAGTAACACATATGTGTGCTATCTATGACAAAACAAACCGTCAGTAACACATATGTGTGACTATCTATGACAAAACAAAACCGTCAGTCACATTGTGTGACTATCTATGACAAAACAAACCGTCAGACATATGTGTGACTATCTATGACAAAACAAACCGTCATTCAGACATATGTGTGACTATCTATGACAAAACAAACCGTCAGTCAGCATATTGTGACTATCTATGACAAACAAACCGTCATTCAGACATATGTGTGACTATCTATGACAAAACAAACCGTCAGTCACATGTGTGTGACTATCTATGACAAAACAAACCGTCATTCAGACATTGAGTGACTATCTATGACAAAACAAACCGTCAGTAACACATGTGCATCTGTGGACTTCAGCAACAAACGTCTCACATGGTTTTTGCAAAAAAACGCTACAATGTTGTATCATGAAAAACAACGTCTCATGTGATAGACAAAAAAACGTCATAAAATGTGTGATACTATAAACAACGAGTACATTGTGACATCTAGCAAAAAACGTCTACAAGTGTGTATGACAACAAACGCATAAGTGTGCTTTATACAAAAAACGCCCAAGGTGTACTAGAAAACAACGTCATAACATTGTGTGATATCTGAAAAAAAACCGTCATACTGTGTGACTATCTATGACAAAACAAACCGTCAGTAACACTATGTGTGACTATCTATGACAAAACAAACCGTCATAACACATATGTGTGACTATCTATGACAAAACAAACCGTCGTCATTAACAGTCATTGTGTGACTATCTATGACAAACAAACCGTCAGTAACAATGTGTGTGACTATCTATGACAAAACAAACCGTCATTCAGACATATGTGTGACTATCTATGACAAAACAAACCGTCATTCAGACATATGTGTGACTATCTATGACAAAACAAACCGTCAGTCAGTCATATGTGTGACTATTAATGACAAAACAAACCGTCATCAGACATATGTGTGACTATCTATGACAAAACAAACCGTCAGTAACACATGTGTGTGACTATCTATGACAAAACAAACCGTCATTCAGACATATGTTGACTATCTATGACAAAACAAACCGTCAGTAACACATGTGTGTGACTATCTATGACAAAACAAACCGTCAGTAACACATGTGTGTGACAACCTATGACAAAACAAACCGTCAGTCAGTCAGACACACTTGTGACCATCTATGACAAAACAAACCGTCAGTAACACATGTGTGTGACAACCTATGACAAAACAAACCGTCAGTCAGTCAGACACATTTGTGACCATCTATGACAAAACAAACCGTCAGTCACTTAGACACTTTTGCGACCATCTATAACAAAACAAACCGTCAATCAGACATATGTGTGACTATTTGTGACAAAACAAACCGTCAGTCAGTTACACACATTTGCGACCATCTATGACGAAACAAACCGTCAGTCAGTCAGACACACTTGTGACCATCTATAACAAAACAAACCGTCATTCACACACATTTGTGTCTATCTA
>JAPXFY010000023.1:25436672-25446672 GCA_030674185.1 Monoplex corrugatus | reverse complement strand
GACGTATGTGTTCAGTCAGAGGACGTGTTCAGCAAGGGACTACTGTGTTCATCAAGGGACGTGTTCATCAGAGGACGTATGTTTCAGTCAAGGACGTACGTGTTCAGTCAAGGACGTGTTCAGTCAAGGACTATTTTCATCAGAGGGACGTATTGTTCATAAGGGACGTATGTTCATCAGGACTTTCATCAGAGGCTGTTCAGTCAGGACGTATGTTCGCAGAGGACTATTGTTCAGTCAAGGACGTATGTTCAGGTGCAGTAGGACGTGTTTCAGTCAGAGACGTATGTGTTCAGTCAGAGGAGTACTTGTTCAGTCAAAGGATGGTTTTCAGCAGAGGTGAGCGTATGTGTTCATCAGAGGGACGTATTGTGTTCAGTCAGAGGACGTATTGTTCAGTCAGAGGGACGTACGTGTGTTCAGTCAGAGGGACTATGTGTTCAGTCAGAGGACGTAATGGTTCAGTCAGAGGGACGTAGTGTGTTCAGTCAGAGGACGTATGTGTTCAGTCAAGGGAGTATGTGTTCATCAGAGGGACGTTGTTCAGGGATAGAGGGACGTACTGTGTTCAGTCAAGGGACGTACTATGTTCAGTCAGAGGGACGTACTGTGTTCAGTCAGAGGGACTAGTTGTGTTCAGTCAAGGGACGTACTGTGTTCATCAGAGGACGTACTGTGTTCAGTACAGGACGTACTAGTGTGTCAGTCAGAAGGGACGTACTGTTTCAGTCAGAGGGACGTATGTGTTCATCAGAGGGACGTACTGTGTTCAGTCAGAGGGACGTATTTGTTCGTCAGGACAGAGGGACGTAGTTCAGTCAAGGACGTAGTTCAGTCAGAGGGACGTTGGTTCAGTCAGAGGACGTGTGAGGCGTTCTAGAGGACATAGTGCGTATTGTCAGAGGGACGTACTTGTTCAGTCAAGGGACGTACTGTGTTCAGTCAGAGGGACGTACTGTTCAGTCAGAGGGACGTACGTGTTCAGTCAGAGGAGGACGTAACTGTGTTCAGCATCAGAGGGACGTAGTGTTCAGTCAGAGGGACGTATGTGTTCATCAGAGGGACGTATGTGTTCAGTCAGAGGACGTATCGAGGGTTCAGTCAGAGGGACTACTGTGTTCAGTCAGAGGGACGTTACTGGTTGCAGTCAGAGGGAGTACTGTGTTCAGTCAGGGACGTACTTGTTCAGTCAGAGGGACGTACGTGTGTCATCAGAGGGATATAGTTCAGTCAAGCAGATCGGGACTGTTCGTCAAGGGACAGTTGTTCAGTCAGAGGGACGACTTGTTTCAGTCAGAGGGACGTAGTGTGTTCAGTCACAGGACGTAGTGTTCAGTCAAGGACTATTTGTGTTCAGGGTCAGATGGACGTACTATGTTCAGTTAGAGGGACGTACTGTGTTCAGTCAGAGGGATGTATTGTGTTCAATCAGCGGGACGTAGTGTGTTCAGTCAGAGGGACGTATTGTGTTCAGTCAGAGGGACGTACTATGTTCAGTCAGAGGGACGTGTTCAGTCATAGGGACGTAGTGTTGTTCAGTCAGAGGGACGTACTGTGTTCAGTCAGAGGGACGTACTGTGTTCAGTCAGAGGGACGTACTATGTTCAGTCAGAGGGACGTACTGTGTTCTCTCAGAAGGACGTAGTGTGTTCAGTCAGAGGGACGTAGTGTGTTCAGTCAGAGGAATGTACTGTGTTCAGTCAGAGGGACGTATTGTGTTCAGTCAGAGGGACGTAGTGTGTTCAGTCACAGGGACGTACTGTGTTCAGTCAGAGGGACGTACTGTGTTCAGTCACAGGGACGTACTGTGTTCAGTCAGAGGGACGTACTGTGTTCAGTCACAGGGACTTACTGTGTTCAGTCAGAGGGACGTACTGTGTTCAGTCAGAGGGACGTACTATGTTCAGTCAGAGGGACGTACTGTGTTCAGTCAGAGGGACGTATTGTGTTCAGTCAGAGGGACGTACTTTGTTCAGTCAGAGGGACGTAGTGTGTTCAGTCAGAGGGACGTAGTGTGTTCAGTCAGAGGGACGTAGTGTGTTCAGTCAGAGGGACGTACTGTGTTCAGTCAGAGGGACGTACTGTGTTCAGTCACAGGGACGTAGTGTGTTCAGTCACAGGGACGTACTGTGTTCAGTCACAGGGACGTACTGTGTTCAGTCAGAGGGACGTACTATGTTCAGTCAGAGGGACGTACTGTGTTCAGTCAGAGGGACGTACTGTGTTCTGTCAGAGGGACGTACTGTGTTCAGTCAGAGGGACGTACTATGTTCAGTCAGAGGGACGTACTGTGTTCAGTCAGAGGGACGTACTGTGTTTCAGTCAGAGGGACGTAGTGTGTTCAGTCAGAGGGACGTACTGTGTTCAGTCAGAGGGACGTATTGTGTTCAGTCAGAGGGACGTAGTGTGTTCAGTCAGAGGGACGTAGTTTGTTCAGTCAGAGGGACGTACTATGTTCAGTCAGAGGGACGTACTGTGTTTCTGTCAGAGGGACGTATTGTGTTCAGTCAGAGGGACGTACTGTGTTCAGTCAGAGGGACGTAGTGTGTTCAGTCAGAGGGACGTAGTGTGTTCAGTCATAGGGACGTAGTTGTGTTCAGTCAGAGGGACGTACTGTGTTCAGTCAGAGGGACGTGCTGTGTTCAGTCAGAGGGACGTATTGTGTTCAATCAGAGGGACGTAGTGTGTTCAGTCAGAGGGACGTACTGTGTTCAGTCAGAGGTATGTACTGTGTTCAGTCAGAGGGACGTACTGTTCTCAGTCAGTCTACTGCTGCTGCTACTACTACTACTACTACTATTCTTCCTCCTCCTCCTCCCCCTACCAGTACTACTACTACTGCTGCAGCTGATACCACTACTACTATTACTGATACTATCACCACCACCACCATCACCAATAAGAACAACGACAACAACAATAAAGATAATAACAACAACAATAGTAATGATAATAATAAAAATGATGATGATGAAGATGATGAAGATGATGATGATGATGATGATGATGATGATGATGATGATGATGATGATGGTGATGATGATGATGATGATGATGATGATGATGATAATGATAATGATGATGATGATATTAGGAGCCACCTTTGAAACAGTATAGTGGCACAAATAGGAAAGTTTGAATATTGTCAAACAAAGCTAGAGGTTTACGGACATGCCCATTACACATAATCAGACTTTTTAATGGAGCACGGATATAACTCAAGCTGTTAGATGACGTGACCACACTCCACTATGTTGTTTCGCAGTCTACATCTTTGGTGGGATGGGTGAACATGCTAGGTGGTTTTCATGTTTTCACAAAACAGCCACTGACTGGACTTAGAGGATCTTTAACGTGCATATCTGATAATTTCCACGCGTGTAAACACGAAGGAGATAAGATATAGCCACTGACAAATCTGCACACATGTTGACTTGGAAGATCGGGAAAAAATGCCCATCCTTTTACCTACTAGGCGGAAGTGACTAGGCGAATCAAGCCCGGGGCCTTCCCATCGGAAGTCCGACATTACCTACTTGATTACCGTGTCCGTGAGTCAGGATTCCGTACCGTGTCCGTGAGTCAGGATTCCGTACCGTGTCCGTGAGTCAGGATTCTGTACCGTGTCCGTGAGTCAGGATTCCGTACCGTGATCGTGAATCAGAATACTGTACCGTGTTCGTGAGTCAGGATTCCGTACCGTGTCCGTGAGTCAGGATTCTGTACCGAGTCCGTGAGTCAGGATTCCGCACCGCGTCCGTGAGTCAGGATTCCGTACAGACTGTGTCAAAGTTTTCCAGATAAAAGAAACGTTTCTATGGCTTAGCTGTCTGTTGTCTTCATGTCTGTTCATTGATACAGAGAGCCTTGACGATAGGCTATCACTGTAGTGGCGGGTACCCGCTAGAACGGGTACCTCAAAAATGAGGCCACCCTCTATCAGTACCCGATAAAGGCCATTACCATCCACCCACCTACCCGTCCTACATTCCACTGTTTTCCCTCACCCCTCTAGTTTATCTTTTTTATCTACTGTCCAAACTGCTTCATCTGTTGTCTCTGCCTTGGGTACCCCGAACAGCACACACACGTTGCCAAACATAGATACTCCCCCCCCCCCCCCACACACACACACATACACACTCTTACACATACATACACATACAGACATATATATCACACACATACAAACACACACACATCAACATGTATATATATATATATATATATATATGTGTGTATATATATATACATACAGACATACACACATTATATATATACACATGTATACATGCATATATACATATATATATGACATGAATAGATAGATAGACTGATAGATAGATAGATAGATAGATAGATAAACAGACAGACAGATAGATAGATAGATAGATGGACAGACAGACAGACAGATAGATAGATACATAGACATAGAGAGATAGAGATAGGTAGATAGATAGATAGATAGATAGATAGATAGATAGATAGATAGATAGACAGACAGATATATAGATTCCTTGTCCTCATCATGATTATTCTGTATAGAATCTTTGTCACGTGTCTCATCAAGCTGACTTTACTGTTCGTACTCTATAGCCCGGAAGTTCAATGACAATTGATTTTGAGATATCTGTAGGGATTCTTCCGGTGTCGTAATTTTCATTTAGGAGGACCGTTACATTTCAATACCAAGATGTCTACGGGTATCTAGTCACCCAGGCGTGTAATTCTTCAGTTTACCAAGATGTATACAGGTAATATGCTCTCTATAATTTTCCATTGCTTTTCTTCTTTTTCCCCATTTCTAGCCATGTGTGTGTGCGCGCGCGCGCGCGTGCGTATGTGTGTGCATGCGTGCGTATGTGTCTGTTCAGCGCTTAGATTTGATTTTTATCAAGATTTTGCGCTATATAAATATTGTAATTATTATTATTATTATTATTATTACCTAGCTACCCAGACTGCTCAGTTCTGCAGTATACCAGGATATATGTGGGTATCTAGCTACGCAGATCGCTCTATTCTCCAGTCTACCAAGATGCATACGGGCACCTGCCCGCCAATACCTTTTTAATTATGCAGTCTATCATGACGTATACAGGTACCTAGCCATCCAGAACGTGTAATCCTCAAGTCTACCAAGATTTATACGGGTATCTAGCTACCCAGTCCGCTTAATTCTCCAGTCTACCCAGATGTATACGGGTATCTCGCCACCCAGTCCACTTAATTCTCCAGTCTACAAGCTGTCTATAGGTACTTAGTCAACCAGCTCAGTTAATTCTTCAGTCTATAGAGATGTATATGGATACCTGGTGTGTGAGTTTAAATTTCAAAACTTCAAACTTCAAAACACTTTATTACTCAAGGGTAGTAGTATTAGGTCCCTTAGGATTTGTCTTGTAGTTAGTCCTTGCAATTCCATACGCACAATATAAACGTCTTTAACTCTATTATGACTGCACTTGCCACAGCTGAGCTCTCCTGCTGGCCTAGGGCTGCCACAGTGAAATCACTGAGAACCGGGTGCAAGTGAACTTATCCATCGATTTTAGACAAAGAAACCGGCAAAACGTAGCTGAAGCGTTCAAACGGAAGTTCCCTCACAAGGGAAGCAACTGTCAACTACTAACTTATTAGCATAACAAAAAGTAGAGGGAGTTATATACACTAGACAGTCTGTTACTATGATCGAAGTAGCCCGTCCTCATTGGAGCTCAGCTGTTACTTCGATCGAAGTAGCCCGTCGTCAAAGAGTTAAATACAAAAGAACCAGAGCACATACAATGTGAAAGAGGTGATGAAAATGAACTGTGACAAAATATTGATTTTTGTATGTCAATATAATCCAAAACATAATATGTGACTGCCTGCGTTCAACCAAACAGGAACCAAAAAAAACACGAAAAAAAGAAAGAGAACGCATATTTAATACAACAAGACAAGACAGGCCTTTCTCAAGTTTATTCCTTTTCTCACACAGGACGGAGCAGCAGAGAAGTTTCAGTCTTTTTCTCCTGATGTTTGTATCTGGTGTTTGTTTGTTTGTGATCTTACGCTTGACAAAGGCCAGTTGGCCGAAAATTTGCGCCTGCCTTGTCGGTTGTATTAACTATGTGTTATTCCTTTTTCGTGGTTTTTTGTTTGTTTGTTTGTTTGTTTGTTTAGTTGTTTTTTTTGTTTTTTTTGTTTTTGTTTTTGTTTGTTTTGTTTGTTTTTGTTTTTGTTTTGTTTTTGTTTTTTGTTTTGTTTTTTGTTTTGTTTTGTTTTTTGTTTATGTCAATCTAATCAAGGTTGGGGAAGATGAAGCAGCGAGGACAGTGAAGATGGACACCACCATCATCATGCCGGCCAGAAAAAAGTTAAGTTCTCTACCACCTCACTCCCCTACGACCTCAAGGCCATGGGATAACATCTACATTATGTTTTTATATATAAACTTTTTACTTTTCATGATGGAAACGCGCACAATCATACGAACATGTTGGGACAACCTGTGCCCTTTTTATATAAATGATTGATTCTTTTTTTGCATTATATGAAGAAGTATACAAAAAACAAAGCATACACAACAACAATATTTTCATGTCAAAATATCATGCGTTCAAATTCATTACATGTTATGCGACAGATAGATATTGATAATGCTAAAAAAATCATATAGGAAAGAACAATCCAGAATATCACATTCACAAAAATGCTTCCATATATGCATCTTATCATCATCATCTCATCATCATCACATCATCATCATCATCATCATCATGTGCCCTGCCGCACAGCGTTGGGGATCAAGGCCCTCCATACGAATCTATCCCTTGACGCTGCAGGTATATCTCCCATCCTCTCTGCATCTGCACCAACGATAAATCGGGTATGGCTAGGTCATCAGGTGTACCTATCAGATTTTGTATGGAAACTAATCATTGTTTAACAATGTGTGGAGTTTTTACATGTACATATTTCTTAACCTCTTGTTTAACCGGATTGTCCCTTTTTGACGTGGTGTTAGCCCTGATATGGCTCTAGAAGTCGGCTGGGCCATAAACAATATGAACTATGAACTTAAACCTCTTGTCTTTCGTGACAGACACACAAAACCCCGAAGGTCGGTCAGAATCACTGTTCACTTGTAAGATGATAACAGTGACTGCAAAGAACGAAAAATGGGATGGTCACGTTATATCAGTAGTTATCCTGTTACTGATAGCCACAGTGATAAATCTAATCATAGACAGTTTATGTAGATATCGTCTTCTTTCTTCTTTCTTTCTTTCTTTCTTCTTCTCTTCTTCTTCTTCTTCTTTCTTCTTCTTCTTCTTCTTCTTCTTCTTCTTCTTCTTCTTCTTCTTCTTCTCTTCTTTCTTCTTCTTCTTCTTCTTCTTCTTCTTCATTCTTTCTTTTTCTTCTTTTTCTTCTTCTCTTCTTTTGCCCTCCTCTCATCTTTCTTCTTACTCTTCTTCATCTTGTCATCTCGTCATCGTCATCGTCAGCATCATATCATTCATCATCATCGTCGTCGTCGTTGTCGTCGTGCCGCGCCGCCGCCGCCGTCGTCGTCATCATTATTAATATTTTCATTATTGTTGTTAATATTATCAATAATCATAGTATATTATTATTGTATTATATTATTATTATTATTATTATTATTGTTGTTGTTGTTATTATTATTATCATTATTATTATCATTATTTATTGTTATATCATTATCATTATCATCATCATCATCATCACTACTATTGTTATTGTTGTTTTGTTATTATCATCATTATCATTATTATTGTTATCATTATCATTATTATCATCATCATTACTATTCTTATTATTATAACTCTTATCATCATTATCATCATCAAGGTCATCATCATCTCATCATCATCATCATTACTATTATTGTTATCATCATTATCATCATCATCACTATTATTGTTTATATCATCATCATCATCATCATCATTTATTACTATCGTTATCATCACTATTCTCCCTTAAGTCAATAAAGAGCCAGATTCCTCTAGGTTTCTTGTTGTGGCCGAAAGCCTGGACATCTGCTATGGTTTTTTCTGTCCATTCTGCAATATTATCAGTCCATCGTGTTGTCTGTCTTCCTCCCCGTCTCCCTCCCTCAACATTTCCCTGGGGATCGATTTTCGGAGGCTACTGGATCTTGTTACATGCCCATACCAAAGTGGTTTCCTGTTTTTACCTTCTGGTCTCTTGAGGTTGTAAGTTACATGGACGTATGGAAGAGTAAATGAATATACAAGTCTACTGCAGCATTGTCAGCATAGTTTGGATTAGAACGGGTACTACCCAGTTCACTGGCGTGAGTGGCAGCAGTGCAGGTCTTCTCTGGTGGGTGGTCTTAAGGTGACATGGTACTGCTGACTCCGGTAAACTTCCAAACATTGGAAAAGTGCACAATCTAGAATGGGTGGTGTCCATAAGATGGCGTGCTATTGTTTATCCATATGAGTCTTCAACCCAAGCCTGCAACAAAAACCAAACAACAACAAAAACACGAAAGAACACAAAAACGATCTCTTCCCTGCTCACCTTGATGTTTTGGTCCTTCAGGTGATATCAGAGTTTCACAGGCCCCGTTTTCCTCCCGTCTCCCATGTCAAGACGTTTCCAGCGCATATGGTTTTGCACAGGCTCAAGGAGTCTACCAGATGATTCCTAGTAGATTTGGGGAGAGCGTGTATGGAATTGTCCGAGTGCTATGAATCTCTCTTGAACAAATTCCAGACGCCAAACAAATTCCAACTCTGAAGAACTTCCAACTCCAACGAGCTCTCAGCTCCAAAGAAATCCCAACCAAAAAAAAAATTCCAACTCCAAACAAACTCCAACTCTAAACAAACGCAAAACAAATTCCGATTCCAAATTCCCAAAAATTTCCACCCCCAAACAAATTCCAACTCCCAACAAATTCCAATCCAAACAAATTCCTACCCAAAAAAAAATTCCAGCTCCAAACAAATTCCTACTCCAAAAAATTCCAACAACAAATCCAACAAAACATTCCAACTCCAAACAAATTCCAACTCCAAACAAATTCCAACTCCAAACAAATTCCAACAATAAACAAGTTCCAACTCCAAGCAAATTCCAACTCTAAACAAATTCCAACTCCAAACAAATTCCAACTCCAAACAAACTCCAATCTAAACAAACTCCAAACAAACTCCAACTCTAAACAAACTCCAAACAAAGTCCAATGCAAAACAAATTCCAAACAAACTGCAACTCCCAACAAATCGCAACTCCCAACAAATTGCAACTCCCAACAATTGCAACAAAATTGCAACTCAAAACAAATTCCAACTCTAAACAAACTCCAATTTCAAACAAATTCCAATTCCAAACAAACTCTAATTCTATACAAACTCCAATCCCAAACAAACTGCAACTCCAAATAAAGTTCAACTCTAAACAAAACCCAACTCTAGACATTAACAAATTCCAACACTAAGCAAACTGAAACCTTAAAACAATCTCCAAAATCTGAGCAAACTCTTACCTCTGACCAAACTAAAATTTTTAACAAACTCCAAATTCCAAACTCTGAACAAATTTTAAACTCCAATTAAACTTCAAATTCCAAGCATTCCACAAATTCCAAACAAACTCCAAATTCCAAACAAACTCCAAATTCCAAATAAACTCCAAATTCTAAACAAATTCCAATTCAAATTAACTCCAAATTCTAAACAAACTCCAAATAAGCTCCAAACTCGAAAAAATCCAGTTTTCAAAATCCAAATAAATTCACATTCAAAAAAAATTCCAATCTTAAATCAAAGTGAATTCCAAATAAACTCCACCTCCAAGGAATTCCAAACTCAAAATAAACTTTAAACCCCAGATTCCAAACAAATTCCACACTCCGAACAAATTCCATAGTCCAAACCAACCCCAAACTCCATCTAAATTCCAAACTCCATAAAGTCTGAACAAACTCCAAACTCCGAATTCCTTATATTACAACTGA
>JAPXFY010000023.1:25419172-25431672 GCA_030674185.1 Monoplex corrugatus | reverse complement strand
AAAAAATTGATTGGTATTGTTATTTTTGTTTGAATCCCAGCCGACTGCATAGAGCCATATCAGGACTATAGCCATTTCAAAACAAACACAGTACTTCTACTTCAACAGGGAAAAAATTGAAAAGAAAATTAAGTACACATGTCAATGCATTCCCGCACATAATCCAAGGACATGCCCCCGGTGTTGACCTTTCCGTCGAATTTATCGCACAAGGGATTTAAACAAAAACTCAATACAAATCTAAACATAACTAAGGACATATATAAAACAGGCCTTACTTCCCTAAAATTGCACCTGGACTCCACAATTCCACATTTACCTAGATCCGAAAAAAGAAGTTATCCATCTTTATATGTCAGCACTGTATGTTCAGTAACACCCAGGTTTTTTATTTGTTTTTTTTTCTTTTATTGTTGTTGTTGTTGTTGTTGTTGTTGTTGTTGTTTGTTTATCTTGTACACTACACCTCAATTCAATGCAGTTATATGCGGCACCTTTTCTTTGGTTTTTGTTGTTGTTGCTGCTGCTTGTTGTGTTCTATGTTTGTGTTGTGTTGTGTTGTGTTTGTGTGTGTGTGTGTGCGTGTGTGTGTGTGTGTGTGTGTGCGCGTGTGTGTGTGTGTGTGTGTGTGTGTGTGTGTGTATGTGGTTTGCCATGGTTTGGAGTTTTTTTGTTGTTGTTTTTTGTTTGTTTTTGTTGTGTTTTTTTGTTGTTGTTTGTTTTTCGTTTGTTTGTTTTTTTGTTTTTTTGTTGTTTGTTTGTGTGTTTTGTTTGTTTTTTCTTTCTTTCTTTCTTTCTTTCTTTGTTTCTTTGTTTTGTATGTTTTTTTTTTTTTACTAGGGATTTTTTTGTTTCATTCTTTCTTTCTTTTTACTCCCCTTTTTTCAACATATTTCTGCAAACTGCCTTTGTTATATACATTTGAAAACGATCTATCGTACTCCGAGCGTATATAGATTACAGTCTGTAGAAAAGACAGTCCTGACGTTAATCTTTCTGACTGTCTGTCTGTCCCTCTCTCTCTCTCTCTCTCTCTCTCTCTCTCTCTCTCTCTCTCTCTCTCTCTCTCTCTCTCTCTCTCTCTCTCTCTCTCTCTCTATCTCTATCTATCTTGCTAGCTAGCTAGCTATCTATCTCTGTTATCTATCTATCAATCTTTCTATCTACCTATCTATCTGTCTGTCTGTCTATCTCTGCTATCTATCTATCTATCTATCTGTCTATCTATCTAATCTATCTATCTACCTATCTGTCTGTCTGTCTATCTATCTGTCTATCTATATATCTCTGCTATCTGTCTATCAATCTAATATATCTATATATCTGTCTATGTAATCTATCTATCTATCTATCTATGTATCTTCTATCTATCTATCTCTCTTTCTATTCTATCCAGCGATCCAGCCATCTATCTATCTGTCTAACTATATATCTGTCTGTCTGACTGCCTGTCCTGTCTGCCTGTCTGCCTGCCTGCCTGCCTGTCTGCCTGCCTGCCTGCCTGCCTGCCTGCCTGCTCTGCCTGCCTGCCTGCCTGCCTATCTGCCTGTCTGCCTGTCTGTCTCTGCCTGTCTGCCTGTCTGTCTGTCTGTCTGTCTGTCTGTCTGTCTGTCTGTCCGTCTGCCTGTCTGTCTCAATCGTCGGGCTGGTTGCTGTTGTTCTTTCACGAGTCTGGACTGTGTCGAATTTTTAAACCCAGCGAGCAACATTAAATATCTGACCTGTTCCTTACCCATCTTAACGTTTCCACCTAATCTGGTAATATATCAGCTTAGTGTTTTATGCTGTCCATGGAACTGGCAAAGAAAACAAACGAGACAGTCTTGATGGAGGCAGACACAAGTAGATCATTCATAAGGAAGATTAGGAAAAGACAGGCAACATTTATAGGCCATTTTATGGAGGGATTTGGCGCACTGGTCACAAGGGAAAGCTGGAGGAAAGAGAGCACCGGGTAGACCCAGGATGAAATGCTGACGGACTGCAGAGTGGTGGATTGAGCGGGTGTGGGGAGATGCTGGAGGCAACGAGAGATAGAGATGGTTGGAATCCATGGTCCCAACGCCATGCGGCAGGGCACCTGTATGATGATGATGAGTGTTTTATGCTGTCCATGGAACTGCAAAGAAAACAAACGAGACAGTCTTGATGGGGCAGACACAAGTAGATCACTCATAAGGAAAATTAGGAAAAGACAGGCAACATTTATAGGCCATTTTATGAGGAAGGGGGATTTGGAGCACCTGGTCACAAGGGAAAACTGGAGGGAAAGAGAGCACCGGGTAGACCCAGGGAGAAAATGCTGGACGGACTTGCAGAGTGGCTGGGGACGAGGAGGGTGGGGGAGATGCTGGGGCAACGAGAGATAGAGACAGATGGAAGTCCATGATCGCCAACGCCATGCGGCAGGGCACCTGTTGATGATGATGATGATGATGATGATGATGATGATGATGATGATGATGATGATGATGATGATGATGATGAGTGTTTTATGAGTCCTTTCTCTTCCCTTCTCCCATTTCAAAGGCCCTGCTAGCACATAAGGTTTGAGGCAGGCTGCGGGAGCCTGCAAGAGAATTGCTGGCGGATTTGGGTGGAGCGCATATGGAGTTGCCTGACTGCGATGAATGACTTTTGAACACACAGCAAATTCCGAAGTCTAAACTCTCTCAAGGCCAAAAGACGAAAATGAGAGACAGCCAGTCGCCGTGGTGTAATGGTTAGCGCGAAGGACTGCCGACTGGAAGGTTGTGGGTTCGAATCCCCATCAGTCCCTTCAAAAATCGTTATGGGATTTTTCGGCTCTCACCGGCTCCTACCCAGAGTTGGGCGTGCTATCGGCTCATTGGGAAGATTGGGACCACGCAGTCTAGTCTCATCCATTTCACGGATGCGTCATTGATCAAGGGTGTTGCTCAACTCTTCTGACCAGCACCGCAGATGTCTGTATCTCGCGGGTCTTGTTGACGCCAGATATATTATGATAGTAAGAGTAGAGTACAGCCCTGTCACGCAGTCTCAATCCTGGGTGGATCTCCATAGCATCATGACTATCATCTCATCCACATCATTATCATCGCATTGTAAAAAGTGTGCCAGCTTCTGTGATCATTAAGGTGGCGTAGAAAATGGGACGGGAAGAAAAAGATGAGCACAAAGGTAACCTCCCTGAGTGCCATGATCCTGTTAAAAAAAAAAAAAGAAATAGTGATAGACGATCAGACAACCAGTCAGCCAGGACAGACAGACAGACAGACACAGAGAGCCAGGCAGATTGGTATCGATCGGAATCAATACACTTATAACGACACTTATAGCTACATGTAGGTTTGGACATGTATGTGGACGTGGAGATGTGGTGGGCGGTCCTTTTGTCCTTTGATAATTGGATCGACTGATCAACGTGCACACTGATATGACAGTCTACACACACACACACACGCATGCACACACACGCACACACACACACACATGAAATCAGACACACACACACGACACACACACACACACACACATGAATCAACACACACACTACATACACACACAATACACACACACACACACACACACACACACACACACACACGCACACACCGACCACACCAACACACACAGACGAAACACCACGCACCACACCTAAATCAACAGCAAAACACACACACCATACAACACCCACTCACACAAAATGCATACAAAATCTGTCTCTGTCTGTCTTGTCTCTGTCTCTCTGTCTGTCTGTCTCTCTCTCTCTATCTCTCTCTCTCCTCTCTCTCTCTCTCTCTCTCTTTGTATTTACATATATATGTATGTGTGTATATACATGTAAATAAGTATATATATATATGTATGCATATATACATATATCTTATCTCTCTCTCTTTCTCACTCTCTCTTTCTCTCTCTCTCTCTCTATCTCCGTCTCTCTCTCTCTCTCTCTCTGTCGCTCTATCTCTGTCTGTCTGTCTCTCTCTATCTATCTATCTCTCTCTCTCCCTCTCTCTCTCTCTCTCTCTCTCTCTTCTCTCTTTCTCTCACGCACATACACACACACACACACACACACAACACACACACACACACACACACACACAGAGTGATACTTTGCGGCGCATGCGCACTCTCTCAATAACCCTTGCCCTGTGAGGTAACAGTGACAGTGGCATTGTCACGTGACACCAAGCAGTGACAGTGTGGCGTTTTCAGCCCAGAGTGACAAGGTGGTGGATACTGTGAACACACAGCAGCCAGCCTGTCTGTTGCCTCTTCTCGGTGGTGGCACCCACAAAGAGAACAAAGGACACCTTTCTCTGGGGTACCCAGCTGGAGTGCTGTGTGACGTGATCTTCGTAACGCCAAAGTCTGCTCAACTTTCTTCAGTCCAACTACGGTCTCTCTTTCGTGTGTGTGTGTGTGTGTGTTTCAAGAACAAAAAACCTGTATACAAACTTTTTTCACTGTTCTAGCGAAAGCTTATAGTAGTTTCACGACGCCTAATATTTCTTCATTGCATTGGTGTAGGCAAAAAAAAAACCTATTTCTTATATCAATCCAATTCGAAGTTTCTCTGTTGCTTAAAATGTATCTCTTGTGAAAAGCAGAAGCTGTTTTGTTTGGGGTTTAGGTTTGCTTTTGTTTGTTTGTTTGTTTGTTTGTTTGTTTGTTTGTTTGTTTGTTGTTTGTTTGTTTGTTTGTTGTTGTTGGTTTTTTTGGTCTTTTTTTTAGGCCTGCCTTGTGAGAGTTTGTGAAACTGATGTTTTGAAAGTGGTCAAACATTGTGGGGAAAAGAGTGCAGAATGGTTCAGACATTCTCCTGCCAGTAACTTAACTCGAGGTTTCAGGGTTCGTTTCCGCTTTGAGGTCTCGACTTTTCACCTCAGTGTGACCAAAAAAATTAACTGAACGTCTCGTCCCTTTGGAGACAGATGAAAAAGGGAGTCGGACCTGTGTGTCTTTTGGCTTGCGCGTGCTAAAGATCCCACAGTAGTTGCAAATCGTGAAGAGCAGGGCATTTGCCGGCTGCCTTGGTACAAAACATCAGGCAGACAGGTTGATTTTCCGGGTTCCTCCCCTTGAAGGCCACTTAGCTTTCTTGCCTTTTGAAGTCTTGGTAAAAAAAAAGATTGGTGGCGCTGCACTGCGGCTACACACTCTCAAAGGAAGAGCAGCCCGAGTTTCATATTGTAAATCCACAGTGACAAAAAAATAATAATAATAATAATGCCAATACTACTAATAACAATAGTGAGAATAACGATCATAACGATGATAATTACGATGTTATTAACAATAACAATATTGATAACAATAACTAGAATAATAAAAATTACAAGAATGATAATAATGATAGTAATACAACAAGGATAATAATAATACCAATAATATTAATCATCATCACCGTAGCAGTAGTAGCAGTAGTAGTTGTAGTAGTAGTAGTAACAGCCAGGCAAACAGAAACCAGAAACACACGAAATAAGAACAAGAACGTGCTCTTAACCCTTCGACCCGCACCCTGTCCATCAGCATCTTGCATTGTCAACCATGGTAGCAAAGCAAAAACTTAACCCTTTGAATTCCGTACCCTATCCACCAGCTTCCTTGCAGAAAGTTGGTAGATAGGGTGAAGGAGTCACAGGTTAAGTTTTTGCAGTTGGAGGATAGGGTGCAGAAGTCAAAGGATTGATACGCTTAACAATGCAGACGCAAATTTTCGGCCAACTGCCATTTTCTTCTACTCAGCGAAACATCAGGATAGTTTTTGCTCTGTTTTCCGCTACGTTTGGCTTATTTGTTCTTTGTTTTCTTACTTTGTTTCCCCTAAGATTTGTTTGTTGTTTCCCCCAAATTTTCTTTATTTGTTCTTTGTTTGTTTTTTTACTTTGTTTCCCTAAATTTGGTGTATTTGTACTTTGTTTCCACAAAATTTTCTTTATTTGTTTTTTGTTGTCTTACTTTGTTTCCCCTAAATTTGTTAATTTGTTCTTTGTTTCCCCTAAGTTTTGTTTGTTTTTTGTTTTCTTACTTTGTTTCCCCTTAGTTTTGTTTATTTGTTCTTTGTTTTCTTTAAGTTTTGTTTATTTGTTCTTTGTTTTCCTTAAGTTTTGTTTATTTGTTCTTTTTTTTCCTAAGTTTTGTTTATTTGTTCTTTGTTTCCCCTAAGTTTTGTTTATTTGTTCTTTGTTTCTTACTTTGCTTCCCCTAAGTTTCGTTTTATTTGTTCTTTGTTTTCTTACTTTGTTTACCCTAAGTTTCGTTTATTTGTTCTTTGTTTTCCCTAATCTAAGTTTCGTTTATTTGTTCTTTGTTTTCCCTAATCTAAGTTTTGTTTATTTGTTCTTTGTTTTCCCTAATCTAAGTTTTGTTTATTTGTTCTTTGTTTTCCCTAATCTAAGTTTTGTTTATTTGTTCTTTGTTTTCCCTAATCTAAGTTTCGTTTATTTGTTCTTTGTTTTCCCTAATCTAAGTTTTGTTTATTTGTTCTTTGATTCCCCAAGTTTTGTTTATTCGTTCTTTGTTTTCTTACTTTGTTCCCCCTAAGTTTTGTTTATGTTTTCTTTGTTTTCTTACTTTGTTTCCCTCTAAGTTTTGTTTATGTGTTCTTTGTTTTCTTACTTTGTTTCCCCCTAAGTTTTTTATGTGTTCTTTGTTTTCTTACTTTGTTCCCCTCTAAGTTTTGTTTGTGTTCTTTGTTTTCTTACTTTGTTCCCCTCTAAGTTTTGTTTGTGTTCTTTGTTTTCTTACTTTGTTTCCCTCTAAGTTTTGTTTATTCGTTCTTTGTTTTCTTACTTTGTTCCCCCTAAGTTTTGTTTATGTGTTCTTTGTTTTCATACTTTGTTTCCCCCTAAGTTTTGTTTATGTGTTCTTTGTTTTCTTACTTTGTTTCCCTCTAAGTTTTGTTTGTGTTCTTTGTTTTCTTACTTTGTTTCCCTCTAAGTTTTCTTGACTTGTTCTGTGTTTTCTTCCTTTGTTCCCCCTAAGTTTTGTTTATGTGTTCTTTGTTTTCTTACTTTCTTTCCTCTAAGTTTGTTTATGTGTTCTTTGTTTTCTTACTTTGTTTCCCTCTAAGTTTTGCTTATGTGTTCTTTGTTTCTTGCTTTGTTTCCCTCTAAGTTTTGCTTATGTGTTCTTTGTTTCTTACTTTGTTTCCCTCTAAGTTTTGTTTATGTGTTCTTTGTTTTCTTACTTTGTTTCTCTCTAAGTTTTGCTTATGTGTTCTTTGTTTCTTACTTTGTTTCCCTCTAAGTTTGTTTATGTGTTCTTTGTTTTCTTACTTTGTTTCCCCCTAAGTTTTGTTTATTCGTTCTTTGTTTTCTTACTTTGTTTCCCCCTAAGTTTCGTTATTTGTTCTTTGCTTCCCAAGTTTTGTTTATTCGTTCTTTGTTTTTTTACTTTGTTTCCCCTTAGTTTTCTTGACTTGTTCTGTGTTTTCTTCCTTTCTTTCCTCTAAGTTTGTTTATGTGTTCTTTGTTTTCTTACTTTGTTTCCCTCTAAGTTTTGTTGACTTGTTCTGTGTTTTCTTCCTTTCTTTCCTCTAAGTTTTGTTTATGTGTTCTTTGTTTTCTTACTTTGTTTCCCTCTAAGTTTTGTTTATGTGTTCTTTGTTTCTTACTTTGTTTCCCTCTAAGTTTTGCTTATGTGTTCTTTGTTTCTTACTTTGTTTCCCTCTAAGTTTTGCTTATGTGTTCTTTGTTTCTTACTTTGTTTCCCTAAGTTTTGCTTATGTGTTCTTTGTTTCTTACTTTGTTTCCCTAAGTTTTGTTTATCTGTTCTTTGTTTTCTTACTTTGTTTCCCCCTAAGTTTTGTTTATTCGTTCTTTACTTTCTTATTTTGTTTCCCCCCTCCCCACCCCCAAGGTTTGTTTATTTGTTCTTTTTTCTTGCTTTGTTTCCCGTATGTTTGTTTTTTTCAATTTGTCCTTAGTTTTCTTACTTTTTTCCCACTCAGTTTTGTTTATTTGTTGTTTTTATTTACTTTGTTTTTTTCTCCTTAGTTGTGTTCATTTGCCGTTTGTTTGTTTGTTTTGCGGGTTTTTGTTTGTTTGTTTGTTTGTTTCGTTTGTTTACTTTGTTTTCCCTTAGCTTTGTTTATCTGTTCTTTGTTTTCTTACTTGGTTTCCCCTCAGTTTTGTTTATTTGTTCTTTGTTTTTTCCTTTGTTTCCCTTAAGTTTTTGTTATTTGTTCTTGGGGGGGGGGGGGGTTAAGCTTGACAAATAGCAGTGGCTGAAACTGTTGCGCCTGTCCTGCTTTGTGTATTAAACACGTGTTCTCATTCCATTTTCGTGTGTTTCTGGTTTATCCAGCATTGTGCTGAAACTAGTTATTTTGACTGGAACAGGGGTCCTGAACTGAAGATGACTTAAACGTCAGATCATCACTCTAATGATACTGTGAAAACAGAATCAAACCAGAACGACAGCTAAGTAGCATCCAGTTTACACGTGAGCTTTGATACATACATACAAAGTAAACTTCAGAGCTCTATTACACACTCGTGGAACCCAGAACGTGGACCAGTGGACAGACTCCAGGCCAGGTGCATCAGCAGATCGCCAGCCATGAGGTGTCCATGGCTCGCTGCGGTGGTGCTGGTGGTGTTCCTGTGTGTCCCTTCAGGTATGTCCCATCTTTTTCCAGAAACTTCCTTTAGCAGTGAGTTTTGAATAACCGCTAAGTTTATGGAAAGTGTGAGTTAAGTATGTGAATGCATATAACATTTTGATTTTGTTTGTTTGTTTGTTTGTTTGTTTTTCAGGTAAGGTGTCTGTACCAAATGGCTATTTGAGATGTATGTATGTATGTATGCATTATGCATGTATCGATAGATAAAGAGATAGATACATACATGTATACATACATACGTATACATACATACATCATCATACATACATACATACATACATACACACATATATATGCATGCACACATACATACATACATACATTACATAGATCACATACATAGATGTATAGACAGACAGATAGATAGATAGATAGATAGATAGATAGATAGATAGATAGATAGATAAATTGATTGATTGATTGATTGATTGATTGATTGATATTTAGAGACAGAGAGACAAAGATAGAGAGATATAACAGAAGTAGGTGCATAGATAGACAGAGAGATTTAATAGAAGTAGCCCCAGTACTAATGTCTGGGATTGCCATAATTGATAAGCTGTATATCTGAAATTGAAGTACTAACACAGACAGCTGTATGTTGTTTAGAAACGATGAAATGAGTTTTAATTTATTATCTGATATGCCTAAAGAAGTTTGTTTTTTGACAACAGTTTATGGTGGATGATATCGAAGGCTTTTGCAAAGCCAACAAAGAGCTCCACAGAATTTGTTTTCGTTCATATTGCATAAACGTTCATCCACCGAGTTAGTGAGAGCTGTGTGAGAACAGTGTTTATCTTCTCTGATGGCATAGATAAACATACCTGTAGACTTCAGCAAAGCGTTTGACAGTGTACATCGCGGGAAAATGATGAAGATTCTAGAAGCATACGGCATTCCTGACCAGATAGTGAGAGCCATTAGCAGGTTATACGAGGGTACTCGAGCTAAAGTCCTCTCCCGTGATGGCGAAACAGAATACTTTCAAATCTCAGCAGGGGTACTTCAAGGAGACACACTTGCACCTTATCTGTTTGCTGTAGTCGTGGACTATCTGATGAGAAAGGCTATAGCTGGAAAAGAAGAAGAACTTGGTTGTACCTTGCAGCCCAGAAGAAGTCGACGATATCCTGCTGACAGCTTGACAGATCTCGACTTTGCTGACGACATAGCACTGCTATCCAGCGAAAGATCACAAGCAAAGAGGCTACTGGAACAGGTTGAGGTTGAGGCAGCTAAAGTTGGACTGTACTGCAATGCTAAGAAAACAAAAGTGATGATGTACAACGAAAGTAGTGAAAACGATATGAAATCTATCAATGGGGGAGACATCGAGCAAGTCACCAATTTCAAGTATCTGGACGGATGGATGGAGAACAGTCAGAAAGATATCTCTGTTCGAAAAGCCCTTGTTTGGTCTGCATGGACTTCTAACTTGAAAAAAGAACTAAAGATTCGTCTCTTTATATCTACTGTCGAGTCTGTGTTGTTCTACAACTCGGAAACATGGACCTTAACAAAGCAGATGGAGAAGAGTCTTGATGGGACGTATACTCGCATGTTGAGGATGGCATTAAATGTCTCTTGGAAGCAGCACATGACTAACGAAGAGCTATATGGATACCCCCCTAAAGTTAGTGACAAGATAAGAACACGTAGGCTTCGCCTAGCCGGTCGCTGTATGCGACATCCAGAGGAAGTTGCTTCACAACTTAAACTGTGGCAGCCAATGGAGGGAGAGCGAACAGGGGAAGGAAGACAACAGACTTCATTGATCTTCTCAACAGGGACACTGGCCTCGAACACATCGATGAGATCAGGGCAGCTATGTTGGACAGGAGCAAGTGGAAGGAGTACGTCACAGAGGCTCGATCGGGAGATCGGCCAAACTAACTAATTAGTATGCTTTCCCAGGGGCTTGGACACAAGGGATAGAACAGAGATAAAGTGGTCTGTGTTTTGAAGTTTTGTGCCGTCTCCAAATCTGAACAAAGGTACTATTTTAGCATGTGAAATGGTACTTATCAATACACAAATTGTAGATGGAGACAGGAGGAGATCATTTTACAGAATTTTTTTTCAATGCGTTTATCGTGAGTCATCTTCGTTTCTTGATTTTTACAGGCATTGAATTCTCTTTTTCACAGATTATCACGTTCATAAATGTGACCCATTCTCGCAAAAAGCACAATAAGTCTCAGTTCAGGCATTTTGAGGTTTGGTATCACTATAAAATTTAGAATCTCAGCTTTCAAGTGGTACTAAAGTCGAGTTTCAGGCTACAAAAGCAAAAAAGTTATGGGCTTTCAAAGATGAGAGGGGTCAAGTCAGCCATTTTCAGAAAAACAGAGTTGAAGAGAATAGGCCTGAATTGAAAAGGTATTGTCAGAAACTCCTTAGCAACAAGCATTAAATATCAACCAAATATCAGCTGAAGTTCTATATTTCCCTTGTTTACTTAATTGTCCATCCATCCAAAACAAGAAAAAGAAAAAGAAACTTAAGAAAAGCGTACTGTAATCACCAAAATGTTACGAAACTTGTGAGTATTTTGAAAGGAGAAGAAAACATTAAAAACACAAAAAATGATACTTATCGATTGAATTTGCCTTTATTGTGTTAGGACATGGTGTAAAAGTGGTTATAAAGCATGAAAATGCAGAAAACTCAAAATCGACTTATTGTCCCTGTTCAGAGCTTTCAGCCCACAGCAGCAGAAGGCCTCACCCGACTGATTGTACCTTTAGTCAGAGTGGGTCACAAATAGCAGCCTGTGTCTGGCTGGTCATCCATTTAGACTGAGTGGTGTGCTTTCTTCTATGAGGTCGGTTAGCCGAAAGTTTGCACCTGTGTGATTGTTGTTAATTAAATATACGTTTTTATTCTATGCTCACGTCTTTGATGTCATTCAAATTTAAGACAACCTGGATTCATTATCAACCCTTGATAAATCTGACGAAACAGATAAACCCATCCTGTGAATATATTACCGTGAACATTTTCAAATGAATGTACTTTTTTATACTTCGAAAAAGAAAAGATTGTGGAAACTCACGTGCGTTTTGTATGTATTTGAATAAGAAATTACTTTAGAACTCACATGTGTTCTGTGTGTATTTGGAAAAGAAAATACTTTAGAACTCACATGTGTTCTGTGTGTATTTGGAAAAGAAAATACTGTGGAAACTCACATGTATTTTCTATCCATCTGAAAATGAAAAAAAACTGAAAACTCACCTGTATTTTGTACGTGTTTGAAAAAGAAAATAATGTGCAAAGTCATAGGCATTTTCTGTGTATGCGAGAAAGAAAATACTGTGGAAACTCATATGAGTTTTGAGTGAACATGGAATGTGAACTGTGGCCATTAGCTCAATGGTTAGAGCACTACATTCATAACGCAGGGGTTGTGGGTTCAACCCTTGTTCAGTCCACTTTTTGATAGTGCCCCGTAAGGTCAGTTGATTTGTGCGCCATGCTGATCACACAGGGGTCATGTGTTCAAATCCTTTGCTGTTGTTGTTAGTTTACATCGACGTCCTTATGCAGATGCGCCATTAGGATTGTCTTATAATTTCTTTTGTCCTGACAACAGCCGAAAATGTTTCATCGCCTCTCACACGGGCTGGTTGGCTCTTTTGACAGAGCCGTGGGATTCAAGATCTGATGTGTCTCGAGTTCAATCCCAGCCCACAACATAAAAAAACTGTCCTGTCCTCTACCTGTCCTAACACTTCAATCCTTCTGGTGGTGTCGGCTTAGTGTTTCATAGGTCCTACCCCCCCCCCCCCACCATTACCTCCCCGTTCACCATTTCTAGATCTTCTCGACGCACAGGGTGTTGTGCAGATTCTACCAGATAATTGCCGGCAGATTT
>JAPXFY010000023.1:25411672-25414172 GCA_030674185.1 Monoplex corrugatus | reverse complement strand
GACCCGTGTGCCTTCTGGCTGCGCACGCTAAAGATCCCACGGCAGTTGAAAATCGTGAAGAGAAGGGCATTGCCTGGCTATCTTGGTATAAAACATTGAGAGATAGATTGATTTCCCATGTCCCACCCCTTGAAGACCAATTTACCTTCTTGCCTTTCTGAAGTCTTGGTTAAAAAAAACGTGAATATGAACATGAATTTGAAGCGAGGGAGACTGGATAGGCGCCACCCTCGTGGTGCTGGCCCCGGGAAAAGTTGAGGTTTTTGTCACCTCACTGCCCTACGACCTGAGGGTTACAGAACTATCTGGGTAGGACCTCAGGACCTGGCCAGCTCTAGGGTTTATGTGCAGGCTTAAAGCGTGTGCCGTGATCATTTGGATTTTCTCCATCACACGGCACTTGTTACGGTAGTGCATATGGAATTCATTCCGAGCGCGGAGACGTCATCTTGAGAAATTGAAACTGAATTGAAACTAAAGCTGAAACTGGTAAGACGTGCCAAATTGACTTTGGCTTTGACGGCCATGCTATAGGCAACTAAGCGCTGTTCGACAGAGTATATCAGTGGCAGACGATGCAGGAAAGCGGACTCGGTGTTCACTGAGACTGTCACTACAAGAATTATACCCTGTTATTTTAACACTGTCAGTTTGCCTGTGTAGTTGAGGAGTGTTTTTGATAGTTGTGTGTGGTTTTTTTCCTCGTAGATGTGGATCGGGTGTATGAGTGCATAATTTGATATATGTGTGCCAGTGTGTTTGTGTGTGTGTGTGTGTGTCTGTGTGTGTTTGTGTGTTTGTGGTGTGTGTGTTTGTGTATGTGTTTGTGTGTGTGTGTGTGTGTGTGTGTGTGTGTGTGTGTGTGTGTGTGTGTGTGTGTGTGTGTTTTTTTGTGTGTGTTCGTTCGTTCTTTGATTTAACGTCTTTTCGCTATGAGTGATTTGTGTGTGTTTGTGTGTGTGTTTGTATGTGTGTGTGTGTGTGTGTGTTTGTGTGTGTTTGTTGTGTGGGTATGCGTATGTGTGTGTGCGCGCGCGCATGTGTGTGTGCCTGCGTGTGTGTGGTGTGTGTGTGGTGTGTGTGTGTGTCTGTGTGTGTGTGTGTGTGGTTGTGTTTGTGTGTGTGTGTTCAGCTGGAAGAATGTATTTGTGATTGAGAAATTGTGCTGGGAGCATTGTGAAAGCAGACGTTTACCATTTGAGTTCTCATGACCGATACCATGCTGACCAATAATGCCAGCCCATGCTGTATGATTTGAGCCGATTATCACGTTGATATCCCCCAGTACGATCAACTTATCACATGCAGGTACGCTGCGTACAACTTCATTAAGCTGTTGGTCAGAAGGCTTCTTTTTTTCATCTTGGTTTGTCATGGTGGGGGCATAGACACTTAACAAAGTAGCATGTGCATTGTCTGATAAGGGAGCCTCATAGTCATGATTCTGTCATTGATGCGACTGTGACTCAAGCTGAGAGACAAGAGGGGTCCTTACTGCGAAACCAACACCTGCCTTCCTTTCAGCTTTGCGACCTGACCAGTATATATATATCCTCATCCACCCTCGCTTAATTGACCCTTGTCTAAAAATCTTGTCTCGTGAGGGCAGCAATATCAACTTTGTATCTTTGGAGCTCTCGTATTACCAAGGCTGTTCTTCTTTCTGGTCGGTTGGCCTCTTTTCGATCTAGGAGAGTTCGCTCATTCCAAGCAGCAACAATCAAGGGCTTAGCGGTCCGTTTCCGTTGGCGGTAGCCTGTCCGAACCCAGAGATTCTTAGCACCCTCTGCTCCTTTCCCTGTCTGCCCGCTACCTTGAGCATTCACGTCCTACAAACACAATGGGATACACGTATCGATGCATCATTGCAACGTAATGCATATTTCGTCAAAGATAACAGTAGATCGTAACTTGAAATTACAAGTAGGTAGTAGTGATATTACCTGATAAATACAATCTTCACACACACACACACACACACACACACACACCTCACTCTCTCTCTCTCTCTCTCTCTCTCTCTCTCTCTCTCTCTCTAACGCATGCACACACACTCACACACGCAGACACACACACACACACACGCACAACAACACACACACACACACACACACACACACACACACACACACACAACAATAAGCACACACACATACACATACACACACATATACATACATACATACATACATACATACATACATACATACATACATACATACATACATACATACATACATACATACATACATACATACATACATACACAAAAAGCATACCTAGACACAAACATGTACTCACATTTTCAGACTCACACATACGCATGTAGGAGGAGTGGTATTAACTGGGTCAATACAGTAATCAGCAATGCAACAACAGATAATATACTAACAGCCTTGTACGAAGGCTATCAAACGAAAGAAAATGTACAGAGTTAAATATAAGTTTGTTTGGTTGATTGGTTGGATGGTTGGTTGGTTGGTTGGTTGGTTGGTTGGTT
>JAPXFY010000023.1:25399172-25409172 GCA_030674185.1 Monoplex corrugatus | reverse complement strand
TATTTGGATGACAATGACCACGTCGACGACGACGATGAGGAGGAGGAGGATGTCGACGACGACGACGACAACGATGATGATGATGCTGATGATGATGGTTGGATGACGATGACGACGATGATGATGATGGTAATGATGAAGACGATATGCGATAATGATAAATGGGTGGATGAGCAGTCCCACAAGTACAGAAGCCACATGTGTATGATGAAGATGATGATGATGATGATGATGATGATGATGATGATGATGATGATAGATGATGATGATGATGATGATGATGATGATGATATGATGATGATGATGTCGCTGTGATAGGAACGGTAAATGGGTGCGCGGGCAGCCCCGCAAGGACAAGACCCACATGTGCGTCGATACCCACGACGCCAAGTTCACTGTACAACCGTGCGCCAACTCCTACCACGCCATCTGTGAACGACCCATAGGTTAGCTTTTTAATTGTCTCCCTTCGTTGTCTAAAACTGTGTTGTGTATAGTTGGCGTTTTACTTGTCCCCCTTGGTTCTCTGAAACTGTGTTAAAAATTGTTAGCGTTTTAATTGTCTCCCTTAGTTCTCTGAAACTGTCTTATGTATGGTTATGCGTTTTACTTGTCCCCCTTTGTTCTCTGAAACTGTGTTATATATGGTTAGTGTTTTACTAGTCTCCCTTTGTTTTCTGAAACCTGTACTGTGGTGTGTATGGTTAGCTTTTTAATTGTCTCCCTTTGTTCTCTGAAACCTGTACTGTGGTGTGTGTGGTTGGTGTTTTAATTGTCTCCCTTTGTTCTCTGAAACTTGTACTGTGGTGTGTGTGGTTAGTGTTTTAATTGTCTCCCTTTTTTCTCTGAAACCTGTACTGTTGTGTGTGGTTGGTGTTTTAATTGTCTCCCTTTGTTCTCTGAAACTTGTACTGTGATGTGTATGGTTAGTGTTTTAATTGTCTCCCTTTGTTCTCTGAAACCTGTCCTGTGGTGTGTATGGTTAGTGTTTTACTTGTCTCCCTTTGTTCTCTGAAACCTGTCCTGTGGTGTGTGTGGTTAGTGTTTTAATTGTCTCCCTTTATTCTCTGAAACCTGTCCTGTGTGTGTGTGTGGTTAGTGTTTTGCTTGTCTCCCTTTGTTCTCTGAAACTTGTACTGTGGTGTGTATGGTTAGTGTTTTGCTTGTCTCCCTTTGTTCTCTGAAACTTGTACTGTGATGTGTACGGTTAGCGTTTTAATTGTCTCCCTTTGTTCTCTGAAACCTGTACTGTGTTGTGTGTGGTTAGTGTTTTACTTGTCTCCCTTTGTTCTCTGAAACCTGTACTGTGTGGTGTGTATGGTTATCGTTTTGCTTGTCTCACTTTGTTCTCTGAAACCTGTCCTGTGGTGTGTGTGGTTATTGTTTTAATTGTCTTCCTTTGTTCTCTGAAACCTGTACTGTGTGGTGTGTATGGTTATCGTTTTGCTTGTCTCCCTTTGTTCTCTGAAACCTGTACTGTGTGGTGTGTATGGTTAGTGTTTTACTTGTCTCCCTTTGTTCTCTGAAACCTGTACTGTGTGATGTGTATGGTTAGTGTTTTACTTGTCTCCCTTTGTTCTCTGAAACCTGTACTGTGTGGTGTGTATGATTATCATTTTGCTTGTCTCCCTTTGTTGTCTGAAAGCTCTACTGTGTTGTGTGTGGTTAGTGTTTTAATTGTCTCCCTTTGTTCTCTGAAACCTGTACTGTGTGGTGTGTATGGTTATCGTTTTGCTTGTCTCCCTTTGTTCTCTGAAACCTGTACTGTGGTGTGTGTGGTTAGTGTTTTAATTGTCTCCCTTTGTTCTCTGAAACCTGTACTGTGTGGTGTGTATGGTTATCGTTTTGCTTGTCTTCCTTTGTTCTCTGAAACCTGTACTGTGTTGTGTGTGGTTAGTGTTTTACTTGTCTCCCTTTGTTCTCTGAAACCTGTACTGTGGTGTGTGTGGTTAGTGTTTTAATTGACTCCCTTTGTTCTCTGAACCTGTACTGTTGTGTGTGGTTGGTGTTTTAATTGTCTCCCTTTGTTCTCTGAAACCTGTACTGTGGTGTGTATGGTTAGTGTTTTACTTGTCTCCCTTTGTTCTCTGAAACTTGTACTGTGGTGTGTACGGTTAGCGTTTTAATTGTCTCCCTTTGTTTTCTGAAACCTGTACTGTGGTGTGTATGGTTAGTGTTTAATTGTCTCCCTTTGTTCTCTGAAACCTGTACTGTGTGGTGTGTGTGGTTAGTGTTTTACTTGTCTCCCTTTGTTCTCTGAAACCTGTACTGTGTGGTGTGTATGGTTATCGTTTTGCTTGTCTCCCTTTGTTCTCTGAAACCTGTACTATGTGGTGTGTATGGTTAGTGTTTTACTTGTCTCCCTTTAAATTCAAATGTGGTCTGTTTCGTTGTTTTGATTGAGCTGTTGAGTAAGATCTGATGTCTCGAGTTTATGACCAGATTGCGACATTTGAAAATGTCTGTTCGCCGCCCATTTTAATGTTTGTAATGTTCAGATGATGTCTGTTTAATTTTCCATAGGTCCCTCTCCCTTCCTCCTCCCTATTTCAAGATGTTGGCAGTGCATAAGGTTTCGCGCAGGATCAGGGAATCTGTAAGATGATTACTGGGAGATCTGAGATTTGGTAGAGCTCATATACGTTAAACTGTCAGATTAGTGATAAATTATTCGTAGCAAACTCCAAACTCTCTAAAATCTGTATTGTAGTGTGTATAGTTAGCTCCTTACTTGTCTCCATTTTGTCTGAAACCTATATCGTGGTGTTGACTTCGTTTTGTTTTGTTTTGTTTTGTGTTGTTGTGTTTGTTTGTTTGTTTGTTTCTTTGTTTGTTTGTTTGTTTGTTTGTTTGTTTGTTTTATGTTGTTGTTGTTGTCGTCGTCGTCGTCGTCGTCGTCGTCGTTGTTGTTGTTGTTGTTGTTGTTGTTGTTGTTGTTGTTGTCGTCGTCGTTGTCGTTGTCGTTGTTGTTGTTGTTGTCGTCGTCGTCGTCGTCGTCGTCGTCGTCGTTGTTGTTGTTGTTGTCGTCGTCGTCGTCGTTGTTGTTGTTTGTTTTTTCCAATTTCTTTTGTCACATCAATGGCCACAATATCTGGGAAAATGTTGGACAATGCCATGATCTTGCATAAAGATGGGGGTCATGATCACGATGCTATGGCGGAAGACTGGGACCACATAGTCGAGTCTAGTCTACTTCACGAATGCGTCAGTGAGAGCATTGCTGAAATCTTATAAACACCGCAGGTGTCTATGTCTCTCGGACCTGCTTGACGCCAGGATATATTATGAGAACAAGTGTAGATTACAACATTATAAAGCAGTCTCAATCTAAAGTGAAACTCCATAGGATAGTGATTATCATGCCATCGTCATCATCATAAGCACTATCATCATCATAACCACTATCATCATCATCATCATCATCATCATCATCATCATCGTGCCCTGCTGCACGGCTGGCAATCATGGCCCTCGAAACGAATCTATCCCATGTCGCTGCAAGTACATCTCCCACCCTCTCTGTTCTCAGCCACCCTGCAAGTCCGTCCAATAGTTTCTCCCTGGGTCTACCTGGCTTTCTCTTTCCCACCAGCTTTCCCATTGTGACCAGGTGCTCTAATTCCGCTTTCCTCATAAAATGGTCTATAAATGTTGCCTGTCTTTTCCTAATCTTCTTTATCAATGATCTTCTAGTGTCTGCCTCCACCAAGACTGTCTCGTTTGTTTTCTTTGCTGTCTATGGAACTCCCAACATTCTTCTTAAAAACCACATTTCGGCTGCCTCAATCTTATTCTGGTTTTGCTTGTTGACTGTCCATGCCCCACAACCGTATAACACTATCAGTTCTATATAATATTCAAAAACTCTCTTTCTGATGTTAATTGATAGGCATTTGTTGGTAAGAATGCTTTTCATCTTCTTGAATGCTGTTTTGGCTTGGCCAATTCTGCTGGCTATTTCTGATGTGCATCTGCAGTCTGGTGAGATGACCGTTCCCAGATAATTAAACTTTTCAACTTGTCTCAAAGTTGTGCCATTTGCTGTTGTTTTGCAAATGGGGATTTCATGTTTTTTGTTTCTTTTTTTACTGATTACCATGACTTCAGTCCTCTTGCTGTTTAACTCCAACCCTTTATTTTTGCTTTGGTTTAAACAAAACTTTATTCAAGAAAAGAAGAGTCATAAATACAGCAAAGCATGGGCAGGGCATCAAGCAATGGCTTATGTTAGCCCTCCCCAAAAACAATTGACACACTATTGGCTCAAATGCGGGCAACTTGTGAAATTTAAACTAACAAGAAACAAGAAAGAAATGAAGAAAAAAGCTAAAAATACTACGATTATATCCTTAGCACACTAGGTGAAAGAAGACAATAACAACAAAATGAACCAAAGCAAACTAAGGAAAAAAAACAAACTCAGAAAAACCCAACAAAGCAGGCAAAAACACCCACAATTGATATCACATGTTACTACAAACATAAATGATAGATGAAAAGAGTAAGACTTAGTTCCAACATGCTGGAGGAATGGAGATAGATAAGAGTTGCTTACTAGAGGTCCGGCACACCACCGCAGATCATCCAAGTAGACAATTTAGAAACGCTTAGAATTTTCAATAAAATTATGAACTAGTTTAAATATATTTTCGTTTTCTTGAAGGCTTACTTGTTCACTTCCATTCAGAAGTATTTTTGTTCTTCTTTGTTCCTGAGGAAGAGAGTCAATCGTCTGGAGGCGAACGTTTGCATACCGCGGACAAAAAAGCAGAAAGTGATTCGCTGTTTCATTAGGATGGCCACAAATACATGCTGGGTTATCTAGTAAATGTCTTTTAAACAAGTCGGAGCTAAGGTCACTCATTTCTAATCTTAATTTACAATGAATAGTTTGCTGCATCCTCTTACCGTAATAAAAGAATGCAGGAACTATTGGGTCTCCATGTGAGAGAAAGTGTTTAAGTTGGCCAATGGAGGGGCTAGCTTGTATGTGTTCTGGAAGTCCATTCCATAATCTAGTTGTAGACGGGAAGAATGAGGTTGCGTGAACCTCAGTTTTAGAACGAGGAGTTATTCTTTCTAAGGGTCTTCGTCTATGATAGGGGTTTTGAGTGGACATAAGTGGTGGAACAAGATCTATTAAGTACTGAGGAGCGTTACCGTTGACTAGCTTATGATAGAATTGTAACTTGTGACGTCGTCTTCTCTCTTTTAGAGGGCAGAGTCCTGATTCCTGGTAAAGTTTTTCGTGACTTGTTCCTCGAACAGTCCCTATGATTATCCTGATAGCTTCTAAATTAAGGTCTTCCAGCTCATCAGAAAGTTTTTTACTACAACTGTCCCATATCACGTCTGCATAATCAAACATAGGCAGGATAAAAGATTTATACATTGTCTCTAAGGCTTTCCTACTTAATTTATACTTATATGATCTAAGGCAACAGATAAGCAGATGGATTTTGTTTACAATATTTTTGACATGTTCATCCCATTTGCAGTTATTTTGGATCGTAATACCTAGGTGTTTATGGTGTGGGACATCCTGTAGGAAACCTCGGCCGAATCTTAGAACTGGCATTGGATTTTGATCTCGGGCAAAGTTAAGAAGTTCAGTCTTCTGTTCGTTAAATTTCACTTTCCAGAGTTTTGCCCACCCGCTTATCTTTTCCAGGTCAGAATTAAGTATCGTTGCCCGAGCGTTATAGTCTCTTAAAGCTAAAGACATACTAGTGTCATCTGCAAATAGTTTAATCACAGAAGCTATATCCTTAACTATATCATTTATATAAACTAGAAACAGAAGAGGCCCCAGGACAGATCCTTGTGGGAAACCCGCCTTGACAGTTTCTGTGCTAGATTTTTCTCCTTTTATAACCACATTTTGAGAACGGTTAGACAAGTAAGAACGAAACCAACTGAACAACTTACCTCTAATTCCTACAGATCTAAGTTTAGCAAGAAGGCCTTCGTGCCATACTCTGTCAAATGCTTTTGATATGTCAAAATAGATAGCTTGTGTTGTTATACCTTCATCAAAAGTGGAACACAAATCGTTATAAATATCTAAGAGCTGGTTGACAGTTGAGTCTCCAGGAATAAAACCAGACTGTGATGGAGTTAAAATATTGTTATTTCTCAGGAATGAGATTATGTGTTTGTGAACACATCTTTCAAGAATTTTACCAAGGCAGCTAAGCAAGGAAATGGGTCGATAGTTGTTACAAAGCTCTTTAGATCCTTTTTTATAAATCGGGGTCACATGTGCATGTTTCCACTGTGTTGGAAAGTGTCCTTCTTGGAGTGATCTGTTGAATAGTGAGGTGAGTGGGTCTGAAATTTGATTAACTGCAGCAATAAGAAGTCTATTATGAATTGCGTCTGGTCCTGATGCTTTCTTTTTATTAAGGATTAATATAACATTTTTTACTTCAGTCGAAGTAAGCACCTCTAAAACGATTTCATTTTCAAACTGAGGTAAGTCAGGGAGTGGATCGTTATTAGATTCTAATGTTGACTGTTGAATAAAAAAAGTGATTAAAGATATCTGCTTTATCTTTGTTGGAATAAAAAACATTCCCGTTGTGCTTGATTGGTGGGATATTGTCGGAGCTAATGTCTTTTTTATCCATAAATTGTTTTACTAGTTTCCACCATTGTTTAGTGCCAAACTGTTTGGGGTCAGAAGCCTCTTCATCCAATTCCTGGTAGTACTCAATTTTTAACTGCCGTTTTAAAGATGTGATCTGATTACGAACTTGTCTGTATTCTTGCCAGTGTAAGTTAGATTTTGTGATTCTAGCTCGTTTGTGTAACCTATTTCGTTTTTTTATTAAAGCCCGCAGTGGGTTATTTATCCAGGGAACATCTTTTGGTCTTATTGTAATTGTATGAACTGGCATACATTGCTTTGCGATTTCGAAAAAGGTGTCAGTGAACAACTGTGTACTTTCATCTAGTGGTTTATCAAAGATGATGGCATTCCAGTCAGTTTCTGACAGAATATTACAAAACGTATATTCATCTAGCTTTTTATAATCATAAATAACTCTTTTGTAGTTAGGGTTTGCATGAAATGGGTGTTTTAAGACCGCAACTGGAACGCAGTGGTCACTACATATTTCAGGTAGTATCTCTACTGATTTGATGACAGAAAGAGATTGAGTAATGATTAAATCTAAGCAAGAGCTTGTATCTGCGGTTGTTCGTGTTGGGCCATTGGTGACTTGGTGGAGTTGATATAAGTTAAGTATATGCATTAGATGGGGTGATGGATTGGACAAAAAGTCTGTATTGAAGTCGCCTAAAATGAAATATTTGAGCATGGTTGTGTCGGCTTTATGGATACTCTCTCTAATCAATTGCCAATAAGCAGTGGGAGTGCCTGGAGCCATGTAAAAAGAGCCAATCAGAATTTTCTCATTGCCCAGATTCAGCTCTACCCAGACTGCTTCAAGATTATCCACTTGCAAATCGAGTCGAGGTGTAAAAGAAAGGTACTCTTTTATATATATAGCAACACCACCATACGCTTGATGCGAACGGTCTTTTCTTAATGGGAGGTGGTAATTTGGTAATTTAATAGATTCATCGCTAATTGTTGGTTGTAGCCAAGTTTCACATACTGTGATTATGTCAAATTGTTCACTTTCTGGAGATATCAGGTCAATCTTATTTCTGATACTTCTAGCATTTATGAGGGCAATACTAAGTTGGCCATTATTGGGTCCAGGGTTTGGATGAATGTCTCCTGACTGGAGCAGAAGTGAATGCATTGTTGAAGGAGACATGCATGTGGCTAGATTTGATTTAAAAGTGCTAGACTTTTGTGAACCTGAAGATGTACAGGTTTTATATGGGAAAGACCTAAGATTTTGTATACTTTTGATATCGCAGGTAAAGTGTATAATTAAGGCCAAAGGCAACGCATATTTCATAGGGAAAAATATGAATATCAAAAGTTGAGGTACTGTTTCTTTATCTATAAAGGACAATCTGCGGTGAAGCGCCAGAGCCTTTCCATGAAAAAGACCGATCCCGGCCCTGTACTGATTCAGTGTAATATCCATTGTTATGTGATCGTGCAAACAAGCACGAGAAACAGGAACATGACCAAGACAGGTGCAGTTTCACAGAACACTACCATCTCTCCATTCAGAGCGCTTTCTGCCTCAATGTTGGGAAAGTATACTTCTTTGGAAAACATACTAAAGAATAGTGTAACAAAAAGTACCGCCATAAGTAAAAGTTGTGGAAAATGAAAATGGATGAAACTTGATAGAATACACAAACAAAATGGTCTTACAAGTGAAAAGAAAAATAGCAGCTTAGGTCGGGTATCAAGCGTGATAGGTCACGTGGTGCACTGTCCCATCCAACCTTAGTATTACAACATAATGGAAAATTGTTTCTCATTTTATATACAAAACATATACGTGCGTGTAAAGACTACATACACACATATCTGCACATACACACATATATGCACGCATGCATACATGCATACGCACACACATGCATACATACAATATATACACGCATATATATACACATTCACATTCACACACATACATACATATACGTTAACATATACACATACCTATACGTACATACATATCATTAAAAGCTATAAAACATTTTTAACAATAAGCAAGTATTATGTTACTGGATGATTTCATTCAACACAAACATTTCTTTGAAAAGATCATTTCAAACAGAGTGTACAGGAACTTAAAATAATTACCGTTAAGACAGGATACAAAAACAAATGATAAGTATAGGCACCCCTCACTCTTAGGGGACACAACTCTGTCAGTGCAGTCTGCACAATCACAAATGATAAGTATAGGCACCCCTCACTCTTAGGGGACACAACTCTGTCAGTGCAGTCTGCACAATCACTCAACCAGTGAACAGTGAGAAAAAATATGAACAAGAAAAAGCAAGTGGTCAACCTGAACATCAAACTAAAGGAACCCTATCGTGTCTCAGCCTGGCCACTTGTACCTCAGCCAGTCTGTCTGCACGTGCAGCCTTAACAAGGTCTCTCACTATTCTGTGGAGCAGACCCCAATCACTCCATTACGTTTTACACTTATAAACAAGCAAACTTCGTAGGCCTGTTACAATGTTGTATCATGGTTAGAGTGGTTTTACCTCAAGATTTCAACAGTTGTATCAGCAGTCTCTCCCTTTCGTACGCTCAGACTCACAAACACACACACTATCACACACCATATGCTCTCTCTCACACTCTCTCTCTCTCTTACTCTCTCTCTCTCTCTCTCTCTCTCAGAACAGCTACACCTAAAAACATTATCCTCTCACACTAACACATAATACATACACATATACATACACACAAACACACATACACATACACACACATGCACACACGCACGTACGCACGCATATACGCATACACACATATACACACATTTACACATACTTTCTCTCTCACATACTTATTGTACATGCTCTCTCTCTCTCTCTCCCTCTCTCTCTCCTCTCTCTCTTTCACTCTAAGAAAATAAATGTATACACTTACTCACTTGCATCAACCATAACCTATAACAATGATGAGCATATACAAAATGTTATACAAGATGTCAGATCTGAACAATAACGATGTGGCAATAATAATTGATGTTGATCGTTTATAGCAAATGAACAATGGAGCTATTGCGTTAAAAAATCGAAAACAAAGGAACAAAAAGCATATCATAGCTTAAAAATGCTGAAACACACAGACAAAAACAGCCGTACACACACATACTACAGTCGCACACACGAGCACACGCACGCACGCACTCATACACACACACATACACACACACACACACACACACGCACACATACAACACACACACACACACACACACATACACACACACACACACACAGAGAGAAACTAAATCATCATCAGACTACGCCACTATGCAATGAAATGCACCATACAGTCACCAACGAGATACATAAACATATGCAATCACACAACACATAA
>JAPXFY010000023.1:25379172-25386672 GCA_030674185.1 Monoplex corrugatus | reverse complement strand
CCGTGATGGTTTGGGTTTGGTTGGTTGGTTGGTTGGTTTGTAGGTTGGTTGGGTGGTGGTGGGTGGTTGGTTGGTTGGTTGGTTGGTTGGTTGGTTGGTTGGTTGTCGGTTGGTTGGTTGGTGTTGATTGGTTGGCTTGGTTGGTTGGTTGGTTTGGTTGGTTGGTTGGTTGATTGGTTGGTTGGTTGGTTGGTTGGTTGGTTGGTTGGTTGGTTGGTGGTTGGTTGGTTGGCTGGTGGTTGGCTGGTTGGTTGGCTGGTTGGTGATTGGTTGGTTTGCTGATGGGTTGGTTGGTAATTGGTTAATGATTGCTTGCTTGCTTGTTGGTAGCTGATTGATTGATAGATAGATTGATAGATTGATTGATTGATTGATTGATTGATTGACTGACTGATGACTGATTGATTGGTTGATTGATTGATTGATTGATTGATTGATATTGATTGATTGATTGGATGTGTCATGACACAGGTGGGACATCGTACAGTTTCTGTGGCCCTATATACGTGATTCCAGATCTTCTGGGGCTTACACACTGTGGATTGGTCTGACAGGTGAGCGCCTTCAGCTGAGTCTGTATCATCATCGTTATCATTATCTTCACTATTATCATCACCATCGCCATCATCATCATCGTCGTTACCATTATCATTGTCTCCGTCAACGCCACCATCACCACCACCACCACCATCACCATCGTCATCATCACTATGATCATTATCATCACCGTCACCACCATCACCACCTCCATCATCATCATCGTCACAGTTATCGTCATCATTATCATCATCGTCATCACCATTATCATTGTCATCATCAATCTAAGGCTTCCCCATGACCTGGTTGGTCATTGGGGAGTGAATTCTTAAAGTCAATATGTCTGGCTTTTGGGTTGGTTGGTTGGTTGGTTGGTTGGTTGGTTGGTTGGTGGTTGCTTGTTGCTTGCTTGCTTGCTTGCTTGCTTGCTGGTTGCTTGCTTGGTGGTTGGTTGGTTGGTTGGTTGGTGGTTGTGTTGGTTGGTTGGTTGGTTGGTTGGTTGGTTGGTTGTGTTGATTGGTTGGTTGGTTGGTTGTTGGCTGGTTGGTTGGTTGTGTTGTGTCCATCTCTTTTGGTAAAGGCGGTAGGGGGTGACAAGTGTTTGCTTTGCATGTGTCCTAGACTGCTCCATCATCATCATCATCAGGTGCCTTGCTGCATGGCGTTGGCGATCATGGACTTCCATCTGTCTCTATCTCTTGTTGCCCCAAGTATCTCCTCCATCTTCCTCGTCTTCAGCCACTCCGCAAGTCCGTCTAGCATTTTCTCCCTGGGTCTTAGTGGTGCTCTCTTTCCCTCCAGCTTTCCCGTTGTGACCAGGTGCTCCAAATCCCCCTTCCTCATAAAATGGCCTATAAATGTTGCTGTCTTTTCCTAATCTTCCTTATGAGTGATCTACTTGTGTCTGCCTCCATCAAGACTGTCTCGTTTGTTTTCTTTGCTGTCCATGGAACTCTCAACATTCTTCTTAGAAACTACATCTCGGCTGCCTCAATCTTGTTCTGGCTTTGCTTGCTGACTGTCCACTCCTCACATCCGTACAACAGTATTGGTTCTATATAACATTCAAGGACTTTCTTACTGATGTTAATTGATAGGCATTTGTTCCTAAGAATGCTTGTCATCTTTTTGAATGCTGTTTTGGCTTGGCCGATTCTGCCGGCTATTTCCGAAGTGCATCTGCGTCTGATGAAATGACCGTTCCCAGGTATTTGAACTTATTAACCTGACACTGCTCCATGTCAAGAAAGCCAAACAGGTGATTGTCTTCTTTCGTTGATTGTATACGCAGGCTGGTTGTTTTTTTGACTGAACTGTGGACTAAATTTGGTATCTCGAGTTCAATCCCAGTTCACAACATTAAAACCTGTCCTGTTTGCTGTCCATCTTATTGTTTCTATCATTCTGGTGGTGTCAGCTTAGTAATATATAGTGTTTTATAAGTCCATTCTCCCCACCCCTGCCCTCCCATTTTAAAATCTTGCCAGTGCATAGGGTATTGCAAAGGTTTAGGTAGTATTACGGATTTGAGCGGAGCGCTTATGGAATTGTCCGAGCGTGAAGAATCTATCTTGAACAAACTCCAAACTCTACAATCTCAGTCCGTTTTCACGCGATTCTAGTTTGTATCTGCATGAACTCTGGCATCAGTTTGATTCAAATCTCTGTCGCGTATGGTTTTGTGAAGGTTTTACACCTCTTACGATATCAGGCGTTGTAGAAGTAGTCTTTTTCATTCTGCTTTTGTTGTTGTTATTTTTGTTTAAAGCCCAGCCAACTGCAGAGAGCCATATCAGGGCTATAACCGTTTCAAAACATACACAATACTTTCAACAGGCCAAAAAAAAAAAGGAAAAGAAAATTAAGTACACACATCAATGCATTCGCGCACATTATCTAAAGAGATGCCCCTGGCGTTGACCGGTCTGTCCAATTTATCACACAAAAATAAAATTTTAAACATAACTAAGGACACTAAAACATATACAAAACGGGCCTAAATCACCTAAAATTGTTTCCGCATATCACATTTCCCAGAGCCAAAATTACACTTAATACACTACCCAATTATCAATCCTAAGAGACAGTGCGTAAGACTTTATAGAACACATACAGGTGAATGGACCTGCAAGGCAGAAAATGATAGGAAGAGATGACAGAAAGCAAAGGAACAAGGCAGAAACAAAGAGGGTGGCAGAAAAGAAAAATTACTAGCATAAAATTTGCAGAAGGTCAGGATACTATTTATACTGAAAGAGCCCCTGGAATCATCACGGGGGCGGGGGGGGGGGGGGATTTCTTTGTGCTGCAAGTGCTGTTACGATATGATGTGCTATATAAACAAATGTGACCTCCCACCACGAAATCAGTCTTAACTCGCAGTCAGTCGAACAGCACTAGCAGCTGAAGAGGTAACTGAGGGTCTATCTGGGGTGTTTTGACTTTTTCTCAAAATTGATTTCTTAGACCATAATCTATCCCCCACAGAAATTGTCTTCTTGAAAAAATATTATTAATCAATCTAAAATGGTATTTTAATGCACTAATCGCAGCAGAAAGAACGCAATTTCTTACCAAAAGTACCTATTTTTGTCTCTTATTATGAACCGTAACCTGAACAGTACCCACACATGTAATATACTGACGGAAAGCTCTTTGATGCACCTTTCAGATAATGACAGCGAAAATTAGAAACAAACTGGGTCAAAGCCACCAAATAAAGAAATTTAAGGAAAATGTGTAGGAGAGCACACGAAAACTTTAGAGGCCTTTTTCTCAAAATGGCCGCCATACAACTTAATGACTTTAAACATACATAACTTCTACATTTTTTTTTAGTACAAGCTTTATTCAGGTACCAAAACAATCAGCAGAATGTACTCTTTCCAGTGATATGTATATCTCAAAATACCCAATATGCTAGTTAAGACTGATTTCGTGGCGGGAGGTCACAAATAGCCTTTTCCTTTCTGCTGCAAATGTGTTGCTAGCTCCTTTCAGTGGTATTGATCTCAAGCCGCCTATTTCGGCTCCTTCACACATCACCAGCTCAAAACTCATTCAGTCCAATTCCCAGTGCCAGTCCCAGGAAGCCCTTGAAAGTTAGAGATGTTACGCCGCAAGGGCCACACACCACAGGAGACCATTGCACTGCTGCTGGGTCACTCCGTGTTGTTCTGTAGTACCTGTTCTGTTCTCCTTCTTCTTATCATCAGTAGCAGCAGCAGCAGTAGTAGAAGTAGTAGTAGCAGTAGGAGGAGTAGGAGTAGCAGTAGCAGCAGTAGTAGCAAAAGCAGCAGTAGTAGAAGTAGTAGGAGTAGTAGGAGTAGTATCATCATCATTATTATTATTGTTGTCATCATCATCATTAGTAGTACTAATAGTAGTGACGATAGTAGTAGTAGTAGTAGTAGTGGTGTCATTATCATCATCATCATCATCATTATTATTATTATTATTATTGTCATCATCATCATTAGTAGTACTAATAGTAGTGACGATAGTAGTATAGTGGTGGTGTCATTATCATCATCATTATCATTATTATTATTATTATTGTCATCATCATCATTAGTAGTACTAATAGTAGTGACGATAGTAGTAGTAGTAGTAGTAGTAGTAGTATAGTAGTAGTAGTGGTGGTGTCATTATCATCATCATCATCATTATTATTATTGTCATCATCATCATTAGTAGTACTAGTAGTAGTGACGATAGTAGTAGTAGTAGTGTAGTAGTAGTGTCATCATCATCATTATCATTATTATTATTATTATTATCATTATTATTATTATTAGTGGTGTTGTTGTTGTTGATGTTGTTGTTATTGTTATTATTGTTATTACTATTATTTTTAATTCTTTTATCAATTTCATCATCATCATCACTATCATTATTATTATCATCATCATCATTTTTGTTGTTGTCGTTGCTGTTGATGTTATTCGTGTTATGGTTGTTGTTGAGTTCTCCGTGCTCCACTAAAAAAAAAACAACAACAAAAAAAGAGTCTGATCATAATTATGTAATGTATAGTGAGTCCAAATGAATTTGGAGAGTAGCGTTGTACAAGGACGGTTTGAATAATGACAAATATGTATACACGTTTTTCAGATCTCAACCAGGATAGAGGTCCCTGGATGTGGGTGGCGGGGAACAAGACTCTGGGTGGCTGGCATAACTGGCCCACCCCCACCGTCATCAATACACCCGGAAGACAGGATTGCGTTACAATTGATAGCAGTGGGTAGCACATATACCTGTCTGTTGTCTGTCTGTATGTATGTCTGTCTGTCTGTCTGTCTGTCTATCTAAATGTTTATCTTTCTGTCTGTCTGTCTTTCTAAGTGTTTATCTGTCTGTCTGTCTAAGTGTTTATCTGTCTGTCTGTCTGTCTGTCTGTTTTTTCTGTCTCTCTGTCTGTCTTCTGACACCAATGGGTAGTAGATATGGCTGTCTGTCTGTATGTATGTAAGTCTAAGTATTTATCTGTCTGTCTGGTTGGCTGACTGGCTGTTTTTCTGTCTCCCTGTCTGTCTTCTGACACCTGTGGGTAGTCGATATGTCTGTCTGTCTGTCGTCGTATGTCTGTCATTGACACCAGTGAATAGTAGATATAGCTATTGTTATTTCATGTCCATCTCCATCATCATTTCGTGTCCATCTCCATCGTCATTCCATGATGATGTACACAGACGCACACACACGCACAAACACACACACACACACACATACACACACACACAAACACACTCACACACAAACACACACACACACACGCACAAACACACACACACATACATACACACATACACACACACACACACACACACACACACACACACACACACACACACACACACCACACACACACACACACAGTGACCAAGTTGAAGACCAGAACTGATCAGTTCCTTGCCCTGTTTCAGGTGACCCCAGTTTAAAATGGCGTCCTGTGGGCAGTTGTGGTGCACCCAACCGCTTTGTGTGTCAGATGCCCGTCAACAAACCATTGCAGCATCCTACACCACCGCCCAGTGAGTGTTACTGTATTTGTATTGTGTTATATTACATTGTGGTGTGGTGTGTGTGTCAAATGCCCGTCAACAAACCACTGCAACATCCTACACCACCGCCCAGTGAGTGTTACTGTATTTGTATTGTGTTATATTACATTGTGGTGTGGTGTGTGTGTCAAATGCCGTCAACAAACCACTGCAACATCCTACACCACTGCCCAGTGAGTGTTACTGTATTTGTATGTGTTGTCTTACATGTGGTGTGGTGTGTTGTGTATTGAATCTTACTGTAGTGAGTTTATCTTCTTATGTTGTATTGAATCATACTGGTGTTGTTTGTGTGTGTTGTGTTGTGCTGTGTTATGTTGTGCTGTGTTGTGTTGTGCTGTGCTGTGCTATATTGTCTTTGTTGTGTTGTGCTGTGCTGTGCTATATTGTCTTGTTGTGTTGTGTTGTATTGCGTTGTGTTATGCTGTGCTATGTTGTGTTAGACAGGAAAGACAGAGAATCCCATCTTGTAGATAAACTTGGTAGGCGAAAGCCACATGGACTCAATGACAAACCATAAAGATTTCCTCAACTGACTTCAGTATCTTGCCACTTCATGCACTTTTATCTGGTCATGGCTTTGCGTGCATGTACTTTTACCTTGGTGTGTATGTGTATGCGTATGTATTCGCTCAAATTTATACGTATAACATTTCTTGTCCCTCATGTATAATTTATGTTTAAACTGCTTGGATGATTTTATGCATACTATTGTCTTCTTTTAATGTGCCCTTGAGTCCATGTATCTTTTATCTCGATGATGATTTACTGAAATAGACCATATTATCACCATTTTCCCATTCCTGTGAGGTATTGGCTTTGCGGCTGCACATATGCCTTTTTATTTTAATTTTTACTTTTATTTTTATTTTTATTTTTATTTTTACTTTTATTTTCATTTTTATTCTAAATTCAATCTGTTTGAATTCTCCTTCCACAAGACAGGCCCAGCCGCGTCTGACTAAGGGTTTTTTCTCCGGGACTCCGGTTTTCCCTTCAGCCCCTTGGCTGTTGGTTTAGGATGTTTTTCTTCCTATTCCAAGGTCAGACCGGATTCGGTGCACTAGGCACAATCCATTTACATCAGCCATACCTCTTGATTAGATATTTTCCCATTCTGTCGAACATATGCCTTATTTTCTCTTCTGCATTGTTTAATATCTCTTGATTAAATATTTTCCCATTCTGTCGAACATGTGCCTATATTTTCTCTTCTGCATTATTTAATACTGGTATCCATTACATTCCAAATACTACTCTTCGCTAGTGCGTCATTGTTCTCATTTCTGCTCTGACATCATATTTACTCAAAAACACATTATGATGTCATCTTAGTCAGTTTATTCCTTTTCTTACGTTGGACACAGCAGCAGGGAAGTTTCAGTCTTTTTCTCAAAATTTTTGTATCTGATGTTTGTTTGTTTGTAATCTTACGCTTGACAAAGGCCAGTTGGCCGAAAATTTGCGCCTGTCTTGTCTTGTTGTATTAAATACGTGTTCGTATTCTTCTTTCGTGTTTTTTCTGGCTTCTATTGTGTTTGTATTTGTGCCATATAATTTGCCTTGTATTAGTATTGTGTTTGTATTGGCTTCTATTGTGTTTGTATTTGTGCCATATAATTTGCCTTGTATTAGTATTGTGTTTGTATTGGCTTCTATTGTGTTTGTGTTTGTACCATATCATTTGCCTTGTATTAGTATTGTGTTTGTATTGGCTCATATTGTGTTTGTATTTGTACCATATCATTTGCCTTGTATTAGTATTGTGTTTGTATTGGCTTCTATTGTGTTTGTATTTGTACCATATCATTTGCCTTGTATTAGTATTGTGTTTATATTGGCTCGTATTGTTTGTATTTGTACCATATCATTTGCCTTGTATTAGTATTGTGTTTAT
>JAPXFY010000023.1:25369172-25376672 GCA_030674185.1 Monoplex corrugatus | reverse complement strand
ATCATTCACCAAAGCAATCACCCAGCAACGACCAAAACTCCAGGGCACTAAGCACTCCAGACCAGAAGGGGGAGGACAGTAGGGGAGAGGGGCAAAAGTGGGGGGGGGGGGTCAGGTAGAAGGGGAAATCATTTGCTGGACAAAAAGACATGTCTTCAAGCTAGGATTGAAGGAAGACAGAATGTGTGACTGTAGAATAGACAAGGGGAAGATCGAGAAAAACAAGAAAATAGAATCAGAACGCGTATTTAATACAACAAGACAAGACAAGGCGCAAATTTTCGGCCAACTGGCCTTTGTCAAGGGTGAATGTACGATTTATATTGGACCTTGGCCATCTCTAATACTTCGTTGAAGTTGTCGATGTCTTCCTGAGTACTTGCGGATGTTGGTGCATACACCTGGGTGATGCTGATATCAAATGGTTTGCCTCCCAATTTGACCAGCAAAACTCTGTCAGACACAGCCCAGTATCCCTTAACTGCTTTTGATTGTCTTTGTCCATTATGATGCCTACTCCTCTTTCATGTGAGTTACCACCAGAGTATATCATTGTGTATTCTCCTGATCTTATTATGCCTGCCCCTTCCATCTCACTTCCCCTAGCCCTAAAATACTAATATTAAGCCTTTCCATCTCCATTTTGATGTTGTCTAATTTTCCCTTCTGCAACAGTGTTCTGATGTTCCATGTTGCTATTTGGGTGTTTCTAAGTTTGACTTCGGGTGTGGTTTTGGTCGCAGTAGCTGGCTGACGGTCTGGAGTCACCTGCACCGCATGACAGTCCCTACCGGACGAAGGTGCTCCACAGGAGCACCTATTCACGTCATTAACTTCACTTTTCATCTTTCCTCTGTCCATAATGTGAAAGCTGGAGGAAAAGAGCACCAGGTAGACCCAGGGAGAAAATGCTAGACGGACTTGCGGAGTGGCTGAAGATGAGGAGGGTGGAGGAGATGCTTGGGGAAACAAGAGATAGAGACAGATGGAAGTCCATGATTGCCAACGCCATGCGGCAAGGCACCTGATGATGATGAATGTACGATCACAAACACCAAATACAAAATTATGAGGAAAAGACTTAAACTTCCCTGCTGCTTCGTCCAGTGGGTAAAAAAGATCGTTCCAGTTGTATGGACCAGACACAAACAAAAGAACGGCGATCGACTGTGAAACATCTGTATTGAGGAATTTGTAAGCAAGTAGTATGAGAAGTAGAACACAATACGCTGTGATACAATAAATATCATGTAATATAGCAAAATACAAGGTAATACCCTGCAGTATAATCCAATACATATGCAATGCAAAAGTACAAGGAATACCTCAGTGAGACAACTAGCTGAAGGAAGAAGCAATACAGTAGACATTCGGGGTTTTGACAGTGACAGTTGTTGAATGTGTGTGGTGTGTTGTGTGTGTGTGTGTGTGTGTGTGTGTGTGTGTGTGTGTGTGTGTGTGTGTGTGTGTTCTAGGTCAGGTACAGGCACACCTGGGCAAATACTGGATCGGGCTGAATGACCGAACCACAGAAGGTCGCTACCAGTGGCTCAACCCTGTCGCCACGGTACAGAATCACGATCAGAACAAATACAATAGTTTCATCATATCTGGAATAATGTTTGACTTAATCTTTTCACTCCTGAAAATTATCCACCAGCTGTAAAATTTAACCCTGCAGGAAGCTGGTGGATAGTTTCTTTTTAAAGTCCAGCCGACTGCGTAGAGCCATATCAGGGCTATCACCATTTCAATACACACACGGTACTTCAACTTGAAAAAGATGGAAAAAATTAAATACACATATCAATGCTTTCGTGCACATAATCTAAGAAGATGCCCCTGGCATTGACCACTCCGTCCCAATTTATCACACAGGAGATTTTTTTTTTTTTAAAACATAACTAAGGACATATAAAAACAGGCCACATTCCTGAATATAAATTTAAACATAACTAAGGACACTAAAACATATACATGCCTTGTTCCTTTGCTGTCTGTCATTTCTTCCTATCATTTTCTGCCTTGCTGGTCCATTCACCTGTATGTGTTCCATAAAGTCTTGCGCACTTTTTCTTAGGATTGATCATTGGGTACATGTATTAAGTGAATTTTTGGATCTAGGGAGGTGAGGTATGCTAAAGCAATTTTCGGTAATTTATGCCCGTTTTTACATATGTTTTGGTGTCCTTAGTATGCTTAAATTTGTATTTAGGTGTGTGTTTTTAAATCCCCTGTGCGATAAATTGGACGGAGTGGTCAACGCCAGGGGCATGTTCGTAGATTATGTGCGGGAATGCATTGATATGTGTACTTAATTTTCTTTTCTTTTTTTTTTTCCTGTTGAAGTTTTGTGTGTTTTGAAGCGGTTACAGCCCTGATATTGCTCTACGCAGTCGGCTGGGCTTTAAACAACAATAACAACAACAACCGTTACAAGGGAGACAATCCTAATTTCCTTCTTTTGGGGCCGGGAAACTGTGCCGGTATCTTACAGTACTGAATAATGTGTGAACCCAGTAACTTTGTATTAATGTATCATTATTTGTGTGTTATGGCCGAGTTATGTTTCATTATTTGTGTGTTATAGCCGAGTTATGTTTCAATTTTGTGCGTTGTTGCCGAGTTACGTTTCATTATTTTATATTATGGCCTAGTTACGTTTCATTTTTTGTGTGTTATGGCCGAGTTATGTTTCATTATTTGTGTGTTATAGCCGAGTTATGTTGCATTATTTGTGTGTTATAGCCGAGTTATGTTGCATTATTTGTGTGTTATGGCCGAGTTACGTTTCATTATTTGTATGTTATAGCCGAGTTACGTTTCATTATTTGCATGTTATGGCCGAGTTATGTTTCATTATTTGTGTGTTATAGCCGAGTTATGTTTCATTATTTGTATGTTATAGCCGAGTTATGTTTCATTATTTGTGTGTTATAGCCGAGTTATGTTGCATTATTTGTGTGTTATGGCCGAGTTACGTTTCATTATTTGTATGTTATGGCCGAGTTATGTTTCATTATTTGTGTGTTTAGCCGAGTTACGTTTCATTATTTGTATGTTATGGCCGAGTTACGTTTCATTATTTGTATGTTATAGCCGAGTTACGTTTCATTATTTGTATGTTATGGCCGAGTTACGTTTCATTATTTGTATGTTATGGCCGAGTTACGTTTCATTATTTGTATGTTATGGCCGAGTTACGTTTCATTATTTGTGTGTTATGGCCGAGTTACGTTTCATTATTTGTATGTTATGGCCGAGTTACGTTTCATTATTTGTATGTTATGGCCGAGTTACGTTTCATTATTTGTATGTTATGGCCGAGTTACGTTTCATTATTTGTATGTTATGGCCGAGTTATGTTTCATTATTTGTGTGTTATAGCCGAGTTACGTTTCATTATTTGTATTTGTATGTTATGGCCGAGTTACGTTTCATTATTTGTATGTTGTGGCCGAGTTACGTTTCATTATTTGTATGTTATGGCCGAGTTATGTTTCATTATTTGTGTGTTATAGCCGAGTTATGTTTCATTATTTGTGTGTTATAGCCGAGTTATGTTTCATTATTTGTGTGTTTTAGCCGAGTTATGTTTCATTATTTGTATGTTATGGCCGAGTTATGTTTCATTATTTGTATGTTATAGCCGAGTTATGTTTCATTATTTGTATGTTATAGCCGAGTTAGTTTCATTATTTGTATGTTATGGCCGAGTTATGTTTCATTATTTGTTGTTTATGGCCGAGTTATGTTTCATTATTTGCGTGTTATGGCCAACTTATGTTTCATTATTTGCGTGTTATGGCCAAGTTATGTTTCATTATTTGTATGTTATGGCCAAGTTATGTTTCATTATTTGTATGTTATGGCCGAGTTATGTTTCATTATTGTTCGTTATGGCCGAGTTATGTTTCAGTATATGTTCGTTATGGCCAAGTTATGTTTCATTATTTGTATGTTATGGCCGAGTTATGTTTCATTATTTGTATGTTATGGCCGAGTGGTGTTTCATTATTTATATGTTATGGCCGAGTTATGTTTCATTATATGTCGTTATGGCCGAGTTATGTTTCATTGTTTGCGTGCTATAGCCGAGTTATGTTTTATTATTGTGTGTGTTTAGCTGAGTTATGTTTCATTATCTGTGCTTATGGCCGAATTATGTTTCATTATTTGTGCGTTTTAGCCGAGTTATGTTTAATTATACGTGTGTTGTAACCAAGTTATGTTTCATTATTTGTGTTATGGCTGAGTTATGTTTCATCATATGTATGTTATGGCCGAGTTATGTTTCATTATTTGTTGTGTTATGGCCGAGTTATGTTTCATTTTGTGTGTGTTCTAGCCGAGTTACGTTTCGTGTCATGGCCGAGTTATGTTTCATTATTTGTGTTATGGCCGAGTTATGCTTTGTGTTATGGCCGAGTTGTGTTATGGCCGAGTTATGTTTCGTGTTATTGCCGAGTTATGTTTCGTGTTATGGCCGAGTTATGTTTCGTGTCATGGCCGAGTTATGTTTCGTGTTATAGTCGAGTTATGTTTCGTGTTATGGCCGAGTTACGTTTCGTGTTATTGCCGAGTGTTGCTTCGTGTTATGGTCGAGTTATGTTTCATGTTATGGTCGAGTTATGTTTCATGTTATGGTCGAGTTATGTTTCGTGTTATGGTTGAGTTATGTTTCGTGTTATGGTCGTGTTATGTTTCGTGTTATGGTCGAGTTATGTTTCGTGTTATGGCCGAGTTGTTTCGTGTTATGGCCGAGTTATGTTTCGTGTTATGGTCGAGTTATGTTTCGTGTTATGGCCGAGTTATGTTTCGTGTTATGGCTGAGTTATGTGTCGTTATTTGTGTTATGGCCGAGTTATGTTTCGTGTTATGGCCGAGTTATGTTTCGTGTTATACCGAGTTATGTTTATTGTTATGGCCGAGTTATGTTTCGTGTTATGGCCGAGTTATGTTTCGTGTTATGGCTGAGTTATGTGTCATTATTTGTGTGTTATGGCCGAGTTATGTTTCGTGTTAAGATCGAGTTGTGTTTCGTGTTATGGCCGAGTTATGTTTCGTGTTATGGCCGAGTTATGTTTCGTGTTATGGCCGAGTTATGTTTCGTGTTATGGCCGAGTTATGTTTCGTGTTATGGCCGAGTTATGTTTCGTGTTATGGCTGAGTTATGTTTCGTGTTATGGCTGAGTTATGTGTCATTATTTGTGTGTTATGTTTCGTGTTATGGCCGAGTTATGTTTCGTGTTATGGCCGAGTTATGTTTCGTGTTATGGCCGAGTTATGTTTCGTGTTATGGCCGAGTTATGTTTCGTGTTATGGCTGAGTTATGTTTCATTTATTTGTGTGTTATGTTTCGTATTATGGCTGAGTTATGTTTCGTGTTATGGCCGAGTTTTGTTTCGTGTTATGGCCGAGTTATGTTTCGTGTCATGGCCGAGTTATGTTCATTTGTGTGTTATGACTGAGTTATGTTTCCTGTTATGGCCGAGTTATGTTTCGTGTTATGGCTGAGTTATGTTTCGTGTTATGGCCGAGTTATGTTTCGTGTTATGGTCGAGTTATGTTTCATGCCATGGCCGAATTATGTTTCGTGTTATGGCCGAGTTGTGTTTCGTGTTATGGCCGAGTTATGTTTCATGTCATGGCCGAGTTATGTTTCGTGTCATGGCCGAGTTATGTTCATTTGTGTGTTATGACTGAGTTATGTTTCCTGTTATGGCCGAGTTATGTTTCGTGTTAAGGCTGAGTTATGTTTCGTGTTATGGCCGAGTTATGTTTCGTGTTATGGTCGAGTTATGTTTCATGCCATGGCCGAATTATGTTTCGTGTTATGGCCGAGTTGTGTTTCGTGTTATGGCCGAGTTATGTTTCATGTCATGGCCGAGTTATGTTTCGTATTATGGCCGAGTTGTGTTTAGTGTAATGGCCGAGTTATGTTTCGTGTTATGGCCGAGTTATGTTTCGTGTTATGGCTGAGTTATGTTTCGTGTTATGGCCGAGTTATGTTTCGTGTTATGGCCGAGTTATGTTTCGTGTTATGGCCGAGTTATGTTTCGTGTTATGGCCGAGTTATGTTTCGTGTTATGGCCGAGTTATGTTTCGTGTTATGGCCGAGTTATGTTTCGTGTTATGGCCGAGTTATGTTTCGTGTTATGGCCGAGTTATGTTTCGTGTTATGGCCGAGTTATGTTTCGTGTTATGGCTGAGTTATGTTTCGTGTTATGGCTGAATTATGTGTCATTATTTGTATGTTATGGTCGAGTTATGTTTCGTGTTATGGCCGAGTTATGTTTCGTGTTATGGCTGAGTTATGTTTCGTGTTATGACCGAGTTATGTTTCGTGTTATGGCCGAGTTATGTTTCGTGTTATGGCCGAGTTATGTTTCGTGTTATGGCTGAGTTATGTTTCGTGTTATGGCTGAGTTATGTGTCATTATTTGTGTGTTATGTTTCGTGTTATGGCCGAGTTATGTTTCGTGTTATGTTTCGTGTTATGGCCGAGTTATGTTTCGTGTTATGGCCGAGTTATGTTTCGTGTTATGGCTGAGTTATGTTTCATTATTTGTGTGTTATGTTTCGTATTATGGCTGAGTTATGTTTCGTGTTATGGCCGAGTTTTGTTTTGTGTTATGGCTGAGTTATGTTTCGTGTTATGGCCGAGTTATGTTTCGTGTTATGACCGATTCATGTTTCAGTATGTATGTGTTATGGCTGCGTTATGTATAATTATTTGTGTGTTGTAGGCGACTTATGTCAACTGGCACCCAGGTCAGCCCAACAAGGCGGCGGGCAACAACGAGAACTGTGTGGCCATCTTCCCTCAGGACAACTTCAAGTGGTGGGACGACGTCTGCACCCGTCGTTACAACTACATCTGTCAGATACCTGCCAGTCAGTGTCTCTCGTTCGTCTACTGTCTGCCTGTTGGTTGGTTGGGTGGTTGGTTGGTTGGGCGGTGGGTGGGTGGGTGGGTGGTTGGATGTTTGATATCTGGTTGGTTGGTGGGTGGGTGGGTGGGTTGAGTGGGTTGGTTATCTGGTTGGTTGGTTGGTTGGTCGATCATCTGGTTGGGTGGGTGGGTGAGTTGGTGGTTGGTTATCTGGTTGGTTGGTCGATCATCTGGTTGGGTGGGTGGGTGGATGGGTGGTTGGTTGATCATCTGGTTGGTTGGGTGGGTGGGTGGATGGTTGGTTGGTTATCTGGATGGTTGGTTGGTTGGCTATCTGGCTGGTTGGTTGGCTGGTTGATTGGTTGGTTGGTTGATTGGTCATCTGGTTGGTTGGTTGGTTGGTTGGTTGGTTGGTTGGTTGGTTGGTTGGTTGATGATTGGTTCGTTGGTGGTTGGTTGGCTGGTTGGTTGATTTTCTTTTGATATTGTTCATTGGTTGGGTAGGTGGTATGTTTTAGTTCCAGTTAGTTCTTCCTTCCCCCCAAAAATCTAGCCTTAACCAGTCAGTTTATTCGTTTGGTTGGTTGATTGGTTGCTTAGTTAGT
>JAPXFY010000023.1:25336672-25354172 GCA_030674185.1 Monoplex corrugatus | reverse complement strand
CGGTACAGATTGTTGCTTGTCTTCAATACAATGTCTGTGATTCTATCAGCGAGCCTATCTTCAAGTTAGGGCCTATCTTCACCGTAGCGTGTTACACCTACTGCCCCCCCCCTCCATCCCTCCTTCCCCACCCTCCCACCCTCTGCGAGTCGTTCATTCTCTGTTGTCCATTGTGGTCACTCGCGTGTGTGGTTTGTAAACACGGCTTTTGACGACTCAGTCTTCGCATAGGCACAGTGTTGAGACAAGTTACAGATGACTGTTGGGCAAGAACGTTCTAGTATTAGGCTATGATGCTACTAGTCTCATCAGATGATTGTTGGGCAAGGATGTTCTATTATTAGCTATGATGCTACTAGTCTCATTCTTTCTTCGATATCGTGCAGTTTTGACGACGAATTCTCGTTCTACTTGTTTTTCAACTGGTTGCTGCCTTACACGCGTATCTAGTAACAGAGGATAGTCACAGACCTTGAGGCCTGCATATCTATTCATTCAGTCACAAGGGTTCAATAATGGATACAGACAGCAATTTTGTCACAGGGCCACATATGTTTAAGGCCACAACCATCCACATTCCTGATCAGTTTATTCCTGAACCATTCACAGGCCAACCTTCTCAAGATATCGATCTATGGCTCAAAACGTTCGAGTCTTACACCCTTGTCCATGGGTTGACAGATGATCAGAAAGCCCATTTCCTACCTCTTTTCCTTAAGGATCAAGCCCAAATCTGGTTCTATAGTTTAAGTTCGGAGCAAATCTCTTCTTACCACTCTATCACTGATACCTTTCAAAGAGATACAGGCCTCATGACTCCACAATATGGATTCGTGCCAAGCAGTTTCGGGAGAGAAAGCAACTCCTACATGAGTCAGTCGAAGAATATTTTGATTCTATGCGCTACCAGGGCCAACAACTAGGTAAAGACTCAAAAGATATAATGGAAACAATTGTCAATGGTCTCCGACCCTCGTTATCTAAATTTGTTATGTTACACAATCCTCACACCTTTGAAGATGCGTTCGACCTCGCCCGTACTGCAGCTACCTTCACAGATAATGTTGATGACCAGGTAGAGATAGCTGTTGCCACCCTGGAGACTCAGCTGGATAAACTGCAAGATGACATTACTAATATGTCACGCGCACAGACACAGCCCCGCCGCCAACTTCAGTCACAAGATTGTCCTTCAGGTACGCAAAGGTGGCACCGCCCACCTGCAGGAAAACCGAGCAAACATGGCTCGCTCTTCAGGCGGCGGCTGTTACGGACAAATAACCAGCAACAACGGTCAAGTTCATATCCTCCAGATCATTACTTCCCGTGTAAATCATGTGGGGGTGATCATCCCCGCTACACATGTAGGTTTCGTCATGCACGATGTCAGTACTGCCATAAAGATGGACACTTAGCACGTCATTGTTTCCGTCGTGCTAAACAGGGGATTCTCCGTACTTCTATATCTCGTAAGTTTGACAGGACAAGGAAAGGAAACCGACCAAAGTCACAGAAATTCCCCTCCATCCCTCACATCCGTTCCTTTGCCAACAGCAGTAAGATCAGGCTGTTCCTTAAAAATCGGTCATATGTAGCTCTGATAGACACGGTGCTGATGTGTCCTGTATTAGCAAACAACTAGCTGATGTCCTCGTTGATCAACGTATTGTTTCTATGCAGTCGTGTTCTCTTCCTTTGATCAAAGGTGTTGGTGGTGTTCCTGTTAGAGTGACAGGCAAAATTGATCTTTCCTTTAAAGTTTCAGGTTTACAGGTATCACAACCTTTCATTGTGATCGAACAACTAACGTGTCCCCTCATATTAGGGATTGATTTTCTGACCTCTCATCAAGCTTCCTTGAACTTTGCTAATCACCAGCTGCAGCTATATAAGATAGCCAGCCAGACAACTCACCTGTACAGGTGCTCAAGACGACAGTTATTGCCCCCCACTCTGAGGTATTGCTACCTGTGCGAGTTGTGTCAAAAAGTGATCACACCACTGGTATTATTGAGCCCTCACAAGCGCTACTGTCCGACAAGAAAGTGATTGCTGCAAGGACCTTGGTTACGCTACAGAATAGCCAGACTATGTGTACCGTGCGTAATACCTTCTCCTCCCCAGTCAACCTTCGACCTCAGGATATTCTAGGGCATTTTGAAGACATTTCAGAAGAACTAGGGGAACTGTCCGACCAATCAGCTCAGATCATGTCCGCCACTACCGACTCAACTTCTCCACAACTTCCCCAGGCACAAGCCATATTAATGAGTTAGGGATTAATTTGATAGATGCTGATCTTACTGCTGAGCAAAAAGGAAACTTAACCCTATTTCTGGCACAAAACCGAGACATATTTGCTGCCGACATGTCAGAATTAGGGGAAACCCATCTCATGTCTCATACTATAGATACAGGGGATGCTGTGCCTGTCAAACAAAGACCATACCGTACAGCCCCCGCCCTCAATGCTGAGATAGAGAGACAAGTGAATGAAATGCTTCACCATGGTGTTATCAGGCCATCCACTTCACCATGGTCCTCCCCAGTTGTATTGGTGAAAAAGAAAGACGGTACGTACCGCTTTGCTGTGGACTACCGTAAACTAAACAAAGTCACAAAACCAATACATTTTCCACTGCCCAGACTGGAGGACGCTCTTGACATCATGGGCCAGTCCACAATATTTTCCACTCTAGATTTGTTCTCTGGGTTCTGGCAAATTCCTCTTGACAAACAGTCACAAGAAAAATCGACCTTTACCACTCACTTTGGGTCGTTTGCCTGGAACAGAGTGGCCTTTGGATTACAAGGTGCCCCAGGATCTTTTCAGTCATTAATGAACACAGTCCTTGCAGGACTCACCTTCAAAACCTGTCTGGTATTCATTGATGACATCCTTTGTTTGTCTAAGAACTTTGAGGAACACCTGTCTCATCTATCATGTATCTGTGATAGGATCAGGAAAGCAGGCCTCAAACTGAAGCCTAGCAAATGTCATTTCGCAGCAGCCAAAGTCAACTATCAGGCCACATTGTCTCAAAAGAAGGTGTTTCTGTGGATCCAGCCAAAGTGGAACTTGTCAAAAATTTCCCCACTCCCCAGTCGCAGCATGATGTTCGTTCATTTTTGGGTTTTAGCAAATTACTACAGGCGCTTTGTCAAGAACTTCTCAGCCATACTGCCCCACTCAATGCTCTTTTGAAAAATGATTCGAAATTTGAATGGAACGACAAAGCAGAACAAGCTTTTCAGACGCTGAAAACTGCCCTCACTACTACTCCAATTCTGGCCTACCCGGATTTCTCTCGTCAGTTCATTCTGTACACTGACGCAAGCAAACAAGCCATTGGCTATGTGCTTGGACAGAGAGATGATCATGGCAGAGAACGAGCCATTGCTTATGGCGGGCGCGCATTACGAGGCGCAGAACTCCGTTACGGAATTACGGATAAAAAGACTCTGGCTCTCGTTGATGGTATTCGTCACTTCAAGGTGTACACTGACCATTCTGCCACAAAATTCTTGCAGAATGTTAAAGATCCCACGGGTCGTTTAGAACGTTGGGCTCTTTTTCTACAGGGTTATGACTATGACATTGTGCACAAACCAGGCAGGGTGCATAATAACGCTGATGCACTCAGCCATATGCCTCACGCTGTCAGTGACAGGCCACCGCCTGACTACGACCCACCCACACCGACCTTGAAGGGTATGTCAGCGACACAGGTGACTTCACCGGCGGGTCAGTCTCTCCCTACCACCCCACCCCTGGACAGGGAACCAGTCGTAAGCACACTGACTCATTCACCTACCATCGTTGACCCCACATCACCTCTCCCCGCCACCACGTCCACCAGCACATCGCCTAGATGGAGTAATAGGGTGAGTGAGAAAGAGATGGTTGTCTGTCAGGTAGACAAGGTCGATGATACATATTTACGACAAATGCAGTTGGCTGACCCCCAGTGTCGTTCCTTTATTGACTACTTGGAAAACGGTCAGCTTCCCAGGATGATAAGATTGCTCGTCGTCTTATCCTGAAGAGTCAAGACTATCTGATGTCTAACGGCATTTTGTACCATCTGTACTATCCACGTGGTCACGGTCATAGAACTGAACGCATGGTCAGACAGTTAGTGGTTCCTTTTGAACTCAGAAACGATATCCTGCTGTCGTTTCATGATTCTCTGTTGGGCGGTCACTTTGCCACTGAACGTACCTACCAGTCAGTCAGGTTGAGGTATTTCTGGATCGGTATGTACTCCGACATCTTGGAGTATGTCAAGTCGTGTGAGGCTTGTCAAAAAGCAAAACGGGTTGTCCATCCTCAAAACCCGGAACTACGACCCTTGCCTGTAGCCCCAAACAAGCTGTTTTCCAGGTGGCATTGTGACATCTTGGGTCCACTTTCACCAAGCACAGAAGGCTACAAGTACATTCTGTTGTTTGTTTGTTCGTTCAGTAAGTGGGTGGAACTGATTCCATTGAAGGATGCAACAGCCTCTACCATTGCCTGGCATTTATACGAGACCATCATCTGTCGTTATGGTGCTCCTGACCACTTACTGTCAGACAGGGGACAAAACTTTTTGTCCAAAGTGGTCACTGAGGTGCGCAAAATCTTTCAAATCACTCGTCTACACACCAGCAGCTACCATCCCCAAACAAATGCCACATGTGAGCGAACAAACTCCACTATCGCTCAGTCTCTCAGAGCACACTAACAACCCACATAACTGGCCTTCTCTGCTGCCTGGTATTGCTGTTGCACTTCGTACAGTGCATTCTACGGAGTCGACACTCTTCTCACCTTTCTTCATCCTCTTCAAACAAGAGTGTCGTCTTCCCACTGACACAGCGTTACGCTCTGATGATCTTCCCGCATCTGTCCAACCCTGTATGGAAGACATCATTCAGAATGTAGAGCTTACTAAAACGCTGGTCAGCGAAAACATTCAGAGAGCCCAGCAGCGCTACAAAACTCGGTATGATGGGAAAGCCCGCTCCCCTCACTATAAAGAAGGTCAACGTGTTCTGGTGCAGTGTTCACACAGGATTCCAGGAATCTCTGCAAAACTGCAGCAAAAATATGACGGACCATATTACATTACCAAAATCCTGCCTAACAATGTGTATGTGCTCCGTCACTGCCAGAACAACAAGCTGCTCAAATCGCCCATCAATGCGATGCGCTTGCGACCCTATCATTCCCCTGAAGACAGACCCACTAACCCACTGCATGAGCCAGTGCAGACAGGGGACACGGACAACACTGGGTCCACTCAGCCGGGACAGACTGCTGGTACAGAGCCTATCACTGTTTCACAGCCTGGGCCAGACCATCTCAGTCACACAGAACCTGCTGCTGCTAGCCCTTCCACTTCTGTGGAACAACGTGAGAATCAGTCAGATAAGGATATGTACTTTGTAGAAAGGATCCTCGCTAGTAAGGTCATTAACAAAGTCCGCCACTACAGAATCAAGTGGCAGGGTTACAAAACCACAACGTGGGAGCCAGAGTCACATATACCGGCGGAACTCGTTCGCGATTTTCACGTCAATAATACTATCAAAGGCCGAAGACGCCAACGATAGTCTACCTGGTCAATGACGTCACACTATTTTAGGTGTACTATTTGTTGTGTCTTCACACGTATTTCTCTAAATTCTACTGCTACTCATCACATATCATGTAAAGCAATTACAAAAAGTTTCGGTCTGCTTGGTATGGCCCCTTGACTGTTTATTACGAATACCATGTTCGCTTTGTACATACTGGTTCGATTTTGGGGGACTTCCGATCGACCCGTGTACCTTATCGCTGCTGAGTGACGTTTGTTTGGATTATTTTCACGTCTCACTGAGCTACACTGATGGTCAGTCATAGCATTCCTACCCTTGGTTGGACTGGTGGACAGCTGTATTGGGCATGGTAGAGAGAAAATATCCCCATGTAGTCTGTGTAGTTTACATTGGAATCCACTTCTGTGGACGGTACACTTGGACTATGGTAACAGGTGCACATGTTGCCAGGTGAATCATTTTTCTTCTCATCTCCTACGGCATTGGTATATTAATCAAAATCCACGAGGTCAACACAGAGGTTTAACTATGGTAGTCCCCCTATCCATTTGCAGCTCAATTATCACGTCATAGTTCTCCCTGTTGATCGTGTTGTCCACTTACGTTCATAACTGATATGTGTTAAAGGCTATGTTGTTTTCTTATCTCAGTAGTTATTCATTGATAATTAATTGCACATACTTCATATTTTCTATTGTTTGTATGCAATAGTATTATGTCTCAATGCCACATTACTGCGTACTGTTCATACTACTTTTTGCTTCATGTTATTTTGCATACGTCTTGGGGTCACGCGTTGTCGGCCTCATATTACTTCTTGTACTCTTGTACCACAGAATGTGTGTTGCGTGTCGCGCACGGCAGTGTGAGGTGATGGCTACCTCAGTATTGTCTGTTAAAGCTGTTTTCTTGGTATACTACTCCTCACATTATACCACGCTGAAGGATCTAACAGTGTACGCACCTGTATGTGTTCGTCCTTCCGGACTTATCAATTCACGTTGTGTGACACACAACGTCAGAGACTTGTAAATGTGTTATGTTTATTGGATGTAATAAGGTTTATTCAATACTTAGACAATGCATTTTATGTCGGCAGACATTTCCTTCTCTTGAAACCAATATTATTGAAGGTACTCGATGATGTCTGTTATACTTTTGCTTCTATCGTCTGTGGCCAACAGTCTTTTCACAGCTATCAAGATAGCTCTAAATGTTTGGATTGTTAACGAGCATTGCATTTTCAAGATGACTCAATGTTTCTTTATACTGCGTATATTTTTGGTACTAACGTGTTCGTTTGTTGCAGGCAAATATTCTTCTCAATATTCTTCATTCATCACGGTATACAGTCGGCACTATAGCCACACGTTCTTGATGATTGCTTGCGCTCTGGGCTCATTCATTGTATGCAATCGCTGCGCTACTTTAGCATTCCTGTGCGTCATTTCATTCTTATGCTCCTTACACGTTCATCTGCTGACGTGCATACTCTGTGTTCATTTTTTTCAAACTGCCTTCATAAAACATTAATCAGCATATTTTACATCTGCGTTCATTACTGGTTCACCACATTATTCTTCTCCTCATTTATTTGCATGCAACTCGGCCCGGGGTATCATTGTATATCATCGTGTATTATTGTGTATCATTGTATATCATTGCGTGTCGTATGTTGTCCTTTCATTCTCTGATATCATTTCACAGCATACGTTGTCATCTTGTGTCATTTTGTATCATTTCATATCATCTGGTATCATCTTGTATCCTGTTGTATCATTTGATAATATCTCGTATGTGGCATCATACCATACCATTTACCTTATCGAGTTCATACGTGTCTGGTGTCACGTCACATCATGCAGTCCCTGTTTTCTGCTGTTTCCTTTTTCCTTGATTTCATGCTCGTTGTTATCGTCATCTACCTGTTTTTGTTTAATGTTTTTATCACTACATTGACATCTTGGAAGTTAACATACGCACTCCTACTCAATACATGTCTTGTGTCATTCTTTGAATAAAATCTTCGTGTCTATTGTACACTGGTCAAATGTTTCACGAAATCACACTAACCATACTAACAATACTATTGTAAGCCAGTTGGTCATGAGCCCAAAAAAATTTTTAATGTGTTTCTTTTTGTTCTCACCTATCAGCTGATGAAATGATTGTCATACATGTGAAACAAGAAACGTTCGTCTTGGTATGATGAAATCTTACTTGAGCTCTGTTACAAGTTTGCAAGACTTCTGCTGAGATCCCTCTCCCGTACCAAGGAGATATGCCACTTGGTGTGATTTCATGTACTTTTTCAGCTTGCTTCGAACATGTGTATGCTCCAGTCCTGTAAGTGATTACTGTCTGTATGTCGTATGGGACGAACTTGTCGAATCGCTTACCCACTTCCGTAACGAACATTCGGTCAGCTTTGGACTCATTGTGCTACAAATATAGTGTTGTCTTCAACTTTGCTTACTTCTGGGACTATGAGAATGTGTATTAGTGCTTTTGATGATATTTCAAGTGGCGTTCCTCTTTGATGAATCCATTTCACTTCCTGACAGTGATGTTAAACTGTCCCTATGGCTTCAGTATACAGCTTTACACTGCATTCTTGCAATCTTGTGAGGATATTAAGTATCGTTCTGTCAATGATGTTATTTCGTGTGGTTCTACTTCTGACATGATTGTTGTAGTTTTTACAAGTGTGACGATGATGTTTTCAGGCATTGGTTGTTTACATTACGAAGTGTGTTTTTCAGCAGACTTTTCCTAATACCCATTATGTTTGTTGATTGCTAGTGTATTATTCACATGCTTATGTCCTTGCCTTTTTATGCCTTACATGTCTTTATTCTATGACGCAGTGTGACCTTGTATGGTATTACAGACAACTTCATTCATATTCCAATTATGTTTCTATTTGGCCTACGTTGCATAGCCTGATTAAGCTTGACATGGATGACATCTGACTTATATACAGTGTATACCTTGCGTATTCTTGACATGGATGACAAGCGATTGTTCTATTTGAATGCTGTATTTTCCAATCCCATTCCCTCAAAGTCTCATGAATCCGAACACGTTGTGCAAGAAGTTACTGCTCTTCATCATCAGGATAGATCTACGCTACTAACTGTTCTTCATCCCAGTGCCTGCAGCAGCTCGTCTCAGCTCCAGTCATCTCAGCTCAGCTTCGCTCCTGAGTCATCCTCTACTCTGGCTCAGATGTTTTATGGACTGCTTTCACACACCATCATATATACTGCGGTATTCATCTGTTTAGCCACAGTTTGCATACGAGACATCATGAACATACATGTCCAGTAACATTACTGTTCCAAAGGGTGCAACAGACAATACATGTTGGCATGAATTCTGCAATGAACTGTGCCACTTGCAACACCACCCTTATCTCCATGGTCATCATGTAGTTTGCAGTTCTTCCTTGTCTTCAGTCTTCCTACTTGGTGACACGCCACATTATCTCCATCTTCAGTGCTTTCTTTGACGTTCTCCTGCATACGTCACATGGACATGAACTCAGCCTGAACGGTGTTCTCGTGGTGCAAACACAACATACCTGCATGTGAGGAAGTCTGACAGTTTTCATGAGTAAGCTGACAGAACTCTGCCTACCACAGGTGACGCATGACATCTTCTTGGAACTGGCCTGCTCATCCCAACCTCTACGGTATCTTCTTCGGCATGCACACAAGTGTTCAGATTCCTTCCATTTCATATAATTGACTGATAAAATTCCCTTTCCCCAAGTCTTCCTATCGCCTGTCAATCATGTACGAGAGTCTTGTCTACTGAATCATATGTTCTAGTCTTTATATTCGCTATTCCCCCTATTCTCTTTAAAAAAAATGAGGACATTTTTTGTGGGGGAGGGGACATATTATCACAGGAATTCCTTAGGGCGACAGATGCATTGAGACAGAATTGATGGATCAGTACCATAGACCTGTGAAGTGACCACAACACTGACCAGAAGCCAGTGGCAAAGGAAATAAACGCCAACTGCCAGTTGTCCATTATTCTCCACTTTGGGGAAGTTGGACAGGTTCTAAGAAGTGACGCGTGGCAGTATAAGTCACCGTCCAAATTTGACTTCTGATACGGCATATTAAATGACCGAGGGTAACATTAGCTATAGCCACCATGCCAAGATTACAAGTCCAGTCTCTCCATTTTCCAAGTCAGGCTTTATGGATGTGAACAGCTAATGACAGCTGACGCATTGATGATCAGGAAGGGAAAGCATCCTTACCTGAATCCCCCTTCTAAAATCAAAGAGTCGAGTCACTCTATTTTTCAAGTCAGGCTTTAGGGACGTGGACAGCTATGACAACTGACATATTGATGGTCAGAGAAAGAAAGCGTCCTTTCCTGATTCCCCCTTCTATAAAAGCAAGTAGTCTTGTTGTTGTGGTAGTCTTGTGGGGGAACCAGCTTCCAAGGTACGTCACAGGTATATGACCCACGTTTCATTTCGTACTCTTGTTAGGTGTTAAGGTTAGGGTTAGAAGTTAGAAGAATGTTTTACTTTTCAGGAAACAGGAAGAATAGAGTTGGACAGATGGAAATGTTCAGTATTTTAGTAACCTGTAAGATAGTGAAGATTCGTTGTGCATTTTAGGACCATTGGGACTTAGGCCAGTAAGAACGGTGAATTATGTCTTACGTTGAAGTGGATCAATTAAATAAATGTGCTGTATTTATCATTCCATGTGTGGACTACCTTTGAGAATCCTTATCTAGTGTGGTTAGTGCATTTTCCTGCTCGTCTCTCTCCCATTCTTTGTTGTGCGCGTGATTTCCAAGCAGAGAAACTATTCTTCATACACATCCCCAACTCTTCATAATCACCCCCAATGTCAATCCCTCATACACATCCCCAATCCTTCATAAACATCCTCAATTCCTTAGATACATCACAAATCCCTTCCTGCGATACATGCGTAGGAGTTCATATCTGTTTTAGATTAACAGTGGCACTTACTTTTGTTGTCTTTGTTTGTACGATTGTTTCTTTGTTGTTGTTGTTGTTGGGGGGGGGGGGTTTTCATCATTGTTGCATGCTTATTTGTTGCTTTTTTTTTTTTTTTTGCATTGTCGTTGTAGGTGAGTGTTTGTTGGTTGTTTTGCCATCGGCGTTGCTTGATCGATTGACATGTTGAAGTACATATTATTTTATTAGTCAAATATGCTTGATGCATCTTTGCCATTGCATGTCTTATGGTTGTCTGTTTCTGATCACAGCCGTACGGGTTGACATGTCTCACGTGTGCATTACGTGTGTCTGTCTCCTTCATATTATGCTTTTGTATGGTGTTTTGGGCTCTTGTGAGATAACTTTCTGTATAGAAGTAAGTAATAGTAATAGTAGTAGTAGTAGTAGTAGTAGCAGTTTTGCTGTTGATGTTGTTACCGTTGTTTTTCCTGCTGCTCTTCTTCTTCTTATGTTAATATTATTACTATTATTATTATTATTATTATTATTATTATAATTATTACTATCATCATCATTATTATTATTATTGCTATTATTATCATCATCATCATTGTTGTTGTTGTTGCTGCTGCTGCTGCCGCCGTTATTATTATCATCATCATCATCATTATCATTATTAGTACTATTCTCAGTATTATTATCGACGTCATCATCATTAATGTTATTATTATATCCACAGGAACGGCTACCACCAAGCCTACACCGCCTGTTACCTCCCCTGTCACCGCTCCAAGTGAGTAGCGACCCTTTACACAAATTACTGACGGGCAGCACGTGTGCTGTTGGCTGATTGGCTGTAAAACATACACATTTAATTATCACTGAAAGAAGAACACATTGTGAAATGTTTTCACTTCTTGACATCAGACACTCACATACCTGTTCATGACTGTATCTTTTCGGTTGACATACGTGCAAATGTGGAAAGAAGAAAACATTTCATCACAAACATCACAAAATATTTTATGTCACTATATCCGACGCTCCTATATGTTATTCAGTATTTGTTGGTGGCTTTTGTTTGTTTGTTTGTTTATTTGATTGATTGATTGTTTCTTTGTTTATTTCTTTGTTGGTTTCTTGATTGTTTCTTTGTTTATTTCTTTGTTTCTTTAATTGTCTCTCTATTTCTTTCTTTGTTTCTTTGTTGTTGTTTCTTTCTTTCTTTCTTTTTGATAGAGGTTGTGTTTGTGTGTGTGTGTGTGTGTGTGTGTGTGAGAGAGAGAGCTCATTGGATCCGAAAGTAGTGTCACGTGATTGAGATCAGCTTTTGTTTTTGTTTTGTTTTTTAAGCGTTCCAATTTTACCCGCATGCATGTATGCACGCACATTGTTTCGCCGACACTGCGCAAGCAGTATCTTGCTGCACAGTCTGCATACTTCGTCTCTGGTAAACGTGCCTGCTGGGTGTTTTTAAGTTTCCATAAGCCATCGAACCCCGATATTACTTACAGGATCTTTAACGTGCATAGTCGATATTCTGTGTGCATATATATAAACGACAAGTTCTTGGACTCTGTCAAAACCAACACAGGATCTTGCAGCAGGGACACCAGATCAAGAACAGGCATGGCCAAGCGAAAAATGGTCCAGATGAACAACATATGGAAAGACAGAAGCGTACCAACGAAATTGAAAATTATGATTTTACGCTGCTTAATTTGGCCTGTTGTCATGTACGGATGTGAAGCCTGGACTTTGAGAAAAGAAGACGACAATAAAATGAACGCCACAGAAAGGCGTCTTCTCAGAGTAAATGGACAGACAAAAGAACCAATGGAAGCATGCTAAAGGAATCAGCTGTCCAACTTGAAATGCTCTCAGAGATCAACAAAAGAAAATTGAAGTATATCCGGGCACATGAACAGAAACACAAGAACCGACTTGCTGACATCAGTCCTGCAGGGAAGAGTCGAGGCAAAGAGAAAACAAGGAAGGCCAGCAAAATCCTCTGTGGACAGCATCGCTGATTGCTGCAAACTGGGCGTCGTCCACGGCGATGGAGATAGATGAGACATATAAACGAAGGTTAAGACACTAACAGGTCTGTGTACATATTGACCTGGAAGATCAGGAAAAAAATCTCCACCATTTACCCACCTGCCAAGACGTAATCCTCAGGGTCTGTACAGAAGAACTGAAGAAATTGTTCACAGAAAAAAGACATGCACATCATCTGGTTGCTTAAAATCGAAAGTGGTACGCTTATCATGGAAAAAGACAAAATATTAGATAGATCTGGAGAGTACATTAAAGACCTTTTTGAAAATAACAGAAACGAAGACCACATTAAAAGAAAGAGCGTTGAAGGATCGCCCATAAGGAATGATAAAGTTAGAGTAGGATCGAAAAAGATGAAACCAGGAAAACCCCATAACCAGACAGTAGAGTTCCATGGACAGCAAAGAAAACAAACGAGACAGTCTTGATGGAGGCAGACACAAGTAGACCATTCATAAGGAAGATAGGAAAAGACAAGCAACATTTATAGGCCATTTTATGAGGAAAGGGGAATTAGAGCATCTGGTCACAACAAGAAAGCTGGAGGGAAGGAGAACACCAGGTAGATCCAGGAGAAAATATTGGACGGACTTGCAGGGTGGCTGAGGACAGACAGGGTGGAAGGTGTGCTTGCGGCAACAAGGGACAGATACATATGGAGGGCCATGATCGCAAACGCCATGCGGCAGGGCACATGATAATGATGGTGATTATGATGATGATGATGATGATGATGATGGCAGGACGTATTCAACCAGGATCGAACCTTAAACCTTCTGATCGCTAGTCTGGCGCCTTATCCCATGTGGCCACTGTACCCACTGATTGTCTGATTGATAGTGCGTGATGTTGTGCACGTGCAGGTGGCAAGGTGTGGGGGTGCAGGAGAGGATGGCGAGGGTTTAACGGAAACTGCTACGGCTTTATGCAGCAGAGGGCCGTAAGCTGGAGTGCCGCCAAAGCCCGCTGTGGTCAGATGGTGGCCACGCTCGTCTCCATACACAGTGACGCTGAAAACAAGTTTGTCTACAGTCTGATCCCTGGAAGTAAGTTTTTTCCTTTGTGTGTGTGGCGGGGGGGGGGGGGGGGACTTGGTTTGGCTTATTTGGGTTTGGGTTGGTTTGATTTTTTTTTTTTTTGGCCTTGTTTGTTTTGTTTTGCTTTGTTTATTTGGTTTGATTTGCTTTGTTTTCCACGTTTGCTTTTTATTTATTTATTTATTTGGGGGGGGGGGGGGGGTAGTTTTGGTTTGATTTATTTGTTTTTTGTTTTGGTTTGTTTTGTTCTGCTTTTTTCGTTTTGCCTTGTTCTGTTTTGCTTTGTTTCGCTTTGCTTTTTGGTTTTGCTTTGTTTAGTTTAATTATTTTGCTTTGTTTAGTTTTAGTTTTGCTTTGTTTAGTTTGTATTGTTTTGCTTTGTTTAGTTTTGCTTTGTTTGGTTTGTATTGTTTTGCTTCGTTTAGTTTATTTCTTTTTGCTTTGTTAAGTTTGTACTGGTTTACTTTGTTTGATTTGTAATGTTTTGCTTTGTTTAGTTTGTATTGTTTTGCTTTGATTAGTTTGTATTGTTTTACTTTGTTTAGTTTATTTCTGTTTGCTTTGTTTAGTTTGTATTGTTTTGCTTTGTTTCGTTTGTATTGTTTTGCTTTGTTTAGTTTATTTCTTTTTGCTTTGTTTAGTTTTAGGTTTGCTTTGTTTAGTTAGTTTTGCTTTCTTTAGTTTTGCTTTGTTTGGTTTGTATTGTTTTGCTTCGTTTAGTTTATTTCTTTTTGCTTTGTTAAGTTTGTACTGTTTTACTTTGTTTGATTTGTATTGTTTTGCTTTGTTTAGTTTGTATTGTTTTGCTTTGTTTAGTTTGTATTGTTTTGCATTGTTTAGTTTGTATTGTGTTGCTTTGTTTAGTTTGTATTGTGTTGCTTTGTTTAGTTTGTATTCTGTTGCTTTTGTTTAGTTTGTATTGTGTTGCTTTGTTTAGTTTGTATTGTGTTGCTTTGTTTGGTTTGCATTGTGTTGCTTTGTTTAGTTTGTATTGTGTTGCTTTGTTTAGTTTGTATTGTGTTGCTTTGTTTAGTTTGTATTGTGTTGCTTGTTTAGTTTGTATTCTGTTGCTTTGTTTATTTGTATTGTGTTGCTTTGTTTAGTTTGTATTGTTTTGCTTTGTTTAGTTTGTATTGTTTGCTTTGTTTAGTTTGTATTGTGTTGCTTTGTTTAGTTTGTATTGTGTTGCTTGTTTAGTTTGTTTGTTTTGCTTTGTTTACTTGTATTGTGTTGCTTTGTTTAGTTTGTATTGTTTTGCTTTGTTTAGTTTGTTTTCGTTTTGCTTTGTTTAGTTTGTATTGTGTTGCTTTGTTTAGTTTCTATTGTTTTACTTTGTTTAGTTTTTTCTGTTTCTTTGTTTAGTTTGTACTGTTTTGCTTTGTTTAGTTTGTATTGTGTTCGCTTTGTTTAGTTTGTATTGTTTTGCTTTGTTTAGTTTTTCCTTTTGCTTTGTTTAGTTTGTATTGTGTTGCTTTGTTTAGTTTGTATTGTGTTGCTTTGTTTAGTTTGTATTGTGTTGCTTTGTTTAGTTTGTATTGTGTTGCTTTGTTGTTTGTATTGTTTTCTTTGTTTAGTTTGTATTGTCTTTGTTTGTTTTATCGTTTTGCTTTGTTAGTTTATTTCCTTTTGTTTGTTTAATTTGTATTGTGTTGCTTTGTTTAGTTTGTATTGTGTTGCTTTGTTTAGTTTGTATTTGTTGCTTTGTTAGTTTGTATTGTTTTCCTTTGTTTAGTTTGTATTTTTTCCTTTGTTTAGTTTGTATTGTTTTCCTTTATTTAGTTTATTTCCTTTTGCTTTGTTTAGTTTGTATTGTTTTCCTTTGTTTAGTTTGTATTGTTTTCTTTGTTTAGTTTGTATTGTTTTCCTTTATTTAGTTTATTTCCTTTTGCTTTGTTTAGTTTGTATTGTTTTGCTTTGTTTAGTTTGTATTGTTTGCTTTGTTTCGTTTGTATTGTTTTCTTTGTTTAGTTTATTTCCTTTTGCTTTGTTTAGTTTGTATTGTGTTGTTTGTATAGTTTTTGTTGTGTTGTTTGCATTTTAGTTTTGCTTTGTTTAGTTTGTATCATTTTGCGTTGCTTTTTAGTTTCGTTTGGTGTTCCTTTGCTTAGTTTTGCTTTGTTTAGTTTGTACTGTTTTGCTTTGTTTAGTTTGTACTGTTTTGCTTTGTTTGTTTGTATTGTTTTCCTTTGTTTAGTTGTATTTTTTGCTTTGTTTAGTTTGTTTTGCTTTGTTTAGTTTGTATTGTTTTGCTTTGTTTAGTTTGTATTGTTTTGCTTTGTTTAGTTTGTATTGTTTTCCTTTGTTTAGTTTGTATTGTTTTGCTTTGTTTGGTTTGCATTGTTTTGCTTTGTTTAGTTTGTATTGTTTTGCTTTGTTTAGTTTGTTTTGCTTTGTTTAGTTTGTTTCGTTTTGCTTTGTTTAGTTTGTATTGTTTGGCTTTGTTTAGTTTGTATTGTTTTGCTTTGTTTAGTTTCTGTTGTTTTGCATTGTTTAGCTTGTATTGTTTTGCTTTGTTTGGTTGGTATTGTTTTGCTTTGTATAATTTTGTTGTTTTGCTTTGCAGTTTAGTCTTGCTTTGTTTATTTTGTATCATTTGGTTTGCTTTTTAGTTTTGCTTGGTTTTCCTTTGCTTAGTTTTGCTTTGTTTAGTTTGTACTGTTTTGCTTTGTTTAATTTGTATTGTTTTGCTTTGTTTAGTTTGTACTGTTTTGCTTTGTTTAGTTTGTACTGTTTTGCTTTGTTTAGTTTGTATTGTTTTGCTTTGTTTAGTTTGTACTGTTTTGCTTTGTTTAGTTTGTTTCGTTTTGCTTTGTTTTCTGTTGCTTTGTTTAGTTTGTTTTCTTTTGTTCTGTTTTGAGTCAGGGACAGATCGTTAGATCTAGATTATTTGCTTGAATGCAATGGCATGTGTATTTACTTTTCTTTTTTTGTTTGAGATGATTATAACCCTGATATGGCTCTGACCAGTCGGCTGGGTTTTAAACCATAATAATAATAGTAATAATAATAATAATAATGATAATAATAATAATAATGATAATGTTCGGGCCTTTACCCAGAGTTAAGCGTGCTATGGGCTCATTGGGAAGACTGGGACCACACAGTCGAGTCTCATCCACCTCACAGATGCGTCACTGACAGTGTCATTCAAATCTTCTGATCGATACTGCAGGTGTCTGTATCTCTCAGGCCTGGTTGACGCAAGAATATATTAGGATAGTAAGCGTAGAGTGCAACCCTATCACACAGTCTCAGTCCTAGATGGAACGCCACAGGATCATGACTATCACCCTCATCGTCATCATCGTCGCAGCATTATAAAAAAAATGTGTCAGTTTTGTGTGAGCAATTAACTCTTTGACGACGGACTACTTCGATTGAAGTAACAGCTGAGCTCTCACTGAGGACGGGCTACTTCGATCATAGTAACAGACGGTTTAAGGTATATAACTCCCTCTAATTTTGTTATGTTAATGATTTAGTAGTTGGCAGTTGCTTCCCTTGTGGAAGGAACTTCCGTTGAACGCTTCAGCTACGTTTTGCCGGTTTCTTTGTCTAAAATCGATGGAAAATGGCTCAAAGGCGACAGTTCTCAGTGATTTCACTGTGGCAGCCCTAGGCCAGCAGGAGAGCTCAGCTGTGGCAAGTGCAGTCACAATAGAGTTAAGGTGGTGTAGAAAATGGGACCTAAAAAAATTTAAAAAGTAATAATAATGGTGTGCGTTGGGTGCAGATTACCACCAGGGCACGTGGATAGGCCTGAGTGACCAGGTGATGGAGGGCAGTTTCACCTGGAGCGATATAAGCCCTGTGACCTTCACGGCATGGAGACCCCATGAACCCAACAACAACATGG
>JAPXFY010000023.1:25319172-25329172 GCA_030674185.1 Monoplex corrugatus | reverse complement strand
TACAGATCTTGAACAGACATCTCGATGGAACTGTTTTAGCTGTGTTATCAGCAAGGTGGTCCAGATCTCCATAGACAGTAAAGAAACAAACGAGACAAGTCTTGAAGGAGGCAGACACAGAAAGAACATTAATGAAGAAGATTAAGAAAAGACAAACAACATAAAGGCATTTTATGAGGCAAGAGAAATTTGAGCATCTGGTCACAACAGGAAAGCTGGAGGGGGAAAAAGAGCACCAGGTGGACCCAGGGAGAAAATATTGGACGGACTTGCGCAGTGGATGAAGACAGGCAGGGTGGAAGAAGGTATTGCAGCGATAAAGGATAGATTCGTGTAGAGGGCCGTGATCGCCAATGCCACGGGGCAGGGCACATGATGATGATGATGAGTCCAGCTCTCACAGCAGTACAGAAGGCTGCATAGGATTACTGCTCTGTACTCTGACATCTTTGTGGCAGGCCTGATATCTGTCTTGCAGTAAATTCTTGCCGCAACACGACGCAGTGCAAATAATTGTATTTTCTGGAAATTATCGGAGATTGATAGCCGAATATGTGTTGTGTGTCACAGACATATCCAGGCCTTTACGGGAGCCGAGTTGCTGTACCGAGGGACCTCATACTGGATCGGACTAAAAAACACGGGACCTACCAACAGCACTTACATGTGGGCCACTAACTACACTGTGGACTTTACCTACTGGGCGCAAAACCACACAGGTAGGTGGTGGTGGTGGTAGTAGTGGTGGTGATGGTGGTAGTGGTGGTGGTGGTGATGGTGTGTGTGTGTGTGTGTGTACGTGTCTGAAAAATAAATGTACTCACCTCAGGACTTTACTTCTACTACTACTGCTGCTACAGCTGCTGCTGTTGCTATTACTACTACTGCTACTGCTGCTCCTACTACTATTGCTACTACTACTATTTCTGCTACTGCTACTACTACTACTACTACTGCTGTTGCTGTTACTACTACTGCTGCTGCTGTTGCTGCTACTGCTGTTACTACTACTGCTACTACTGCTGATGCTGCTGCTACTACTACTACTACTACTACTACTACTACTACTACTACTACTACTACTGATTTAACTTCTACAGCGCAAACAGTCCATGTCAAAAGCATGCTCACACTAACACAGATGTAGACGAAATACCTACCGGTTTCGACCTTTGGTCTTCAGATGGGTACAGTCTCACCTGTCTCACCTGTCGGCATCACCGGGGTCGGTGTTGGCCACTGCACACTTAGACGCCATCATCTCCCTCCAAGCTGGTCTGTCTTGATTTTTGTGGACAATTTCTTGAATATTTAGGCCACTGATGTTGGTTATGTTTTTGATGTATGAGATTGCAGGTCTGCCTTTCTTCCTTTTTGCCATTGTTTTTCCTTGAATTATGGTTGCCATGAGGTCCGTGTTCTTTCTACGTGACACATGGCCAATGTATTTTAGTCTTCTCTTGTTGATGTCTGCTGGTAGTTTTCTGGTGGTATTAAGTTCTTCCAGGACATCTTCATTAGTTCTTCTGTCTGTCCATTGGACGCGTGGTAGTCTCCGATAAAACCACATCTCTGCTGCCTCGATTCTTCTGCAATCAGTTTTTCTCAGACTCCAGGCTTCCCAGCCATAAATCAATACTGGCCAGATCAAACATTTTAGAAGTCTAACTTTCAGGCCATTTGGTATGCCTCTGTCTTTCCAGATGTTGTTGAGTTGGACCATTTTTACTGGGACACTATACTGTAAAAACTAAGAGAAAACAGGTCTAACTCAAGAAAGGGCGAGTTGACACAGCTGTACAGGGCGAAATGGCACTACTTGAGCTACTGTTAGCTTTCCCCATTTCGCCTGAAAGGCCAAGATGGGAAAGAGCGAATAATAATCATCATCATCATCAGTTGCCCTGCCGCATGGCGTTGGCGATCACGGACTTCCGTCTGTCTCTATCTCTTGTTGCCCCTAGCATCTCCCCCACCCTCCTCGTCCCCAGCCACTCTGCAAGTCCGTCCAGCATTTTCTCCCTGGGTCTACCCGGTGCTCTCTTTCCCTCCAGCTTTCCCGTTGTGACCAGGTGCTCCAATTCCCCTTTCCTCATGAAATGGCCTATAAATGTTGCCTGTCTTTTCCTAATCTTCCTTATGAGTGATCTACTTGTGTCTGCCTCCATCAAGACTGTCTCGTTTGTTTTCTTTGCTGTCCATGGAACTCTCAACATTCTTCTTAGAAACCACATCTCGGCTGCCTCAATCTTGCTCCGGCTTTGCTTGCTGACTGTCCACGCCTCACATCCGTATAACAGTATTGGTTCTATATAACATTCAAGGACTCTCTTCCTGATGTTAATTGATAGGCATTTGTTGGTAAGAATGCTTGTCATCTTCTTGAATGCTGTTTTGGCTTGGCCGATTCTGCCGGCTATTTCCGACGTGCATCTGCCGTCTAATGAAATGACCGTTCCCAGGTATTTGAACTTATTAACCTGTGTCAAGGTGCGAATCACTGTGCGAATAATAACTACCCCTTATTCATTCCAGTTCCTCATCACACCTGCAGTCGTGTTTCTTTATCTTCTACACAGACACACAGACGAAGTGACACAAGCACAGAGCTGTTTGCCAGAGATACCATTACACTTTTTTGTCCAAAATCGGCCAAGCCAAAACAGCATTCAAGAAGATGACAAGCATTCTTACCAACAAATGCCTATCAATTAACATCAGGAAGAGAGTCCTTGAATGTTATATAGAACCAATACTGTTATACGGATGTGAGGCGTGGACAGTCAGCAAGCAAAGCCGGAGCAAGATTGAGGCAGCCGAGATGTGGTTTCTAAGAAGAATGTTGAGAGTTCCATGGACAGCAAAGAAAACAAACGAGACAGTCTTGATTGAGGCAGGCACAAGTACATCACTCATAAGGAAGATTAGGAAAAGACAGGCAACATTTATAGGCCATTTCATGAGGAAGGAGGATTTGGAGCACCTGGTCACAACGGGAAAGCTGGATGGAAGGAGAGCACCGGGTAGACCCAGGGAGAAAATGCTGGACGGACTTGCAGAGTGGCTGGGGACGAGGAGGGTGGGGGAGATGCTAGGGGCAACGAGAGATAGAGACAGATGGAAGTCCATGATCGCCAACGCCATGCGGCAGGGCATCTGATGATGATGATGATGACCATTACACTGAACAACGTAGTGTGTACAAGCTGTCTCTGAGATATACAGTACAAAGAGAAACCATACATCATCGTTGCTGCAAAACAAAGCCTACATTATAATGCTTACACACAAGGAATAGCCAAAAGTGATCGAATTTGCAATTTTGATATCGAAAATTGGTTTTATAATGTTTCAATTTTCATGAAATTGCCTAACTGTCAACACCGTTGAGATGCCGGGGGTTCTTTCAGTATAAATAGTATCCCCACCTTCTGGAAATTCTGTGCTAGAAATGTTCTCTTTTATGTCACTCTTTGTTTCTTTCTTCCTCCTTTTCTTTCTGTCATTCCTGCCTGTCATTTTCTGCCTTGCTAGTCTTTTCACCTGTATGTGTTCGATAAAGTCTTATGTACTCTCTGTTAGGATTGATAACTGGGTACATGTATCAAGTGCGTTTTTGGCTCTAGAGAAATGAGGTATGCAGAAGCAATTCTAGGTAGTTTAGACCCGTTTTTATACATGTATTAATGTCCTCAGTTATGTTTAAATTTGTATTCGGGTATGTTTTTAAATCTCCTCTGCGATAAATTAGACAGAGTGGTCAACGCCAGGGGCATTTCTTTAGATTATGTGCGCGAATGCATCAATATGTGTACTTAATTTTCGTTTCCTCTTTTTTCTTCTCCTGTTGAAATGTTGTGATGTTTTGAAACGGTTATAGCCCTGATATGGCTCTACGCAGTTGGCTGGGCTTTAAACAACAATAATAGTAACAGTAACAGCCTACTGTGGTCAAAGTGCCAGCTCACGTGACTTCTGACCTCGTCTTGTTGCTAGGCAACGAGGTGGGCACGTGCGTTGCCATGTCGTCAGGGAGGCCCGTGGGGTTGTGGCAGAACTTCCAGTGCACGAAGCACCTGCCCTACATCTGTGAACTGCCGCGTACAGGCTTCACCACCCCTCCCCCCACCACACCCACCACCATCCCGCCTGTGAAGTGTCCTGATGGCTGGGCGGCTGTCAGGAACCAGTGTATCAAGGTGACCTTGTCTGTCTGCCTGTCTTCACTTCTCTCTCTGTCTGTCTGTCTCTGTCTCTGTCTCTGTCTGTCTCTCTGTTTGTTTGTTTGTTTTTATTTGTTTTTTGGGGGTTTTTTGGTGGGCGTGGGGGTGTTGTTGTTTTGTTGTGTTTTTTTTCTATTTGTGACCTCCCACCACGAAATCAGTCTTAACTCGCAGTCAGTCGAACAGCACTAGGAGCTGAAAAGGTGACTGAGGGTCTGTCTGGGGTGTTTTGACTTTTTCTCAAAATTGATTTCTGTAGACTATAATCTATCCCCCACAGAAATTTTTTTCTTGAAAAAAATATTATTAATCAATTTAAAATGGTATTTTAATGCACTGATCGCTGCAGAAAGAACGCAATTTCCTACCAAAAGTACCTATTTTGTCTCTTATTATAAACCGTAACCTGTACAGTACCCGCACATGTAATATACTGACAGAAAGCTCTTTGGTACACCTTTCAGATAATGACAGCGAAATTTAGAAACAAACTGGCTCAAAGCCACCAAATAAAGAAATTTAAGGAAAATGTGTAGGAGAGCACACAAAAACTTTAGAGGCCGTTTTCTCAAAATGGCCGTCATACAACTTAATGACTTTAAACATACATAACTTCTACATTTTTTTTAATACAAGCTTTATTCAAGTACCAAAATAATCAGCAAAATGTACACTTTCCAGTGATATGTATATCTCAAAATGCCCAAAAAGCTAGTTAAGACTGGTTTCGTGGTGGGAGGTCACATTTGTTGTTTTCTTGATCAAGACTTGAGAAAAGCAAGAAGCTTAATTCACCTTCAAAGGGAAGGACCTGGGGAAAATGAACCTATTTCCTTATACATTTCATACCAGGGCAGTTCAAAGTTGGAAAAATACTGGCGAATAGAACTGAAAGTCACCTTTGACAGGTGACAAGATTGACAGGTTGGGTGATGAAGTGGTCTCGAACCTTGAACTCCTGACTGTTGGCTGTGTTTTTCAGGCCTTCAACGTGACACAGTCCCAACGTCTGTCGTGGATGGAGGCCCGTCAGTACTGTCAGGGCCTGGGGGGAGACCTACTGTCTGTACGTAGTAGGACCACGGAGACCAGCATCATCAACCAGGTGTTCAAAAAGTAAGTGTAGCACGTGCGTCATACATACTACATCGTCAGCTACAGCTGAAATGCTTGGAGTTGAGATAGAGAGAGACAGAGAGATAGAGACAGAGAGAGACAGACATATTTAGACACACAGAGAGAAACACACAGGGAGAGACAGACAGACATGCAGACAGATGGACAGAGAGAGCAGACAGCCAGCTTGATATTGATATTGATATCGATGTTCGTATTGATTGATATTGATATCGATGTTCGTATTGATTGATATTATATCGATGTTGGTATTGATTGACATTGATATTGATATCGATGTTGGTATTGATTGACATTGATATTGATATTGATATCGATGTTCGTATTGATTGACATTGATATTGATATTGATATCGATGTTCGTATTGATTGAAATTGACATTGATATTGATATTAATATCGATGTTGGTATTGATTGACATTGATATTGATATCGATGTTGGTTTTGATTGACATTGATATTGATATTGATATCGATGTTCGTATTGATTGACATTGATATTGATATTGATATCGATGTTCGTATTGATTGATATTGATATCGATGTTCGTATTGATTGACATTGATATTGATATTGATATCGATGTTGGTATTGATATTGATATCGATATTGATGTATATTTTTCCAACGATTATTAATATTGATATTAATATTGATATTGATATTGGTATTGATTATTGGAGGGGAAAAGAGCGCCAGGTAGACCCAGGGAGAAAATATTGGACGGACTTGCGGAGTGGATGAAGACAGCGACGGTGGGAGATGTACTTGCAGCGACAAGGGATAGATTCGTATGGAGGGCCTTGATCGCCAACGCCATGCGGCAGGGCACATGATGATGATGATGATGATGATGATGATGATGATGATGATGATGATTGATTGATTGATTGATTGATTGATTTTCATATTGATATTGATATTGATCCTCATTTTTCCAAAGGTAGATGTTAGCTAAAAGCCATTTTTTCAGACTTGCCATTGCTTTCATGCTGGGTATTTTCATGTTTCCATAGGCCAGCCACTGACACGACTTACAGGATCTGCAGGAAGCTGGTGGATAGGGTCAAGGAGTCAAAGGGTTAAGTTAAGTGTTTGCAGATGTAGGATAAGGTGCGGGAGTCATATTCTGCGTGCGTATTCAGGAGACGGGGGTCAGGGTGAGAAATCTCCACTGTGTACCTATCAGGTGGATGTATCGAGAGGAATTGAACCTGGAACCTTCCAGTTGGAAATTGGACCTTTACCCACTTGATGATGATGATGATGATGATGATGATGATGATGATGATGATGATGATGATGATGATGATGATGATGACGACGACGAGACGACGACGACGGTGGTGGTGGTGGTGATGATGATGATGAATATGGTGATGATCACGATCATAATAAAGATTATGATGATGATGGTAGTGGTGGTGGTGGTGGTGGTGATGATGATGATGATGATGATGATGATGATGATGATGATGATACTTATGAGTAATAAGAACAGCAAAAATGAAGACAACAACACAACAACAACAGCTATAATAATGATAATAATAACAATGATAGTGCCCTATCGGAGACAGCTTAAAACAAAAATCATGTGCAGAGTCATGATATGTGTTACATAAATACCCAAAAATTTCGTTTGTATGACATATCCATCATGGCTTTTTTTTCTGTTTTGTCTTTCCAGTGTTACGGAGGGCCTTTGGTGGATTGGACTGAATGACAGAGACTCTGAAAACGGTAGGTACAAACTGCACGAGAAACAGATAGACAGACAGACTGACAGACCACCTGAGAGACAGACAGACAGACAGACAGACACAGACTGACAGACTGACCACCTGAGAGACAGACAGACAGACAGATGGACAGACAGACGTGATAACCATGATGCTATGGAGTTCCGTCTAGGATTGAGACTAGGTGACAGGCTGGAGTTCCGTCTAGGATTGAGACTAGGTGACAGGGCTGTACTCTACGCTTACTATCATAATAATTCCTGGCGTCAACCAGGCCCGAGAGATACAAACACCTGCCATGGTGGTCACAAAATATGAGTAACCCTCCCCCCCCCCCCCACCCAATGACACATCCGTGAAGTGGATGACACTCAACTGTGTGGTCCCATCTTCCCAATGAGCCCATATCACGCTCAACTCTGGGTAGGAGCCGACTGAAGCCGAAAAAAATCTCATAATAATTTTTGAATCGACTGATGAAGAATCATTCTGGATCTTCTCCATCACATGGCACCTGTGGCATTAGTGCATGTGAAATTCATTCCGAGCGCGGAGACGTCATCTTGAGAAACTGAAAATGAAATGAAACTGATGGGGAATCGAACCCACAACCTTCCAATCGGTATCCGGTTGCGTTAACCACTACACCACGGCGACTTGTCAGGCTTAAGACTTAACACCACGAATATTTTGGATCTTTTTTCCATCAACGGTAGTAGTAACGTCAAGCAAGTCTTTAATACAACCAGACAAGACAGGCGCAGATTTTCGGCCAACTGCCCTTTGTCAAGCGTAAACGTAAGATCACAAACGAACAAACTAAAATACAAAAATTAGCTGAAAAAGATTAAAACGTCCTTGCTGCTTCGTCCAATGGGAGAAAAGACTAAACAACAAATACAAAAATTAGCTGAAAAAGACTGAAACTTTCTTGCTGCTTCGTCCAGTGAAAGAAATGAATACAAGGATTAGGAGACAAAGACTAAAACTTCCCTGCTACTTCGTGAAAACGAGTCTTTTTTTTTCCTAATTTCCTAAGATTGAGGCAGCCAAGATGTGGTTTCTAAGAAGAATGTTGAGAGTTCCATGGACAGCAAAGAAAACAAACGAGACAGTCATGATGGAGGCAGACACAAGAAGATCATTGATAAGGAAGATCAGGAAAAGACAGGCAACATCTATGGGCCATTTTGTGAGGAAAGGGGAATTGGAGCACCTGGTCACAACAGGAAAGCTGGAGGAAGGAGAGCATCAGATAGACCCAGGGAAAAAAGTATTGGACGGACTTGCAGAGTGTCTGAAGACAGAGAGGGTGGAAGATGTGCTAGCGGCAACAAGGGATAGAAACAGATGGAAGGCCATGATCGCCAACGCCATGTGGTAGGGCACTTGATGATGATGATGATGATTAACAAAGGCCAGTGGCCGAGAATTTGCAGCCTGTCTTGTCTGATTGTATTGAATACGCGTGCTGATTCCGATGTCGTGTTTTTCTGGTTCTGTTTGTCTTGTCTTGTCTTGTCTTGTCTTGTCTTGTCTTGTCTTGTTGTATTAAATACGCGTTCTTATTCTTCTCTCATGTTTTTTTTTCTGGTTCCTGTTTACCTGAACGTGGGCGGTGGCAGTTGTATCGGAAATGTAACAGCCATTGTCTGACAGGTCTGACAGCCATTGTCTGCCACATGGCGTTGCCTATATAAATATTGTAATTATTATTATTATAGGTCACGTGTGGAGTGACAGGAAAGGGGTGGTGTACACCAACTGGTTCCCCGGGGAACCCAACGACTACAACAACCGGGAGGACTGCGTGGTATGGACGTTCAGAAACAATGGCAACAACGGATGGATTGACATCAACTGTTACCTGGCCTTCCGCTTCATCTGCTACATCTACAAGGGTCAGCTGCTGGTTTTTACTTTTGTTGTTTTTTGTTTTTCTTGTTTTGTTTTGTTTGTGTTGTTTTGTTTTATGTTGTTGGGTTTTTTGCTTGGTTGGTTTTGGTTCTGTTTTTTGTTTTTTGTTTTTTTTTTCCAAATGATTTGGTGCTATTGTTTTTGGTTTTCTTTCAGGGGTTTTTGCTTTGGTTGTTTTGTGCTGTTTTGTTTTGTGCTGTTTTGTTTTGTGCTGTTTTGTTTGTTTTTTGTTTGTTTGTTTGTTTGTTTGTTTGTTTTTGTCTTTTGTTTTGTTTCAAGTATTTTTGCTTTGTTTTGGTTGTTTTGGAGAGTTTTTTGTTGTTGTTGTTGTTGTTTTTTATCTTTTGTTTTGTTTTGTGCTGGCTTTTTTGTTTTTTGTTTTTGTTTTTGTTTGTTTGTCTTTTAGAATTTTTGCTTTAGTCGTGTCCTTTTTCGCTGTTATTTGCTAGTCTTTTGTTTTGTTTTGTGCTGTTTGTGTGTGTGTGTGTGTGTGTGTGTCTTTTTGTTTTGTTTTTGTTTTTGTCTTTTAGCGGTTTTGGTTTGGTTTGGGGTTGTTTTCGTTGTTTTGTGCTATTTTTTGTTTTGGTGTGTGTGTGTGTGTGTATGTGTGTGTGTGTGTGTGTGTGTGATGTGAGTACGTGTGTGTCTGTGTGTGTGTACGTGTGGTGTGTGGTTGGGTGGGTGTAGGGTGTGTTTTTGCGGTGTGTGTATATGTGGTGTGTGTGTGTTTGTGCTATGTCCGTGTGTGTGATTGTGTGTGTGCGCGTGTGTGTGTGTGGTGTATGTATGTATGTATATGTATGTATGTATGTATGTATGTATGTATGTATGTATGTGTGCGTGTTGTTACATGTAGCGGTGTGTAATGGGTGTATGAATGCGTGTGTGCGTGGTGTTTGTGGTGTGCCATGTGTATGTATGCATGTGTGTATATGCTTGCTTGACTACTTGCTTGTTTGGTTAATCGGCTGGTTGGCTG
>JAPXFY010000023.1:25279172-25314172 GCA_030674185.1 Monoplex corrugatus | reverse complement strand
GCGTGTGTGTGGTGTGTGTGTGTGTGTGTGTGTGTGTCTGTGTGTGTGCGTGCGTGTGTGTGCGGGCGTGCGTGCCTGCGTGTGTGTCTGCTTCAGCGCTTAGATTTGATTTTATCAAGATTTTGCGCTATATAAATATTGTAATTATTATTATTATTAATTAGAAAGCCAGCGCCTGCTTTACCGTCATCTAGAACAGAGCCATCTGTAAAGATTTTTAAGTAATGTGAATATTTTTTGTGTAGATGTGACAGAACATCAATTGCTAACAAGTGTGGATTAATATCTTTTGTCAGGTCAGTATCAGTGTAGTTGATATCAAAAATAGCATTGGACAGTTCCCAGGGGGGTAGAGGACAACATATCATTTTATGTGAAACTTTGTTTGGTAATACGTGAGAAAGTTTGAAGAGCTCATTTGTGTAAGTGAATATTGTTTCTTGTGACTTTATTGTTCTTGCTCTCTTGGGGAAATGGATGTCAGACCGAATTTTAAGTTCCGTACTGGCATAATTAGCTACTGCATTTGCTCTAACTATATATTTAGCAGTTGATAACTTCCTCCAATCTTCCAAGGGAAGGATGCCGGCTGTTTTATATACTTCTTGTGTTTTTGTATACACCGGTACCCCAAGAGCACATTTAATAGCTTTACTATCTAAGCTTTGAAGTTTTTTCAAATAGCATTTTGGAGCTGAAAAATAGACCTTTTGACCATAAGCCAGCTTAGATCTGACTAAAGCTGTGACAAGATGTAACAACGTTTTAGTGTCCTGTCTCCAGGACTGTTTACTAATAATTCTTATTAAATTATAGCTTTTCATAGCTTTACATAACAAGGCATCAATATGTTCTTTCCACTGGAAACGAGAAGTCAATTGTACTCCCAGAAATTTCACGTGAGTAGTATATTTCAGTTCCTCATCACCAATTTTAAACAACGGTACTTCTTTCGGACTGAGACCATTATTAAAAAGCATCATGTGTGTTTTTTCATTGGATATTTCCAGACCGTTAACTGTCAAGTAAGTGGAAATATTATTAATTTCATGTTGATAGACCTTTTTAATGTATTTTATTTCTCTCAAGGAAGTCTTCCTTTTTAACGAAACATTCATCCAGATCGCTATATCATCAGCGTACTGAGCAACGTTTACATTGTTTGAGACTTGAGTTGGTAGGTCATAGATCAAAATATTAAATGATAGAGGAGATATTACGGAACCCTGAGGAATTCCCATGTTTACAGATCGTTTTTCAGAGTATGTATTACCTATTTTAGCGACTATACTTCGGTCACTTATAAATGTTTTGATAAAATTATAAAGATTACCGTTGAGACCAATATGTTTAAATTTCAACAAAAGTCTCGCATGCCAGACTTGATCGTATGCTTTTTTAAGATCAAAGAAGGTAGCTAAGACATTTTTCTTTTTAGCAAACTGATTTTTTATTTGAGTTGTTAACTTAACTAAATGGTCTGATGTAGATCTACCTTTTCGAAACCCATATTGATTGATAGGTATTATATTATTTTTCTCACAAAAGTAACTCAGTCTATTCACTATAATTTTTTCCATTAGTTTTGAAACATGGGATGTAAGCGAGATAGGTCTGTAACTACCTGGATCTGAAAGGGGTTTATTAGGTTTTGGTATTGGTAACACAATCGAAGTCTTCCAAATGTCAGGTAAGCGACCACTTTCCCAGCATTTTAGTATGATATTGTGTAAGTATTCAATCTATTTCTCTGGTAAATGATTTAAAAGGGTATATGAAACGCCATCCAGTCCTACAGCCGATTTTTTGTTGTTCAACGAGAGAAGGGCATCTTTAAGTTCTTTTAATGTAATTTTTGAATTTATGTACATGTGACTATCAGGGGCAGGATCTGATTATGCGACGGACTCTTCAATTTTCCGTCTTTCCTCTCTTAATAGAGTAGACAAGCTACTGGAATTACTTGTTCTTGAAAAGAACTGTACAAATTCTTCAGCTTTCTCAGATGACGAAGGAAAGTCTTTATCTTTAATCTTAATAGGAAACTGTGGTAAATTAAAACCATTTTTCATTTGTTTGACCTTATTCCAAATTTTAGGAAGATCTTTAGGACCGGAAATTTGTTCAGAGCAAAAATCTGACCAATAGCGCTTTTTGGCTTGGGCTATAACTTTGTTTGAGTGAATCTTTGCCATTTTCATATTGTAATGGTCTTCTGGAGATTTAGTTTTTAAATAGAGTTTATACATTTTCTTTTTTTCATTCTTTGCTTCTTCACATAATTGATTCCACCAACTATTTCCAACATGAGTACCTTTGTTTACATATTTCCTTTTTGGAATGGAATTGTTTGCTGCCTCATGTAGCGCGTCGGTGAAATGGGAATACATATCATTAATATTGACGCATTCATTAAACGTGCAATCTTTTCCCATTAAAATCTTCCGTATTTTACCCAGTTAGCACGTTTGTACATAATTATATCGAGGTATAACGTCGTCTTGTTCTGGTGTGTTATCAAACGGTTCATTTATAACTGTAACAATTGGCAGGTGATCACTTCCGAGGGAGTCAGATGTAACATCCCACATGCTATTAATGACGAGGTCAGGTGATAACAAAGTTAGGTCAATGGCAGAAATGTATGTGTGTGTGTGTGTGTGTGGATGCGTGGTTAGATGTGTGTTTGAAGGAAGTTGGTGTATAGGATGGGGGAGTCAGAGATTTAAATTTTTGTAGCTGATTGACAGGATATGGGAATCAAAGGGTTAAAAAATGATAATATTATACACATCTGACCCAATTTGGGAAAAGGAGGCTAAAGACGCAGCTGGTCAGTCACAGCCATGGCTAAAAATAGTTGGAATGGGACAAAATTGGGTCAGCTGAGATCTTAACCATAGTTTGAGTCTTTGGCAATGATTCTTCAGTTTTCCATAGCTTTACAATATCATAACAGAAATAACCCTAAAGGACAATTCTGTAATTTTTTTTCTTTCCAAAATTTGATGAGCGTACTATTTCTTTTGTCAAAAATTCATGCACAAAGTTCGAACTCGTCTAAAAAGAAAATCGTTATAACAGGAAAATTAATTCTGGTTTTGTGTCTGTTTGTTTGTTGATTGGTTGGTTGGTTGGTTGGTTGGTTGGTTGGTTGGTTGGTTGGTTGGTTGGTTGGTGGTTGGTTGGTTGGTTGGTTGGTTGGTTGGTTGGTTGGTTGGTTTTGGTTGGTTGGTTGGTTGATTGGTTGGTTGGTTGGTTGGTTGGTTGGTTGGTTGGTTGGTTGGTTGGTTGATTGATTGATTGGTTGTTGGTTGGTTGGTTGATTGGTTGGTTGGTTGGTTGATTGGTTGGTCGGTTGGTTGGTTGGTTGCGTTGATTGGTTCGTTCTCGTTCGTTCGTTTCGTTCGTTCGTTCTTTCTTTTTCTTTCTTTTTTTGTTTATTTTTGTTTTGTTTTGTTTTTTGTTTGTCCTTTGGGTGTTTATAATGAACTTTCAAATTTTAGAATGCTTTGAAAACTCAAAGTGTAAACTTTGCACTTTAGCCTCCTCTTTTCATGAAGGGTGACATATTGTGTAAAATAGTAAGTTTGTTGATTGATTGTGATGATCTCTGTGTGATGTTGCAGATGTCAAGAAGCAAGTCATGGAGTTTCTGGCTGGGGCTGAACGACCTTGGTCAGAATGGATACAGGTCAGTGCCAGCATTTTTCTGTTCACAATGCTAGGATGATGATGCTGATGATGATGATGATATGATGATGATGATGATGATGATGATGATGATGATGATGATGATGATGGGGACAATAATCATGATGGTGTGGTGTGGTGTTCCATTCTAGATCGACACTGTGTGACAATAATAATAATAATAATAATATATTTATTTTATAGCGCAAAATCTTGATAAATCAAATGTAGCGCTGAGCGTATCATGCATACATACCTACATACATATGAGCGTATACATGCATACTACATGCATACATACTTACATACACAAGCTGTACTCTATGCTTACTTTCATAACACACACATACACACACACACACACACACACACACACACACACACACACACACACACACACACACACACACACACACATACACACACACAAGGTAGTTCCCCATTTGTCCTTGTAACCCTGTTTGTGGTTGAAGAAGGTAAAGAGCCAGGTAGAGATGTCCGCCACACAACCTGCAGTCCATCCAGCTGTCAATGGGTACCTGTCCCTATTTGTAGCTGGAGAAGGTAAAGCAGTGATGTAGAGGATGAAGCCACCGCCTGCTTGCTGTTGATGTCGCTGTTGGTATATTTTTGAGGTGTTTTTTTTCCTTCTAAGATTGGCAGACCTGTAGTCCAGCTTGACTCTTGTAGCCATTTCCAAAACAAGTGCAACTGCCCACGTTTAAGCAAACAGGAACCAGAAAAACACGAAAATAGAATCAGAACGCGTATTTAACCCTTTCGCTGCCACACCCTTTTTTAGCTCCGAGACTACCATTTGCCAAGCCATTTTACATCATGGAGGGTAATAATTAAAATAAAATTTCTGACACAAAAACTACTCAATAAAATCCATAAAACCTATACTTTTCTGAAAGGTAATTAAATCTTCTATACACTGATTACAATTACACATCCATTCAACAGGACACTGACAGTTTATGTCCAATGAAACAGGATTTATTCTTTTTTACACAATTCTAGACATGATATCATATAAATATTTTTTTAAAAAGTGAAAAACAGTGAATAATAAAACTGAATTATTGTCAGAAAGCAAAAGAATTAAAATGAGAAATGTATTTCCTCACCTGTCCAAGAAGAATTTTCCAAAGTTTTCACAATCACCAAATACATGTCCATATCTACACACATTTTGTTTGGGACTCGAAAGAGTTTTCCGTGTCACTGTTTTTTTGTTTGTTTGTTTGTTTGTTTTTGTTTGTTTGTTTGTTTTTTCTTCCTTTTTTATTGAAAATTGTGCAATAGCACATCAAGACAAGACAGGCGCAAATTAGTCCTCTTCTCCCACTGGACGAAGCAGCAGGGAAGTTTCAGTCTTTTCCCCCTAATTTTTGTATTTGGTGTTTGGTTGTGATCTTACATTCACGCTTGACAAAGGCCAGTTGGTCAAAAATTTGCGCCTGCCTCGTCTTGTTGTACTAAATACGCGTTCTGATTCTGTTTTCGTGTTTTTCTGATTCTTGTAGCCATTGTCAGACTGAATCAGGTAAGTTCATATAGAATATTGTCAAATTGTTCACCATTTCGGGAAATTTGATATGTTCAACGTTAGACTCTATCAAGTAAGCGGATGCTGAATGTTGTCAAAGTGTTTCGGAAATACTGATATGATGTTCAGTGGTAATGTAAAGATCGCGCGTGTGTGTGTGTGTGTGTGTGTGTGTGTGTGTGTGTGTGTGTGTGTGTGTGTGTGTGTGTGTGTGTGTTTGTGTGTGTGTGTGTGTATGTGTGTGTGTGTGTGTGTACGTGTGTGTGTATGTGTGTGTATGTGTGTGTATGTGTGTGTGTGTGTGTATGTGTGTGTATGTGTGTGTATGTGTGTTGTGTGTGTGTATGTGTGTGTGTATGTGTGTGTGTATGTGTGTGTAGTGTGTGTATGTGTGTGTGTATGTGTGTGTGTGTGTGTTGTGTTTTGGTTGTGTGTGTGTGTGGGGTGTGTGTGTGTGTGTGTGTGTGTGTGACACAGTTGGACGGACGGTACACCAGTGGACTATATTTCGTGGAACGTGAACGAACCGAACAATGCAAATGGAGGAGAGAGTTGCGTAGACAGTAATTCTGGAGGTAAAGGCTTTTGGTTTTGTTTGTTTCATTCTTCCTTTCTTCCTTTCTTTCTTTCTTTGTTTTCTAATCATTCCCAGCCCCCACCCCACCCCACCAACGTGGGGGAGCCAGGGGCTCTTTCAGTATGAACAGTATCCCCTCCTTGACTTTCTGTGCTAGAAAATTTCCTCTTTTCTGTCACTCTCTTTGTTTCTTCCTTGTTTCTTTGCTTTCTGTCTTTTCGTTCTTTAATTTTCTGCCTTTCTGATCCATTCACCTGTATATGCTCGATAAAGTCTTAAGTACTTTCTGTTACGATTGATAATGGGGTATATGTATCAAGTGCATTTTTGGCGCCAGGGAAGCGAGATATGCGGAAGCAATTTTAGGTAAATCTAGGGCTGTTTTAGATATCTTTTAGTGTCCTTAGTTATGTTTTAATTTGTATTCAGGTATGCTTTTTAAATCTTCTGTGTGTTAAATTGGACAGAGTGGTCAACGCCAGTTGCATCTCGTTTGATTATGTGCACGAATACATTAATAGTGTATACAAATTTCGCTTCCTTTTTTATTTTTCCTGTTGTAAAGTATTGCGTACGTTTTGAAATGGTTATAGCCTTGATATCAACCAAAGGACATAACTCTTGAGAGTCACGTAGGAATTATCTCCCATGTTGAGCTTCTCAAACCTAACATAGAATGCGCTACCCATTCAGCTAGCATAGAAGCAGACACAAAGCACAAAAACCGTAAGCTCAGACCACTCCTCTTAGGTTTTTGTGCTTTGTATCTGCTTCTATGCTAGCTGAATGGGTAGCGCAAACTATGTTAGATTTGAGAAGTTCAGCATGGGAGATAATTCCTACATGACTCTCAAGAGTTATGTCCTTTGGTTGATATCATAAAAATTCTCCCTGCTTCCCTCTTATTTCTTTGGTTATAGCCTTGATATGGCTCTACGCAGTCGGCTGGGCTTTAAACAAACAAAACAATAACAGTAATCATTCCGAGCAATGATTTCGCGGATGCATGTTTGCACGTTGTTTGGTCCATACTATACAATGGCGGTGTGGTCATCTCGCCTAACAGCTTGAGTTCTCCATGTTCCATTGGAAAATCGCGTTGTATGTAATGAGCAGTGAGTGAAAATGAGTATGGAGAACAGCAGTGAACAAACATGATGTATTGTACATGTAACTCTGCGGGCGTTATGTCGCTGCGCAGTCTGCGGTTCCCTTTGACGGATTGATAAAGTTGTATTGCATTGCATCACATCGCGTTGTATTTATTGTGTTGTGTTGTGTTGTGTTGTTTGACATTGTGTTGTGTGGCGTTGTGTTGTGTTGGGTTGTTTGGCATTGTGTTGTATTGCGTTGTGTTGTGTTGCGTTGTGTTGTGTTGTTTGGCATTGTGTTGTGTTGTATTGTATGGCATGGCATGGTATTGTATTGCGTTGTATTGTGTTGTAGTGTATTGTATTGTGCTGTATTGCGTTGTATTGTATTGTGCTGTATTGTATTGCATGGTATTGTATTGCGTTGCGTTGTATCGTGTTGTAGTGTATTGTGTTGTATTGTGCTGTATTGTATTGTATTGCATTGTATTGTATTGTGTTGCGTTGTATTGTTTGGCATTGTATTGTATGGTGTGGCACTGAATTCCATTGGATTGCATTGTATAGTGTTCTGTTGTATTGCGTTGCAGTATACTGTATTGTGTTGTATTGTATTGTACTGTACTGTATGGCACGGCATTACATGGCATTACATGGTATTGTATTGTATTGTATTGTACTGCATTGCATTGTATTGCATTGTGCTGTATTGTATTGTATCGCATTGTACTGCATTGCATTGTATTGCATTGTGCTGTATTGTCTTGTATTGTATTGTATTGCATTGTGTTGTATTGTACTATAATAATAATTATAATAATTACAATATTTATATAGCGCAAAATCTTGATAAAATCAAATCTAAGCGCTGAAGCAGACACACACGCAAGCACGCACGCACGCACGCACACACACGCACGCACACACACACACACACATACACACACACACACACGCATGGCTATAAATGGGGAGAAAGAATAAAAGCAATAAAAGCAAGAATAAAAGCAATGGGAAATTATAGAGAGCATAGCATATACAATTATATATTATAACCATGTGATTCCCTCCGAGCGGAGACAGGCTGCAGAGGGGGGTTAGGATTTTATGCGGAGGAGAAAAGGTGAGTTTTGAGAGCGGACTTGAAGGAGAGAAAAGTAGGTTGCTGACGGACTGAGAGAGGAAGTTTGTTCCAGGAGAGTGGACCAGAAACAGAGAAGGCTCGTGGACCATAGGTATTGAGCTTAGTGCGTGGAAAGCGAAAAGTCAGAGGATCGGAGGCAGTACGTGAGGGAACATAGATCTCAAGTAGGCTTGACAGGTAATCGGGGGCTGCGTTATTGAGGCTTTTGTAGCACATGGTGTCTAGTTTGTACTGTATGCGCTTTGATACAGGGAGCCAGTGAAGTTGTGCCAGGAGAGGAGATATGTGGTCAGCTTTTTTCTTTTTGAGTACAAGGCGTACAGCATTGTTTTGAATGCGCTGTAGGATGTGAATGGTGGAGGCAGGAAGACCAGACAGGAGTGAATTGCTATAGTGTACTGTGCTGTATTGTGCAGGGACGTGGAATGACCAAAACTGCATGAATCCCAGTGGCTACGTCTGTAAACAGCCGCCAGGTGGGGTGTCCATTACACCACCCACACTACCTCCTGTGTCTGGGGGCTGTCCTCAGGGCTTTACCAGTGCTCCTTTCTGTAAGTCCTTGTGTGTGTTTGTGTTTGTGTGTGTGTGTGTGTGTGTTTGTGTGTGTCAGTGTGTGTGTGTGTATGTGTGTGTATATGTGTTTGTGTGTGTGCCTGTGTGTGTGTCTCTGTATGTGTATGTGTGTCTGTGTCTGTGTGTGTCTGTGTGTATGTGTGTCTGTGCGTGTGTCTGTGTGTGTATGTATGTGTGTGTGTTTGTTTGTATGACTGTGTGTGTGTCTGTGTCTGTGTGTGTGTCTGTATGTGTGTCTGTGTGTGTGTGTTTGTATGTGTGTGTCTGTATGTGTGTATGTGTTTGTGTGTGTCTCTGTGTGTGTGTCTGTGTTTGTGTCTGTGTCTGTGTGTGTATATGTGTCTGCGTCTGTGTGTGTGTGTGCCTGTATGTGTATGTGTGTATCTGTGTATGAAACATTGGAGAGATAGGTTGGTTTGCATGGTAAATCCACTGCGACAAAAGAAATGAATATGTAATGAATATTGACCCGTACCTATGAGATCTGTTACAGTCAGTGTCGATGTGTTGTTACAGTGGAGAAGTGTTACCAGGTGGCCGGCCTGACCAACACCACCACAATGAACTTCACGGATGCCATTCACTTCTGCCAAGGACTGAACCCCCCGGCCACCCTCGTCTCCATACACTACAAGCTGGAACAGAGTGAGTGAGGGGGTTGGCCTTTGCTGGGTTTGGTTAATGGGGTGATTACTGGTGATTCGGTGATCGGTGACCGATAACCTCTCCCTTGACACAGAGATCGACAAGAGGATCGGGAAGGCAGCCACACACCACTAGCCCGCCTCACACAAAGGGTATGGACAAATTAAAATCCCAAGCTGACCACGAAGACAAAGATGGCTGTATACAACGCCTGTGTCCTCAGCACCTTGCTGTATGGCAGCGAGGCGTGGACCACGCATGCTCATCAGGACAAAAGGCTCAATACCTTCCACCTAAGAAGCCTACGGCGCATACTCGGCATTTCCTGGCAAGACAAGGTTACCAACACCGAAGTCTTGACCCGCGCTGGCCTCCCAACCATGCATACCATGCTGCGACAGCGTCGGCTGCGCTGGTTGGGCCACGTTCGCCGCACGGAAGATTGTCGCATCCCAAAAGACATCCTTTATGGTGAGCTTGCCACAGGGCAGAGAAACATTGGCCGCCCACAGCTGAGATACAAAGACGTTTGCAAATGCGACATGAAGGCGCTTGAGATCAACACTGAGTCCTGGGAGGACCTCGCAGACGACCGCAACAACTGGAGAACCACTCTCAAGAAACAGCTGCGGATTGGTGAGGACAAACTGTCAGCTGCTACAGCAGAAAAGCGAGTTCGCAGAAAAGGGATGACAGCCAACAGACTAGCATCAGCATACACATGCGACCGCTGTGACAGAGACTGCCTCTCTCACATTGGTCTCTACAGTCACAGGCGACGCTGCTTGGACCAAGCAGACAGCCCATCTAGACATTAGAACGGATGTACTTTGTCCATGGTCAGTCATGACTAAGGGAGGCCTACCTAGTGGTGGTTAATAATAATAATAATAATAATAAAGAGCATTTATATAGCGCCTAATCTGATGAAAACAAGAGCCCTAAGCGCTTACAGGTATCACGCAGACACAACCAAACACACACACACACACACACACACACACACACACACACACACACACACACACACACACACACACACACACACACACACACACACACGCACACACACACCAGCCGACATTCAAGGCTCAAAAGACAACAAGGGGGGATTTGGGGAAGTTAGGTGGTAGAGTCTTTATAAGTATCATGAGAGGGACTGGAAGAGATGGGTTTTCAGAGAGGACCTGAAAGAAGTGAGAGTTGCAGAGTGGCGAACAGAGACAGGGAGCCGATTCCAGATTACAGGGGCCTGATAGGAAAAGGAGCGTTGACCATAGGTTTTAGTGCGACAGGATGGTATGCGGAAGGTACGAGTATCAGCCGAGGAACGAAGTTGACGAGAGGGGGTGTACAGATGGAGGAGGTCAGAGATGTAAGGGGGTGCAAGACCGTTGAGAGACTTAAAACATAACAAAGCAATCTTGTAGCGAATTCTCTTTTCAACAGGTAACCAGTGAAGAGATTTGAGAAGAGGAGTGACATGAGAGGAACGAGATTTTCTGAAGATGAGCCTAGCAGCATTGTTTTGAACTTTTTGAAGCTTTTGAATGAGAGAGAAAGGACAGCCCGAGAGGAGGGAGTTGCAGTAGTCGAGACGAGAGAGAACAAAGGCACAGAGGAGAGTTTTGGTGGCTTCGACAGAGAGGATATTGCGAATAGAAGAAATTCTGCGTATCTCAAGATAGCATAATCTGCAAATATTCTGGACGTGTTTTTCAAAGGACAGGGTGTTATCAAGAGTGACTCCAAGATTGCGGACAGTGGAAGATAGTGGAATGTCAGATCCAAGCAGAGAGACAGACAGAGGAAGGGAAGAACACTTAGCCAATGTGGTGGGAGAGATAAGGCTAAGTTCAGTTTTAATGGGGTTGAGTTGAAGTTTGTTTACAGTCATCCAGGAGTGAACATCAGAAATGCAGCCTTGGGTTTGTCTGATTATAGAGGGCAGTTGTGGGAGGGAACCAGAAGTATAGAGTTGGTTGTCATCAGAAAAGCTATGATGGGACATAGAGTGAAGTCGCATAATTTCAGAGAGGGGTTGTGTGTACAGCACAAATAGGATGGGACCTAAAACAGAGCCTTGGGGCACACCAAACTGGAGGGTAGCGGGTGCAGAGGATGAACAACAGACAGAGACTGTTTGAGTGCGATTGGAGAGGTAGGACTGGAACCAAGACAGAGCGATGTCAGAGATACCGAACACTTTATGGAGACGTGTGAGCATGATAGAATGGTCGATGGTGTCGAATGCAGCCGAGAGATCAAGGAGAGATAGAAGAGAGATTTGATTTTGATCAAGAGCAGTCAGAATATCATTTGCAATTTTTACAAGAGCAGTTTCAGGGCTGTGTCCAGTGCGATAAGCCGACTGATAAGGGTAAGAGAGGTTGTTGGCGGTGATATGATCAGAGATCTGTGCGAGAACAATTTTTTCAAGGACTTTGGATAAGAAAGGTAGGTTGGAAACAGGTCGATAGTTTTTTAGGTTATTGGGGTCAAGACTAGGTTTCTTTAAAAGAGGTCTGACCAGGGCAGATTTGAAGGAAGTGGGAAAGATACCAGATGACAGGGAATTGTTGATGGCAGTTGTGAAGTGAGGGAGCAAAGTATCTAGGCAGTGTGTTAAGATAGATGCTGGAAGAGGATCAAGCTCACAGGTCTTGATGTCAGAATGGCGGATTACATTGCGGATAGTAGTTTCAGAAGCAGGCTGAAAAGAAATAAGTGGTGTGCCTTGAAACGTTAGTGGTTAGTGGTGGAATGGTTTGTTTTATGGGGTGGTCAATTTGGGGGTGTGGGATGGCTTGTATGGTGGGGTAGTTATTAAGAGGGAGTGTTTAACAGGGGGTTAATTGGGGGGGGGGGGTGTACTACGCATGCATAACGCCGACTGTGACATATGGAGCCAAAACATGGAACCTGACGAAACGTCAGATCCTAAAACTGCGAACCATGCAAAGGGCCCACGAACGGATCATGATGGGAATCACCAGGAAGGACCCGAAAAAGGCGGCATGGGTAAGAGGAAATACGAAGATCCAAGACATAATAGACACAGTTTGTGAACGAAAGTGGAACTGGGCCGGTCATGTCATTAGGAGATCTGACAACAGATGGACCAACAAAGAGACGCACTGGATCCCTCGAAGCCAAAAAAGGAACAGAGGTCGCCAGAGAACCAGATGGCGAGACGATCTAGAAAAGTTCGACAAACAATGGACCAGAACAGCAATTAACCGGCAATAGTGGCGTGAGATGAGGAAGGCTTATGTCCAACAACGGACCCAAACAAGCTGAAGTGAACCAGAAGAACAAGTAAACCAAAGTGAACGCGTATTAAACACAAGACAAGACAAGCGCAAATTTTCGCACGAATGCACGATCACAAACAGACCACAAACAACACTAAACAACGGATAATAAGTAAAAGACTAAAAACTTCCCTGCCCAGTGGATAAAAAGGGACCAAAATTGGGAGTTGTTTAGTGGGATGGTTAGTTGAGGGGAGGATAGGGTGGTTTGCTTACTGGGGTGGCTAGTTGGAGGGGTTGTTTAGTGGGGAGGGGGTTAATTGGGGGATTGTTTAGTGGGTTGGTCAGTTCAGGGGATGGGGTAGTTTGTTTAGTGGGTGGGTATGGCAGGGGTGTTTTCTGGGGTGGTTAGTTGAAGGTGTGGGATGGGTTTTGTGGGAGGGTTTATTTGGGGGTGAGGTGGTGTATTTGGTTGAGTTGTGGTTTGTGTAGTGGGGTTGGTAGTTGGGGGAGGGGGTTAAGTGGGAGTGGTTTGTTTAGTGTGGAGGGTGTTAAGTGGGAGTGGTTTGTTTAGTGTGGAGAGTGTTAAGTGGGAGTGGTTTGTTTAGTGTGGAGGGTGTTAAGTAGGAGTGGTTTGTTTAGTGTGGAGGATGTTAAGTGGGAGTGGTTTGTTCCGTGTGGAGGGTTTTAAGTAGGAGTGGTTTGTTTAGTGTGGAGAGTGTTAAGTGGGAGTGGTTTGTTTAATGGGGTGGTTTGTTTAGTGTGGAGAGTGTTAAGTGGTAGTGGTTTGTTTAGTGTGGAGAGTGTTAAGTGGGAGTGGTTTGTTTAGTGTGGAGTGTGTTAAGTGGGAGTGGTTTGTTTAGTGTGGAGGGTGTTAAGTGGGAGTGGTTTGTTTAATGGGGTGGTTTGTTTAGTGTGGTAACTGTTTCTCAAGTGGGGGTGGTTTGTTTAATTGGATGGTGGTTTCTTTTGTGGGTGGACCTGTTGGTGGGGGTGGTGATTTATTTCGTGGGATTGTTTGTTTAGTGAGATTGATGGCTTCTGTAGTGGGGTATTGGTTTTTGTGGGGTGGTGGTTTGTTTAGTGGGGTGGTTGGTTGGCTGGTGAAGGTAGTTTATGGTGGTGGTGATGATTGTGGTTTGTTTAGTGGGGGGGGTTTTTTTAATTTCTGTAGAGTTTTCTTTTGTGTGGTGATTATTTGCGTGGTTGATGGGTGTGTGTTGGAGTAGGTGTTTGTGAGTGGCTGAAATATTTAGAATGGGAACCACTCAACGAATGGCGAAGTGGTTAGCATAGTAGACTGATGATTAGGCGATCGTGAGTTTGAGACCTCATAAATCCAAAATATCATTGTAGGTTTCATCGACTCTGATCAACTCTAAACCAGAGCTGAATGTACTATGGACACATCAGGAAGACTGGGACCACACATTCGAGTTGTCATCCACTTTACGTATGCGTTATCGAGGATCCTGCTCAAATTTTCTTACCAACACCACAGGTGTCTGTATCTCTCAGGTTTGGTTGACATCAAGACATAATATCACGAAAGTAAGCGTAGAGTATGGCCCCGTCAATATGAAATGGAATTCCATAGCATCATTGGTATCATCTCCATTCTTATCATCACAGCCTTGTGAAATTCTATCCCATATTCACTGGCCCTTGATGCCCTATGACACGGGTTTCGGTGGATTTGGTGGTGTGTCGGAGAGCCGAAATACGCTGCGTGGGGAGTAGTGACATAGGAGCAGTGCAGAAGTTGGGCAGCAAACAAGAAATTTTTGAAAGGAACTCGTTCCATTGCTGGTATTATTACTGGCATTTTGTTGCTATTGCCGATGCTTCTGTTGCTGCTGATATCATTGTCATTATCACTGTTGTTGTTGTTGTTGTTGTTGTTGTTGTTGTTGTTGTTGTTGTTGTTGTTGTTGTTGTTGTTGTTGTTGTTGTTGTTGTTGTTGTTGTTGTTGTTGTTGTTGTTGTTGTGTTGTTGTTGTTGTTGTTGTTGTTGTTGTTGTTGACGACGACGACGACTTTGTTGTTGTTGTTGTTGTTGTTGTTGTTGTTGTTGTTGTAGTTGTTGTTGTTGTTGTTGTTGTTGTTGTTGTTGTTGTTGTTGTTGTTGTTGATGACGACGACGACGACGACGATGATGATGATGATGTTGTTGTTGTTGTAGATGTTGATGTTGTTGTTATTGGTGTTGTTGTTGTTGTTGCCATCATTATGATCGTTATGGTCACAGGATACCTGACATCGTTGATCGGACGACTGCCGCACTACGTGTGGATCGGGCTGAACGACAGGGTACGCCGTAACTACTTCGAGTGGCACGACAACAGCGAGGTGACCTTCACACACTGGGGAGGAAACCAGCCCGATGAAAACCTCAAGAGCAACAACCCTGCTGACAGGGTAAGCTTTGTTGGTTGCCAGGGTAGGCTTTACACGGGTCCAGCAGGGTAAGCTCTTTATTGATGGGGTAAGCTTTGACCTGATCCGGCTATGTTAGTTCTTGTTTGATAGGGTAAGCTTTGAGCTGATCCTGCAGGGTAAGCTCTTGGTTGTCAGGGTAAGCTGAAGCGGATCCAGCTGGATAAGCTCTTGTTTGATAGGGTAATCTTTAAGTGTATCCCGCGAGGTGAGCTGTTGTTTGATAGGATAGGTTTTAAGTGTAGCCAGTGAGGTAAGCTGTTGTAAAATAGGGTAAGCATTAAGTGTATCAAGCGAGATCAGATCGTGGTTGATAGGGTAAGATTTGAGTTATCCAGTATGGTAAAACCATAATTGATAGGGTAAGCTTTAAGCTTGGTAAGCTGTATTAGGGTCAGCTCTGGGTTGACAATAAATTGAGCTCTACAAGCTGTGTGTTGTTAATTTAAAATCTGAAATGCCGAAGTTAGACGTTGAGTTGACAGCGCCATGTCTGGGTTTACTGCATGAATTCGGCAGGGCTGGTTAGTGAATTGAGCTGTGACTGGTGATAGTGATGGTGATGATGATGATGATGATGATGATGATGATGATGATGATGATGATGATGATGATGATGATGATGATGATGATGATGATGATGATGATGATGATGATGATGATGATGATGAAGAAAAGAAGAAGAAGAAGAATTCGGCAGGGCTGGTTAGTGAATTGAGCTGTGTGACGTGGTGGTGGTGGTGGTGGTGGTGGTGTGATGATGATGATGATGATGATGATGATGATGATGATGATGATGATAATGGGAATGGCTTGGAAAGGAAATCTTTGGGCTAACAGAATAATATGTGGGCTTACAGGGAAAGCTTATCTCCCTTTTTAGAGTTGTTTTGTTTGTTTTCTTTCTTTCTTTCTTTCTTTCTTCCTTTCTTTGTTTCTTTCTTTCTCTTTCTTTCTTTCTTTCTTTTTTCTTTCTCTCTCTCTTTCTTTCTTCCTTCCTTTCTTTCTTCCTCTCTTTTTCTCTTTCTTTCTCTTTTTCTTTCTTTCTTCCTTTCTTTCCGTCTTTCTTTCTTTCTCTCTTTCTTCCCTTCTTTCTGTTTTGCTTTCTTTCTTTCTTTCATCCTTTCAAATCTTTTTCTTTTTTCCTTCCTTTCTTTCTTTCTTTCTGTCTATCTGTCTGTTAATGGAGCGTAATATGGCCTGTTTCAGAGGGATTGTGTTGCCATGAACCCCGCACCACAGTACGCTGGCAACTGGAATGACATGAACTGCGCCGCTAGGAACAGCTTCATATGTCAAGTCCAGAGAAGTACTGCCTGAATGTTGTTTTTGTTGGTGGTGGTGGTGGTGGTGGTGGTGGTGGTGGTTGTTGTTGTTCTTCTTCTTCTTCTTGTTCTATACATCGTTTTTGCTTCAAGAAAATGGGGGGGGGGGGATAGTTTCATATTACTCAGTAGGATCTGGCTGGCTTGGTGGCTGGCTGGCTATCTGTCGGTCAGTCTGGCTAGCTGACTGGCTGTCTGGCTAGCTGGCTATCTGTCAGTCGGTCTGGCTGGCTATCTGTCGGTCTGTCTGTCCAGCTAGCTGCTTATCTGTCGATCGGGCTGGCTGGCTGGCTGGCTGGCTGTCTATTTGTCGGTCGGTCTGTCCGGCTGGCTGGCTATCTGTCCGTCAATCGATCTGGCTGTCTGTCTGGCTATATGTCGATCGGACTGGCTGGCAGGCTGGCTGGCTGTCTATATGTTGGTCTGGCTGTCTGTTGGTCTGGATGGATGGATGGATGGGTGCCTGTCTGCTTGGCTGGCTGACTGGCTGGCTGGCTGTCTATATGTCGGTCTGGCTGTCGGTCTGGATGGATGGATGGATGGGTGCCTGTCTGCTTGGCTGGCTGGCTGGCTGGCTGTCTATATGTCGGTCTGGCTGGCTGTCGGTCTGGCTGTCTGTCGGTCTGGCTGGCTGGATGGATGGATGGATGGATGCATGCCTGTCTGCTTGGCTGGCTGGCTGGCTGGCTGGCTGGCTGGCTGACTGTCTGTTACCAAAATGTAACAGCTGAATATTTCTGAGCTGTTTTTGAATTGATCTTTATCAAATTTGGATCAGAGGCAGGGTTTGTTCAATAATCACGAGTGCATGAGTTTGGAAGACAAAGTTTCAAGGTTATGGTCAGTCGAACCCAAAAAAGTGATAATAATAATAGTAACAATAATAATAATAACAACAATAATAGTAATACCGGTAGTGGTGATGATGATGATGATGATGATGATGATGATGTGGATGTGATGATGATGACGATGACATTTATGCGATGCTAGCAATTTCCTCTTTTCTGTCACTCTCTTTGTTTCTGCTGTGCTCCTTTTGCTTTCTGTCATTTCTTCCTATCATTTCCTGCCTTGCTGGTCCATTCACCCGTGTGTTCTTAAAGGCCTTATATGCTTTCTCTTCGGAATGGGAGTTGGGTATATAAATTAAGTGCATTTTGACTCAAGGAAATGCTATGTATAGAACAACTTTTATGTGATTTAAGCCCGCTATTACACGTTCGTGTTAGTGTCCTTAGTTATTTTCATATTTGTATTCAGGTTTGTTATTTTTATATCCCCCCCCCCCCCCCTGTGGTAAATTGGACGGATTGGTCAGCACCACAGGCACATCCTTACGTTATGTGCGCGATTGTATTGATGTTTGTACCGTAAAGTTCCAGCTATTGAGCTCACCGGTATATAAGGCGCACCCACTAAATTATAGCAAAATCTAAACCATATCCGCACATAGCCGCACTGGTTTATAAGCCGCACTTTTTCAATGGCCAGGTCGATCGCCCTCAACTTGAAGGCTGCTTCGTAGGCATTACGTCGCGTTTTCGGCATGATGAGGGTGTACGCTTGAGCAGAGCAGATCTGAATACCGATCCAAATGCTTCAATGTGTGTGGATTTGATTTAAAAACGTGAACAGTTAACACTTTAACATGGAGCTCACCGAAAAATTCATGAACGGTAAACACGATTTTGGTGAGTTAAAGAGAAGCTAAGAATATACGAGAACGTGACGCTCCTGGGATCGGGGAAAATCCACAAATGCCACATCGTTTTTTAAGCCGCAGGGGAAAAAAGTCGCGGCTTTTTGCCCGAACTTTACGGTACTTAATTTTCTTTTCTGGGTGTATTTTTCTTCTCCTGTGAGCTACAATGTATTTTTAGAAATAGTGATGGCTTTGATATGGATCTTACGCTGGTCTTTAAACAACAATAACAATATGTACGCATAATACGAACACATCATCTAGACCTCTTTAATATTATTTTATTCTTTTCAATGCATTTATCCTTCTGTCTAATTCTCGTTCATTCCTTTTCTAATTATCATCATTGCTGGATCCCCATTCTTATCATGTTACCTTCGGTTCTTTTTTGGTATTTCATGTCAGTTTTCTTTTAGCGTGTTCGTTTCATTATCACGTGTTCAAAGTAAGAATGCTAATGATATTAAGAATGATAGTAACAATTGCCATCATTATTTGTATCTTTTTTTTTTTTACCATATCATCATCGTTGTCGTCATCATCATTACCATCATCGTCATAATCATCGTTATTGTTATCGTCGTCGTCGTCGTCGTTGTCGTCATCATCATCATTGTTGTTGTTGTTATTATCATTATTGTTGTTGTTGTTGTTGTCGTCGTCGTCGTCGTCATCATCATCATTATTAGTATTAGTATTGTTGTTGTTGTTTTTGTTGTTGTTGTTGTTGCTGCTGCTGCTATTATTATTATTGTTATGGTTCATTCATTCGTTCGTTATTATTTTTATTACTTCTATTATTATTATTATTGTTGTTATTATTATTTTATGATTATTATCATCATCATCATCATCATCATCATCATTGTTATTATCATCATCATCTTTATTAGTCTTTTGATGTTTTTTTCTAAATGTCACATATTTTAACAGTGGCCAACGTGAAAAATGGACCAGTCTATATTGCACTGTATTGTGTCAGTGTCTTCAGGCCTGTCGTTGAAAAACAATGATCATTCTTTCCATTAGTCAGCCAGTCTATCATCCATCTTTGTTCGTTCAGTCTATCATCCATCTTTGTTCGTTCTATCATCCATCTTTATTTCGTTATCAATCTCGTATCATCTCCATCTTTGTTCGTTCAGTCTATCATCCATCTTTGTTCGTCTCTATCATCCATCTTTGTTCGTTCAGTCTATCTCCATCTTTGTTCGTTCTGTCTATCATCCATCTTTGTTCGTTCAGTCTATCATCCATCTTTATTGTTCAGTCTATCATCCATCTTTGTTCGTTCAGTCTATCATCCATCTTTGTTCTTCTGTCTATCATCCATCTTTGTTCGTTCTGTCTATCATCCATCTTTGTTCGTATCTTTTATCATCCATCTTTGTTCGTTCAGTCTATATCCATCTTTGTTCGTTCAATCTATCATCCATCTTTGTTCGTTCAGTCTATCATCCATCTTTGTTCGTTCAGTCTATCATCCATCTTTGTTCGTTCAGTCTATCATCCATCTTTGTTCGTTCTGTCTATCATCCATCTTTGTTCGTTCTGTCTATCATCCATCTTTGTTCGTTCAGTCTATCATCCATCTTTGTTCGTTCAGTCTATCATCCATCTTTGTTCGTTCAGTCTATCATCCATCTTTGTTCGTTCTGTCTATCATCCATCTTTGTTCGTTCTGTCTATCATCCATCTTTGTTCGTTCAGTCTATCATCCATCTTTTGTTCGTTTCTGTCTATCATCCATCTTTGTTTGTTCAGTCTATCATCCATCTTTGTTCGTTCAGTCTATCATCCATCTTTGTTTGTTCAGTCTATCGTCCATCTTTGTTCGTTCAGTCTATCATCCATCTTTATTTGTTCAGTCTATCGTCCATCTTTGTTCAGTCTATCATCCATCTTTATTTGTTCAGTCTATCATCCATCTTTGTTCGTTCAGTCTATCATCCATCTTTGTTCGTTCAGTCTATCATCCATCTCTGTTCAGTCTATCATCCATCTTTATTTGTTCAGTCTATCGTCCATCGTTGTTCAGTCTATCATCCATCTTTTTTGTTCAGTCTATCATCCATCTTTGTTCGTTCAGTCTATCATCCATCTTTGTTCGTTCAGTCTATCATCCATCTTGTTCAGTCTATCATCCATCTTTTTTGTTCAGTCTATCGTCCATCTTTATTTGTTCAGTCTATCATCCATCTTTTTCAGTCTATCATCCATCTTTATTTTGTATCACTAGCTCTATCATCCATCTTTGTTCGTTCAATCTATCATCCATCTTTGTTCGTTCAGTCTATCATCCATCTCTGTTCAGTCTATCATCCATCTTATTTGTTCAGTCTATCGTCCATCTTTATTTGTTCAGTCTATCATCCATCTTTATTCTAGTCTATCGTCCATCTTTGTTCGTTCAGTCTATCATCCATCTTTGTTCGTTCAGTCTATCATCCATCTCTAATCATTCAGTCTATCATCCATCTCTAAGCATTCAGTCTATCATCCATCTTTATTTGTTCAGTCTATCATCCATCTCTAATCATTCAGTCTATCATCCATCTCTAAGCATTCAGTCTATCATCCATCTTTATTGTTCAGTCTATCATCCATCTCTAATCGTTCAGTCTATCATCCATCTCTAAGCATTCAGTCTATCATCCATCTTTAATTTGTTTCATGTCTATCATCCATCTCTAATCATTCAGTCTATCATCCATCTCTAAGCATTCAGTCTATCATCCATCTCTAAGTATCCAGTCTATCATCCATCTCTAATATTCAGTCTATCATCCATCTCTAATCATTCAGTCTATCATCCATCTCTAATCACTAAGTCTATCATCCATCTCTAATCATTCAGTCTATCATCCACTCTAATTATCCAGTCTATCATCCATCTCTAAGTATCCAGTCTATCATCCATCTCTAATTATCCAGTCTATCATCCATCTCTAATTATCCAGTCTATCATCCATCTCTAAGTATCCAGTCTATCATCCATCTCTAATCATTTAGTCTATCATTCATCTCTAATTCCAGTCTGTCATCCATCTCTAATTATCCAGTCTATCATCCATCTCTAATTATCCAGTCTATCATCCATCTCTAATCATTTAGTCTATTGTCCATCTCTGTTCATTCAGTCTATCATCCATCTCTAATCATTCAGTCTATCATCCATCTCTAATCATCCAGTCTATCATCCATCTCTAATTATCCAGTCTATCATCCATCTCTAATTATCCAGTCTATCATCCATCTCTAATTATCCAGTCTATCATCCATCTCTAATTATCCAGTCTATCATCCATCTCTAATCACTAAGTCTATCATCCATCTCCAATCATTCAGTCTATCATCCATCTCTAATCATTCAGTCTCTCATCCATCTCTAATTATCCAGTCTATCATCCTTATCTGTAATCATTCAGTCTATCATCCATCTCTAATCATTCAGTCTTATCATCCATCTCTAATCATTCAGTCTATCATCCATCTCTAAGCATTCAGTCTATCATCCATCTCTAATTATCCAGTCTATCATCCATCTCTAATTATCCAGTCTATCATCCATCTCTAATCATTCAGTCTGTCATCCATCTCTAATTATCCAGTCTATCATCCATCTCTAATTATCCAGTCTATCATCCATCTCTAATCATTTAGTCTATCATCCATCTCTAATTCCAGTCTGTCATCCATCTCTAATTATCCAGTCTATCATCCATCTCTAATCATTTAGTCTATTGTCCATCTCTGTTCATTCAGTCTATCATCCATCTCTAATCATTCAGTCTATCATCCATCTCTAATCATCCAGTCTATCATCCATCTCTAATTATCCAGTCTATCATCCATCTCTAATCATTCAGTCTATCATTCATCTCTAATCATTCAGTCTATCATCCATCTTTATTTGTTCAGTCTATCATCCATCTCTAATCACTAAGTCTATCATCCATCTCCAATCATTCAGTCTATCATCCATCTCTAATCATTCAGTCTATCATCCATCTCTAATTATCCAGTCTATCATCCATCTCTAATCATTCAGTCTATCATCCATCTCTAATCATTCAGTCTATCATCCATCTCTAATTATCCAGTCTATCATCCATCTCTAATCCTTCAGCCTGTCATCCATCTCTAATCATTCAGTCTATCATCCATCTCTAATCATTCAGTCTATCATCCATCTCTAATTATTCAGTCTATCATCCATCTCTAATCATTCAGTCTATCATCCATTTTCAGACAGTCATCTTCATTTATTCATTTATTCATTTAGTCAGTCAGTCAATCAGTCTATCACCTATCTTTGTTTATTCAGTCAGCCAGTCAGAGGAGAAGAGTCAATCAGTCAGTCAGTCTATTATCCAGCTTCATTCATTCATTTAGTGAGTCAGTTAGTCAACCAGTTAGTAAATCTGTCAACCAGTCAATTTTTCAGTCAATCAATCCATCTTTATCCATTTATTTGTTTAGTCAGCCAGTCAACCAGTCAGTCAGTCAGTCTATCATCCATCTTCATTCATTCAGTCAGTCAGTCGGTCAGTTAGTCAGTCAACCAGTCAGTTTTTCAGTCAGTCAATCGTCTATCTTTATTCTTTCGTGCAATCAGTCAGTCAACCTGTCAATCGGTCAGTCAGCCATGCGTTTATTCATTCATTCACTCATTCATTCATTCATTCATTCATTCATTCGTTCGTTCGTTCATTCATTCATTCATTCATTCGTTCTTTCGTTCATTCATTTTCTCATTCATTCATTCATTCGTTCGTTCATTCATTCATTTACTCATTCATTCATTCATTCATTCGTTCGTTCATTCATTTACTCATTCATTCATTGATTCGTTCGTTCATTCATTCATTCATTCGTTAATCCATTCGTTAATCCATTCATTCATTCATTCGTTCGTTCGTTCATTCATTCATTCATTCATTCATTCAATCTTTCCTCCTGCAGTCCCCAGTCTACCTACCCTACAGCCGGCGAATACGGGGTGCCGGTTGGGGTACACCCGGCAGATGAACAGGTGCTACAAGTACTACTCCACCCCCAAAAGCTGGGACCAGGCACAGACCACCTGTAGGAACGACCACGCGGTGCTGGCCACCCCTATGAACCGATTCCAGAAAGACGCTGTGGGCCTGCTGAGAATCCCTGACCGTCGCCACGCCCGTAACATCAGCGACATCTGGATAGGCCTTGTACTGTCATCGGTAAGAGCTGTAGATATGTGAAGGGTTAATAATAATAATAATAATATATTTTATTTATATAGCGCAAAATCTTGACAAAATCAAATCTAAGCGCTGAGCGTATACATGCATACATACGTACATACATATGAGCGTATACATGCATACATACATGCCTACATACTTACATACATAAATCTAAGCTGAGCGTATACATGCATACATACATACATACATAAATCTAAGCGTATACATACATACATACATACATACATACATACGTACGCACATGCATACATAATAATTACAATATTTATATAGCGCAAATCTCGACAAAATCAAATCCAAGCGCCGAAAAGACACACACGCACACACGCACGCACGCACGCACACACACACTCTCATATAATATAATATCTCTTCAATAAGTTATTTCTACGTTGACTGTAATTTTCTTTTCATCGTTTTGCTACAATTTTGTTATCTTTACTTCGTAGTCTAAGTAATTGCGTAATTTTCTTTCTGCCCATCTCTCCTTTACACAGAAAATCAAAGTATTCATTATTATCGACCATAAATAACAGTCAATAGAAAGTTGGAGATAAACCAGTATCAGTAATGCGACAACAATCCCAAGTCAAGTTTTTGCAATGGAATTGTAGATCCCTTTCCACCAATTCGGCATATTTGGAGCATTTCCTGACATCAAATAGATGTGAAGTTTTGATTCTGCAGTCGATGAATGTTGTTGCAACCAAGCTTCCCAATTTCCCCAATTATTACTATCCTCCAGTCTATGAATGTGGGAATCACGGGAAGAAGGTATCCACCGCGATATACATACTCAAAGAGTTACAATACTGCTTACTTACTTCCCTGGTTTTGAAATCAAGCGACGATTTGCACGCTTGTGCTGCCACTGTCCAATTAAGCAATTCTTTAAACATCAACGTTTTATCAGTGTACCTGCCAACAGGTCCAAACGACCGCAACACAGAATGGCTGCGCACGATCCAAGATCAGCAGCGTGGTAAATGGCTAATAGGTGGAGACTTTAATTCCCACTCCCCATTTTGGGAAAAGAACTGTTCTACTGTTACGAGCAATCGTTTGGTAGAAAATATCGTTGATAGCTCGCTTTACCTTCTAAATGATGGTAGTGTCACTAGGATCCCTGATGTCTCCAAACACAGGGCGACAGCCATCGATTTGTCTCTGATATCACCAGAATTAGCACCATCCTGTACCTGGGAAACTCACAGAGACACTTTGGGAAGCGATCATCTACCTATCATCATAACCATAACTGACAAAAACATCAGGATGAAAGACAGCTCTCCTGATATTATTCCAAAATATAATTACAAGCGTGCAGACTGGTCCTTATTTCGAACTGCTCTTGCTAATCAGGATTACAGACATTATGAAAGTGAAAATGTAGACATTATGTTTTCTAAATTCCAAGAGTCAATTCTAGCCGCTGCAGACGTATCAATTCCGAAACTCAAAACTTCTAAATCGAATAATCGATTGGGTAATGTTTGGTGGACAGAGGCATGTGAGAAAGCAGTTCAATATAAAAGGGAGAAATTCAAAATCTACATCAAAAGCCGGAAACCTAAAGATCATGTGGAAATGAAAAAAGCTAACATCCAATGTAACAAAATCATTGCTGAAGCAAAGAAAGATTACTGGGCATCATTCTGCAAAAAAGAAATTTCAGATTTCAAAGATTTCCATAAAGTCTGGACGAAAATGAATCAAATGAAGAATGGAACCAACTTACCTAGGTGTCCGATAATGATAGAAACATGTAACACATTTCCTTCAGACATGGACAAAGCAGAAACCTTTGTGGACTTATTTGCTAAAAACAGTAAAGTTGAAGGTTTATCTCCAGACTGCAAACATCACAGAGAAATGGAAGATAACAACTCAATCTACACTGATCCAATACCTCAGAATGATCTCTGGTTTAATTCTCCAATCACCTTAGAAGAGCTAAAAAACACAATACTGTTTCTACACAACAAAACGAGTTCGGTAGGTATTGATGCAGTTTCGATTGAAATGATTAAACATCTCCCTGAAAACTATCTTATTTTCCTACACAAAATTTTGCAGAAATGCTGGGTTAGCGGAACTGTACCACAAATCTGGCAAAAGTCTATAGTTATACCGATCTTAAAAGCAGGAAAATCGAAAACTGATAAAAACAGTTACAGACCCATTGCTTTGACGTCCCACACGAGCAAACTAATGGAAAGATTGATCTTAAACAGACTTTTACACTACTGTGATAAAAATAACGTTATTCCGGTAAACCAGGCGGGTTTTAGAAAAGGGAGATCCGCAGTTGAACACCTGGTTAAACTTACGACTCAGATCAAACAACAGTTTGCCCGCAGAAAAAGTGTTTTAGCTACTTTCTTTGATGTAAAAAAAGCCTACGATCAAGTTTGGCATAAACGTTTATTGTTCAAGCTAAAATCTGTTGGTTTATCTGGCAATATGTACAATTACATTAAATCTTTTTTAGCTAATAGAACAATACAGGCTAGAGTGGGAGCTAGTTATTCTACTTCACGGCACCTCGACATGGGGATTCCACAAGGTTCAGTGATAGCACCTATTTTATTTAATATCCTTATACAGGATCTTCCTAAAGCTTTTTCAAATCGTGTTGTTTTAGTACAGTATGCTGATGATATATGCACTTGGATGAATATCACTTTAAAAAAGACAACTCCACAGAGAACACGGAATTACATCAGGAAATTGTATCAAATTGATCTTGATAATCTTGGAAACTATATGTTAGAAAATGGTCTGTCGTTGTCGGCAGAAAAGACTAACATGATGCTGTTTGATCCTGGTGGTAACTCAAATAACTTGCCTACTTTCAAATTGCTTGGTGAAGTTTTAAATTACAAACAGGTCGTAAAATTTCTGGGAGTTTACATCACTTCGAAATTAAGCTGGAATGTTCATTTTGATTATATTTTAACAAAAGCACGAAAAACCTTAAATTTTCTAAAGATAATAAGCAAATTACCCTGGGGAATGGATACAAATATACTGATTCACCTGTCAACAGCGCTGGTCAGGTCTAAATTATCCTACGCGCAAGAAGTTTTTTTCAATGCACCTAAATATTTACTAAAAAAGATTCAGAACTTGGACTGCAAAAGTCTTAAAATTGCACTAGGTGTACCAACTCATGCTTCTACTCTGGAAACGTACAAAGTTGCTGGAATTCTACCTCTAAACAACCATCGTGAGCTAGCTACAGCAAAGTTTGCAATTAGAACTACTTCACAAGCGAATAATTTTGTGAGCAAAGAAATTAAAATCAGGTCTGATATTGACTTTCCAAAACGAGCAAAAAACATTTCATCACAAATTACAACCGCAACTTACATATCTGACCTGATCAAACAATCCAGCATAACTATGGATGAAATAGCCAAAAAACCAATGTTAACGCCTATCCCTACATGGGAAATGCTAAAGGCCACGTTTGATCTCGATTATGCAGACGTTAAAAAAGATGATAATGTCAACATTACGCTATCCACAGCTTTTGAACACATCGATGAAAAGTACCGTACCCACCTCCACATTTTTACTGATGGGTCAGTCTTAGCAAATCAGAGCGCTGGAGCAGCGTTTTATGTTCCAAAATTTAACATTAAAAAGTCTTTTTTCATTGGGGCAAATGTATCTATATATACAGCAGAATTGGTCGCTGTTGTTCAAGCGTTGCATTATTTAATAAGCCTTCGGCCTGTGCCTTTCAAAGTAGTTCTGTTTGTTGATTCAAAATCTGTATTATATGCCTTACAGTCTTTTGATACAGACACAAGACCTGATTTAATAATTGAGGCAAATCATCTAATACACTGTTTAAAGATAAATGGCTCGGAAATCAGTTTATGCTGGGTGCCTTCTCACGTTGGTCTTCACGGCAACAACGTAGTTGACAGAGCAGCTAAATCCGGTGCACTCCGTTTTGAAAATTCCATAGAATTACATGTTAACACCTCGGTAAAAGAAGCTTACAACTCGCTAGAATTAGCATCATGGATTCGATTTCATGAAGATTTAAATGAAAAATTTGTGTCTCAAAAAAGAATCAAACTTTCAATTCAAAATATCTGTAAAAAAATGCAGTATTCTTCGATATATCATTTGAGATTAATTGTTACCACATATTTTCGTATTCAACTGAACGCTTTGAAAACAAAATATTGTAAAAACGTTTTATGTATTTGCGGTGAACAATTCACATTGCATCACTGTTTGTTTTACTGCAGAAAGCTTCGTTATTTTTTACCAAAGATGTTTACACAAGGAAACTATCTTGAAAAGCATTTTAAAGAAGTGATATCAGATCAAGTTCTGTTAGTTAAAATTTCAGAATCATTGGTTCACAGTCCTGTTAATGCGTTACTTTAAGGTTATTATTTTAATTATCATTATCTTATTTTGTTTTGTTTTGCTTTTTATGACGATTTTTCTTTTACATTTGATGTTAGCGTTGTTCTAGTTTCATTTCTCTGATCATCCATATCATTTTTCTAAAGACCTTGCCGGTTCCTTTTAATTTTTTTTTCCGTCTCTTACTCTGTTCCCTTCTTTCCCCTCCTCCCTCCCCCCCCCCCAAAAAAAAAAAAAAAAAATCATCCTCCATGCCATTTTTATCCGTCTAATATCACTTATAGTGAAAAGACGTTAAATCAAGGAACGAACACACACACACACACACACACACACACACACACACACACACACACACACACACACACACACACACACACACACACACACACACACACACACACACACACATGCATGGCCACAAATGGGGAGAAAAGAATAAAAGCAATAAAAGCAAGAATAAAACCAATGGAAAACCACACAGAGCACATCATATACAATTATATATTAAAACAAAGTGATTCCCCTCCGAGCGGAGACAGGCTGCAGAGGGGGGTTGAGTGAGGTTAGGATTTTATGCAGAGGAGAAAAGGTGAGTTTTGAGAGCGGACTTGAAGGGGCAAAAGTAGGTTGCTGACGGACTGAGAGAGGAAGTTTGTTTCAGGAGAGTGGACCAGAAACAGAGAAGGCTCGTGGACCATAGGTATTGAGCTTAGTGCGTGGAAAGCGAAAAGTCAGAGGATCGGAGGCAGAGCGGATGGTACGTGAGGGAACATAGATCTCAAGTAGGCTTGACAGGTAATCGGGGGCTGCGTTATTGAGGCTTTTGTAGCACATGGTGTCTAGTTTGTACTGTATGCGCTTTGATACGGGGAGCCAGTGAAGTTGTGCCAGGAGAGGAGATATGTGGTCAGCTTTTTTCTTTTTGAGTACAAGGCGTACAGCATTGTTTTGAATGCGCTGTAGGATGTGAATGGTGGAGGCAGGAAGACCAGACAGGAGTGAATTGCAATAGTCAATGCGAGACATTATGAAGGAGAGAACGAGTTTTGCAGTTGTTTCGACAGAGAGATACTTCCTGATCAGGCTTATACGATGGAGATGATAGTAGCAAGATCTGGCAGTTTGAGAAACAAAGTTGTTCATGGACAGGGTAGAGTCAATGCAGACACCAAGGTTTTTAGCTGAATCAGAAATTGGGACTGATGTGTTACATAATGGGAGAGAAAGAGGAGGCAGCTGGGAAAGTTTCTGACGGGTGCCAATGAGGATAGCTTCTGTCTTGTCGTCATTAAGCTGAAGTCTATTGTGTGTCATCCAGTTCTTAATGTCCGAGTAACACTCAGTGGTGCGAGTCAACAGGCGCTGTATATTATCAGGTGAGTCACTATCTTGAAGTTGGGTGTCATCAGCATAGAAGTGGTGTTTTATAGAGTGGGAGTTGATGATGGTGGACAGGGGGGAGGTATAAAGAGTGAAAAGAACAGGGCCAAGGACAGATCCTTGTGGAACACCACAGGTCAGGTATGCAGGTTGAGAGTAAGTGCCATTGATGAGAACAGTTTGTTTTCTGTTTGATAAATACGAAGTGAAAAAGGAGAGAGCAATGTCAGAGATGCCAAAAGTATGATGAAGTCTAGAAAGGAGAATACCATGGTCAATGGTATCGAAAGCTGCAGACAGATCAAGGAGTTGAGGAGAGAGACTTTGCCAGTATCAGTTGCAAGGAGGAGATTGTTGAGAATGTGTAGTAGGGCAGTTTCAGTGCTATGGCACTGGCGGTAGGCTGACTGGAAAGGATTGAGGAGATTGTTGGCAGACAGGTGAGAGTTCAGCTGGTTGAGGACGACTTTTTCAAGGAGTTTTGACAAGAAAGAGAGATTAGAGATAGGCCTGTAATTTTTCAGTTCATTTGGGTCTAAATTGTGTTTCTTGAGGAGAGGGTGAACAATAGCAGACTTGAAAGAATCTGGGACAGTTCCAGTTTGAAAAGAAGTGTTGATGATGTCAGTGATGAATGGGAGGAGAGTAGGGAGACAATCGGAGTAGAGAGAACCTGGAAGAGGATCCAGTTCGCAGGTTTTGAACGACATGGATCTGATTGTGTTGAAAATTTCTTCTTGTGAGACTGGGGTAAAAGTAGTGAGAGGTGTGCCAGAGAAGGAAGGGTCAGGTGGGCATGGTGGACAGGGTGTCCTGTCAAGCCTGTCACGAAGAGTTTGTATTTTGGTGGTGAAATACTTAGAGAATACAGATGGGAGTTCTTCATTTGTATGTTTTGTTGGGAGAGGTAAGTCTTTTCGTGTGCCAAGGAGATGATTCATGGTTGTAAAGAGTTCTTTTGAAGAAGAGGCATTCAGGATTTTGGTTTGGAAATAGCTTGTTTTTGCAGATGCAATGAGGGTGGGTACTTTTGTTTTAGAGGCTTGGAAAAGTTGCCTGTGTACAGTGAGTTTGGATTTGCGCCAGCGGCGCTCTGCTCTGCGGCGGGCACGTTTTGCACAGGCAATCTCATGAGTGAGCCAGGGGGTGGGGGGGCGGTCAGGTAAAAGACGGGTTGTGGCTGGAGCATGAGTGTCCAGAAGATGGTGGAGAGTAGTATAGAATTCATCGGCAAGGTTGTAAGTCATTATCATCATGTGCCTTGCCGCATGGCGTTGGCGATCATGATCCTCCATACAAATCTATCTTTTGTCGATGCAAGTACATCTCCCACCCTTTCTGTCCTCATCCACACCACAAATCCGTCCAACATTTTATCCCTGGTGCTCATTTTCCCTCCAACTTTCCTGTTGTGACTAGGTGCTCAAATTTCTCTTCCCTTATAAAATGTCCTATAAATGTTGTTTGTCTTTTCCTGATCTTCTTCATAAGTGTTCTTTTTGTGTTTGCTTTTTTCAGGGCTGTCTCGTTTGTTTTCTTTGCTTTCGATGGAACTCTTAACATTTTTCTAAGAAACCACATCTCGGCTGCCTCAGTCTTGTTCTGGCTTTGCTTGTTGACTGTCCACGCCTCACAACCGTATAACATTATCGGTTCTATATAACATTCAAGAACTCTCTTCCTGATGTTAATTGATAGGCATTTGTTGGTAATATGTCTGTGAAATGTAGGAGAGTGGCCTGAGGGATGTGGATATGTGAAGGGTCATACAATAAGTAATGAGAACACGTCTGTAAAATGTAGGACAGCGGCAGAGGAGATGAGTGGCAGAATGGTTTAGACATTCGCCTGCCAATAACTAAATTCGAGGTTTCAGGGTTCGCTTCCTCGTTGAGACCTCGACTTTTTCTCCTCAGTTTGACCGGTAAATCGAACTGAACGTCTAGTCCTTATGTAAGGGGACGAAAAATGAGTTGTACCTGTGTGCCTTCTTGCCTGCGCATGCTAAATATCCAACGTCATCATCATCATCATGTGCCCTGCCTCATGGCCTTGGCGATGGTGGCCCTCCATATGCATCTATCCCTTGTCGCCGCAAGGACATCTTCCACCCTCTCAGTCCTCAGCCACCCTGCAAGTCCGTCCAATATTTTCTCCCTGGGTCTACTTGGTGTTCTCTTTCTGTCTAGTTTTCCCGTTGTGACCAGGTGCTCAAATTTCTATTGCCTCATAAAATGTCCTATAAATGTTGCTTGTCTTTTGCTAATCTTCTTCATCAATGTTCTTTTTGTGTTTGCCTCTTTCAAGACTGTCTCGTTTGTTTCCTTTGCTGTCCATGGAACTCTTTACATTCTTCATCGTCATCATCAGGTGCCCTGCCGCATGGCGTTGGCGATCATGGACTTCCATCTGTCTCTATCTCTCGTTGCCCCTAGCATCTCTCCCACCCCCCTCGTCCCCAGCCACACTGCAGTCCGTCCAGCATTTTCTCCTTGGGTCTACTCGGTGCTCTCTTTCCCTCCAGTTTTCCCGTTGTGACCAGGTGCTCCAAATCACCCTTCCTCATAAAATGGCCTATAAATGTTGCCTGTCTTTTCCTAATCTTCCTTATGAGTGATGTACTTGTGTCTGCCTCCATCAAGACTGTCTCATTTGTTTTCTTTGCTGTCCATGGAACTCTCAACATTCTTCTCAGAAATCACATCTCGGCTGCCTCAATTTTGTTCTGGCTTTGTTTGTTGACTGTCCACGCCTCACATCCGTACAACAGTATTGGTTCTACATAACATTCAAGAACTCTCTTCCTGATGTTGATTGATAGGCATTTGACATTCTTCTTAGAAATCACATTTCAGCTGCCTCAATGATTCGTATGAAGGGCCACGGTCGCCTACATCATGCAGCAGGGTACATGATGATGAAAATGGCATGAGCTGATCTACAACTTATACCAGTCATCATCATCATTATCATGTGCCTTGCCGCATAGCGTTGGTGATCATGGACCTCCATGCGAATCTATCTTTCGTCGCTTGCAAGTACATCTTCCACTCTTTCTGTCTTCATCCACTCTAAACAACAAATATTTTCTCCCTGGGTCTACCTGATGCTTTTTTCCCAATGCCAATGTGATCAGTGATCTTTTCACACATTGTTCACCTGTCTACATTCAAAATTTCTCTACCGTTTTGAACATTTCTCTTGTTGGTAGTAGTTCTCCCATCATCATCATCATCAAGTGCCTTGCCACATGGTGTTGGCAATCATGACCTTCCATCTGTTTCTATCCCTTGTTGCCTCAAGCACCTCTTCCACCCTCTTTGTCTTCAGCCACTCTGCAAGTCCGTTCTATATCTTCTCCCTGGGTCTACCTGATGCTCTCTTTCCCTCCAGCTTTCCTGTTGTGATCAGGTGCTCCAGTTCCCCTCTCCTCATAAAATGGCCTGTAAATGTTGCCTGTCTTTTCCTAATCTTCCCTATGAATGATCTTCTTGTGTCTGCCTTCATCAAGACTGTCTCATTTGTTTTCTTTGCTGTCCATGGAACTCTCAGCATCCTTCTTAGAAACCACATCTCGGCTGCCTCAATCTTGCTCTGGCTTTGCTTGTTGACTGTCCACGCCTCACAACGGTATGGCATTTCTCCCATACACTTCCAAAACCACCGAAATAGGTGACTATGAGAACAGGGTATGAAGGGCCACAGATTATGGGACTATCGTATTACAACGCTATGATGATGACAGTGGGGGATGATAGTGTTGTTAATGCTATGGAGTTCCACTTTATATTGAGACAGCGTGGCACGACTGTACTCTTCGCTCACTTTCACAGTATATCCTGGCGTCAACCAGGCCCGTGACATACAAACACCTGCGATGTTGGTCAGGAAATTTGATCAGCACTCTCAGTGACGCACCTGAACATTACATGATACTTGATCTTGAGGTCCCATTCTTCATACTGTCCCATCTCGCCCTGTCTCATCTCACCCTGTCCCATCTCGCCCTGTCCCACATCACCCCGTCCCATCTCGCCCTGTCCCACATCACCCTGTTCCACATCACTCCGTCCCATCTCGCCCTGTCCCACATCACCCTGTCCCACATCACCTTGTCCCACATCACCCTGTCCCACATCACCTTGTCCCTAACCATTGGCCCCCGTTGCCTGGTTGTGTATTGTGATGTTGGTTGTGTACGTTGTATCCCATTTCGCCCTGTCCCATTTCACCCTGTCCCATTTCACCCCATCCCATCTCACTCTGTCCAAAACCATTGATCCGCATTGCCTGGTTGTGTATGGTGATGCTGGCTGTGTACGCCCTATCCCATTTCACCCTGTCCCACATCACCCCGTCCCACATCACCCTGTCCCTGACCGTTGTCCCCCGTTGCCTGGTTGTGTATTGTGATGCTGGCTGTGTGTGCAGAACGGATACAGGTTCCAGTGGGTGAACAACTGGGCTGTGAAGTATACCAGCTGGGCCACCTCGGAACCCGACAACTCTGGTAACTGTGTCAAGATGGACGCCCGCTTCTTCTGGCATGACCACTCCTGTGACGTCGCCTACCCCTTCGTCTGTCAGCAAGGGGGTCAGTTCCTATGATTGCTTATGTAGAGGAAAATATGTACGTATATGTATACATGTAATAGATAGATAGACAGATAGATAGATAGATAGATAGATAGATAGATAGATAGATAGATAGATAGATAGATAGATAGATAGGTAGATAGATATACATGTAGATATAGATACATATATGTATTCATACAAGCATGCAAACACACACACACACACACACACACACACTAACATATATATATATATATATATATATATATATATATATATATATATATATACATTATAGATATATATATTGTGTGTGTGTTATATATATATATATATTTTATATATATGTGTGTGTGTGTGTATGTATTATATATATATATATATATATATATATATATTTGCATGCTTCTATGCATATATATGTGCATGTATATATCATCATCATCATCAGGTGCCCTGCCGCATGGCGTTGGCGATCATGGACTTCCATCTGTCTCTATCTCTTGTTGCCCCAAGTATCTCTCCACCCTCCTCGTCTTCAGCCACTCCGCAAGTCCGTCTAGCATTTTCTCCCAGGGTCTACCTGGTGCTCTCTTTCCCTCCAGCTTTCCCGTTGTGACCAGGTGCTCCAAATCCCCCTTCCTCATAAAATAGCCTATAAATGTATATGCATTATATATGTGTATATACATATATATTAACACTAATTCACTTACTCACCCACTCACTTTTTGTGTGTGTGTGTGTGTGTGTGTGTGTTGTGTGTGTGTGTGTGTGTGTGTGTGTGTGTGTGTGTGTGTGTGTGTGTGTGTGTGTGTAAATGCAATCATTTGACAAAGAATGTAACATTCACAGGCAAGTTAAAAGATAATCATTTTCAATGTTACGAATATGTTATAGATACATACATACATACATACATACATACATACATACATACATACATACATACATACATACATACATGCATGTACATTACATACATACATACATACATACATAGACAGACAGATAGACAGATATACATAGTATATATATATCTACATATACGACACATACATACATACATACATACATACATACATGTACATACATACATATACATACATAATGTATATACATATTAGTGGCATATTATGCGCTTGGTTGAGGGAATAGAAATACACTGACTAAACTGACATCATTGTGTTCCAGTTGATTTAGTAACTCAACTGCAGGCTGTCAATCTCAGTGCTCAATCTCGCCAAGTAAATATCATATATGCTCAAAAACACATTATGCTGTCATTTTAGCCGGTTTATTCCTTTTCTCACACTGGAAGCAGCAGCAGGGAAGTTTCAGTCTTTTTCTCCTAATGTTTGTATCTGGTGTTTGTTTGTTTGTGATCTTACACTTGACAA
>JAPXFY010000023.1:25244172-25274172 GCA_030674185.1 Monoplex corrugatus | reverse complement strand
TGATGTTAATTGATAGGCATTTGTTGGTAAGAATGCTTGTCATCTTAATAGTAATAGTGATAACGATATGATAGTAATAATGATGATGATGATTATGATGATAAAGGTGATGATGAAGATGATGGTGGTGGTGATGATTATGATGGTGGTGTGGTGGTTATGCTGCTGCTGATGATGATGATGGTGGTGGTGGTGGGTGATGGTGGTGGTGGTGGTGGTCATTATCATTATCATCATCACCATCTCATCACCACCATCATCATCATCAATATAATTATTTATCATTAGTGTTAATAACAATGATAGTAATAACGATAATAATACCTATAATAATAAGAATAGTAGTAATGATGATGATGATAATAATAATTATATTATTTTTTATTATTATTATTATTATTATTATTATTATTATTATTATTATAATGATAATAATGATAGTAATAATAATTATTATTATTATAATTATAATTATATCATTATCATCATCATCATCATGATTATTGTTGTGTGATTATCGATTTCATTATGTTCACCAGACGGGTTTGCCTGGACAGACGGCACAGAGCTGGAGTTTGATTACTGGGACCAGGGGGAGCCATCGGACGCTGACAGTGGACAGCACCAGGACTGCGTGCAGTGGTCAGTGCAGACGGGCAAGTGGAATGATGTCGACTGCTTCAACAGCAACTTCTACATGTGTAAAAAACTACAAGGTAGGTAGGCCTACGTTGGTCATTAGCAGTTTTTCTTTTGTTTGTGTTGTTTTGTCTCGTTCTGATTTGGTCTGGTCTGTTTTGTTATTTGTTTTGTTTTGTTCTGATTTGTTTGTTGTTTTGTTCTGTTCTGTTGTGATTTTTTTTGTTTTGTTTTGTTTTGTTCTGATTTTTTTTGTTCTGTTCTGATTATTTTGTTTTGTTCTGTTCTGATTTGTTTTGTTTTGTTATTTGTTTTTGTTTTGTTTTGTTTTGCTCTGATTTGTTTGCTGTTTTGTTCTGTTCAGATTTGTTCTGTTTGTTCTGTTCTGATTTGTTTTGTTTTGTTCTGTTCTGATTTGTTCTGTTTTGTTTTATTCTGTTCTGTTTAGTTCTGATTTGTTCGGTTTTGTTTTGTTCTGATTTTTTTGTTCTGTTCTGATTTGTTTTGTTTTGTTCTGTTCTGATTTGTTTTGTTCTGTTCTGTTCTGATTTGTTCTGTTTTGTTTTGTTCTGATTTTTTGTTCTGTTCTGATTTGTTCTGTTCTGATTTGTTTTGTTTTGTTTTGTTTTGTTCTGTTTAGTTCTGATTTGTTATTATTGATATATTGCTATCATGTCAACATCATTGTTATTATTGACATATTGCTATCATGTCAACATCATTGTTATTATTGATATATTGCAATCATGTCAACATCATTGTTATTATTGATATATTGCTATCATGTCAACATCATTGTTATATTGATATATTGCTATCATGTCAACATCATTGTTATTATTGATATATTGCAATCATGTCAACATCATTGTTATTATTGATATGTTGCTATCATGTCAACATCATTGTTATTATTGATGTATTGCTATCATGTCAACATCATTGTTATTATTGATGTATTGCTATCATGTCAATATCATTGTTATTATTGATATATTGCTATCATGTCAACATCATTGTTATTATTGATATATTGCTATCATGTCAACATCATTGTTATTATTGATATGTTGCTATCATGTCAATATCATTGTTATTATTGATATATTACTATCATGTCAACATCATTGTTATTATTGATATATTGCTATCATGTCAATATCATTGTTATTATTGATGTATTGCTATCATGTCAACATCATTGTTATTATTGATATGTTGCTATCATGTCAATATCATTGTTATTATTGATATATTACTATCATGTCAACATCATTGTTATTATTGATATATTGCTATCATGTCAACATCATTGTTATTATTGATATATTGCTATCATGTCAACATCATTGTTATTATTGATATATTACTATCATGTCAATATCATTGTTATTATTGATATATTGCTATCATGTCAACATCATTGTTATTATTGATATATTGCTATCATGTCAATATCATTGTTATTATTGATATATTGCTATCATGTCAATATCATTGTTATTATTGATAATACATGTTGCTATCATGTCAACATCATTGTTATTATTGATAATACATGTTGCTATCATGTCAACATCATTGTTATTATTGATAATACATGTTGCTATCATGTCAACATCATTGTTATTATTGATAATACATGTTGCTATCATGTCAACATCATTGTTATTATTGATAATACATGTTACTATCATGTCAACATCATTGTTATTATTGATAATACATGTTGCTATCATGTCAACATCATTGTTATTATTGATAATACATGTTACTATCATGTCAACATCATTATTATTGATGTGTTACTTTAGGCGTGCAGCCCCCCTCCCCTCCCCTCTCCCCTTCCCCCTTCATCCCCCGCTGCCTCCCACCAGTGATCATTGTCAGTTAAGCATTATTGGTAGCGTAATTATGATCGTCGTCAGTACTAAAACAATTTATACTTATCTATTTTCCAGTGGCAACAACCAAGGCTTCAGTTACATCCACACCCGTAGCAAGTAAGTACACAGTGTGTCTATGCTGTAAATTTACAACAACAAGAAAAGTACATCTTGAGCGCACCTCTTAATCATCATCATCATCATGTGCTATGTCGCATGGCGTTGGCGATCATGGCCCATCCATACGAATCTCTCTTTTGCCACTGTACTTAGCCTACATCTCCAACTCTTTTTGTCCCAATCCACTCTGAAAAACTAATACCTTCTCCCTGGGTATACTTGGTGTTTGTTTTCCCTCTAGTTTTCCTGTTTTCCCTCTAGTTTTCCTGCTGTAACTAGGTGCTCAAATTTCTCCTGTCTCATAAAATGTGCTATAGATGTTGCTTGTCTTTTCCTCATCTTCATCATTAATGGGTTTGTTTGCTTGTTTGTTTGTGTTGTGTTTGCTTCTTTCAAGACTGTTTCGTTTGTTTTCCTTGCTATCCATGAAACTCTTAACATTCTCCTTACAAACCACATTTCAGCTGCCTCAGTCTTTTGCATACTTTGCTTATTGGCTGACTGTCCAACGTGTGCATCTGTATAACAGTATTGGTTCTATGTAACACTGAAAAACTCTTCCTGGTGTTAATTCATAGGCAGAAAGACTTGAAGATCTGCAGCAGGCTGCAGTCCATGAAGTGGAGAAAGGCTGAGTGATATTGAGGTCCCTATATAGGGCCTACCACCGATGAAGGTCTTCCTTGGTCTGCCTAGAGTAAGAGTTTGGTTTACAGCTAGGGTGTGGTTCGAGGACGATAAGGCAAGAGTTTGGGGTATGGGTTAGGGTAAGGAGTTTGGGGTATGGGTTAGGGTAAGGTTTTGGGGGGTAGGGCTAGGGAAGGTTTGGGGGTAATGCTAGGGAAGGTTTGGGGTAGAGCTAGGATAAGGGTTTTTGAGTAAGGCTGGGGTAAAGGTTTGGGGTATGGCAAAGGTAGAGGTTGCAGGTAATGCTACGGTAAGGGTTTGGGGTAGGGTAAAGGTTTGGGGTAGGACTAGGGTAAGGATTTTGTGGTAAGGGTTTGAGGTAGGGCTAGGGTAAAGGCTAGGGGTAAGGCCAGGATTAGGGTTTGAGGTATAGCTAAAGTAAGGATTTGAGGTAGGGATAGAATTTGTGTTTTGATTAGGTGGGGCTTGGTTAGGACACATCAATTTATAGTGATAGCAACAAATGACATCACTGCGCGCAGCCAATGACAGGCATGCCCGCGCGTGCAAGGGGCTCCCTGCGTCTACATGGATTCTGTCTTCTCTCTACACAGAACCTGGCACTCCCGGAGGGCAAAACACGCCTGGGGGCCAAAACACACCCGGAGGACAAAACACGCCTGGAGGACAAAACCCACCATGGAGGCAAACCACACAGGGTCCGGGGCAAAATACTCCAGGGGGACAAAACCCACCGTGGGGGCAAAACACTCCTAGACCTGGGCAAAATACTCCCGGGGGACAAAACCCACCATGGGGTCAAAACACACCTAGACCTGGGCAGAATACTCCCGGGGGACAAAACCCACCGTGGTGGCAGTACACTCCCAAACCAGGCACGCATCAGGCGCAGACAGGTGGGTACTGCTCTTCCTTTGTCCTTTTCTTTGTCTTTTTCTTTGTCTTTCTTATTGGTCTTCGAAAAAGCACTATCCATAAAACTGATTTTGAATAGTTCACATAATTATTATATCTGTATTACGTGATTAGAAAAGTATATCGATTTCTTTTCCTCTTCAAAAGGGAGTCTTTGCCCCAAGACTAATCAAAAAACAAAGAAAATCTCTCTCTCTCTCTCTCTCTCTCTCTCTCTCTCTCTCTCTCTCTCTCTCCTCTCTCCTCCTCCTCCTCCTCCTCCTCCTCTTCAAACCTCTTGTTCTTAGTGCTGTTAATATTGCAGCTGTGTATCATGTTATGCCTTTATTACTATCATAGGTTATTTGCATGAACATTGATTCTCTATGAATATTAAGGTATATTTGTATTAGTGTAAACCTTCCATCAGTCTGTCTGTCTCTTTTCGTCTCCTCTGTCTTTCTCTCAAATACACACACAAACACATATACAGCCACACTCTTTCTCTCTCTCTCCTCTCTCTCTCTCCTCTCTCTCTCTCTCTCTCTCTCTCTCTCTCTCTCTCTCTCTCTCTTCTTCTCTTTTTTGTGTGTCTCTCTGTCTCCCTCTCTCTTTGTCTCTCTCTCTCTCTCTCTTTGAATCCGTTCAAGGTTTATTCCTCAAAAATATTATAGATGCCCAAATGTTTAAATTAAACTGTGTTTGTTAATGCGTTCAACTCGTTTCGATCATATTAAGAATTTTGGTTTGTTCCTGCTTAAAGCAGCTAAATTCAGGAAATTGCTTTATCATAATGCACAGTTCATTTTGTTGTTGATTGTTAATCCTGTATGATATGCTATCTGATTATTTCATTATACCTACAAGCACCCCTTCAGTAGGGGCTATGGCCTTTCTTGAATTAAAATTCTGGTCTCTCTCTCTCTCTCTCTCTCTCTCTCTCTCTCTCTCTCTCTCTCTCTCTCTCTCTCTCTTTCTTACTCCCCTCTGAATTCCCGCCATAGTATTCATGTATTATTATTGTTTGTCTTGTGTATAGTGTTTGATTTTATCAGTTTATTGATATGTAACATGACGAGGCGCTACACCTGAAGAACTAGGAGCTTCAGTAGACGAGTGGGGAGGGGATTGCACACCCCCTCCACACTTTGACCCTTCCCTGTTCTTATTGTTATTGTTATTTGTTGTTGTTATTGGACCCTCTTCAGGATAAAACATTATTTATATAGCATGAGCACTTTTCAAATTGCAGAATTCATGTCACTTCCGCTCTGAGATCATATTTACTCACAAACACATTATGATGTAATTCTAGTCAGTTTGTTCCTTTTCTCACACTGGACGAAGTATCAGGGAAGTTTCAGTCTTTTTCTCCTAATTTTTGTAATTTGTGTTTGTTCGTTTGTGATCTTACGCTTGACAAAGGCCAGTTGGCCGAAAATTTGCGCCTGTCTTGTCTGGTTGTATTGAATACGCGTTCTGATTCTCTTTTCGTGTTTTTTTCTGGTTATTGTTTTGGTGTCCTTAGGTATGCTTAAATTTGTATTCAGGTGTTTTTTAAATCCCCTGTGTGATAAATTGGACGGAGTGGTCAATGCCAGGGGCATGCGCGAATGCATTGATGTGTATTTTCTTCTTTTTTTTTCCTGTTGAATTTTTGTCTGTTTTGAAACGGTTATAGCCCTGGTATGGCTCTACGCATTCGGCTGGGGTTTAAACACCAATAACAATAACAACAATAACACATCCTGTTTTTCCCTTCTGTTCACCAGGTACCAACAACGGAGGCAGCGGCGGAATGTCAGGGGGCGCCGTGGCCGGCATCGTGATTGGGGCTGTGGCTGTGATCGTCCTGGGTGCCATCTTTGGCCTCATGCTGCGAGGTCGTATACCTCGACTGCCTACCGCGCAGAAAGCTCCAAGTCCTAACGGGAGACAGGGCGCCGGTGGTGGTTTTGAGAATGCTCTGTACACAAAGGGCAGCTCTTCCACTGAGGAAGCGGCTGACAAAGAAACTATTTCATTTGGAGCGGGTGAAGAACAGAGTGTCTCGTAGAACAAGACGAGATGTGAGCTTGTGTGAACTGGACTATAAATGTACCGCAGATGGTGGAAGTATTCGTTTTCATTCTGATATTCACGATGCCACTGTTACAGTAGTCTAAGAGGACTCCATCGTATCTAGCATCATTTGTTTCTCATGTTTGTTGTTCATCGTTCGCTGTTTTTGTGCTACTCATTATTCACGGTTGTAGAGTTTAAGTAAGTATTACATGCATATGTATACAAAGTGCAGTTATGTCATGTAGTAGTATCTATCTAACTATCTCTCTACGCATTTACGGTATTATCTATCAACTCATTCTGAAAGCCTGGTCCTTTTTTTTTTTTTTTCCTCTTCTTCATTCTCAGTCTCTATCTCCACTATTTCAGCTCTCCAACACACCAAACACACCCAAAGTAAGGTCACCATAAGAGCAGTGCATGAAGAGCCAGGAAATCTGGGTCAGTTTTTCACAATGCCAAGAAGACAGATGACAATGCAAATGATTGTGATGATGCTGTGGAGTTCCGTTTCGCAGTGAGGTGGTGTGACAGGACTGCAGTCTGCGCTTCTCTCCATGATATATTCTGGAATAAACCAGGCTCAGAAAGTCTTGACCAGTTTACATTAAAGGCTTTCATTCCTTTGTTCACTAGCTTCTTTGTTTAGTAACTTTTTTTTTGTCTTGTCTTGTTTTGTAGTCTAGTCATACTCATTGTTCTTTTTTTTACTTTTGTATTTCTTGTTTCCTTGTTGAATTAACTGTTTAAAAGAGAATGTAATCACTTAATACAGTATTAACATCAAGTAATTCTACAGGCTGAGCTGTGCTGAAAATCTATCATCTTGTCCTTCTGTCAGCGAAAACAGGGTTGGCTGCTCTCTCTTCAAATTTACCAATGAACTCAATCGTTATATGATTACTATTCATGTCACATGACACAGGAAAGACAGAATACATATTTGCAACACACGTGTTCAGAATCCTGTGGAAAGTTTCCGTTCAGTTATTTCTATATAAAGTCCATTGTGATTATACACACAGCATGCACTGGCTGACAGTGTTGCTTGCTGTGAGCACATTGCAGCATGTTGCCAAAACCTTAAGCATTTAAGATTTCATGAAGAATCACAGTTGACCCTTTGACTTCTGCACCCTGTCCCCCAGCATCCTGCATTGCCAACCATGGTAGCAAAGCAAAAACTTAACCCTTTGATTCCCTAACCCTATCCAGCAGCTTCCTGCAGATTAATGATGAAGATTAACATAAGATTAATAATGAAGATTAACTTAATATTAATGATTATGTTCACGATAATTTTGACCTTCAGTTGCATGGTATCTGCGGCATACTGCACGCTAAATTATCATACTCATAGTGATATTACGCCATCTGTAGCGAAAACGAAAACCAAAATTTTCAGTCAGATCTAACAATTTCTAAGATTACGATGGCTTTATCAAATCATTCTAATCTAATAAATTTATTTCACATAAATCATAAGTAATCCAGTGATTTGTAACCATCTTCATGTCCCAATAAACAGACTGCCAGAGTTTTCAATCCGCTTTATGTTTGTGGTATAATCCTTTGCAAATAAAAGGTACTGGACTTCAGGTTTTCATACTTTTCATATTTTCCTTGATTTGCTTACAAAATTGATTTTTCGTTTATTGTTTCTGTTCCTTGTGCACATGTGGAGATTTGTAAATAAATAGTGAATGATAATTGAGTTTCGAACAGCCTGCATTATTGAATTGTACATTTCTTTTATTTATTTTTGTTGAGACAAAAAAAAAGTGAAAATTACTCACCCTGTGGTCTTGCCGACAAGCATGTAATTAGCAATACCATATGCACGTGCAAACACACAAGACTTAGACAAACATTGGACTGTGTACACGCACACACACACACACACACACACACACACACACACACACACACATATGCACACACACAACACACACACACATACACACACACATACACACACACACATCACACACACACACACACACACATACACACACACACACACACACACACACAAAACACACACACACACACACACATATGCATGCACAAACACACACACACACACACATACACACATATGCACACACACACACACACACACACACACACACAAAACAACACACATACACACACACACATATGCATGCACAAACACACACAACGCACACACACGCACACACACACACTGTAAGCATGGGAATTCCTCTGGGTTCCGTAATATCTCCTCTATTATTTAATATTTTGATCTATGACCTACCAACTCAAGTCTCAAACAATGTAAACGTTGTTCAGTACGCTGATGATATAGCGATCTGGATGAATGTTTCGTTGAAAAGGAAGACTTCCTTGAGAGAAATAAAATACATTAAAAAGGTCTATCAACATGAAATTAATAATATTTCCACTTACTTGACAGTTAACGGTCTGGAAATATCCAATGAAAAAACACACATGATGCTTTTTAATAATGGTCTCAGTCCGAAAGAAGTACCGTTGTTTAAAATTGGTGATGAGGAACTGAAATATACTACTCACGTGAAATTTCTGGGAGCACAATTGACTTCTAGTTTACAGTGGAAAGAACATATTGATGCCTTGTTATGTAAAGCTATGAAAAGCTATAATTTAATAAGAATTATTAGTAAACAGTCCTGGGGACAGGACACTAAAACGTTGTTACATCTTGTCACAGCTTTAGTCAGATCTAAGTTGACTTATGGTCAAGAGATCTATTTTTCAACTCCAAAATGTTATTTGAAAAAACTTCAAAGCTTAGATAGTAAAGCTATTAAATGTGCTCTTGGGGTACAGGTGTATACAAAAACACAAGAAGTATATAAAACAGCCGGCATCCTTCCCTTGGAAGATTGGAGGAAGTTATCAACTGCTAAATATATAGTTAGAGCAAATGCAGTAGCTAATTATGCCAGTACGGAACTTGAAATTCGGTCTGACATCCATTTCCCCAAGAGAGCAAGAACAATAAAGTCACAAGAAACAATATCCACTTACACAAACGAGCTCTTCAAACTTTCTCAAGTATTACCTAACAAAGTTTCACATAAAATGATATGTTGTCCTCTACCCCCCTGGGAACTGTCCAATGCTATTTTTGATATCAACTACACTGATACTGACCTGACAAAAGATATTAATCCACACTTGTTAGCAATTGATGTTCTGTCACATCTACACAAAAAATATTCACATTACTTAAAAATCTTTACCGATGGCTCTGTTCTAGATGATGGTAAAACAGGCGCTGGCTTTCTAATTCCTAAATTTAAAGTAGAAAAGGCTTACTCTTTAGGACAGGGACATTCAATCTTCACTTCTGAATTAGTTGCCATCCTAATGGCACTGAAATATATAGTAGATCTACCCATAACTTTGTTTAGTATCCTATTATGTGTAGATTCGAAATCTGCATTACAATCCTTAAAATGTTGCGAACATAAGGTAAATAGTTCGTAAATATTTGAGATAAAATTTCTAATTCATTGTTTAATAACAAATAATACACAGGTTACTTTTTGTTGGATCCCATCACACTGTGGTATCCTTTTTAACGATCGGGTCGACAGAATAGCAAAAAATGCAGCAATGAATAGGGCTGGCAGTACTAAACTTGATTTACCACTCTCTGAACATGAAATGAATGCTATATTAGAAAAAAAAGTAAAAGCGCAATGTGACCTTCGCCCCTTCTCGGTAAATTACCAGGGTTTTACAAGACAAGAGATAACTTTAGCTTACAGATTAACTCTCAATTCACTTCGAACTAAATTTAGTAAAACCATCAAATGTATCTGTGGTGATTTTATAACAGTGTTGTCAGCGAATGCGACCTTATTTCCCTGCGTCATTTACAAACTTAAAACAGAAACATACTGATTTCACTCTGTATAACACATTGCTAGACGTTTACTGCACAGTCCTGTAGGTCGTTTCCTTTGATTCAGCCCAATTGTTTTATACCTGTAACTCCCACACAGCCCGGGAAATCCGATGAAGCCTGACTGATATAATGTTCTGATTGTTTTTCTTTTGTTCGTTAATTTGTTTGATGTTACATTAATTGTTACCTTAATTGATACATTAATTGTTACCTTAATTGATACAATGCCTTCATGATTACATAGATTCATTCATTCCTTACGCACCTTTTTTTTTTTTTCTCCCGTCTAAAAGCACGTATGTGAATAGACGTTAAAAGAAATAACGAACGAACACACACACAAACACACACACACACACACACACACACACACACACACACACACACACCACCACCACACACACCACACACACACACACACAACACACACACACACAACGCACACAAAACATGCACACACACACACACACACACACACACACACACAACGACGCACGCACCACACACCACACACACACACACACCACAAAACCACACACACACAGCACACAGCACACACACAAACAAACACACACCACACAAACACACACACATACGTATGCGCACACACACACACACACACACACACACACACACACACACACAACATCACACACACACACACACGCACACAGGATGGCAAATTCAATTCCAACTGTCAAGCCAATGAATAACAAGTCCAATACTACAAAAAACAATCAGAGACTCATCATCACTGTAATCTTTATATTTCTCATCAAAGGTCAAGCACATTCACCAACAATGTCTTTGCAGGCATTTCCAAATCAATAATCACCATCATCTTAGGAAATACATCCAAACAACTTCGTAAATATATCCAAATAAACAATCATGGCTTCTTTGACATAAGATCTGATCTGTCTGTCTGTCTGTCTGTCTGTCTGTCTGTCTGTCTTCCCCTAATCTTACACACACACACCACACACACACACACACACACACACACACACACACACACACACACACACACACACCATCCGATCTGAACAGGTTACCTACCTACCAAAGCAGTACTGTCAGTGACATCAAGAGATGTCTCAGTAAAGCCGGACACATGTTCGAAACCCTGAACAATATGCGAAGGTTCCCCAATACAGGGCCAACAACAAGCTCAGATTGTACCAGAGCTGTGTCCTTTCCACTCTGCTTTATGGCTTAGAATGCCGAAGGATACCCAGCAATCAACCTTTCACTCAAAGAACCTCCAAAGAATGGTTTGATTTTTCTGGTATACCATTGCATTGAGGCAGCCGAAACATGGTTTCTAAGAAGAATGTTGAGACTTCCATGGACAGCAAAGACAACAAACTAGACAGTCTTGATGGAGGCTGACACAAGAAAATCATTGAAGAGGAAGATTAGGAAAAGACAAGCAACATTTATAGGTCACTTTATGGGGAAAGGGGGATTAGAGCACCTGGTCACAACAGGAAAGCTGCATGGAGAGAGAACACCAGGTAGACCCAGAGAAAAAATACTGAAAAGACTTGAACGGTGGCTGAGGACAGAGAGTGTGGAAGATGTACTTGCAGCGACAAGGGATAGATGCATATGGAGGGCCATGATCGCCAACGCCATACGGCAGGGCACATGATGATGATGATGATGAATACCATTGCCAACCAACAATGATTTACCCAATGCAATCAAGAGATGTGGGCCATACCATCATGATGGTCATGGATTAGGCATATGATCCAAAGTAGAGTAGATCTATAACAACTTGGACTGCTCGACACTGGACGGAAGATGCCAGACAGCAAGTCTGAAGAACACCTGGTGACCAACGATTTATTCAATTTACTGAAAGCATTCTAACAATCTCTCTTTTATACAAAAAGAATTACCGACATTCATTGTTGTACTTCCACAGTCACTGTCCAAGGTCACCGTCCAAACTCGATTTCGCAACTCCTCAAGAGTCTACTGCATTGACTCAAAAGTCGGGAAAAATCCACCCATAAGGAGCTGAGAAAAGCTTGTTCTCTTTTTTTTTTCTCACACACACCTCTCTCTGGTTGATATGAGAAAAAATAAAAGGGAGACTGAACAAATACAGAAAAAATATGACAACACTGAAAAAAAAATCTTAAAGCTCCACAGGTAAGAAAAATCAGAAAATCATTTTTTTACCCCAACAGACAAGAACAAAACTACAAGAAGAAAATCATACTGAGTAATTTTGAGAGGGGGGGGGGGTGTTTAAGGGCAGTGGTTTCCATGATTAAAGTGTTTCAGCTGTTTCCATGATCTAAGTGTCCATTAAAATTGTCACATCATCTATCAGCAACCTTGTCGCTGCTTTAAGGCTTGTACATCACCCTTTCACTCCGTTTCCAGCTGTCTGGTTCTTCTGATTGAACCATGAACTCCGGATCTGATTTTCAGTTTGTTTCAATTTCTCAAGAATGCGGTCTCCACGCTCAGAATGAATTCCGTAGGCACTATCATCACAGGTGGCATGTGATGGAGAAGACCCAGAATAATTACGGCAAAAGCCTTAAGCCTGCACATAAACCCATGAGCTGGCCAGATCCTGAGGTCCTACCTAGATAGTTCCATAACCCTGGGGTCGTAAGGGAGTGAGGTGGCAGAGCCCTCAACTTTTCCCGGGGCCAATACCACAAGGGCGGCGCCCATCCCCTCTCCCTCGCTTCAAATTTATATTCACATTCACTTTTTTTTTACCAAGACCAGAAAGGCAAGACTGATAATTGGTTTTCAAGGACTGAGACCTAGGAAATCAGGCAATCTCTCCAATGTTTTATACCAAGGCAGCCAGATCCGATACCTTGAGTACCATCCCAGCCTGCAACATTAAAGAGTTTGTTCATAGTTTGCTGCCCGTCTTAATGTTTCCATTATTCTGATGGTGTCAGCTTAATGTTTCATTTGTCCATTCTCCCTACCCCCTCCCCATTTCAAAACTTTGCCTGCATGTAGGGTTTTGCACACACTCATGGTGTCTGTCAAAAAAATGCCAGCAGATTTTTGAGTGAAACACATACAGAATTGTCCAAGTGTGACGAACTCCTCTTGAACGCTCCAAATGCATGCCAAACTCTCGAGGGTGAAGGAGTGAAAGGGTTAAACGCTATGGGACAACACACATTTCTCTACAAGCGTATATGATGCCCTCTACCTTACAGCAATACACATTTTGCACAGCTGTAATGAAAATGAGCTCTCACACAATCACAACTGTAGTATTTCATACAACTGTACAAATCAGCCGTCTCACACAGCCAAAGACAACAGTATACATTTTGTACAGCTGTGTAAATGAGCTGCCTCACATCCACACATATCTGTACATGTGCAATTGTACAAATAAGACATCTCAGACTCACAGACAACTGTATACACATTTTATACAACTATACAGATGAGCTGTCTCATGGTCACAGACAACTGTCCATACACAACTGTACAAATAACTTGTCTACATTGTACTTGTAGAGTCAACTGTACACATTCTATACAACTGTACAAATGAGCTGCCTCACACAGTCACAGATGAAGGAAATTTGTTTAAAATGTCAACTTCAAAACATAAATGAATGTCAGTGCATGCATACACATAAACAGGAGAAATTGGCAAATACGTTTTGTAAAGATTCAAAGCAGAGCAAGGAAAACTCAAAACTGTGAAGTCAGATGACCATACCCGACTATGCTGCTACACAGTAAATTTCATATCTGCCATTTACTCTTCCTCAAGAAAAGTCTTGCTGATGTTTTTCCACCAAGTTTTGTAGTCTTATTCTTTGCTGTATTCATGTACCTTTACAAAGGCCAGTTGGACGAAAATTTGTTATCTGTCTTGTTTTGAGTAGTAAATACACTATATTTTTTTTTTGGTTTCTGGCTCAATGGCCGAGTGGTCCTAGGTGCCATGTTCATGTTGCAGTCTAGTTCTCCAAGCATGGGTTCAAATCCCAGTCCAGAGTTTGTTTGTTTTTTATAGAGTCTTGGTAAAAAAAAATAGGGTGGTGCTGCACTGCGGCGATGTGCTCTCAAAGGGGAGAGCACCCAAGTTTCAATGGTAAATCCACTGTGACAAATGAAATGAACATGAATATGAATATAGATATGAATATGAATATGAACATGAATATGAATATGAACACTGGCAATCAACTTGATTCAGATAATACCATTCACTGAGTTTCTGTTTCCCACAGAACCCATCTGATCATACTCTCAGTTTCTCATTTTTTCCCTCACAAAGTTTGTGTAATGCCCCAGGCAAAGAACCACACATCAAGCTACTCCACTCTTCACACAGTAATCACAGAAACGATACCACAAACAAAGATCTCTCCCTTCAACTTGGTACTGTTCACGTTCTTCTGGTGCTAAGAGCGGAACTGTGAATCCATTTCTTCAACTTGTCTTCCATGTACATTTTTCGCTGGCTGCTCGTCATGTGCAGAAATTCCGCATCAAACACCTGCATCACAAAACACAGCAACTACAAATAGTACTGTTACTACTACTACCACTATTAACCCTTTGACTCATGCAGCTTATCCATCAGCATCCTGCATCGTCAACCATGCTAGTAAAGCAAAAACTTAACCCTTTGATTCCTTCACCCTACCCACCAGCTTCCTGCAGGAAGCTGGTGGATAGGGTGAAGGAATCAAAGGGTTAAGTTTTTGCAGTTAGTAGACACAGTACGGTGGTCAAAGGGTTAATTACATTTGTATAGTGCAACCAGTCAGTGGTCAAAAGGTTAATTCCATTTCTATAGTGCAATCAGTCCATATCGATGCATGCTGGCTGCATTCTTTTACATAGCAATAACAACTGCAACACACACACAAATTTGAAAATTTGGGGGTGGTGGGGGGAGAGATTACCATGTCACTACATTAATGCAGTATAAACACAGTTCATTTAATGAATATGAGTCTTTCATAGATATACACACACACGAAAACACATACACAGTCAACAGCTCTACAGACCACCCAACCTGCTCAAAAAAAAAGTAAAAAGACAAAGAAGAGGAACTGAGCTATATAACCTGTCCCTGACAGACAACAAAAAACACCAACAACAACAACACAATCAATTGTAACTCACCTCCACTACCGTGTAGCCCATTTTACGAAGGTGTCGCTGACGCATGGCAAACTCTCCTAAAAGGTGACCGCTGTTCACGCAGTAATGATCACCGCCATGATCATTATTGCCAATCTGCAAAACAATTATAAATAAAACATTTTATGTACACCATGATGACACATGGCATACTTACTGTCTCATTCACTGCTTGTTATTCTGCACTTTACTGCTATGATCGTTCCTGCTAGTTGACAGAGAAACATCAAAAAATAGACTTCTTCTTTCACTATGTCCACAACGTTTGGAACTTGGAACATTTAATCAATGAAAAATGCGAAACTATCAATGAAAAATGCGAAACTATCTTAACATCAAAATAACACAGAACCTTGTACTGTTCAGTACTGATCAAACTATAAAAACAGACACAATATCTGATCTTATCACAATCATCATCATCATGTGAATGGCATTGGTGATCATGGCCCTCCACACAAATCTATCCTCTGTTGCTGCAAGTGCATCTCCCACCCTCTCTGTTGTCAGCCATCCTAAAAGTACGTCCCATATTTTTTTCCTGGGTCTACCTGGTGCTCTCTTTCCCTACAGCTTTCCTGTTGTGACCAGGTGCTCTAATTCCCCTTTCCTCATAAAATGGCCTATAAATGCTGCTTGTCTTTTCTTAATCTTCTTTATTAATGATCTTCTTGTGTCTGCTCTTATCAAGACTGTCTCGTTTGTTTTCTCTGCTGTCCATGAAACTCTCAACATTCTTCTTAGAAACCACATATCCATTGCCTCAATTTTGTTCTGACTTTGCATGTTTGACTGTCCATGCCTCACAACCGTACAACAGTATTGGTTCTATATAACATTCAAGAACTGGATGAGCATTTGTTGATGAGAATGCTTTTCAACCACTTAAATGCTGTTCTGGCTTTGCTGTTCTGGCTTGGCCGATTCTGCTGGCTATTTCTGATGTGCATCTACCATCTGGTGAGATGACCATTCACAGATATTTAAACTTATCAACCTGTCTCAAAGTTGTGCCATCAGCTATTATTTTGCATGACGGGTTTCTTGTTTTTTACTGATTACCATGACTTCAGTCTTTTTAAATATCAACTAAGTAACATAACTCTTGAGAGTCACGGAGTTATCTCCCATGTAGAATTTCTCAAACCCAATACAGTTTGTGCTACACGATCAGCTAGCATAGACGCAGCCACAAAGCATAAAGTGGTAAGCTCAGAACATTCCTTAATTAATTAACTCTTTAGTTGATATTTAAAATTCTTCCTGCTTCCCTCTTATTTCCTTTGGTATTAATTCAGTCTTTTTGCTATTCAACTCCAGCTCTTTATTTTTATTTTCTATTATATTCACAAGATTTTGAAGATCTTTTTCATTTTCTCCAATTAGCATGGTGTCATCTGCGTAACAAATGTTATCATGATTATTGTTAATAGGATTTCTGTTACATGGCTCATCAAGCTGATTGTACGATGGAGTTCGCATTCAAGAGCCTGTTTTCTTTGGCAGTGCAATGAAAACTGATTTTGACATATCTTCAGGGATTTTTCTGGTGTCATAAATTTCATTTAGGAAGGCACACAGGCACATCATGTACGTGTCTTCATTTTCTCAACAGCAGAAATAAAGCAGGTAACTAACTCACCTGGTAGCCACCTGTGAAGATATCTGTCCTCCCGAGTAGTTCACAGATATGGGTTTTCCTCCTGCCGTCAGGTGCATTTCAGCATCTGCCATTAAAAATGAAAACATAAATTCAGATACCAGTCTGCCAAATTATAAGAAGCTACCTCAACAATATCAGTGTTCCAAAATCATATGGCACCACTTCAACACAGCTCAACCATTTTTCAAACTAACTATCAACTGTAATATCAGTGTTCCAAAATCATGGCACCACCTCAACACAGTATAACCAATTTTTCAAATTAACTGTCAACTGAAAGGATCATATAACACGGTATGCTAAAACATGGAGTTTGTTCAAGCAGTATACATCGCACTCAGGTAATTCCACATGTGCTCCACATAAATCTGCCTGTAATTATCTAGCAGACTTAACCCTTTGATTCCTGCACCCTATCCACCAACTGCAAAAAGTTAACCCTCCGACTCCCTCACCCTATCCACCAGTTTCCTGCAAGTGGATAGGATGAGGGAATCAAAGGATTAAGGTTTTGCTTTGCTAGCATGGTTCACAATGCAGGATACTGGTGGACAGGGTACAGGGGTCAAGGGTTAAGATAAAACTTTCGTTGTTGTTGTTGTTATAGGTCACCATGGATTAACCATGTGAAATCTGGAAGAGTGTATCAGCAGCGCAGTGACATACTCTCTCTCTCTCTCTCTCTCTCTCTCTCTCTCTCTCTCTCTCTCTCTCTCTCCTCTCTCTCTCTCTCTCTCTCTCTCTCTACGTATTTCAGTGAATTTTATTACAGAATTTTGCCAGGGAAAAACTCTGTTGTTGCTGTGGGATCTTTAACATGTGCTGAGTGCACACTGCACACAGGTCCTCAATTCACTGATTCATCCAAAAGACTACCACCCAGACCCTGACTTAACATCTAATGGAGGGGTAAGAAGAATCCCTATCCAATCCATGATTCAAACTCAAGTTTCTCGTGTCTTAACCCTTTGATTCCTGCACCCTGTCCACCAGCATCCTGCCTTGTCAATCATATGAGCAAAGCAAGAACTTAACCCTTTGACTCCCTCATCCTATCCCCCAGCTTCCCAGTCCCTCATCTTATCTACCAGCTTCCTCCAGGAAGCTGGGGAATATGGTGGGGGAGTCAAAGGGTTAAGTTTTTGCAATTGGCGGATACGGTGCGGGAGTCAAAGGGTTAAGTTTTTGCAATTGGCGGATAGGGTGCGGGAGTCGAAGGGTTCAGTTTTTGCAGTTGGCGGATAGGGTGCAGGAGTCAAAGGGTTAAGCAGCCATTACACCACACACTCCACTTCTCCAGAGTTTGTTCAGAAGAGACAATTCCATATGTGCTCCATCCAAATCTGCCAGCAGTGATATGACAGACTTCCCGAGCCCGCGCAAAACCTTATGCACTGGCAAGATCTTGAAATTGGGGAGGAGGGAGAAGGGACCTATGAAATGTCTTGACACCACTAAAATGATGGAAACATGCAGACGGACAGTGAACAGCCGGTTTTCAACGTTGAGGGCTGGGACTGAACTCGAGATATCAAGATCTTGAGTTCGCAGCTTTATCAAAAAAAACATCTGGCTAGCTTTAAAAACCGTGGTCTGTTCGAGGATTGAACCCACCCACAACTCCCACATCACAAGTATATTTAGAAATGAATTACACACACACACACACACACACACACACACACCACACACACACACACACACAACACACACACACACACAACACCCACGCACGCACACACACATGCATGCACCCACACACGCACGCACCCAAACACACAAACACACATGCGTGCGCGCATGCACACATGCACGCACGCACGCACGCACGCACACACGCACGCGCACACCACCACACACACACACCACACACAACACACACACACACACACACACACACACACACACACACACATTGTTGGACGGTGACAAGACACAGATTACACACATCCACAAACAATACTTGCCTATCGTGTACACTGTATTGGGGGCGTAGGTTCGAACTCGGACCAGAGAGTTTCCAAACATCTGCTGTAGAGTTTCTTCCAGCCTAGACTGTAGCATGCACAATCTTTCATCTGCAGAAGACACAGCAACAACCAGGACTTTTTTCACATGTATATATACGACATTGTTCTCTACATATGGCACCTGTGCAGGCGGTATGCTGCCGCACAGCTGGCATACTCCATGTTCTGTGGTGTGCATGCCAGGTGTTTTCATGTTGGCATAAACCACAGAACACTGACATGACTTACAGAATCTTTAAATGTGTACGTTTGATATTCTGCATGCATACGTGACCTCCCAGCATGAAATCAGTCTTAATTAGCATTTTGAGATACACATATCACTGGAAAGTGTACATTCTGCTGATTATTTTGGTACTTGAATAAAGCTAGTACTAAAAAATGTAGAAGTTATGTATGTTTAAAATCATTAAATTGTATGACAGCCATTTTGAGAAAATGGCCTCTAAAGTTTTTGTGCTCTCTCCTACACATTTTCCTTAAATTTCCTTATTTGGTGGCTTTGACCCAGTTTGTTTCTAATTTTCACTGTCATTACCTGAAAGGTGCACCAAAGGGCTTTCCATCAGTATATTACATGTGCGGGTACTGTACAGGTTACAGTTCATAATAAGAGACAAAAATAGGTAGTTTTGGTAGGAAACTGTGTTCTTTCTGCTGCGATCAGTGCATTAAAATACCATTTTAAATTGATTGATAATATTTTTTCAAGAAAAAAATTCTGTGGGGGATAGATTATAGTCTACAGAAATCAATTTTGAGAAAAAGTCAAAACACCCCAGATAGAACCTCAGTTACCTTTTCAGCTCCTAGTGCTGTTCAACTGACTGCAAGTTAAGACTGATTTCGTGATGGGAGGTCACATATATAGATACACTTGAAGGAGATTCAGGTACTACCATGTTTGCACGTATGATCTGGAAGACGCGCAAAAATCTCCACCCTTTCCCCACCAGGTGGGCAGTACCCAGGCAGGATCAAACCCAGATGATCTGATTGGAAGTCTGACAACTTACCCACTTGGTGTTAGTGCTGGATGGCATACTCCTATTCCAAGTTATTTTCTTTTTTTTTTTTTTTAGATTTCCTTCGTCTTTTTTTTTTGTTTTTGTTTTTTGTTTTTTTGTTTTTTGTTTTTTTGTCTTTTTATTTTGGGGGGTGGTTTTTTTCTTTTTCAACCACACCTAAACAGTCACAGAAGCTGGTACAGTTTTTATAATGCAAATTAATTCATGCAATGATGATGATGGCAATTAGGATGATAATCATGATGCTATGGAGTTCCATCTAGGATTATATGACAGAGCTGTACAAATTTAACCCTTTGACTCCAGCAACCCGTCACCAGTATTCTGCATTATCAACCATGCTAGCAAAGCAAAAACTTAATCCTTTGACTCCCTCACCCTTTCCACCAGCTTCCGACTGGAAGCTGGTGGACAGGGTGAGGGCGTCAAAGGGTAATTTTTGAAGTTGATGGATAGTGTGTGGGAGTCAAAACGTTAATAGACATCTTGGCATCAACCAGGCCCAAGACATTCAGACACCTGCAGCATTGGACACTATGATGGACTTCGCAAGTCAAAGCGGATTATACAGCTAATAAAAAAGCGGTAAGGAAGACCAAAGCAGACCTGGATTAACATTATTCTGACTGGCCCTGCCTCTGCCTGAACTTCCCGCCACCCTGAGCCTGCCTCCAATAAAGAACCAGTAGTTGTAAAAAATACTCTCTAGCAGGCCTGAATGAAGTCAAATTGTCACCAAAATTAACGTACTTAATGAAAAAAGGATACTGAGTTTAGCTGTGCTAGTATTCATAAAGCTATCACTTAAATAGTTTTTAGCCGCCATCCAGTTCTGTACCATATATCACCGAAACGACTCTAAGCGCGGCCCGACAGTAGGTGAAGCTTGGCGTTCACGACTATAGTTGTGGCTTGTCACGGATGTGTTAATGACCTAAAAGAGATCTTGACATCACATGGCACTTTCCACATCAGGTCTTTTACCTCGCCGTCGACACTTCATCTCTTCCTCCCAGTGACACCTATGACAGTACGAGCTGACAGATTGTTGTTGTTACTTTCTGTTTAAAGCCCAGCCGACAGCGTAGAGCCATATCAAGGCTATAACCATTTCAAAACACACAATACTTCAACAAGAAAAAAGGGAAAAAAAAATTAAGTGCTCATATGAATGCATTTGCACACATAATCTATGGAGATGCACCTGGCACTGACCACTCCGTCCAGTTACTACACAGCGGATTTAAAAAAAATACCTGAACAAAAATTTAAACACAATTACAGACACTAAAATATGTAAAAACAGGCCTAAATAAAAAGTAAATTACATAAATTTGCAACCGCATATCTCACCTCCCTAGAACCAAAAATGCACTTAATACGTATACCCAATTATTAATCCTAAGAGAAAGTACATAACACTTTATCGAACACATACAGATGAATCGACCAGCAAGACAGAAAATGAGAGGAAGAAGTGACATAAACTGGGAAAGCAAAGGAACAAGGCAGAAACAAAGAGAGTGACAAAAAAGAGAAAATTTCTAGCACAGCATTTCCAGAAAGAGGGGATACTATTTATACTGAAAGAGCCCCCAGCATCCCCTTGGGGGTTAAGCAGACAGATAAAACAAAGAAAAAGAAGAGAGAGAACCAAGTTTTACTGTGAAATTCAAATTCAAATTCAGGACAATAAAAGGACCTGATGTAAGTGAAGATCCCAGCCCTCTGTCAACTCACCTTTCCATGATGAACCAGTCTGTTTTTTGTAAAGACAAGGGATTCGAACCCCACGTGTTTCCAGTTTGACCGCTGACTGCAGCATCTCAAGCCACAGACCTACTTCATTCACTTCGACCAGTCCTTCACAAACAAAGCAGACATCATCATTATGTCTTCATTAATCAATTATTCATGTTGGTCAAACCTTTTTAGACACAGCAAATATCATCAGTACATATCTCCATTCATTAATAATTCACTTGGCTAATCCTTCATAGACACAGCAAATATCATCAGTACGTCTTCATTAATTAATTAATCACTCTGGCCAATCCTTTTTAGACACAGCAAATATATCATCATACGTCTTCATTAATTAATCACTTTGGCCAATCCTTTACAGACACAGCAAATATCATCAGTACATCTTCATTAATTAATCACTTTGGCCAATCCTTTTATAGACACAGCAAATATCTGTACACTTCATTAAATAATTAATCACTTTGGCCAATCCTTTATAGACACAGCAAACATCATCAGTACATCTTCATTAAATAATTAATTATTCTGGCCCATCCTTTATAGACACAGCAAATATCTGTACACTTCATTAAATAATTAATCACTTTGGCCAATCCTTTATAGACACAGCAAACATCATCAGTACATCTTCATTAAATAATTAATTATTCTGGCCCATCCTTTATAGACACAGCAAATATCTGTACACTTCATTAAATAATTAATCACTTTGGCCCATCCTTTACAGACACAGCAAACATCATCAGTACATCTTCATTAAATAATTAATCATTCTGGCCCATCCTTTATAGACACAGCAAATATCTGTACACTTCATTAAATAATTAATCACTTTGGCCAAACTTTATAGACACAGCAAATATCATCAGTACCTCTCCATTAGTAAATAATGAATCACTCTGCCAATCTCTTACATTTTTTCTGTACAGCAAACACTGTCAATACATATTCATTAACTAATTCATCACTTTCACCAAACTTTACAGACAGTAAAAAAACTAAATTACATATTAGCAGTGCAGCTCCATCAACTATACATTATTTTACTGTTCTAATGGATCTCTATTTATCTTTTTCCTATGTAGGGCTTAAAACAGGAGGAGGAAAAAAAACACTGAAACTAGGCTTGAAAGCCGATCACGGATGCCTTGCTCCTTTCAGTTTTTGTTTTTTTTTGGGTTTTTTGTTTTTGTTTTTTTTTTTTGACAAACTGAAATCGTGGATTTCCGCCCAGACACGGAACGTTTTAAGCCCTGCCTATGGCAAAAATTCTTTTTATGTACAGCACTATACTCCAAGCTCAATTCCGAGACTCCAGGGTTCATTTTCTGGCCATGCCCTGCATCACTGGTGCATCACTTTCCCAAATGATTCAATACATTTTGACTAGAGCCGTAGAGGGGTCAGTGTCCTGTTTATTCTTTTAAGCAGTCGGCCCATACTTAACCCTTGACTCCTGCACCCTGTCTACCAACATCCTACATTGTCAATCATGCTAGCAAAGTGAGTCAAACTCAAAGGTTAAGTTTTTGTGACTGGTGGACAGGTGCGAGAGTCAAAGGGTCAACTTTTCTGAAAATCAAAGTCAGTTATCAGTGTTTGGTTTTTTTTGGTTTTTTTGTGTACTGCACTGAACTTAGTTAGTGATCAATGTCCCTGATATCTGATGAAAACTTTGCTGAACAATTAAACTTGCTCTTTTTGATTACTAGGACAAAAGACAATGTTGACTGGTCAGCTAAGTTTACTTGTGACTATGTGAGAATCAATGGACTTTTCCAGTTCAATTTTCTGAAGAATACAAGTTATTTTCTAGGGCTGGAAAACTGTGAAAAGTCAACACATGCCACCCAAAAAAAACACCACCACCACCAAAACTCATTCCTGGTCAAGGAAAACTAAATATCAGGACAATGACAATTCAAGTTTCTCTCCTTTTTTTTTTGGGGGGGGGGGGGGGGCGCTCTCTCTCTCTCTCTCTCTCTCTCTCTCTCTCTCTAACTCTCTCACTCACTCTCTCTCTCGCTCTCTCTCTCTTTCTCTTTCTCTTTCTGTATTCATTCTCTCTCTCACACTCGCTCTCTCTCTCTGAGTCTCTCTTTCTCTTTCTCTCTCTCTCTCTCCCCCCCTCTTTTGTGTTGTTGTTGTTGTCATTTTGCAGGAGCCAGTATTGCTATGTGCCCTTGTACAGCTGAATCTTGACCCAGTGAATTGTAAATGGTAATAATTTGCAAAAGACTGGCCCATCACATTCCAGAATGGGCATTAGATTTTGACTGCAAGGCCAATGATCCATGCATCAAAATTTCCATAATGAACCCAGAGGGACTTACTGCACATTACACAACATAAGACATTTTAGTGGAGCACAGAGAGCTGACCACAATCTACTAATACTGACTGCACAGTCTGCACAGACTTTGATGGGTGAACATGCGGGTGTTTTCATGTCTCCATAAGCCAGTCACTAATATGACTTACAGGATCTTAAATGTACATATAATTTGATATTCTACATGAGTATATCATCATCATCATGTGCCCTGCTGCATGGCGTTGGCGATCATGGCCCTCCATATGCATCTATCCCTTGTCGCTGCAAGTACATCTTCCACCTCTCTGTCCTCAGCCACCCAGTGCAAGTCCGTCCACTATTTTCTCCCTGGGTCTGCCTGGTGTTCTCTTTCCCTCCAGCTTTCCTATACATTACAAGCATCTAGGCACAGGCAAGTCTGCATGCATGTTGATCTTGAGGATTTAAAAAAATCTCACTCTTTTACTCACAGTTCTAAGAATCTGTGGATCACGTTCATGACTTTCTCACTTAAATGCAATTATACGAGTCCATACATATTACTAATATTATACGATGTTGTTGTTGTTGTTGTTGGTGTGGTGGTGGTGGTGGTGGTGTGGTGGTGATAGTGGTGGTAGTAGTAGTAGTAGTAGTAGTAGTAGTAGTAGTAGTAATAGTGGTAGTAGTAGTGGTAGCAGTAGTAATGGTAGTAGTAGTAGTAGTAGTGTGGTAGTAGTGGTAGTAGTAGTAGTAGCAGTAGCAGCGCAGCAGCAGCAGCAGCATTAATATTGTTGTTGTTATCGTCATCATCATCAGCATCATTATTATCATCATCATCATTATCATTATTAGTATGCGCAATAAATGTTTTACGTTTCTTTATTATATTCTGTTCCACTACATGTTGTCAGTGACTTATTAAGAAAAATAAGTAGTACTAAGTAGTAAAACAGTTCACTTACATAACTATCATTACTTCAATACAAAAAAAAAATACAATATTGAATTAACAACATCTGAACAACTGTATTAATTACCTTTGATGTGACTCAAAAACGAAGGTGTCAGGATCCTTCTGCACAAAGTTCAGAGGGATCTTCTCCACAAAGGCAAAGGAACACAACAGTTCGGCAATATGAGCCGGCTGGAAATCGTCAAATCGCTGCTCCAGCATTGTCTCAGTTTGTAACAGAAACTGGTGCGAGTCTTTGGGAAGGTAGTTCAAATGTCCAAAAGGTCTCAAAATTGTGAACATCTGCAGCGCTGAGTACTCGTGCCCCTGTTGAACGAAGTGCCGAGCGGCAGCATCGAGGATTATTGGGGAGAAGTAACGACGTAACCGGCAGTACTCCATCACCAAACCCATGAAGTCACTGCTCAGCTTCTCCACACGAGCGCTCACGTAGCGTTCGATAGCGGTAATGAACTTGGGGTCACTGAATCTGAAATGGATGAAGGCGGCGACAAACTGCATGATGTTTTCCTCAGAGGCCTGGTGGATGTTAAGGAAGAGCCAGTGTGCGAAATTGGTCATCATGCTGACCTGCAGGGAGTTGTGCTGAACCAGGCTGGTCAGGCAGGACACCACGTCCACCTCCTTCATCTTCCACCACCACTTATGTACCTGCTTACCCAACACCTTGAACAGGTATCGGTGAGAGGGTGGAAGAGATCCCATCACACGGACCATGTCATGCTCTGCCAAATCTTGGTAATGGTTAGCTATGTAAGCCCAGATGCTGTTGATCAAAGCTTTGTCCCCCCTGTCTGAAGTATGGAGCAGTTTGCTGATTGAACACAAGTCTTCGAAAGAAAACAGCTCCTCCACCATACGTTTCTCAATCTCACCGTTCACAGCAAACACGCATTCCTGCCCAAAGCTCTCCATGTCCATGTAGCAGGATACTAAAGACACTAGAGTTTCATTGGACAGTTGACCAACGTCTTTTCTCACTGTGTCATTCAGCTCATTCATTACAGCCGTACGAATGAAGGAGTGAAGGTCGTCCCAGCCTGCGTTCATCTTCTGTAGTTCACACATTCTCTGCAGTGCTGCAGAAGCGGAATAGCCTGTCACCCGCTCAGACGGAATCTCCAGCAACTGAAACACGTCTTTCACGGACGCGCACTGCTCCAGCAAAAACTTAAAGTTTTCATCATCTCTGGTCATGGGGCGAACCTGTTCACCAGGGTAAGTGTGGTTTGCCAGGGGCACCATTGTCTTGTCCAACAAACGAACCAGGATCGGCAGTTCCTGAATCTCCAGCCCATCCTGCAACAGGATGGAGGAGACGCTGACAACGTTCCTATTACCACTGTGTTGTCGGCTGGAGGAAGAGTGGGCATGTTTCTGATAGCAGCAGCAGAAAGAGGGGACAAATCTCAGCAGGCTTGGAGACAATGCTGTAGATATGGCCGACTTCTTACTTGACAACACCAAAGCTGCTGATGTTCGTGTCAGTTTCTGCATGGCAACCCGAACAGATGGCTGGGTCATGGTGATGATCTGTTTGTTTTCACTGATTATTCTGCACACATTTTTAAAATACATTAAGTCAAACATGTCATATAATATAATTCACAAATGATATTTACTTACTTCTTCTTTTCCCATAAGTCAGTGAAGAGTCACTGGGGCACTGTACCAAAAAATTCTTCACCCGAATCCTTCAATTATGTAAGTCGTTTGCCAAAACCTGGGTCTCTGCATATGGTTTCTCTGTCCATTCCACAATGTTGTTAGTCCAGGATGCTGGTGGACACAGTGCAGGAGTCAAATGGTTTGCAGGATGCTGGTGGACAGGGTGCAGGAGTCAAAGGGTTCAGTTTTTGCTTTGCTAGCATCGCTGTCAATGCAGGATGCTGGTGGACACAGTGCAGGAGTCAAAGGGTTAAGTTTTCGCTTTGCTAGCATGGTTATCTGGTGGACACAGTGCAGGAGTCAAAGGGTTAATAAACAGCTCAGGCCAAGCTTAACAAAAACACACAATAAACACGAAAACAATAAAATAAAAACAGTTTTACTTTTAAATGATTGTATAACTATTATATTATATATATATACTTTTCTGAGTCTGCTCAAAATTAAATACAATGGAGTCAGTTTACATCAAAATTCAAAGAAATTAGATAGATCTCTGCTTGTTATAGCAGTAATTCATAATAGCTACAAGTGAGAAAATCAGTGACATTACACAGTGCTGTTTGTTGCCTTACTGGTGGGGTTCAGACTTTCGCAACGTTCCCTTTTCTGTGGGTCATCTTTATCACATTTATCACTCAGTTTCATGGTTCAGTCAGAGAAGAATCCACAAACACACACACACACACACACACACATACACACACACACACACGTACACACACATTATACACACACAACACACTAAACACACATTACACACACACACCAACACAACACACACACACACACACACACACACACACACACACACACACACACACACACACACACACACACACCAGATGCATATCGCTGCTGGTATAATATCAGCATGGCAAAGTGGCTGACACAGTTTTCATTGGTGCTTAAAGAAGTCTTGCACAGTACACTGATCAATGCACACAGTGTATGATCCTGAGCAGTTGTACCAGTTTTGGGCGCTTGTTCTTTGTACGGCAAGACTATGCATAGCATGCTCGGCCTCTGGGAAACAACACCTCATTCATACAAAGAGAAATTTGTTCTGAACGACAGAAGATCATGTTTCTTACTGACAGCATTTTACAACAGAGTACAAGAATGAAGTGGGCAGCAAAAATAATAAAAGAGTACACCATTGCCGGAACTTCCTTGTAGGCAGGTTTGTCATACGTGGACTTTACTACGTATAATGAAGGGTAGGCCTGCAGCAAAAAAAGTCTGACACCCGCCTCAATTCAATGACCAAAAAAGTCTGTAATAAGCTTGAACATATCTTACACAAAATCTGACACAACATCAACTGATCAAGTAGGGGCTGTCACAAACCAACAAAACATGTCAGAATGTTTAGCAATCATGATGACAAAGTATAAATACTATGCCACTGACAGCGAGTATGAAGTAAAGACACTGTGACATCTGACCTCTGACCTCAATATGACTCCAAGGTCTGTCTACACTGGAATTTATCAACTTGGGATCTATCATTTTAAATCAGAAAACTACTGAGTCAAGATCCACCCTCAACTCTACTGAACTCAGGATCTAAAGACATACTAAATATAATGTAATCATCCTGGCTCATTCAGTTCCTGGCTGTGATCCTATGGTGGGAATTTTTCTCTTTTTCTCTTAATCCCATGACTATGGTTGTTAGGTGAGACTCATTGATGACATGCCAGTTGACAGGATATTCTTCATTTCGGCTCTGTCTCTGAGGTGCAGCAACAAGCAGTCCAGGCACACTGAGATATATAGATTATCTTTGATCCAATTCCAAGCTCGCTCTTTGTTGACTATGCAAAGGCCTCATACAAAGCGCTTTGAAGGATAATCCTAGACACCAGGACAGTGTTTTATGTCAGATAATGTTAACAATCCATGCAACCTTGCATCATTTCACAGTTCTAAACAGATCCTGTGGTCCTAACTCAACTCCAAGTCATCGCCTGCATTTGAGAACGTCCACAAAACGTGACCTGAAACTAACAGGCATCAATCCAAACAACAGGAAACTGCTCACAAATGACCACAGTGGTGGTACCACACTGTTCAAGGAGGAGTCAAGAGGGGTGAGAAACAGCACAACCAATAAGTAGAGGGCAAAAAACAACACATAAAGCAGAGACAACAAACTCAGGCTCTCAATCCACACTCTAAGTCTAACTTTATCTGCGGAAGAGACTGTCATGCAAGGACTGGATTGCTGCGGCACTCCAAATGCTTACAATCTTAATAGGACCAAAGCATTAGGGCCTATCATTATGTCATATGACAGATGGACGCCTTCATATTCCTCAGGCTCTTGGTCTCAACATTGGCCAAATTGTCTTAGAGATGAATTAGCAAGCAGTGTCTCAAATTTTCCACTCACAGAGAAGCTTGGGGACATTGTAAAGGATAAAATTATTTCTTTTCCACATTCAGCGATTACTGACAACATTATTGACTGAACTGTAAAGAGACCTAGCAATGTCCAGTGTGCATTCAATTACATAACAAACTGACCATCTTTGTCTTCCCAAAGACGACTGAAAGTGTAAAATTACACTCAAAAAATGGTCAGGCAATAGTCCTCAGTGCTAAGACTAAAACTGAGTTTGTCAAGGAGGGATTCATTGCACTCTGGCAATTCCATAAAGTGTACGCTGCACTCAAATCTGGCCAGCAATTATCTATCTTCTTCTTCCGTAAAGTCTCCACAATCAACAGGCTGATTATCATGAGACTGTGAAACGGGGATCTGCTAAAAAAAAAAAATACAAACTATTCTGTTTCCTATTTCTTTATCACGAGATTACTCACATTCATACTACAAAGTGACACCCCCACTCCCACCCTATTCATTAGCCTACAAAAAAAAAGGTAAAAGCTACGTGCGGAGCTGATCAGACTCCTTGAGCCTCCGCAAAACCCTAAGCGCAAGCATGGTCTTAACATAGGGAGGGGGAAGACTTAGCGAAGAAACCTATGAAAAACTAAGCTGACACCACTACTAGCACTAGAACGATTGAACTTTTGAAGGATAATTTCAAGATCATGGATGTACACTAGTAACAAGCTGAAAGATGGGGTTGAATTCCAGACGTCAGATCTCAGTATTAAGGATCATAAATGTAATTTTACTACAACAGACAAAACATAAAATGTACTTCATTACCATAATCATAATGTCTAAACGTAGTGACATCTGCAGAACAAGTGATAGGCCT
>JAPXFY010000023.1:25221672-25241672 GCA_030674185.1 Monoplex corrugatus | reverse complement strand
ATATGTATACATCCTGCCAGCAAAAACACTACCAGGCGTAGACTGCAACAGTGACCACAATCCTGTGGTGGGAAGATTTAGATTGAAATTACGGAAAAGGAAACAGACCAAAAGTAACATCAAACTAGATCTTGGACTTTTAAAGACAGATGAAGTGATACGTCAAAAATTTAATGTACATGTTCAAAACAAATTCAGTGCTCTGGAAGACGTTGGTGACAGCCAGGAACAATGGACACAGTTGAGAAATTCAATAAATGAAGCTCGTGAAGAAATCCCTGAAGTAGATAGAAAAGCAAAAAAGAACTGGATGACAAAATAAATTTTAGGCTTGATGGAGGAACGGAGGAAGGCAAGGAGAAACGAGGAAATATACAGGAAGATAAACAAAGAAATCAGGAATAGGTGCAATGAAGCTAAGGATGCTTGGCTGAAAATAAAATGCAAAGAAATAGAAGACCAACACAAAACGGATCCTCAGGGTATGTACAGACGAATTGAAGAAATTGTCCACAGGAAAAATACATGCACATCAACTGGTTGCTTAAAATCGAAAGCTGGTACGATTCTCATGGAAAAAGACAAAATATTAGACAGATGGGGAGAGTACATTAAAGACCTTTTTGAAGATGACAGAAACAGAGAACACATTATAAAAAAGAACTTTGAAGGACCATCCATAATGAAATATGAGCAGCATTGAAAAAGATGAAACCAGGAAAAGCCCCAGGACCAGACAACATTACCACAGAGATGATTAAAGCCCTGGAGGAATTCGGTATAGAAAAAATAACAGTCCTCCTAAATGAAATTTACGACACTGGAAAAATCCCCAAAGATATGTCAAAATCAATTTTCATTGCACGTGCAAAGAAGACAGGGGCTATAGAATGCGAATTCCATCGCACAATCAGTGTGATGAGTCATGTAACCAAGATCCTATTAAGAATAATCATGATGAGGACAAGGAATAAAATCAAAAAAGAAATATCAGAAGAACAGTGTGAATTTGTGGAAGGGAAAGGAACTATTAATGCCATATACATCCTAAGAACTATCAATTAGAGGTCAATCGAGGTGAACAAGGATTTATATTTATGCGTTGTTCACTACACCAAGGCTTTCAATTGGGTAAGACATGAAGAATTGATCAACCAACTAGAAAGGCTCAATATTGATGGAAAAGATCTACGAATAATCAGAAATATGTATTGGGAACAAACAGCTGCAATGAGAATAAAAAATGATATAAGCTCTTTCCAAAACATCAAAAGAGGAGTCAGACAGGGTTGTGTTTTGTCACCAGATCTGTTTTCACTTTACAGCGAAAACATCATGAGAAACCTAGAGGAAGACCCTGGATTAAAGGTTGGAGGAAAAGTGATAAACAACATTCGATACGCAGATGACATCGTGCTAATTGCAGAAAGTGAAAGGGACCTACAAAACCTTGTGAATATACTTGAAATAGAAAGCAAAGATAAGGGGTTGGAACTAAACAGCAGGAAGACTGAAGTCATGGTGATCAGTAAAAAACATGAAATCCCCTCATGCAAAATAACAGCAAACGGCACAACCTTGAGACAGGTTGATAAATTTGAATACCTGGGAAGGATCATTTCATCAGACGGCAGATGCACATCAGAAATAGCCAGCAGAATCGGCCAAGCCAAAACAACATTCAAGAAGATGGAAAGCATTCTTACCAACAAATGCCTATCAATTAACATCTGGAAGAGAGTTCTTGAATGTTATATAGAACCAATACTGTTGTACGGTTGCGAGGCGTGGACAGTCAACAAACAAAGCCAGAATAAGATTGAGGCAGCCGAGATGTGGTTTCTAAGAAGGATGTTGAGAGTTCCATGGACAGCAACGAAAACAAACGAGGCAGTCTTGATGGAGGCAGACACAAGTAGATCATTCGTAAGGAAGATTAGGAAAAGGCAGGCAACATTCATAGGCCAGTTTATGAGGAAAGGGGAATTGGGGCACCTGGTCACGACGGGAAAGCTGGAGGGAAGGAGAGCACCAGGTAGACCCAGGGAGAAGATACTAGACGGACTTGCAGAGTAGCTGAAGACAGGGAGGGTGGAAGAAATGCTTGAGGTTGAGGCAACAAGAGATAGAGACAGATGGAAGTCAATAATCGCCAACGCCATGTGGCAAGGCACCTAGTAGAAGTAGTAGTAGTAGTCGGGACTGGCTTTCAATGGCCTAGGCCTTGCGGCCTATTTACGTCCCCTCTTTCTCAACTATTTGTAATACAGGTGTTAAAATGCGCATTTTCTTTTTGTTTGCATAAACCTAATCTGGCCTTTAATCATCAAAATCGATGAAAAGTTCTTTGAATTTTGGAATTTCGTCCAAAAAATTCTTGAATTTGTTAGTATCTTGTGCAAATTTTATGTTAGTTGGGAGTTTATTCCACAAAGGGGCTATTCGATGTGAAAAAGAAAATTTTCTTGTGTTAGTACGACAGTGCTGAACAAATTTCTTTCCTTCCTTGTTTCTTGTGATATTACATTGTGAAACAGAAAAGAGTGAGTCAATACAAATATTATCAACTCCATTAAATATCTTATACGTTTGAATAAGGTCACTTCTTGTCCTTCTGCCTTTAAGTGAATGTAATTTCAAATACTTCAATCGTTCTGCGTAAGATTTATCTTTGCATTCTTTTAATAGCTTTGTTGCACGTCTTTGTACTCTTTCTATTTGCGCTGACTGTCTTTTCAAGGATGGACACCATATTGCATTTGCATATTCCAAATGTGGTCTAACAAAAGATGTATATAGTTTTAGAAATATATCCTTATCTAAGTAAGAAAAGCTTCTCCTAATAACTCCCAACATTTGATTTGCTTTTTTAACTATTTTACCAATATGCAAATCGAAGAACAACATGCTGTCGAAAGTTACTCCCAAGTCCTTTTCCTCTTTTATGATTTTTATCTGCTTTATGCTGTCATTTTGTCCCATATAATATGTGTGTTCTTGGTTGGTTTTACCAATATGTAGAACACCACACTTAGAAATATTGAAATATAGATTCCATCATCTGACCAATCTTGGAGTTTATATATATCATTTTGTAAACCCGCGAATTGAGATGTGTTGTCATATAGTTTTGTATCATCTGCAAATGTTTTGCAGGTGCTATTTAGTTATATTGGCAAGTCATTTATAAACACTGTGAATAGTATTGGGCCCAGGATACTACCCTGAGGTATTCCACTTAAAACCTTAGCTTTATTAGATCTTTCACCACCTACTCTCACATGCTGTACTCGATCTTTCAAAAAAACTTGTATCCAGTTTAATAGTTTGCCAGATATACCATAAGCAGACAATTTGACTAGTAACCTTTCATGGGGCACAGTATCAAAGGCCTTCTTAAAATCTAAATATATAACATCAACATTATGACCATCATCTATTCTTTTTGTCATATCTTCTACTACTTCAAGTAATTGCGTTACACAGGATCGCTTTTTACGAAACCCGTGCTGACATTTTGCATACAATTCATTATCCGTAAAGTGAGTTACTATTGAATCTCTAATTATGCTTTCTAACACTTTACATATCACACAAGTCAGGCTGATTGGTCTATAGTTTCCTGGATCTGCTTTAGAACCCTTTTAAAACAAGGTTGTTACTTCAGCTGTCTTCCAGTCTTGTGGTAGGGTACCTGATTCTAATGTCTTGTTGAACAAAGAACATAGTGGAACTGATAGTTCATCACCTAGTTCTTTTAAAACTTTTGAAGAATATGGTCAGGTCCCTGTGCTTTATTTGGGTTTTAAGTTAACTAATTTATGACTCACTGCTTTTGAGGTAATTCTTACCTCTGACAAGGATACACCATTTGAATATGCACATTCAGCCAGTAAGGGTATATTTGTTACATCTTCACGTGTAAAAACACTAGCAAAGAAGTCATTTAGAGTTTCTGCTTTTTCCTTATCATTTATGGCCAAGGATCCATCTGGTATAATTAGAGCACCTACATCTGTATTGATTTTTAACTTATTTTGGACATACTTCCAAAATAATTTAGGATTATCTTTACTATCTTTAGCAACCTGATGATGATGATGATGATGATACATACACATATGCACGAACACGCACACGAATGTGCGCTCGTTCGGCTGTGTGTAAAGCTGTCATGCACACAGAGCTGAAATATAGAATACACTCATCCGCTTTATATATATTCACAAAAATAACATATGCGAGACCGACATGCATAGGCCCTATTTGGCCAATGAAAAGCGTTGGATGTGTTCGTTCTTGTCGTAAGCAAAATGGCGTAAATGGCTTACTGGGAATGTGACTTTGCTGATCATATAAATGCTTGGTACGTTGATATTGGGAACATATTAATTGTGTGGGAGGTTGCATGGGATCATAAGCGTTAATGCGGTGTGGTTTAAATGTGTGATTTTGATAATGATACTGTATGTTGCTTCGAGAAAAACCGACAATTGCTGCGGTGTATCGTAAAAATAAAATGTCTGATCAGCACTGTTGCCAGTGTTGGATTGCTGCAGTCATTCGACTGATCGGGCATGCAGCGATGATACGATCGTATGCAGGTTATTAACCATGTGGTGTTTAACATTATACTAGTTTATAAAGTTTGTTTTCAGATTTGTTTTTATAGTCACAAGAATTGCTTTGGACGACTATGCCCCGCACCATCCCCACAGAGTGACAGACGGGCCCAGCGAACACCCGCAATCAGCAATGTCACTGAATGTGAATGTCACAAATGTGTTATAGGTAGGCTACTACATCGTCCTATAGACGTAATTCATAGAGGCTTTACTCATTAACATGATTATAGGCCTACACATAATTTTGATTTCTATTTTATAAAAACGGCCTTGCAGCACCAATACGAGGTATACTATAATGAAGTGAACCAAACAAAATGATCGAACTGCTGTGTTGCAGACGTCTGGCTGAGCTCTCTGATCGTAAAGAGTATGTCTCGTCTTTTAAATTTTTTTTTTTATTGTTTTAAAGGCTGTTATTTGAAAAGCCAAACCATCATGTTAATCTCTAGGCCCTATCCCTTTTACTTTCAGAGGACTTCTGACATTTAGGCCTTCATTTAGAAATGATATTAAATAGCCTACAGAACTTCAGAATGTAGTCTTTCACTCAGCAGGCTTTCTGAATTAGCCCTACATCTTTGTGAGACTGCAGCAGAGTAATGATGCAATGAAAACTGCTGTAGATTGGAAGAAAGTTGCAGTGACCAAAGCAGCTTTGTATTCTACAAGCTCCGACATTACGGGATCACTGGCCAGGTCCACGAATGGATCAAGAACTTCCTTGCAAGCCAACAGCAGGCAGTGGTTGTTGTTGGAGCTTCCTCAAAGGCCGTTCCAGTAGAATCAGGAGTCCCCCAGGGATCAGTCCTGGGCCCTGCCCTTTTTCTCAGGGACTCTACATTAATGACCTCCCTGAATAACTACTCAACAACATGGCTCTTTGCAGATGACACTCTGCCACAAAACTGTAACTCCCCCCCAAGACCAAAGGAAGCTATAAGAGGACCTGGACCACATGGCAGATTGGGAAACAAAATGGAGGATGTCTTTCCATCGTGACAAATGCCAAGCCCTCCGTATCTCCAGGAAAAGAAACACTGACTGGCACGTACCATCTCCACGGCCAAAACCTCAAAAGAGTAGAAGAGACAAAGTACCAGGGGGTCACCATCTCCCAAGACCTTAGCTGGGACACCCACATTTCCATTATGACAAACAGGGCAAACAAGACTTATGGTTTTCTCAGGCGAAACTTGAGAGTGGGTTCCATCAACATCAAGGAAACAGCCTACAAAGCCCTAGTTCGTCCCACTCTAGAATATGCCTCACCTGTCTGCAAAGTTGTGCCATATGAGCTGACAGGAACAGAAAATGTGACGAGTACATAGGTCTACTGCTCATGATATGCTCAAGCATTCTGAATCAAATGGACTTGAAAGTCTGACAAGTGCAGTCACTGGGGAAATAAGTTCCATTATATGGCAGGCCTGGAGAAGATCAAAATTTTCCACTAGCCAGCTGGATCAACACTACTGGTATTCCTGTTGGTGGATTTTATGATGCAGATGAGAACTTTGGGGTCACCAGTGTATTGTTGGATTTTACAAAGCCCATCAGCTCACTAGCTGTGCTGATAGCAGAGGTCGTGAATTAGACTCCATGTGTTATGTGTGTGTATTTATATGTAATGTAATACACATATGTGTATTTATATATATAATGTATCATATATTTTTTGTTTCAATATACATGGATCTATTTAATTATACATTTAAACAAAGAGCATAGAAACATATTTTTGTGCAAAGTTTAGTGCTGCTTAAGCTCTAGTTAATACTGTTTCATACAGATTGGAGATATCTATACATCAATTGCATTCACTAGCAGAAATTTTAAAATGATGGATATTTATGTGCACAGTTTAGGACTTTTAGCTCCTGCAGATTTTGCACACAATGCATACATGTATGTTTCTGTGTTAGCAGGTACGTGTAGCATCTGCGGTGGTAGTGCATATTTTTATGAAAAATTCTGAGTGTAGTTGCACTGCCTTGAAAAAAACTGAAAACAGGATCATGAGGATGTTATTTGTATAGTAAGAAATGACTTGCTCAGACGCGGCCTCTAACCATTCAGAAAACTGGATCAGGGTAAATGTTTAGATAGAAAGCCAAAATGTTTTTTTCCCCTCAAACTGAATTTAAATTATGTTGACTGAAAAAAAAAAAATGCCTTTGATACTAATTAGTTGTACAGTAGCTGTTTGTACTTGTTTTGCATACTGAGAGAAGTATGGGGATTTTTCCATTCCTGACATGACAGATTCTTGAGGCTTAAAGTCTAAGCACTGAAGCAGCAAGTGCACAGGCCTAACACTTTCCCCAGCGCCTGCTTCAATCAAGCAGTTATTACCTCTCAGTCTCACAGCTCACTCCCATCGACATTACAATTGTTGTCAGTGTATGTTTTGCTATGCATTACCTTTTTTTTTATTTCACGGTATCGTACAATAGAAGATGAAAAATTGTGACATGCTTGATAAGAACAGCAAGAATGAAGTGTAAACTAATACACAAATCCGATGCAGGTGTGTCTGCATAATCTTGAATATCAAATAGTCACTGCTTGGAGTAAGCAAACAAAAGAAACAACCGGGGTGTCCAAATTAAAACAAAAATGATCCGCATTCTTTTGTTGCTGAGTACAACAGCAAAATATGATACATAACACTCGATAACACTCAATGTGACTCATCTCCAGAGCCACGAGATCACTTCATTGTTTGTTGTGCTGAATTTATTTATACAGGTGCACGCACTCGCGTACACACGCACGCTCACACACACATGCGCGCACGCACGCGCGCACGCGTGCGCACGCACGCACGCACGCACGCACGCACGCACACACACACACACACACACACACACACACACACACACACACACACATACACACACACACAAAAGAAGCGCAGTGGGATCCTTTTCCATCAAGTCGGAGCACAGTTCACTTGACAGCTAGAGATAGACAACTAGAGATAACCTATCTTCTTCAGTCATATTAAGCTCACAATGTTTCCGTGTTTTGGAAACACAAACACAAGCAATGGAGATTGAAAGGAAAAATGTGCTGAAGTATATCTAGATCCAAAACCTCTCGAAAAAATTTATGCCCAGCTGCCAGTAACGGTTTCCAGAACATGTAAAATCCTTGTGACCTGCATTTGTATGTTTCTATGTTTCAAATTCATGTTGACCAGGTGCATGGTGAGGTAATAATGCAGATAGCACTCATTAGCAGACCCATTCAGGAATGTTTCTGTAGATTTTACTAATACTAAAGTAATAGTGAAGTAATAATGCAGATGGCAGATCCAGTCAGGAATGTGTTTCTGTAGATTTTACTAATTAAAGCATAAGCAGAGAAGTTTAAGGATTTTTCATTTCTCTGCCTGCTGCTAGTGCTATGGCCTCAACATGTCAATGAGTGCAGTGTGTGGCCTGTGGGTCAGCTAACTGCTTCTGCCGGACTCTACAGGGAAAGGTGTGCATTGCTGCGGACTACCCGGCATGTCGGGGAAAACTTCGTTAACCGATTGACTTCTGCACCTGATCCACCAACGGCAAAATCTTAAACCCTTTGGCTTTCTGCAGATAGGATGAGGGTGTCAAAGGGTTGAGTTTTTGCTTTGTTAGCATGGTTGACAATGCATGATGCTGGTGGACAGGGTGCTGGAGTTAAAGGATTAACCAATTTGGATTAGTCATGTGTCACTCAGTGCAGGCTGCTGTGAATGTGATCTAGGCCATAAGGATGACAAAGCATGGTGTGCTGTTATTGTGTTAATGTTATACAACACATGTATATAATATAAATATGATTATGATCATAATAATATTAATGATATATTCATCTTGTCACTGTGCTTTTCATTGAAGAGGCCCATTACATATTATGATTATGTACGTGTGTCATAACTGAAATGTTTGCAGTAGCAATATGTGCTTTATTTCCTTCTTTTTCAGTTACTATTTATGCCCATCTGTATGTTGTGTATGTTATTACAGACAGCATTTTTGTTCACTACTGATCATTATAACTTTGCATGTGTATGAGTGCATGTCTAAATAATCTGACCATTTGATTTGATTGTAACAATAACAAATTAATAACATACATTCTATATTTATAACCAAAAATAATATTTGTAATCTTGTAAATGAAATAGCTCAAACATTCACAATACATACTGTTGTCATGTGTTTAGATATATCTATCTGTTCTTTTGAAGTACTTAAACATTCATGAACAAACTGTTATGTGTTTAGATATCTGTTGTTCTTTTGAAATGATTTTTGACACACACATAAATACATGTGCACACACATGCACACACACACACTTTGAGAGACGTGGTAAGCTTGATCACAGTGAAGTATTCTTACTTGCCAAGTATTTTATTTACTCGGTGAATAAAGTACTGGCCATTTTCACTAGGCTGTGATCAGGGAGATTTGAAAATATCTCGCCCTTTACCCACCAAGTAGAGGTATTGGAAAATATCTCAGCCCTTTACTCACCAGGTAGAGGTATCTATGGGCTCAAAGAGTCAAACTCGGGACCTTCTGATTGTACGTTCAGTGTTAACCACTTGACCACTGTAGCTATCATAAAGTACTTGCACATACTTGCTGCCTATTAGTATTATTATTTATATCATTGGAAAATAGGGAGCAGTAAAGATTATTTCAATCATGTTTGTTGTACTGAATTTATTCAAACAGGTGCACGCACTCGCATGCACACACACATACACCACACACACGCACACACGCACGCACACTTCTCACAGAGTCACACGCAAAAGATTCTCCAACCTTTTCTGTTCCGGGCCAGCCTCTGTTTAGAACCCCAAAAGTGTTTCAGAGCCTTGTCTCTTTCTTTTGTTCATCGCCAGGTGTTCTCAGGTAGATCTTCCCTTTGGTGCCCAGCAAAGGGCAGTCCAGGTGATATTACTATGCTGTCTTTGGATAATGTGTCCAATCTATCTCCATCATCTTTGCTTTGATGATAGTGCCCATACTTTCTTGACTGCATTGTAATATTGTACATGTAGTTGTTGGTTGGACATGGTTTTGAGCCAGAATTTCACCCCCATGGGGATGCTGTGGGCTCATTCAGTATAAATAATAATCCCCACCATCATTTCTCAGTGAAGTATGTTCACTATGCTCAAGATGGTGATTATACATTTTCAGGTTAAGAACATCGCAGTTCAACTTCAAGATCTTACATTTGACAGCAAGTGAATCATTTGCAAGTACAGGCTTTTCACAAATTCCAGGTATGGTTTATTTGTTTAGTTTGTACTGTTTTGGATCAAGAATTTTGAGTTGATGAATAGCTGGAAATAAAAACTTATTAATTATCTGTTTGGGGGATTATTTCCTTGAGCACTTACTGAATTAGATAAGAGAGGAAGCAGCAGTGTCATGGATAGTTTTCTCTCCCCCCCCCCCCTTCCCCCTCTTCCCCCTTTCTTTCTTTCTTTTTCCTTTTTTGCATTGTGTAATTTAAAAGACAAAATTGAAAAAGATCAAAATGAATACTGTACGATAAGGAGCAGAAAATATTTGAAGTATGGTAATGGGTAATTGGAGTTTAAAATGAAACCATTTCACTTAGTTCTATAGTGATATTTTTTACCCAGATTTGCCAGTAGTTATAGGGAAACTTCCTGAATCTTTGTAAATCCTGTGCCAGCAAGGTCTGTATATTAAAGGGAAGAGATGTACAGAGTCTTTAAAACTGTAAGCTGATCTGTTTACCAGTGTGACTAAGATAATCAAGAAGCGTGCAAACAGGCTGTATTTTTACTGTGGGCTGGAATTCAACTTGCTTTAAGATCTTGGATTCGTGGCTGTATTGACTGACTCAGACAGTGTAACATAGACTAGAGGAATTCATGAAATAGATTTGTGTGTGTATTTTGTACTTTCTGTGAATGTTCATGAACACACCGCGGCTTGTGGCAGTGAGTGCAGACCACTGACAGTTTATCTGGAAAGTACGTGGTGTGGGCGCCAAACAGTGAGCACCACGCTGTCATGGACACCACTAAGAAGGGGGTGCCCAAGACAGGGCCCACAAACCCAGCAACACCTAAAACCCAAGGTACTTTTATGCTTTGTTTTCATTCCTCTGCATCGATCCTATTACACGTAGCCAACACAGAGTTTACAAGAAAAAAAAAATGTGTACAGATTGTGTAGGTAAAGAGATCCCATCCCCCTGTGCATGAGAAATGACAGGTATGTACACTACTTGCTCTTTGCTGCATGTTTCAGACTTCAAGGCGCGTCTTGACACAATGATGTAAGCAGTCTCTTAATTGACGACTAGTTATCTAGTCCTAAGGAGTTGACCTACATGTTCATTCAGTTATTACATTATTATCAGAGTTCAGCCGCTCATTCTCAGTTCATGATATCATACTTTGCTTTTTGAAACTCAAGATTAGTGGATACAGTTTTTGTTATTCATGTTATTTTTTCACTGGTGATGCATTTAATTTTTTTTTTTCATTTTAATTTTTTTTCCTGTGTAATTTATATGTGCTTGCAGTATGTCATTGATATCTTCACGGTTGCAGAACTTGAGTTTGTGGTATTTGTGGCAGCAGTTTGTACTACCATTACTAAAGACTGTAAAGTCTCTCACAGTTGATCTGATTGGACTTGTAGTAGTTTGAAAATTTGTAGCATTTGAAAACAATTGTTCTGCAGGTCTTCATTATGTATTCTTTATGTGGTTTTATATAATACACGTATGTCTGTTAGTACTTTATCATGTTTCATGTACATTTCATAAACCTGTTTGTATTTGCTGAGCTGACTATGTAGGTTATTTTAGGTATATTGTACATCTAAAGTAAAGACAAAAAGAAGGCAGACAGTGAATTTTGGGATACAACTCCTTGAGAAGAAAGTTGATCGACAGACATTTAAATCAATAATAAATGGAAAGGTGTTTTTTGTCCAAGTTTTATAATGGTCTGTTAATTATTGACTTAGAAAACCCTAATGTAGTGAATAAGATTGTATGTAGAAAACATGAGAGTAGATGGTAAAATGTTGACATAATTTCTTATTGCAGTTATGTTTTGTTTTTGATTTAAGATTTAAATAGGTGGGCAGGGGAAGGGTGGTGGGAGAGATAAGAGAAAAATGCAGCATGTATTGAATGATGTATGTATGTTGCTTGACAGATATATATATTGTGGTTGAACCTTTTTCTTGCTTTGTATTGTTTCTTTGACTGTTTGGTATTTTGCTCATTAATGACCCTTTTACATTGGACTTTGTCTTCTCCTTGCTCATTGGTTTTTTCAATCTTTTCCTCCCTTTGTGTGTGAGAGAGAGAGAGAGACAAAACAGAGAGAGAGAAGTGTGTGTGTGTGTGTGTGTGTGTGTGTGTGTGTGTGTGTGTGTGTGTTGGTGTTGTGTGTGTGTGTGTGTGTATGTGTGTGTGTGTGTGTGTGTGTGTGTGTGTGTGTGTGTGCTGATGGTATTGTGGTAAAAGCTGCTTTGAAAATATCCTGTTGTGTTAGGAAAGAACTGTAGACACTTTGAAGTTGACAATTAAGGTAAGACCTATTTTTTCTTGATCAGGGTCAGGTGGGAAAAGGGAAAGGGGGGGGGGGGGGGGGGCGGATGTTGTCAGGAAGGAACAGATCCAGGGTTCTCATTGTTGATCAAATGTTTCAAGTAAGATCAAGTAGAAAATTTAATACTCAAGTTGTGTTGGTGTGCTTGCAATAATGGTAATGATCTGTTCAACTGGAATATCTGGCGGGCATGTTTTTTTAAAAACATTTTTTAAACATAATTATTATGCCTAAAAACAACACAGTCTTGCCACTGTGCTTGAAAATCTTGCTGAACATCTAGTGTCAAACTTTGACAAGTAGGCGTCATAGTATTCATACACCTTCATTCAAGAAAAATGTTAGCTATATTGCTTACATTGCTTGAAAAACAGTTCAGAATGAAAACTATCTTGAGGGGGATGGCGGGAAAGGATCATCACCATGTATTTTTGGTTTTCATGACGATTTGTGTTCGGTTTTAAAATTACGTTTCTTTGCTATACTGTTCAGTTTGTGTTTGCTTTGTTGTAGTGGTTAGTTGTACGGGTATATGTCTGAGAGCAGAGTTGATTTGTAGTACATTTCATCATATATCACCCTGTATATATATGTGGGTTTGTCATCCCTGTATCAATATACTATAGTTGGTGTGAGAGGATTAGACTGAATGGATGAGTGATTGTATGCCTGGTGACTTTTTCCTTTTTTTTTTTTTTTTCATTCTTAACCCACAATACTTATGGTTTACGTTTTTTAAAATTTTTTTTATTTTGTGTTGACTTTTGTTCTCACTGTTAACTGTCGAAATCTGTATGAATTATGCTATGTTTCTCATTTTGTTTTATTGCTTTGAATGTACAGATTTATATGTGTATATTTACGGCCTAATATTATTGTGAAAACGGGTTTCAGTATCTCGTTTGTAATGGTTAATGTGGTATTCATAATTAATCCAGCACAGAAAGAGCTTTTGATCAGGTTCTGGTGTTTGTTGACCCATACCCCCCTTTCTTTTCTTTTTTCAGATTTTTTTTCCCATTGATAGTTGCATTAGTACATTTCTTGAAGTGATTTATTTGTTCATGTGTTTTGGTAAATTTTTGTTCTTGTTCAATTCTCTTTGTATAGTCATCATCTGTAATTTATAAGCTTTTGTATGCAAACCTAAAAGATGTATTTTGAGGACAAATGGGACAGAAATGGTCTGAAGAATAAAATATCATAAAACATGTTCCTTCAATCATCAGTAAATTATATGAAAAATAAGTAACGTTTTGGAGACGAGGTCTAAGGGAAGATGTTTCAGACTTCACCTGAATATGGCGTTTGCAGTTCTTGTCTACAACTAGGGGATAGATGATGCCAACATCATGATGATCAAGAGTTCTTTCTTTCAGGCAATTCACTTGTCTTCCTATAGTATAAATAGATAGATGAATGCCTAGTCTAGCAATTTATCATTTTACAGATTAGAATGATGGTTATATCTGTACTTCGTCGCATTTCATAATTAGTTTTGACATTGTAAATCTGTATGTTTGTGAGCAGTGACTGCATGTATAATAAATATTAACCATGATAAGGGAGTTGAAGCAAGTTCTGTGTGCACCAAACTTAACATCCCTGCTTTTTAAATGAATAAATTTCTGTCTCATGGCATGGGCATCCCTTGGCCTAAAATGACTTTTTAACAATTTTACCTCATCTGTATCTGTCTGTGGATACGTGGCTGTTGATAAACACATCAGGGCTTGCTTCACTCTAAAGATAGTGGTATCTGTGCATGTATACAGCACAGAAGAGTGCTGTACAGTATGGTGAACGTACAGGGTCTGTAGCTTCATCAGCACATACGGTTCCAGTTTGCTGCCATCGCTAAAGGTCCGAAAGTTGCTTGCACTTTTATTTTTGTTTGTTTTGTTCTGACATGTTGCACACTTGCATTTCTGAGCCCCTTGTTAACTTGCCCTAGACTGATATCAGTGGCCTGTTTTGTGTTGCTTGTTTGTATATGTCCTTCTTCTGCCCTTCACTCTTCCTTCATAGCCCCAGGAATCGTCCAGATTCCACGCTTCTGATGTAAACATACACTTAAGTCAGACCCAGACTTGGTCGTTGCTTTCAGCACAGTCTAAATATTGCTAGGCATGTTTGCAAAAGAATGTATATAGTTTGTCAAAACTTTAAACGAGGTTTGTGGAAGGACTATGTATTGTAAGAAAATGTATGCTGCAAAGGACAGGGACTGCGGTGAATATCATTTCTGTGAAGTGTTTCTGCAATTTTAGTTTACAATGATATTGGTAGTTTAAAAGGAACTGTTGAAATTGGACAATAAGTGGCCAGTTAGTTGACTGTACTGATGTCTGAAATGTTATTATGTCTAGTCTTTCATCAGATTTTTATTTATTATTTCCATGGAATAGGACTATCCTGGCATTTGGCATAGGACTTAGTCATTTATTTGAAGATTTTTGTCAACTTAAATCCACAATCAGAGCAGTTGAATTTTACATCTAACCTTTGTGGCAGTAGTTGTGAGCCAGTGTTTTCAGTTGTATAATTTGTAAGATACATTTAGTAAATAGAAACTAGAATTGTAATTTATAACTGGTCTGAAAATATCAAGAGTAAAAAAGAATTTTTGTGTGTTTAACATGGAAGTGTTTTAAATTTTAATAAAAGGAAGAATTTTTGTGCAGACTTTTAATAGTTGTATGCATTTATGTGATGAAATTCAGAGATAAATTGGTGATATATTTTGATTGCACCAGTTAAACGACAAGCTTGAATCGGAAGAAGGAAAGGATCTCAGAAATATAAAGCCGGCAGATCAGGAAGTTAACATTTAAGTTTTATAAGTTTTTTTAAAAGCATGTTTGTAATCAATAAATAGAGTTGTGACTATGTCATGTTCATTGATCTGATGTATACATGATAATATGTATTATTATATATACATATGTAAGTTTTAACAACGCTTTAGGCTTTTCACTAAGTTCAAAATATTTAGATGCTCTCTCTCTTTGTGGAATGATTGGCTATATTGTATAATTTCCCTGGTACGCATATTTTTTCTTTTTTGTATTAACACCCACTTGTACTTAGACCAATTTCTCCTTGGTACGTGATACTGTTGATACAAGGCAGTTGGGGTTTGGTTAGCTCCAAGTCTAAGTTATCAGTTTGTGTGTACATGATAATAATACATGTGGCTGTGACTTACTGCTAGTGTTTTTCATGGAGTCAACTAAACCGTTTTGTGTTTGTATTGAAGGTGTTGAGATTGGAAGCTAAGCAGGTAAAGTATCTTTATTTTGTATGGTGCCAATGTGTGTGCCATTATTATTTAGTCCTGCATTTATACTAAGACTTGGTCTTGTTAACGGTCAGTGGACACTTATGCACCAAATCTGTGTTACTTGAGGTATTCTGTAAACAATTTCACATTGTTGTCAATGATTAAAGAAGTTGAGTAGTAAATGGAAAACATGTGGGAACTGTTAAACAGTAAAAAGAAAAATGTTGACATTAGCTGATATCAGATGATGTGTACAATAAATAATACTGTTCAGTGCCGTAGTCTTGTGTATCTGATAAAGAGCACAGTGAACATACTGTTGCTTAAACCACCTTCTAGGTAAGTAACCAGGGTGTGATGAGCTGTGGACTAGTTTTTCAAGGTAATAAAGACAGAGGTTTCTTCCAGTAGTGAACATGTTAGCTGCTGGTTAGCTTTAGTGACAGATCTTGAATAAGTGTTTGAAACAATATTTACCAGAAGTTACTGTGTTCAATGGTAGGTGTTTTACTTGCGTTCTTTATATCATCATTGATACTCATGCCTAATGATTCAAACTAACAGCTGTTTTACTTTTTTTTTCTTTTGGTTACTGATTTGTTGATGATAATTCCACAACAAAAGCGAAGAAGTGTTCTTTGTTTTTCTCTGTGCTGTTAGTGTTGACAGTAGTGTTAAAAGGTTTTGCATGGGCTTTGGGTACGGATTATGCATGCTGTGTTTTAGACATCAGTCCTTTTCCGTTTGTACATTTTTCTACTGTAACAGAGGATATATATTATTATTATTGACACAATGCGGCAAGCAAACTGGGACCTATGCCACAGCTATCAGTCACTTGTAAAACTGAACCACTTATTCACGTAAAACTACTGGTGTTGTGTTATTTACAGCATAGAAAGAATAAGCATTTTTTGTGGTCAGAAAATGTGAAGTGTGTGTAATGATCATTAGCATATCATGGTGTAAGACATTCTAATTACTAAAGACATCCTATCAGATGGATATTCAACAATAGAAGTGTGAGAATTGTGCTGGACAAGTTGAACTGACCTGAAGAAAGCTGCAAAAGATGTGTGCCCTAGCAGATGAATATTTAACAATTGTATGTAAGTGTTGAGAATTGTTAATGGAATTGATAAACTGTCTTGAAGAGAATGGCATGCTCTCTGTGGCGTGCATAGTCAAAAGCTTTTTGTGGCTTGATAGCAGTTCATAATAAAGACAAAAGACTGGCAGATGAATATGCTCGGATGCCATGGCAGGCTGCTTGCTGTTCAGAGTAAAATATGACTGCCAGTTTGTCAGATACATTAGACTGGTGAACATGAAATATTTTACAGAAATTTGGAGAATGGTCATCTTATTGATGGGGGATTTGTGGCAGATCGACCGTTGGAGAACGGTCATCATGAGGTGAGCGATGTTGGTGTAGCAGATCGAGAAATGTTGTCCATAGGGGTGGGGATAGTTGCAGCAGATCAAGTATTGGTCGTCATGTGGGTGGGGGTAGTTGTAGCAGATCAAGGGTTGGTCGTCATAGGTGTGGGGGTAGTTGTAGCAGATCAAGGGTTGGTCGTGATAGGGGTGGGGGTAGTTGTAGCAGATCGAGAAATGTCATCACAGGGGTGGGGATAGTTGTAGCAGATAGACTGTCAGAGAATGGTCATCTTAGAGGTGGGGATAGTAGTAGTAGTGTCAGAGTATTGCACAGTGTTGACCTGTTGGGTCAGGTCACAAAATAAAATAAGTCAGAAAACTTCATAAGGGTATCTGTATTGAATTTTTATTGTTTTTGTAAATGTGAGTCTTCTGAGCATTTACTGCTGAATGTATAATTTGTATCTTGCATATGCAGATGTACGTGTGTGTGTGTGTGTAAACTGTGTGTGAGTTGATGGAAAAGAAGTGTGTGCAGTCACTGCTCTGTAGCCCTTGTGCAATTGTGTTGTGATGTTCTTGAAAAGTCCTGCATTCCATCATCACTTCACATCATATATTTTGTTCATTTTGCTGAACTGAAAATTGACCCTCAGTTTCAAGACTGCCAGACACATTGCTGGACCATGGTCAGTTTTGGAGCCGTGCATCTTCAGCACTGGTGCATTTTTGCCCTGCTTTATTCATGCTCAGAGCAGATCACTGCTATGAAATCTTCATCAGTTTGAAAGTTTGCTTCATTTAATATGGATTGTTCGTATGTATGGTATGACAACAGTGGCAAAAACTTTTGATTATTTTCACTGTCTGTTCATTGCATCACCAGAAGTTTGTTTGTTGTTGGATACCTCTGTGGAAAATGAAGTTACGTTGATTCTGTATTTGGGAATAGGAGGAAGTGAGCATGTAAAGTATCCTGAAAGATGGTTTACACGCGCACACACACATACACACATGCGCACACACACACACACCACACCACTACACTACAGTGGCATGTTTTATCCTTAAGATGTTTTTATACATAGTAAATAGAACTAAACATTTAATTGTTAGAAAACACAGAATTGTGTGCACTTGAAAACCTGTTTACATTCAAATGTTAATGAGGATGTGATACTGTATACATGAGTTTGTGTTTTTCCCCCCAATGTGAAATGGATACAAGTCATTTGAAGCCTGCCTAGCAATCATCTGTTGAATAACATCAGTGGTCTACCAGCACCGTTTCAAACTATATGAAGGATTACATTTTGGAGAACAGTAATAACAGAAATAACTGTAATATTGGTAAAGGATGCTGTTAAAGACTGTTTCACTTGAGCTTTAAATTCGTTTAAATCAGATATTATAGTGGAATTTCTATAACTAGTATAAGTGCACAATTTATGTACAAAAAAGCTGCAACCAACCAATCGTGTCCCTTCTACTCTTTCTCTGTCTCTCTGTCTCTCTGTCCCACTTTCTTTTTATTCTGTCTCTGTGTCTGTCTCTCACACATACACAAAACCCAGTCCAATCAGGTTTTTAAATTTGTTTTGCATTTTTCCCTCAGAATAAATAGTGCACAGTAGTGTTTTTTTTTTTAATGTACTTGGATATTACATATCAGATCAAATAATAATCATGTCCATTACGCCATAATCATGACATCCTTAATATCTTTTAAAGCAAAAAAAAAAAAAAAAGAAAGAAAAAAAAAGAAAAATAATGATAACATGCATGTGAAGTTTTCCATTAAACTTTTGGAGGGCATGTAAAAATTACAGCAGTAGCAAAATCAGATATTAATAGAATTTTAAACATGATAAAAACGTAAATTTTGTGCAGATTATCCGTTTATGGTTTATGTTATTAATTTGAAGTAAGACTTTCCAAAAATTGTAGAATTTGAAACATAAATATGTTGTTTGAATGTTCTCATTGTGGTAAGAATTTAATCAGTCATTTTTTTGATTGTGGCATTGACGTACTGTCTTTGATATAACCATGTTGTTGTTTATTCATACTGCTTTACATATAATCATCACAAATGATGATGTTCATATTCTTTGCTCTCAGAGTTTACTTAGTACAGAAAGCTTGCGAAAAGTAATCTTCATGTGTTTTGCCCTACTCGAATAATATGAATTTGGGGAAAGTGTAAGGTATGTGTATCATTATACATTTACAGGGAGACTATTGCTACTCTCATCCTGACAGAATTGTATCTGGTATCGGTGCAGTAGCATAAGAGATGTTTATGTGTCAGTTGAATATATGTCTTCTACTGGAAGTAGACTGTGAGTTATCCCATCCCAGCCAATATTCCCCTGTGTCTTGTGATAATAAGGAACATAACTTGTTAGTGCTGACACCCCATAGACTTCAGCGACATAAACTCACATTATTAACATAATGCTATCGTGAATTTCAACACATTCATTAAAATATCATGTACAGAAGTTAATGAAGATGGACTTGTGTACAATTTCTTTCTAAAAAAAAAGTAATTGCATTAAATATGTATTCTGACTGTATGCATGAGATAGGCGTGTGTATGTGATTTTTTTTTTTATTTCTGTAGTTTACTTGGTCAAAGCTTCATTTTCAGAAACCTACGGCAAGCGTTGCCAGATGTAAATTTCATTTTCTGTGCTTTGGTTGGTTACATTGTCGTTTTTTTAAAGCTTTGCTGAATTTGTGTTTCTGCATGGATGTATCGGCTTTAAAAGTGGAAAGGTCCATCTAGGACAGTTGTAGTAGGTCCCCTGTGTTTTTTCCCCTGGAAGACTAAAAAGGAGGGAGGGGGATTCAAAGACATGACAGTGATGTGACTTTGCCCTCCCCTCTACCCTCCCTGTCCCAGTGTTACTCATGACAAGCCTCAAGGAATGGAGCTGTTGCCAGCAGCGCATGCACTGACGGTGTAGTGTGTTTATGGACCTATCCCCCTGCCCCCTCTCACTGTGTGTGAGCGCAGTGGCCTAGTGGGTGGTGTTGTGTACTGTGTAGTGGTTGCTTCAGCACTCGGCCCCCTTCCCCTCTCACTTCCACTGAC
>JAPXFY010000023.1:25176672-25219172 GCA_030674185.1 Monoplex corrugatus | reverse complement strand
ATCTGACGATAGATCTACTAGAGACACAATCTGTAGATCTTCAGATAAAAAATGTATCCAACTTATATGAGAAATGGAGCAAGAAAATTGGATGGTTTGGGTTGTTAGTAGAGAGAGAGACTAAGGTTGGGTAGGTGAGGTGGGGGTTGGGGAAATCAAGGACGGGTGTGTACTTTTGATCTTTATTATTTGTTTACAAGTTTTCGTTGTTTTTTTGTTTTGTTTTTTTACTTCTTCTTCGAATGTTTTGTTTCAGTATTTTGTTGTTTTTCACTTTTTTTTTTCTTTTCCTTTGCTTTTATCCATCACTTTGTTATTGTGCTCTCCTCTGAGCTGAAACACCTTTATCAGAGTAATACAAAGAACTGTAGTCCAATTATTTGTCCATATTTGCTAGATTTCCTTGTGCTGTCTGGTTGCAGTGCTTGACCTTTTGCTGATATATACTTTATTAAACATTTACGTTACTCATTTTCATATATAATACTGATTCTTAAAAAGTAATCCTTACAGATACATATTTTAGCGAGGAATTTAATATGTGGGCTTGAACTTTTATACATTTAGCGAGGAATTTAATATGTGGGCTTGAACTTTTATACATTTACTACTGTTTATTTTCATATACTGTAAAAGTAGTCTTCCGTGTTCATGTTGAAGTTATTAATTAGGGGAAAAGATCAGACTGACCACCAAACATAAAGTAAACATAGCTAACCAATTTATCTGCCTTTTGCCTTGACCTGTTTGGATATTGAGCACTTGTTAAATTAAAAGAATTTGTCAGTTTTCTTTGTTGTTTTCAATATACAATGTAGAACATATGAGGACAGCCATATAAAACAGACACAGAGTAATTCTGTTTTTATTGTTTGCACCAGAGTATAATTTATAAATTGTCACTTCAAAACAAATTTTTAAAAACAGGAATTGGGGAGAGGGAGTGTTGGACACAGGCATTGGAAGTATGATAGATTTGTTGATTAAATTGCATCAGGACTAGCTGAATTTAAGGCATGCTTTTTAATTAATTTTGATTATGAATTTTTGTGGTCTTTCTTTGGTTAAAGAACTGGAGGTATTCCATTTCTGATCGTTTTTTTATTCTTCTTGTTTCGAGAGTACTTTTTGATTTTGTGGCATGGGGATGGTACAAATGTTAGAAATATTAGGTATCGAGATATCAGAAGGAAAATAGGATTGCAGCTGCGCTGCACATGTTCATGGTAATGCATTTAAAAAAGTTCCTCTTGTAAAAGTAGTATGTTTCTTGTTTTTGTTTGACTTTTGTTTTATTCTTTAAAATTTCCTTTTGGTTGTCTGTCTTTGTTGTACTAATTTTGTTTTTATCTTCATTTCATATATTGCACAGTGCCTTTCTGGCATCTTTACAAATGTTTCTGAGTTTAGGCAGAATAGCTTTTGAGCTTAATCAGTACTGTTTCTGTGTATCAACCCTAATGTTTAATCTCTCCGTAACAAAATTAATACATCCATTATAAGAATGTATTCGCAATCTAACGCACATGGCTGACATATAGCACGCCTGTTACCTGAAGCCATAGCCTGTACACGCTCTTTACATATTGATAACAGAAAGAACGATGGCCTTGTTTGGAGGGGGATAGGGAGAATGATAATCTTATCATACGAGCATACAGATTTGATTTTAAATGTCCATGTTGAACACTTACTTTCGCTGACATTTATATTCAGTATAACATAATAACAGACATCTTTGTTTAAAGTCACTTGTAATAGAATTGTATGCTTAAAATGCTGCTATGGTCTGTTATCGACTTAGTTCCAGTTTGCATGTATTCATTTTCGGGAGAGCGCTATAATGCTTTTCAAAAGTTTAAAATAAAGATTGACTGTAAGATGTGTGGTTTATTTATACAGTTTAACGGATTGTTCTATGGATATTTGCGTAAACTTAGTAAAGGGAATTCAGACTGCATGCGACACTAATACTAGTAAGTACAAAAATATTGTTTTTATCATTTATGTAGTATTTGTCCTACAGCAAGACATGCGTTTCTTATTCTTTGCCTTCAAATGTATCGCAGAAATTGCTGTAGCCTTCCCCTTCTCCTCTTCCCTTGGTTTGCTAAAGATTGTTTCAAAAGTTGGACGATTGTTACTAAATCATTACTTGTTTGTATGCTTTTAATGGAATTACTCTTTTGGGTTTAGGTTTACTAAATCCTGCTGATTTTGTTTTTCCCTCAGACTGAAATAAGAAAATAACTTTGTATCACCAATTAGTGTACTTTTGTAAATGTTTGTAGATTGTTTTCTGAAGCAGCAGATTCATATTCTTTACAGAAACCCAGTGTAGTTGTTGAAAGTGTCAATCCTCCCATTTGATTTCAGACCTTGTCAAAAAATTGGGGAACTTTGGTGGGGGGGGGGGGGGGGGGGGGAGTGTATTTCACTTATTAAATTAATGTGTATCAGAGGTCTTATGGGGAAAAAAATTTGTGTATCACATGTTGATATCAATTCAGTGCGTGGAAATGGTTCTTAGGCAGCAGAGTTTTTTATTTTGTATAAACACTGATAAGCTGTGCAGAAGTGTTAAAATTTTGAACAATGACCGTGGCTATCTGTTGATAGCTATCCACAATAGTTTGGCTCTGTTGATAGCTATCCACAAGTAGTTTGGCTCTATTGCTACCTATCCACAAGTAATTTGGCTCTGTAGATAGAACCATGTCATGAACTCAAGATCTGATGTGTTCAATTCAATCCTAGTCTGCAACATAAAAAGATATCCCATTTGTTGCTCATTTGAAGTAATTCTGTAATCATTCTGGTAGTGTCAACTTGTGTTTCATGGTGCATTGTCATGACATCTCCTCCCTCTCTATTTGAAAACCCTAGCAGTGCATAGGGTTTTGCGCAGGCTTGAAGAGTCTGCTGGATAATTGCTGGCAGATGCGGGTGGATGCATATGGAATTGTCTGAGTGCGATGTATCCCTCTTGAACAAACTCCTGAGAGACTCCAAACTCCACAGCTGTCCAGATCGTTTGGAGCACAGATGCTGAGTAGCTGTGTAAAAATGTTGATGATGTGATTTGTAGAAGCTAGTGTGGTGTCTTTGTGTTGGGTGTGGGTATGGGTTGTACTGTTGCATGGTGTAGTGTTGAGCTTGTTCTAAGAGTGTACCATGTAAGTGTGAGCCTTGGACCTTGCCTCCTGTTTTCTGTCACTGGCTTGGTTCACACACTGTCTCTCCCTGTGACTGATATCACAGCATTTTTTGATCTGTTGTCCTACCTTTTTTATCACTGCCTTACATTACAACTTCGTTCGCTGGAATGACAAATCATTGTGTGTTTTTGTGTGTGCTTGCGTGTGTGTGTGTGTGTGTGTGTGTGTGTGTGTGTGTGTGTGTGTGTGTGTGTGTGTGTGTGTGTGTACACATGCTTGTGTGTGTTTCTTAAAACTAACTCACTAACTGCTTGTTGTTTTGGAATGTGGATGATTTTATACTGGTAGTTAGAGAAATGTTTAGATATGGGACTTGTCCCTTGGATCTTGTTTGGGAAATTCATGGTTAAATGATAATGGAATCTTTTATTCACTTTCGATTTCTGTTCGTTTTTGTATACATTTTCTCTTCTTTTTTTATTTTTTTTATGTTTGATTTGAATTATTTTTATTTTTGTTACTGTCATGTTTTCCCTTTTTGTTTGTCCATCGACTTTTTTTGGTACCGTTAAATTCTTTGTTTCTTTGTTTTCCTGTAGTGTACATTTCTCCTCCCAGCCCTTCTTCATTCGTAGGTTTAGACCCTGTTCCCTGTTTGCGTTGCTTTTTGAATAATGTTTTGTTTGGCACTTCTGTTTTTCACTTTTGGTTTCTTATCGTTTATTTGTATAACACACATGAAGCTCAAAAGCTTTGCATCAAAACAAGCAGTATATGAGTAAGGTTTGAGAATCGATTTAGATTGTGAAAGCAAAGCAATATATGAGTAAGGTTTGAGAATCGATTTAGATTGTGAAAGCAAAGCGGGTAACTGACTGTTCATTTATACAATGACAAGAAAGCTAATTTTTTTTTAACATGTAATTTTTTCCTCTTTCTAGAAAAGCTGAGGTGAAAGTATGGACTGATCAAGTCTGTAATGGAAGACATTTAAAACTTGATGAAGCAAGAGATCTGATGGAAAGCTAGTCTTGTATACAGTATAAATACATAGACCCACTCTCACAGTGCAAGTCACACCGGCTGATAAGTCACATTAGAGGCTTGGAAAGGTGATCAGGGGTCAGAGGGTGAAAATTGGGATTTCTGATGCCCATTCCGTCATTTCCTGTTGATTTTAGTTATTTCATTTATTTATTGTAAGTACACTTTTATGTAAGACAGATGACTGCTGTTTTAGATGACCATTGTCATACGACTGGAATAACTAAATATAACCAGCAAAGGGCTCCACAGTTGATTGAATGCATGAAGATTGCAAAATATATTGTGTTTTAACTAATTATGTATGGTTAGTAAGTGTCATTGAGATACAGACTATTGCTGAGGACTTCAGTCATTTGTATGATCAAAATCATTGAAGCTTGTTTTTTCATAATGGCTGACTCTGCATTTGCAGACTTGAAAACACCATATATCATTTTTTTGCGTGGAGAAATGAAATTGGTATTTTTATCTGTAGAGTCTTTCCTTTCTTCTATTCTATCTGTTCTTGGAGGTAAAACTAAGAAATACAGTGTGCAGAATGCAGCTAAACAGGTCACATGTTATCTTCTGACACTACTAATCCAGATTGTGCTGACGTCCGTGTATGGTTGGGTAGGATATGTGTGGCATGTTTGTTGCAAATCTGTTGTCCTCAAGTTTGACAACTTGCGTCATTTCATGTCATTATCAGTTTGGTGAGTAAAAAATCAGAACTAACTGTGTTACAAAATGTTATTGGTTGTATAGGATTAGTGAATGATGATATAATCGCCAGTTATTCTTGATTGCAAAGCTGCTTCCTGCTAACAAGAACATGACTTTGATAAAGAATGGTGCCAGTGGTAACATTATGTTGTTGTTTTGCTGCTGCCATACTAATGCCATCTGCTCTCCAAACTCTTTTAGCCCTGGTCTCTTTTCTGATAAAGTATCGTCTAATCGATTATCTGAGCACAGAATCAAGCTCCAGGTTGTTCTAGTGAAGCAGGGCAAAAATAGAAATAAACACACCCGCAGTCATTGTTGGGTGACTGGAGATGAAAACAGTTTAAAATAGATCGAGAATACAGTTGTTATCAAAAATACAAGACAGGTGCAAAGTTTTGGTCCACTGACCTTTTGACAAGTGTACACAAAAGACAGCATGGAAAAAAAAATTCACATGATTTAGGAGGGAAAAAAGAACAACAGCAACAAATCGTTAAACTTCAAAGTCTGTGGTTAAATTTTTGGACTCTCGATTTACAGGCTTGTATGTTTTGCTGATCAGCCTGTTGTGTTTACAATATCTCCCAGATAGACTATGTGGAAAATGTCTGTTTCTGAGATAGGCTGTGCTAAAAATGTCCATGTGATAACAGTCAAAATCGAAGAGTAGTTTATTTAGTGGTTAAAACCAGGCTTATTCTGACATTGTCATTACCACATAACAACATAAGATAATTTGAGTGGGGAAGTTCTGACATTTTTCATTTGCATTACAACAAGACCAGATCAGATATTATTTTTACTGTGAACATTTTTCTGATATTTGTCATTGTCACAAGTCCAGTTAAGATAGTCTGAGTAGGGAAGTTCTTCTGACATATGTCATTATTACAAGGCCAGATCGAATAATTTGTGTAGGGAAGTTCTGACATTTGTCATGAGTATTACCACAAGATAAACAATATAGTTATCTAAGTAGGAAAGTCACTCTCATTGAGTATCATCTTATCAGCGAGCGATGGCTTGAATACAATTATCATTTAGCATTAACCTTTGCTTCCAGCTGAGCTGTAGCTGTATGCTGTTTTATTGATACCTTTTCAGTTGACTGTACATGCTGTTTGACACCTGTTGTGTTTGGATTGACATTTTGACTGTCACCCTCTGCTGTTGCCTTCTTTTCACCTGTTGCCCATGAAGTTTAGTCTCTTCACTTAACATGGCCCAGAAAACCTGAGTGTAGACCTTTGCCCTGTTGTGCTGCAGCTGTTGTTTGGCTGTGCAGCTTGTCTGCTCTGTAGTGGTGTACGTAATATGACCTTGTGACCCATACGCTTCTGCTTCTTCAACGGATGGCTGTTCTTTATCATCAGTACCACAGTTGACCCTCCCTCAATTTAATCATCAAATGTAGGAGATGTGTGATAACTCTTTCTGTTTTCCTGTGTTTCCTCCTTTGTCTTTTTTTTTCTTTTCATCTTAACATTTGACTGTATTAATCTTGGATATGTGCTGGTATGTATGTCCCATAAGCGTAGCTGCACGAGGTGTAACATCATACAATTTTACTGTTCACACTGAAGGTGTTCGGATTGATACAGAGGTTGGGGAGTTTGTAGAGGTTATATGTGTATTTTTCCTGCTCTTACTTTGTATGATTGACTTAGTTTTAATTCAGGTTTGGGATTTGGAACTAAAAAAAAAAAAAAAAAAAAAAAATAATAATGGAGAATTTAAGGGTAGCTCATCTCGATCTATTCCTACAAAATGAGTGTAGAAACATTGGCCATAAGATTAGAGAGTTACCACAACATACAATTCATAATTAAGTTGTCATGGTAGTGTTGGTTCTGTGATTATCATACTACATAATGATGTGAAAATCGAGAGAGAGAGAGAGAGAGCAGACAACAGTTCGAATTGCTATCAAAAGTGTCTTATCCAGTGCCTACACATTGTGCCTGGTGTTAGCTTCATTGAACTCAATCTGCACTGTATATGTCATATGTTATATACAACTGCACATGGATAGTAACTTTATACACTCCACGTGGATAGTGCGACGAGAACTTGGCTAAAAAGTTATTCAGGCGTTTATTTCATTTCAAAGCTTTATGATTTGTTGTGTTTTTGTTTGTGTGTTTTAAGTATTTTTGTGGTACTTTTAACACAAACTAGACCTTGATTTTTAAACCTTTTGACTCCTCCAGCCTGTCCAATGGTATCCTGCATTGTCGATCATGCTAACAGAGCAAAAACTTACCCTTTGCCTTCCTCACCCTATCCACCAGCTTCCTGCAGGAAGCTGGTGGATAAGGTGAGGAAGTCGAAGGGGCAGGTTTTCGCAGTAGGTGGATAGGGCGTGGGAGTCAAAGGTTTAATGAATTATTATGTCTTGTTCAGTCAGATTAAAGATATTTTTGCTGTCCTAAAAATAAGTGCTTGTGTTCATTTTATTCATTAAAATGGGTTGGTCAGTCCTTCAAAAAAACAAACAAACATGTCCTTTTACATGTAGTTGATAACCATCATCTGGTTTTTGTTTGTCGTTGTGTTCGTTGATCATAATTTCTTCTTAAATGTGGTTGACATGTCATGACATGACAGGGTCAATATACTATTGTTGTCCGTCCAGTGTGTGTTTAAGTATTGAGTGTTTAAGTTGCTCATTCATTGTACATCTGTCGTCAAGTTACAGATTGGTCCGGTTTGTATGCATCAAGGTAACTTCAACTCCATTGGTTAATATACATTTTGTTCTTTAGCTTCTATTTTTCCCTCTCCCTTCCTGTGTTCATATGTTTTATGTTATGTGTTTGTTTTTTTTATCCTTGATCATCTGAGCATGGCTTGGATTCGATGAAGGACTATTTACAAAGCGATTTAAACAAAAATTGAGTATGACAGACACAAAGCCTAAGAATTATCACTGTACAGTGACTAACACTAAATGGGTATTATAAACATGCATGTGCATGCACTCTCTCTCCGACATTCCAGACACACACTTCTGTTCGTATGTACACATGCATGCACACTCATTGACATGCATGCATGTACTCATGCACATCACACATGCACACACACACGCATGCACACACCACACACACACACACACACACACACACACACACACACACACACACCACATACACACACACACACACACACACACACACACACACACACACACCACACACACACACACACACACACAGAGGTTTTCTTTGTCATACAAAAACATTATGTTTTACAAAGTTGTGTGTTATGAATTGACAGCTGCCTGTGAGAGAATGGTGGAAGTTTATTGTTCATTTCTTGCATTGATTGAATTTTTATTCTGAAAAAAAAAAAATCCTACAACAGAAAATTTCAAAGATTCTGAAAGAATTCATGTTTTAAGCCAATGTTATTATGTGACAACATTTATTTGCAATCAACAAATAATTGTTGGTCTAGGATATCAACAGGGGTGGCTGAAAATAAATGGCTGATAGATCAGTAATCCATGTTTATTTTTGTATTATCTGATGGTGCGTAATGTATACAAGTATGTGTGGATAGTGCTTAATGAGTATAGGGATGTGCATGTGTGTGTTTATGTGTGACTGAGTGCATGTGTGTCTGTTTGTGTGTGAGGGAGTGAACGACCATGGTGATCATTTCCTTTTTTGTGACATTGTCATTAGCATGTGTGTAAGATAGTTCCAGACTCAAGTCTGAATATCAGTATTACTGCCATCATGAAAAATATACGGTGGTGCTGTTAGCTGGTGTTTTGTGCAAAAAGTAACAGATAACCTAAGCGTTGTAGTATTATTGATGACTGCGTACAAGAGAAATGATCATTAGCGTGATTGACTACAAACAGCTGTTAGCAGTTCGAGTCTGGTTGGTATTTGTTGTTATGAAATCTTCTATCATTGTAATGAAGGGAGTAGAGGGAGATGAGGTGGAGGAGGCTAGCCATTTTGTGATCCTTTTTTGTTCTGAGCAGTTTCAAGAGTTGACTAAGGTAACATCAGATGGTTGTGTGTGTTTTTTGTCGGGCCAGTGGCGTCCAGGCTTCTTTAGATGCCTGTCTTTTCTTTTCTTTCTTTTTTTTTTTCTCTGTGGATTTTCTTCACCGTTTCCTCCTCTCTTGTTCTAATCATGGACTGTTGCTATCAGTATGCATGGTCAGCCTTCAGGTACTTGCTACTACATACCACGGAACCCCCTTTTTTATTCTATACTTGTTTCATAGGTATCAGTACTGATATACTTGTACTTTTTTCTGTATGCGAGAGAGCCGTATTGCTGTGTATATGTTTCTATGCGTGTGTGTATGTGTATTGTGTTGTGATGTTGGTTGTAGGGGTGGCTTTGTGTTGGATGATGATAAAATGATTTTTGTTGTTGGATATCGACTGTGTTGTCATGGCTGTGGGAGTAGTAAGGAGATTTTGGAAAAGACACACTTGGATACAAATTTATTTCCATCTGACTTTGGAAAAGACAGACTTGGATACAAATTTGTAGTTATTCATATCACATGAGTTCTGTGAAAAACGAAATTAATGTCAGACAGTTTGATGGAACTGTTCAAGTCCAGATTTAGGATGTCACACTGTGCCATGCTTAAACACATGTGCGCGCGCGCGCGCACACACACACACACACACACACACACACACACACACACACACACACACACACACACACACACACACACACACACACACACACACACACACACTTATGAAATGTACAGTAGTTAAAGGCATGCCCAAGCACCATTAGGAATGTGCAAACATGCATGATCTTTTTATTTATATGACATACCAGTGCAAGCATTATGCTTCTGTATTTGTTTTATGGTAATATGTAGTTAATGTGAATTGTGCATTATTTCTTACAAGTGTAGTATATGAAATGTGAACCTACCAACATTGTGCACCGCATTCAGAATTACATGTACAGGCATTCAACCTTCTACACATTTAACTGTTCATGCACGCACACACACACACACACACACACACACACACACGCGCACACGCGCACATGTTTACTCATACATGCTCGCGCATGCATATATACACATACACACACGTACGTACTCACACACACACACACACGTACGTACTCACACACACACACACACACACACACACACACACACACACACACACACACACACACACACACACACACACACACACACACAACACATACACAGAGACTAGTCTGTTTCTCTGGTTTTTCTTTCCATCTTCCTCTTTTCCCTGTCTGTCATTCTTTTGCTTGCTTTCTCTGTCTGTCTGTCTCTCTTTTCTTCTCCTCTTTCTTTCTCTCAAACACACACACACATAAACAGCTACACATACACTCTCTCTCTGTCTCTTTGTCTCTCTCTCTGTCTCTGATCTCTGTCTCTCTCTGTCTCTGTCTCTCTCTCTCTCTCTCTCTCTCTATCTCCTTCCTTAGCCTCTGTTCTCTCTGTCTTTGCTTCTCTCCTCTCTCTGTCATGCCAGTTTTTCTGTTTCTCTTCATGTACACACCTTGTCAGTTGATAATGTCACAAAGCAATGTGAGTCTATGCAATGGTGAGTGAAGTATGTTGGTGAAGTCAGATCTAGTCCTTTGGTAGATAACAGGTAGTGTTGAATGAATCTGTGTATTACAGCAGTGGCCATCTATGGGCAATTTAGGAAGACAATTTTATGATGAGAAAGTGGTAGAATTGTCCAAATTATTCTCCAAGTACTGTGCTGTATGTAAACATTCAGCTGAAAGGAAAAAAGTTTTTTTAATATCAGGCATTTATGAAGTTGAAATTATTCCTTTTTTTTTTTTTTTTAGCTTGTAATGATTGATGAACATTTGCATTTTTGGTTGAAGCTGAGGGGAAAAAGTTATGTTTGAATTGTTACTTAGTTATTTCACATTTGCCACATAAAAGGATTTTGGTGCGAAGATGATGAAATTGAATGTAGATGTTGACAGAGTTCAGTAAAATCCAAGAGGATTGGAGGAATTTGTTGATTTCAAAAGATCACTTGAGTAAATGTTTTTTGGTTTGTATTCCAGGTTGTGAAATAATTTATTGTTATAATTGCCTGTTTGTGATTATAGCAAATTGAGCTGTGATAGATTTGTAAACTATGGTACATGTTACTATGGATGTGAATTATTAGGTCCATGTAGCTCAAACAGGCCTGAAAAAGTTATATAATTTTCATATGTTGAACTTGTCTGAAATGTAAGAAAAGCTGCAGTACTCTAAATGTCAGCATCAATTTCAAAGACCAGTGTTAAGCAGGAGTCAGATTGGTTTAACAGTGAACTTTCTCATGTTATTTTAGATATATACCTACGTATCTATGCCTGCTTTTAATGGCAAGTTTAGAATGTAATCATCATGCTGCCTAGTTGTAATTACCTGAAATAGGACTTGTACTAACATTGATTTTCCAATTTGAATTATATTTTTAAAAGTCAACATCGATATAATATGGTATGGCATTTGATGACTAAAGTATTCATTTATGACAACTTGAATATTAAATTGGTAGACGAATAGTTTGTGATTACTATATCGGTAATCAGTTGTAATCGGTAGCAGTTGAGATAACAGCACGTACAGGGGGAAACAGTTGTTCCCTGGAAAATTTTTATTAGACATGGCTCTATGAAAGAATATAGCAGATACACAAAGGTGTGAGCTGTTGGACATTAATTCAGGCATTCATATTTGATACGTTTTACACACTGAAATTGTTCAGTTATTGGAAATTGTTCAATTATTGGAAATTTGTTTCCAAACTGAAATTGTTCAATTATTGGAAATTGTTCAATTACTGGAAGTTAGGTTTGTAAGTGGACAGATTTTTTTTTGTATTTGAACAAGGAAAAAAATGGCTTCCATTGAATTGAGTAACAGATAAATGTGGGTCTTTAAGAAAGAACATTTTCTTGGTGATGTGAGCCATAGTATGTTGGTGTGGCAGTGTGCATGTATGTGTGTGTGTGGGTGTGAGTGTGTCGTGTTGAATGTGTGTTAGTCTGTGTGGGTCTACACTGTAAGTATGTTTTGATTTGTTGTGTTTGTTTTGTAGCTACAGTTAACTGTAGTCCTGAATACTTGTACTTCTTTGTACTCATTATGTGTACTTTGACGTGATCTTGCTGACTTTGCACGAGATGCATGTAATACAAGCGCTATTAGGAGTGAGTGTGTGTAAGTTGGAGACCTCACTCTTCTTCACTGGTTTAGGTGCTGAGTGCTCATTTTGTTGTCATCCATCATTGTCTTTTCTTTTTTTCTTTTTTTTTTTTTTTTTTTTTTTTTCATTGATTGCCAATTTTTTCCTCTTCAACCTGCAAAGCTCCTTCTGATCATACAGTTGTACATGCACTTTTTTCTGTTCATTTTCAATAGAAAGATACCTGCGTGTATCTTTCCAATGTGTATTCATTAGCCGCTTTGTTTTCTGGTTAATTTATGATGGGTGTTGCCAAGAGTTTTGATACTGACGCGGTCAACTTCAGTCCAGCATTATTGATTGTAATGAGGGGGTCTTAGCACTGTCACCCATCATGTGACCTGACCCATTCAGTCTGTACCAGTCCCCAGATTTTACAGACTCACTTTTGAACGAAGAACTGGTACAGTAAGACCCTTACAGCTATGCACTCTTAATTGCGAGAGTTTTTTCCCTTTTTCTACGTCGTCATATGAAAGAGAGCTAAATTTGATACAGTGGTTCTGTTATTGAAATTCTTTGCGGGACTTGGAAAAGATGGCCACATTCATCATCTTGCGTGGTCAGACCATGAAGAAGGCAAACACGAAACAGAAGATTGAAATGAAATTCTGAACACTTATGAACGTACTGCAGAGTCTTGTTTGAAAAGTAAAAGATGAAGTCTGTATTGTTAACAGTAGAGTAGACAGTGCCTGAACTGTGTAGTCCTGAAGAATGTGCAGTCCTGGCCTCATAAAATTTGAGACACAGAGGTGGGTCAGAATGATGGGACAGTTGTGTATCTTAAACAGCTAGTCTACGTTAAATGAATAGTTGTGTATCTTGCTTTTAGAAGTGTTCCACTCTCACAGGGAGAAGTGGACTTGTAGATATATATGGTAAAGATGTTGAATGGTTATTGAAAGTGTGTGTGTGTGTGTGTGAGAGAGAGAGGTGTACGTAGTAGTGTAGACATCAGTGCAATAAGAACGAAAAACCAAGTTTTATTATTGATCATGAGTGTAGATGTGTAGATGTGCAGCTAGTGTGACCATTCTATTTCATAGCAATAATCAGTGTAGGTCACAGCAAGGAAGAGAATATATATCATTTCATAGCAATAATCAGTGTAGGTCACAGCAAGGAAGAGAATATATATCATTTCATAGCAATGATCAGTGTAGGTCACTGCAAGGAATAGAATATATATCATTTCATAGCAATAATCAGTGCAAATCACCACAAGGAAGAGAATATAGATCATTTCATAGCAATAATCAGTGTAGGTCACAGCAAGGAAGAGAATATATATCATTTCATAGCAATGATCAGTGCAGATCACAGCAAGGAAGAGAATATAGGCCTATATCATTTCATAGCAATGATCAGTGTAGGTTACCACAAGGAAGAGAATATATATCATTTCATAGCAGTGATCGGTGCAGATCACTTCAAGGACGAGAATTACACTGACATTCTTTTCAACCAAGCATATGTGTGAGATTCTTTTGTGTGAGATTTTTTTTATAATCTGTTGGCTTCAGTGTGTTTTCCCTGCACCAAGTGGCTTCCTCTTCAATACCATTCCCTACCCTCGACCCCCTCTGGGCCTGGCCTCTCCACAACATTGCAGTACATCTCACAACACTACACACACACCACACACACACACACACACCTCTCTCATTGTTGATCAGAGACCATGTACACCTGGCCACTACACTTCATGTTGTCCATTTTCTCTTTGACACTATTTTGCCCTGCTTTTTTCTTTTTTAAACTCTGAAAGTAGGATCAGAAATTGTTAAGATTGATTAATGGTATTGTTCCAGAGTTTTTGGTGTTGAGAACTGAACATGTAGGGACTATACGATAGTTCTTTCTAGAGTCTCAGTTACTGTTAAGGGCTGGATTGGAGTTGCCGTTCCGGTGTTGCGTTATGTAAGATCCTAAAACGCTTGTTCACCATGCATGATCATCTTCCTTGTGTAACACTAGAATTGCTGTTGACTAACTGACTTCATTTGACTGGTGTTTTTTATGAGGTCGTTTTCATTATCAACTTATGGTGACTTAATACTTTGCCTGTCAGGCTGCGGGCTGATATGTATTCTGTATAGGGATGTGTGTGCGTTTGCCTGGGAAGTATGGTTGGAGGACAAGATCATCTGCTTTCTGACAGCAAAAATGTGATTAGAAGAGAAAGTTTCTGTCATGAATTTGCTAGAATAATTTATGATATAAGAAAAGCATGAAAACTAAATACATATGTGTGTGCGTGCGTGTGCACGTGTTTGAACATGCGTGTGTGTGAGACAGGCGTATGCAAGATACGGCAGTTTATGTTGCTATCAGACTAGCACAAAATGAAAGTTAGAAAGTAAAAAAAAAAAAAAAGAAATTGCTGATGAACGAAATCTTGTGAAGTGTGAAAACAGCAAAAGCGTGGTTATGAATTTGTATGAGAGGGTGTGTATGTTTGTGGTTTAAGAGTGTGCTTAAAAGTAACAGAAGAGCAAAAGTGGTGTGTCTTCAAGGTTGGTGTGACAGCTGTTTTGTCAGGAGGGGGTCACAGAAGTGCTGACTGCTCTCTGTGTGTGTTTTGCAGGCAAGGCTAAGACAGGGGATCAGCAAGGTGCAGCCTCCAGTGTGCGGCCAAAGGCAATGTTGCCACACCTGTCGCTGGGCAAGGGGACGGACAGAACCAGCACAAGGCCAAGGTATGATAAGCTGCACTCGATTGCTTGATCATATTGAGAAGAGAGTTTTGCATTTTCTGAAAAAATCCATTTACAGGCTCTGGTATATCATTAACCTTCTTTAAACAGTAATTGAAAGGATTAAGATTCAGCCTCTCAGGGCATTTATTTAAAACACTCACACATACACAGATTGCGTGTGTGTATTATATATATATATATATATATATATATATATATATATATATATATATATATATATATAAAAATAAAATCATATTTTGCAAGATAAATTTTCCCCACTAACCAGATAAATATATTTTGATTTACAGATAGACTTATAGTTAGATCAGTTTTGTCTACTGTTCCAAAATAGCCGTACTTGTCATGGGAAAACACAAGAAAATTGATAACTGTTTCGAATGTTCCAGCCTTGAACTGTGTGTTACAGAAGAAAAAAAAACAACATTTGGGACACCTTTTTCTCAGGTGGACGAATCCAACAACAGATGGAAAATTGCAAGTCTCAAACACTATGCTCATGCACATAAGACCATAATTGACTGTGTGTACATGTGAGCATGTATGCATGTACGTACCTGTGCATCATCACATTAATAAGAATATAGTGTCTTCTGGAAAATGCCCCAGAATTGCAGTTTGTTCCTGATTTTAGCATCGTCTGTTACTCGTGGTAGGATTTTGTGTTGACGTGTCTTTTAGATGCTGTAACTGAATGAATGAATGCACGAAATAATGGGCAAATATAGAAAGCTTTTGTCTTGCATGGTGACTGTAACAAAGAAGATGATGATACTTGGGTAATGTTAAGGTTGTGAATGTGCACTTGAGGTGAAAGATGAAAACTTGAAGACATTTTTTGTGACAGACGGACAATGGAGAAACAGCCAAAGGAACACAGCCATCGGGAAACGCATCATCCATACTTGGGGCTCAGACTAACACTGCCAGACAGGCCTCTGGGGGTCCTGTTACACGCAGCAGACAGGTACTGTACACACACACACACACACACACACACACACACACACACACACACACACACACACACACACACACACACACACACACACACACACACACACACACACTTTCTCACATCCTATTCACTAGCTGCTAAAGCTTAACTCTTTCACTCCCTTATCCTATCCAACTTCCTTCAGGAAGCTGGTGGACCAGGAAGCTGGTGGATAGAGTGAGAGAGGGTTAAGTTTTTGCTTTGCCATCATGGCTGACAATGCGGGATGCTGATGGATAGGGTAACTGGACCGTGGCTGTGCAATACCCACCTACCAAAAACTTAATGGTCCCATTCACCTTCAAGGACTGCGCCTGTCTTGGTGCATTCAGAACAACTGTCTACAGTTTATACTGCAGAGGCAGGGGAACCCATCCCTCTGTATCGAACCATAGACTGAAATAAACCTCCTTAACATCTGTTTAAAACTGTTCTCTGAACTGGAAACCCCAGCCTATGAGTGCATCTACAACCCCAAATTCCAAACCAAATTTGAAAAAAAAATCCAAAGTCACTCTGGGAATTCATATCTGTCCTTGTGTGCAAAAGGCAGATATAGATTTAGCAGTTCTGTCAGACTTCTCCAGATTTCCAGACAGCACGCCATGGACCTTGAAAACACCTAAGGTTTGTTTTGATCTTGTTTCCATCTTTAAAGTAGGTATTCCAAAGTGATTTTCAAATTTGAACTTATCTGTATAAAAATCAGCTGGGAAAATAGAGATTTTCATTCTGAACACATACATACTTTATTTTTTAATGTGGGATAAAAAATAATTTTTTTATGATTTTTTCCTTTCTTTTTGGACTTAGAAATATTTCGCACATTTTTTTAGGCCACATTCAGACATGCCTTGAACACACATATAAAATCACACAAGTCCAGAAAATCATTTCTGAGGAGGTTTTTACTTGTTAAGTTGATGTGCAAAAAATATATGGACAGAAATGCATATCAATAAAAATACAGACCTATGAAAATGACAAAAAATAGCAAAATTGGACGCCGCCGTTCCAAACAGCTGGGCAAGGGACCCATTTTCATTAATTTCAAACTCCATTATCTTTAAGAAATACAATACAGTGACACTGAAATGAATCATATATGATAAACATATTAAGGAATTTAACCCTAATTTTTTCCAGCTTCATCTGAAAGCTGGTTGAAAAGATATCAGATGTCAAAAATGCGAAATATGCCGATTTGTCACAGTGAAAAAAATGGCGAATTTTACACATATTTGGTGCACCATAACTTTTTTCACTTTAAAGTTACAAAAATGGTTTTGATATCAAATTGCTCAGCATGACAAACTCTTTCAATGTAAAACAACCCCAGACATCTGTATGTTTAATCAAACCATATTTGGGTAAGGATAAAATACCTATTTTGAAAAAAATGTGTATTTTAGCTTTTTGCAAGACTCCGTAACTTCTGTCACATTCATCCTACTGCAAAGTACCATATACCAAAATGATCAGTTTTTTATGATCTGTCAGTATAACAAACAAGACATTAGGTTTCAATCTTTCTGTAAACAAAAATCAGATGACAAAATTATAACAAATGTCAGCTGATAATAGTAACAAATAATGCGTTTTGTTTACATATCGAATCAAACAAGACATGTACATCAACAACATTCATTCAAAGAAGTCATCTTCATAGTTTTTACATGCCAATTTGTTGTTTTTTTTATCATTAAACAACAATTAAAACATGTCTTGACCTTTAACTGTTCCTTAACTGTGTGTAGAACATTATCAAAAGCTTCCACATCATTGTCTTGACCTTTCACTGTTGCTTAATCACAGTAGATAACTGTCCTGGCCTTCAACTTAAACTGGAAGCACAAAAGATAGAAATCATCTCTTTTTACAAAAAACATGTTGTAATGAAACGTAAAAAAATACTTGTCAGTGTCTATGATCAGTGATTCCCCTTCACAAGTGACAGGAAATTAAAACATGTTAAGATGCAGTTCATCATCATTGCTGTCAAAGTTGTCCAAAAGACTAGGTCTCCGCCCTCTGCCAGTCTTAAGAAATCGCTCCTTCATCCTCATGAAGAGATCATCTGTGAGAAAAATAGTGTAGAGGGAAAGTATTAGTACATCTATCTGTTCTATCCTGTAGCGTAATGTGAAAATCCCATTTGTAGGGACAAACAGGCCTATACATACAGAGCAAGAGGCAAATACTGACCAAAACAAAAACAAACCCAAAAAACAAGAACATAAAACATGCAGGAACACAAGGACTTTTGTACCCCTGCTCAATTAACTTCCCTGCCTGTCAAAGAGAGAAAGGATCAAGAGAGAGAGAGAGAGATTGGTGTGGAGCTGTAAGAAGCCTACCAGTATTATTGTCAGCTTTGAAAATAAAATTATAATACCTTACCCTAACTCACAAAGCAGTGGGCAAAGTAAAATGTTCCATACATTTAGGCCTACTCAAATCAGCACAACAAAATTTATCTCATAAACACTATAGGCCTAGTTAGGAAGGTTCATAGTGTCCAACCCATTAACCTGGTAGGCCTACTTTATTTTGTTTAAATATTATTTTTGATGACAATAATAATGATAATAAATAGTAATGAATGATAGTAAACTAATAATGAAATAATGATAATGATAATAATAATAATAATAATGATAAATAATAATGAATAATGATAGTAAAATAATAACAAAAATATGATAATATTAATAATAATAATAAACTTTTAAAGCTGTTGAACTAGATCTAGGTGATAATAATATTGGGCTTAAAAATAATAGGATTGATAAACATGCAAATTTGTTTCAATGGTACCATTCAGGAAGTTTACACAAAGGCAGAAAAGAAAAAGGTGTAACATTGTGAAATTATTGAACGGCACTGAACCAGATCGAGTGAAGTCAAGGGAGGGCACTCGGCCGATTCGACTATCGATCGATCAAAGCGTTGGTCACGTGACCACAATAAATCGCTAATCTCTCATTAACATCATTATAAATAAATATAATAAAGGCATGGATTATTAAAAAAATCTTTTGTAAACATTTTCCTTTAATCATATGCCTGATCTCACTCTCTGTAAAATTACCGCACCCCAAACCGTCACCTACCCCTACCTTCTAACATATTCATGATACTGTGGGTGCTGCAGCTATGCGCTTTCCAAACAATTATATTCTAAAATCAGGAAACAAAATGTCGAAAAGTAATAGTAAACAAACTGCAAGATATTTCACTTACCCTCTAGATAAGTTGGATCGCTTGATTCGTCGTGGCTGGAGCGGTCGACGTAAACTTCGACGTCCATGTGCTCGCCCGAACGATCTTCGCGCGTGTCCGCCATTGCGCGTCACACGCTAAGGGAAAGCGAAAATATGTTGCTTTTTCTCAGTTCTCGCGGAAGACAGCCAGTGGTTGAATCCATATGCAACTAGCAGAAGTTGAAAGTTGAAACCTTGACCTTTTGCACAGTGGAAAATATGGAGAGATTGGTTTTGAGTAAGGTTGCGAAATCATCGACGGAAGTTTTTAACGCACGAAACGACCGACTAAATGCAAACCTATCAGTTCACTTTTTACATCGGATGAAAGCAAGTTTAGTCGTTTTTTTGATTGTGTAAATGGTTTGTTGATATCTGACCCAGCTGATCTCCGCGAGGCGAGTTTTCAAGGTAGGTGTCAAAACCGCGTTCCGATTTCGTCGTTCCAGTTGCAGCAAAATCGCAATTTAGTACCCATCATCAAAAGCATATTTCAAACGGTAAATGTTACACTTATTGATTTATTTTGACTTTAAACAAAGCTTAAAGGATCACAGATCAACATGATCTATGTTTTTTATTTCTGACACTGCATTTTGTTGAGAACGAGCAAGTTGAAAACCAGTGAAAAATCGCACTTTGCCGTACTTTTCGCCGCCCGCGAAGAGCACTTTGGAATACCTATTTAAAGACTATCAGTTCACTTGTATACAAGTTGTTTTATGTAGAATTCTTTCAAAAATTTGTATAATCCCACAGACTTCACGGATGGATCAAAGTCTGATAAAGGTGTTACTGCTGCTGCTTCTGCTCCACTGTTCCCAGTCTTTCATTTTCAAAACATATTCTGTGTAACAATTCTGTTTATACTGCTGCACTGACTGCGCTGGTTTTGGCACAAAACATGGTGTCCCAATCCAAGCATCTTCTCTCATCTTTTCTGACTCCTTTTCTGTTTTGCAAGCAAATGCTTGCTGAAACATTAGTCTTTCAAAGCTTCTGAAATTATTTGAACCATTTTCTTCTCTTACAAGTGAAGGTTCCCATATTGATTTTGCCTGTGTTCCTGGCCATGTTGGTATTGGAGACAGTGAAAAGGTTGACTGCCTGGTCAAGAATGCTACAAAAGAAAATATGTCTAAGTCCTTCATTCCTCACACAGATCTGGAAGCCAAAGTACTTGGTGATGTGAGAAATCTGGCAGGTAGATTGGAATAAGCAAACAGACAACAAACTTATCTGTTCCAGGGAATGGTAGAATATAGATGATGTTATGTAGGTTTCACATGGGTCACACATCCTACACTCATTCCTACCTTTTAAAGAATGTAGAAGCACCATGGTGTATACCATGTGACAAGCTGCTGAGCATCAGACACTTTTTTTATTGAATGCTTGGACTTGCATGATGTGAGACATGAGCACTGTGCAGTGGACATGAGCACTACATGGCAGACTCTTTGCACTACACGGCATGTTCTTTAAAGAACTTGAGAGACGTTCCTCCTGATGCAATTTTTAAAGTTTTTACAAGAAATCGGAAGATTTCATTCCATGCGATTTTATGTATGAAAAGTTTTTTTTCTTTAAATGCATTTTAGACCTGCAAAAGTAATGGTGAGCTAGGTTTTTAACTGTTTTCTTCTTACTTGAGTGTTGTTTTTAGCATGGTATTAGCCCCGATATGGCTCTAGTATGCTGTTGGGCTATAAGCAATATGAACCTGAACCTGAGGGGTAGAGTGAGGGAGTCAAGGGGCTAACTAAACTGTACACACACACACACACACACCACACACACACACACACACACACACACAACACAACACACACACACACACACACACGCACACACACACACACACGCACACACACACACACACACACACACACACACACACACACACACGCACACACACACGCACACACTAACACAGAGTCTCTGTCTGAATAATGCATCTCTGAGCCTTTCTAGTGCAGTATAATGTCATTTTGTTATAGGGCACAAGCACTAAATATACATCTTCCAATATTTATTGTTTTCAGGCAGCAACCAAGAAAGATGGCCCAAAGCCAGAGCAACCAAACAAAAGGTACAGTTCTATAACTGTAAACATAACAGTCTATTCTTTGGAGTGTTCTAAGCTGATGGTCTCATCACCAGAGCTTTATTAGAGTGTGGGCATCCATAATGATGTGTTGTTCATCCTTGTGCTTTTTAGCCTATAATCCCATCTGTAGACGGGAAATAGTCTGTAATCATTATCTGTTGCACTGTGGCTGACCATCTATAATTTCCGGGGCTTTTCTGTTGATCTGTTTTGTGGTGTCTTCTTGCATTTGTATTGCTTGCTGTAGCAGAAAATGGAAATGGTTTAGGTTTTTGAAATTATATAGTTTTTGCCTGTCTTAATGTGTATTCCCCCCACCACCCTTTACTTTTGTGAGTGTGTGTTTGTGTGTGTGTGGTGTGTTTTGAGCGTGTATTGTAATGATGATAAGAATCAGCCTGAAAGTAAAAACGAATAAAAGTCACTTTATACCACTAGTGTCTATCGGACAAGTTTTCTAGAATTGTTTGTTGGAGTGTTGTTCTGAATGCTTGTTTCGTGTGTGTGATAATGAAATACAATTTTTTTTCATTCTGTTACTTTTTTTGATATTGGTGAAATCAGTTTCAGCAGCACATTTTGTGTTGGTTCATTAATAGGACAAAGTAGGAATTCAGAACATTGACCAAATGTCATCAGTGGGAATATTTAAAAGACTGTTGTCAATGTGTATGTATGACATCATGAGTACTCTTATCACTGTAGGCCTACATGACAGTGTACTTTATGCTGAAAATGTCTCATGTATGACAAACAGTGCAAATTCAGATAGTTTTGTTTTGTCTGCTTGCTTGGTAATTGAAAGGTCATGAGCACTTTAGTCAAACATTTGTCATGACAAGGGGGTGGCATGATTGGACATGTTCAGTTTTAATACACTTACATCCTGAGTTGTATCCTAACGCCTGGAGTTGTCATTGTGTCCCAGTATCCAAGCAGTACCTTCTGGTAGCCTAGAGTCCAGTATGATATTCCTTTATGACTAATCACTTCCCATGCCTTATCCAGGGACCTGCAGCTTTGTGTCTTAAAATTGATGGATAGTCTGAAAGTAATCTACTTTATATAATGCCTCGACACTGCAAAAGCCTGCGGAATGAGGATCATGCTAAGAAGACCAGACAGCTGACCAGCGACACCAGTGGCATGAGCACTGACATCAACAGCTGGAGATAGTGCACCATTTCAAATTCTTAGGGGCAAATGTCACAGAAAAAGGCTTCGAACCTGAGGGGTTTTCCTGGATGGGAACAGCAGCAGCATTCACAAGACTGAAACTAAAATTGAAAGACGCTCAGCTTCAAAGTAAGACTGGTGTTCTCCCTTGTCTTTTTTCCACTATGCTTGCAAAACAGGAACTTTGTAAGCTGACTTTGAAAAGAGGATCTAAGCCATGGAGTTGAGGTGATTGAAAAGATTCTGCTCATCACATAAACCAATCATACCACCAGCAAGACGGTATGCAGGAAAATCAAACAAGCTATTGACCCATTTGAAGACCTGACCACAGTAAACATGTGCAAAATGAAGTGGTACTAGCATGTCACAAGATCCTTGGGTCTTGCAAGACCGTCCTGCAAGGATTCACTGACATTCCTGAAGGCTTGTTGGGGAGCATAGTGCTTAATAGCTGTCCTTCAGCAAATCAATTGTGGGCTGTTTCTTTCAGTTGGGCCCATGTGATTGAAAAAAGATGTTTTCTAGTGTTGCATTGATGTGGTCTTGGGAAGATGATGTGACCATGTTATCCGATTGGCCAGGTCTGTTGGGGACAGTCACCCTGGAGGAGTGGCCTCCATTCCCAAACCCAGTCCTTTGCCTGGGGCCACACCTAAAGCTGCACAGCCCACCAAAGATGTCCCAGACAACAAGGACAGTCCTGACTGCAGTGAAATGAAAGAGGGAGAGGGTGCCAAAGGCGGCTCAGTGGTTTCTTTCTGTCTGAAAAAGGCGACCAACAAGGTGACCCCAGCTGTTGCAGCCTTCACTCCTACAGAAGCTGATGAGGGGGAGGTGGAGACTGCCCCACGCACCACGCTCTCTCTGCCCTTTCCCTCCCCTCACTCTCCACCTGTGGACAGGTGAGAATACAGTTGTATTGCATTTTGTTAAAAGGCCAAATAGAGAACGGTCCAGTAGTGCTTTATCAGTTATGATTGTTGTATCAGTTGTGGTTGAAGGGCTCAGCAGAGACTCTTCAGTGTATGTGTTGTAATGTGTGAGAGAGAATGTGTGTGTAAAAATAAAGCTTGCAAATTCAGGGAATGTGTAGGTTTTATTGTCTCAATAGGAACAATAAGAAGAAATAAAGAAGAAGAAAGACAGTGTAGTGTGTGCTTCCTTGTCCTTCTGTATTTGTATGTGTGTTTAAAGAAAAGAACTTACAAGTTCAGGGAATGTACTCGTTTTGTTGTCTCAAAAGGAAGACAAAAAGAAGATGGTGTAGTGTGCTCTTCTTTGTCTTTATGTATTTGTGTGTGTGTGTGTGATTTCTGAATGTTTTGGGTTTGTATGCATGTTTCAGTGAGGACACTGCAGAAACTAAAGATGGACCAGGAGAGACATCCATGTCCACCGATTCCAGCAACGTTTTGCTGACCTCTTTCATCAAAGTTGTCAGTAAGGATGACGCCCGCTCACTGGACTGGCCGCGAGAGATGCTGCAGTTCACCAGTGTTCAACCCGCTGTCTCCTTCAGTTGTAACCCCCTCCACTTTGACTTCAAGATGCTCCTCAAACCTAGTGCACACATCCCTCAAGGTGCCACTGACAAGACAGACAAGCCTCCAGCTGCTGCTGCTGCTGCTGAGCTTGCTACTCCTGCTGCTGAAGGCAAAGATGCTGCTGGAGAGGCGGCGCCAGTGTCTGTAGAGACGGAAGAAAAGGGAGAGAAGGAAAAGAAGGCAGGGAAGAAGAAGAAGAAGAAAAAGAAGAAGCATCGCCATAGCCATAAAGGGGAAGGAACTCGGGACGGAGAAGGGGAAGGGGCAGAGAAGACAGGAGGGGAAAAAAAGAAGAGACGCAAGCACAAGAAGAGGAAACACAAGAAGGAGAAGAAAGAGGAGGGCAACGTTGCAGCGGGAGAGGGGGAAGAGGACAAGAACAAGACCAACAGCAAATCGGAGAAAAGCTCTAATCACCACAGGAAGCGGTCCAAACGTAAACGCACCCACAAAGAGGCCATGGATGGAGGGGCTGAGCACAATATGGCCGGGGATGCAGTGGATGGGGACGTGCCCAACAAAAAGACACAGCGCAAACGATCCGCTCACAAGCGAAGAAAGAAACATCAGAGCCGTCGAAACCCTTCACGGAAAGGGGGTACATCCACTAATGCCAAAACGGACGATGGCTCCAAATCCAAGTCCAAAGTGAACCAGCCCAAAGTAAAGATCGACTATAATGAGGCTGATGCAGAGCATGAGGCGGCGGCAGAAGCCTCCAAGGATGAGATCGGACCCTCCAAAGTGAAGAAGATCAAAAAGATGAAAGTGCCTCAGGTGCCAGAGCCCAGTAAAACTGATGGCGACAAACTTATGGAGCTGATCCCTAAAGCACCTAACGCTACTAAAACCCTGAAATCAGGGCCAGAGGATGCAAATGCCAACAAAGTGGTAGAGAAGAAGAAGAGCCCAGTGGCTAAAGGACAGACACTGGGGAAAGAGGTAAGCACAGTCCTCAAGTCCCCCCAGGATCCAAAGCGTACCGCCAAAAAAGAGACAGTGGTTGAAGTGAGCACTACTCCAAAAGGCGCACAGACCAATTCCATCAGGAAACGCCAGGCAAGTACGTCTAGCACAGAGTGCCAGACTCCCAACAAGACTGCACGGCTGACAGGAACTGATGACAAAGAGGACAAAGCGGCTACAGCCACCAAAACCCAAGACACATGGAGCAAGTTGGAAGACCTGTATGAGAACAAGTGTCACGATGACAGTGCCAAGTCCAAGTGGGACACCAGTGACAGTGAGGTGGAGAACGACCAGGCTGCCAAGAGGCCGGAAGGTTCCCACAAGGACAGCCAGGAAGATAAGACTGGGGCACAGGCATCAGAAACTGTCGCCAACTCTGACAGCAAGGCAGTCCACAACAGCACCAAGTCAAATCCTGAACATGGCAGTCGCCGACACAACTCCAGGAGCAAAAAATCCTTCAGCTCTGACGAATCTAGTCGTTCACGAAGCCGAGATTCTCGATCCCGCTCACGCAGCTATTCGAGATCAAGATCTCACTCGAGATCATCCAGATCAAGTTACAGGAGTTATTCCTACTACAGCAGCTCCAGGTCTCGCTCACGCAGCAGGTCGTCTCGCAGCTACACTAGAAGCAGCTCGCGCAGTAGGTCTTACCACAGGCGTAGTCGCTCCTACTCCAGTTATTCTGGCTCTAGCTATTCAAGATCTCGTTCCAGGAGCTACAGTCGTTCCCGCAGTCACTCATGGTCTCGTTCAAGGTCCCCCCGCTACAGTTCCCGCTCCAGAAGCAAATCGCGCTCCCGTAGCAAGATTCGTAATCGTCGACGTAGACGATCTCCCATCAAGTTGTTGGTGAAGGAGAAGGTGGAGGTGAAGAGCAGTGATCCAACGGAAATCCCTCTACCTGTGGCTGCTGCAGAAACCACGGAAACGAAAGAAGACAAAGAAAAGCTGACTAGCATTCCTCTTCCTACCCCGCCAGCCAGCACGACTGTCACCACAGTGATGCCCGTTACCGCCATCACAGCCACATCCTCTGCTGATTCAGGCAGCAAAGAGGAGTCGGCTCCCTTGGTGCCTCCTCCACCACCTCCTGTGAAGATGACAGACAATCCCGCTCCTGGAAATTCACAAAGCAATCCGCAGGCAGCTGGTGACAGCAACCCTCCGCAAACCACACCACCAGGTCCTGCACCTACATCAGGCCTGCACCTGTACCTGCATCTGGACCCACACAAGGACCTGTTCAGGGACCCAGCCATAACCCTGGACCCCCAGGGCCACACCACAACCCTCCCCACAACCCCCACCCCCATCCTCATCCTCATCACATGGATGGCCCACCTCATCGCTTTGATGGCCCACCCCAGCGCTTCAATGGTCCCCCTCTACATAACTTTGATGGTCCCCCTCCACCCAACTTTGACGGTCCCCCACATCACTTTGATGGGCCTCATATGCCCCAGTTTGACGGCCCGCCCCCTCATTTTGATGGCCCACCCCCTCGCTTTGATGGACCGCCCCCACCTCGCTTTGATGGGCTCCCGCCCCGCTTTGACGGCCCTCCCCATCGCATGGGTCATGGAAATCCTCGTGGTATGCCCCCGCGTGGAATGGGTCCACCAGGATTTAGAGGTCCCCCTCGAGGCATGTTTCCACCAGGACCTCCAGGACCCAGACTTGGACCCGGACCAGGGATGGGACCACATGGACCAGGGCCTAGAATGGGTCACCCTGGACCCAGGGGACCTCCAGGACCACATCACATGGGGCCACCAGGAATGGGACCACCTCACGGTCCAGGACCCCGTGACATGGGACCCCCACGCCCAGGACCTCACGGACCACCACCTGGACAAGGCCACCCTCCTGGGCCAGGTCCCAGGGACCACCAGGCCCCAGAGGGCCTCCAGGACCTCGAGGCCATCCACCTCGTGGTGACATGCCCCCACCTTTCCCCCCTAGGCCTGGGATGGGGCCACCACCCAGACCAGGACCAAGAGGTCCCCCTCCTCATCAAAGCGGAGGTCCAGGCATGCCCCCACCCAACATGGGAGGACCTCCTCCTGGCTACAGAGGTCCCCCTCCTGGCATGGGACCTCCCCCACCCTTCCCACCTCCTGGCCCCAGTGACGTTGGTCCTCCACAGCCTCAGGCACCTGGTGGGGACCAGGGACAAGGTCCCAGAATGCAACAGCCCCCTCAATCTTCCAATCCCCCGCAAGCCCCAGTGCCACAGGTTCCGCCACAGGAGGCTGAGAAAGCCACCACTCCTCCACCCCCTCTGCCTCCTCCCAAACCGCCGTCCCCTCAGCCACCCCCTCCCCCCAAGAAAGAAGAAGAGATCAAACCCATGCAGCCCTTGATCCCACCAGAGCAGGCTGACCAGTATCGCAAACTGCAGGAATTGGCCCAGAAACACGCCAAGAAACAGATTAAGCGTCAGGAGCAGAGAGAGAAGGGGGAGCCTGAGTCGGCATCATCGGACAGCGATGAGGAAACAGAGACGCAGCCAACGGAGGTGGAAGGAGAAAACACGGTGGAAAGTGAGCAGGCGGAGATGGAGCGAGCGGCGCTGGAAGCGGGTCAGAGTATTGTCGAGGAGACTCAGGCCACCGTGTTGGTGCCGACGGCACAGTCTCCCCTCCTGCAACACCAGCCCACCATGCTTATTTCCCCTCAGCCTGTGGCCTCCCCATGTCTGTGACGGGTACACCCCACATGTTGCACGCTGCTCAGCCTGGCCAGCCTGTCCTTGTGCCTGCCCACCATGCTGCTCAGGTAACTAGTTTAACTGTCACCTTTTTGGAATAATTATTGTGAGCATTAAAAAGACATCTCACTTTCAAGGACTGCCAAACATTGTTCAGTTGTATCATTGTCACTGTCTTTGAAAACTAAAGATCATTTGTTCATTCTTTCCACTGGTTGGCGCCACCACAGATTTTCAGCTTGAAACCTTCCTGGTGAGAGATTTTTTTTATCGCTGGCACCAACCAGCAGGTCTTCCATATGAGAGAAAAAAATCGTTTTTAATGTTAACCCTTTAACTCCTGCACCCTATCCACCATCTGCAAAAAATTAACCTTTTGACTCCCTTACCCTGTCCATCATCTTCCTGCAGGAAGCTGGTGGATAAGATGAGGGAATTCAATGGGTGAAGTTTTTGCTTTGCTAGCATGGTTGGGAAAACAGAATGCTGGTGGACAGGGTGCGGGAGTCAAAGGATTAGGGAAACTTTTCAATTTGTGGTTTGTGTGTGTTTGTGTGTTCTTAATGCAGGCTGGCTGGGATTGTTTTCAACTTCTGATTTCTTGTTATCATTTTACTGTGTAGGTCAGTCTGTCATTACATTTATCTGTTTAAATCATTTCCATGCTGTTACCATATCAGTCTGCTTGCTGTAGAATAGGGGGAAAGAATGGAAGGGTTAACCCCATGACTGCTGTGGCTGTCTGAACTTGGGTCAGTGGCCCAGTACTGTGGAGCACAACTGATTACACCTGCAGGCATAAAATCATCATGGTCATTATTCCCTACAGTATCATTTTCAATTCACTGCTCAAGATGTCAGGGTTTTTTCTGCAACAGCTTCATAAAGTGTAAACCAACACTTTGTTGCTGTGAGAAAATCTGGTGAACGTTTTGTCACAGACACTGAGAGAACACTTAACCAGCCACCAAATTTTTTCAAACACAAAGAAACACCACGTGTTGCATCCAACGAGAAGGGAAATAACTGGTTGCCAGCAGTATTATTCTTGTACAAAGCAATGCGAATGATTTATTGGCAACAGACCTATAGTAATGGTCTTGATGAGCAGCATCTTCAGCCATGTGGCAGTACAGCCTCTTCATCAGTGTACAAGTTCGGCAAAAAGTCAAGGGGTTAAACTTTACAGATTGAAAAACTTGTTATGAACACAGATGACAAGCACACATAACATACAATACACATATAACACACATTGGCATGTGCATGAGCACACACTCATTCTGTCTGTCTTTGCATATTTATGCATAGGTCTTTGTAGAGGAATGTAATCAAGGCTGGAAACTTGTGCAAGATTGTCTTTACCATGGAAGACTTGTTTTAACAGTACAGTGATATGTTATATTTCCAGGTGAGCATGGCAGCACTGGCAGCACCCCACCCTGGTATGGCATTGCAGGGAGCCCCCATCATGGCCCTGCCTCAAACCCTGGCCACAGCGGGCCATCCCCAGTTACAGGCCGCACAGCTGGGAGCGGCTGGCTTGTCTGGTGCTGTCACTCTGGTTCCACACCCACACCATCCAGGTCTGCAGATTGCCGTTAGTCACGCTCCTGGGGCTGCTGCGGCCCACCCGAGTTTGCACACTGCCATGGTAATGCAGGCTCAGGCACAGGCACAGGCTCAGGCTCAGGCACAGGCACAAGCACAGGCAGCTCAGGCACAGGCACAGGCTCAGGCTCAAGCACAAGCGCAGGCCCAGCCTCATATCCTTGCTGTCAATGCTGCTGGTGAGTGTTGTGGCAGTTGAAATGACTTAGTGGTCTGTGTGTGTATGTGGGACTTTATGTATTTGTGAGGGCTTTGCTGTAGCATTTTGTATAGACAATTACACCAGTAATGTAGTGTGACATAGTGCAAGTTTGTGTAACATGTTCAGGTGAATTGCATGGTTTATTTCTCTTGAGGACACAGTATCGCAAAAGATATGCAGGTATTTAACCCTTAGTTGTTCACAAAGCCGGTAACGCCCTGCGGAAGAATTGTGCCAATTCGTTCGTAGTGGTTGAGATTGCCTGACCTTTCCCGGTACATGTGTGGGGAATTTCCATCACTACTGGCCTTGCTGTCTTATCACGCGTGTGGTTAGAATCTTGGTCAGTCTCGCGTTGAATGTTCTAAAAATAGTATGAACATTCTGGGATGCAAGGAACTTTCCATTCACTACTGAAAGACTTTGCACTGACACTGTGCTCCATTCGAATGCGAATACTAGGAGCTAACTTTACATCTAGCAGTGCAAATGCGAAAGGGTTAAAAGGAGGGCAGCTTCAAGTGATAATCTTTGGTAATGAGTGTTCTGGCTTCATTTGTTAAACCAAATATATGTGACCTCCTACCACGAAATCAGTCTGAACTAGCATTTTGGGCATTTTGAGATATACGTATCACTTGAAAGTGTACATTCTGCTGATTATTTTAGTACTTGAATGAAGCTTGTACTCCAAAAAATGTAAAAGTTATATATGTTTAAAGGCATTAAATTGTATGACGGCCGTTTTTGTGCGCTGTCCTACACATTTTCCTTAAATTTCTTTATTTGGTGGCTTTGACCCAGTTTGTTAGTAATTTTCGCTGTCATTATCTGAAAAGTGCACCAAAGAGCTTTCCATCAGTATATTACATGTGCGGGTACTGTACAGGTTACAGTTCATAATAAGAGACAAAAATAGGTACTTTTGGTAGGAAATTGCGTTCTTTCTGCTGCAATCAGTGCATTAAAATACCAATTTAAATTGATTAATAATATTTTTTCAAGAAAAAAATTCAGTGGGGGATAGATTAAAGTCTACAGAAATCAATTTTGAGAAAAAGTCAAAACACCCCAGATAGACCCTCAGTCACCTTTTCAGCTCCTAGTGCTGTTCGACTGACTGCGAGTTAAGACTGATTTCGTGGTGGGAGGTCACATATGTAGATAGAAACACTGCGATAATTATGAAGGCAGTCATGTTTATGTTTAGCAGCAGACAGAAGTGGATGGTGATATAGGTCTATTGGTGATGTAGGTAAGAATTACAAGAAGAAGACTGAGAGACCAGTGGTTGTGTTGTAAAGCAGACCTTCTTTATGCACAGTTGCTGTAAAACATTAGAAGTTACACTACGAGTTTTGAGTTTGTTCAAGAGGGATTCCTTGCGCTTGGACACCAAGAAGTAGACTTAATACAGACCCATAGTTCAAGAGGGATTCCTTGCACTTGGACACCAAGAAATAGACTTCATACAGACCCATAATTCAAGAGGGATTCCTTGCACTTGGACACCAAGAAATAGACTTCATACAGACCCATAATTCAAGAGGGATTCCTTGCGCTTGGACACCAAGAAGTAGACTTAACCCTTTGAACCGGCTGGCCGATGCAGCGGCCAGTGCGATTAATACCTCTGGACCCGGCAGGCCGCAGGAGCGGCCTGACATGTCCAGTTGACCTGTTCTGGTATGGTGCTGGCATGCGGTATGCGACCTACCGGCACCTACTCTTCTCTGCCACATCCTGTTTATATTACCGAATTCCAGATACCCTATACTTTCTTCTTGGCAAATTTTTAAGCATTAGAAGGATTTATTCTGAGACACCGGTTTTCGCTAGAATTTCTCTAAAAATACTCAGGGTTGAGGATATCAGAGGTCTAGAAGTACTTAGGGCTGAAAGGGTTAATACAGACCCGTAGGTCAAGAGGGATTCCTTGCACTTGGACACCAAGAAGTAGACTTAATACAGACCCGTAGGTCAAGAGGGATCCTTGCACTTGGACACCAAGAAGTAGACTTTATACAGACCCATAGTTCAAGAGGGATTCCATGCACTTGGACACCAAGAAGTAGACTTAATACATACCCATAGTTTGTTATGTTGAAACACTGGTACTATGTATATAACCAGTAGACTGACAGCTGTAAGACAGAGGGGGCTGTGACAAATCATTGTGTGTGTTACAGGTCAACAGGTGATGATACCAGCCCACATGGCCATGGGAGGTCTGCCTGCCTCAGCCGCTATGCCCCAGCCAATGATGCAGCCAGTACAGCATGTGCAACACATTCCTGCCACTCACGCTGCTGCCATACAGCACCCCGGTGGCCAGATTGTGCTGGTCCCTCGCATCCAGCGACCACCTATATAACATGCAAACGCCAAGGCTTGCTGACTGTGTGCTGGTCTTTCTGGGACTTTTTACTGGAGGGAAGCAGGATGCTAATGACTGTAGTGGACTGTTCATGTGGAATGGCCGTCGCCTCCCTCTCTTGTCAGTCTCTCCATCCCTGTGTTACAGACTGTTCTTGGAGATGCAGCTGTCTCTTATCTCCTCACTTGTGTATTTCTTGTCTCCACTTCTCTTCTAACGATTTTTTTATAAATGTCAGTTCTCTCTTTACGTTTGTGGGACATGTTGCTTATCTGAACACTGTTTCTTCTTTATTCGAAATGTTTTGTTGACGTATTCACTTGTTTGGTTTGTATGCCTAGAGATTTGAATTGGGTTCATGGTTATTCATTGCGGTCACTGTCACGGGATAAATTACATAGAGTAGAACTTTGTACAGTTAAAACTTGAGTTTTTGTTTCTTTTTCTTTTTAAAAGTTGTTTTTGTTTTCATCTGTTCTTGTCAGCATTATGTTGCAACTTCACAGAAATGTAGTGGCTTTTGTAATGGATTACATGAGATGCAACATAGGAAAAGCAACATTTCAAAAAAAGAAAACCAGAAATGGTTCATCTAGAACAGTTAGCCTATTTAGAGCGCCATGCTCATAATGCAAGGGTTGTGGGCAGGGGTCATGGGTTCAATCTTGGGGCTGGCCAGTTTTTTTTTTCAAAACCTTGCCAGTGCATAGGGTTTAGTGCAGAATCAAGGAGTCTCCCAGACTATTGCTGGCAGATTCAGGTGGAGTGTATATGGAATAATCCAAGAGCCTTGGATTCCACTCGAACAAACTGCGGACTCCTGTGTTTTCTTTTTGGATGTGTTTTGAAGTTCATTTTTGACAAGAAAGTTTCAAGCTCATAAAGTTTCGAAAGGTGACTTTTTTTTTACAAATTGTTATATAAGGGTGTTTTAGCCATGAAACTTGAAATTGAAGATTAGATACTGAAGACTTGAAGTGTGGAAATATCTCAGTTGTCATAATTCTGACCCTTTGCAGCTGTTTTTAGACATAAGTACGACTGGCTGGTTGTATTTTAAGCTAGGTTTTCCTATGTTGCATCACATACTGTATGTCTTGTTATGTAGAAGACACCGTTTTGTAATGTGGGTACTATTTACATTTCCTTCCTTGCAGTTTTGCCCCAGTTTACCGGAAGAAAGTGTGCTTGTTCAGTTGGGGAACAAAAAGAAAAAGAACTTTAGAAATGTCTCTACTTTTGATTGACAAAGAATGACAGCTTATACCAGGGAAAAGAATGCTGCATTTTAGCTTAAACAAATAAAAAAAGAAAGAGACATTGGTAATGAAAATGCCATAATTTGACTTGAACAAACAAACAAAAAGAGAGAAAAAAATTATGTTGGTAATAAAAATGCTGTATTTTAGCCGAAACAAACAAACAAAAAAGAAAAAAAGACATCAGTGAATATGATAGCTTGGTTTTGTTCTTGGGATGAAACATGAGGGTGTTGTCCATGGTATTGATTGCAGTTGTAGCAGAGATATTTAACTGTTTCCTAATCTGGTCAATGTGTACAGGATAAGTGTAAAGTGCACCGCATGTTGCATACAGGCATAACAGAGAGAGGTAAAGCTAGAGGCCAGCATGAAATTGGACATTACTGAAGCGGTTGTATCAAAATGTCCGTATAGGTTTCCACTCGTCAGACGACAGTCAGCTTCACAGATGATAATTTCCAGATTCTGTGATCACACTTTTGTTTTAATTGGCATTGATTTGATTCATGGATTACTGTGATTATTGTAGATGTTAATTTTATTGAGTGAGAAAGAGATGGTGTATTTGCGTTTGGTGTGTGTGTGTGTGTGTGTGTGTGTGTGTGTGTGTGTGCACGCAAGAGAGAGAACACTATCAAAATGTTCGTGGCCTTTCCTTTTGGTGGATCCACAGAAAAACAAAAACTGTTTTTAAATAGAAGTTATGTACTGTCTGTCCAGCTTGCTACTTGTATATGGTTCGATTTTCACATTAGATTCAATCATTCTGATTTGATTGTGTGTCCATAGAGTCCATGATGGTTTATCAAGATGTGTAAGCCATTGCATGCCTTTGGAATGTTGTGATATGATGTCGGCTTATACATCCACATACCAAAGAGGATTTTGTTTGATTATATTGTGTATTTATTTAAAGTTCTCCTGCCTAAGGGTGATTATCACTTATGGTTTGTCTACGTGCATCAGCTAGCTACCTATGTTTGCCTTGTTGTGGATTATTCCCATACAGTTCGTTCTGAAGGAAGAAGAGTTGTTGACATGTGGAATGCATGCAGGTGTATATGGTGACTGTTTATGCAGAAACTTGTGATGTGGACAAGCACAGGGTGTCTTATGAATGACAAGCTTTTCTTTTCATTGCAGACTTATATTTGATTTTTTTTTCTAATGTGCAGAAAGTAGACAGTAGCGCTATCACAGCAGTGTGTGTGTGGTGATGGGTGGGGCTGTCCTGTGTCACTTGGTTGTGTGTGTGAAATGCATATAGCGTATGTGTTGAACCTGCATTGTGAGGGCTTATATATATGTGTATATGTATATATATGTAATGACGCATGTTTAGCAGTATAAGGATGATGTGGCCCCAACTCATCTTATATTGTAGCTTTGCACCAGTGCTGGAAAGGAAAACTATCACTCGCAGACGTTTGCCTTTTTTACGAATTATTGAAGATGGAGCGTTATAATCATGATTGGTCATACAATTGTTCATCAGTTGATCACACATTGTTCATGAGAATCCCATTAAAGCATCAGTTGGACTGACCCAAGATGTGATAACACTGATAGTGACTTGTGTGACCGTGTGCTATGGTTGCATGTAACCTTAATTTGGAGGAAAGTAGTGTGTGGGTGGGAAAAAAAACGGATGTGTATATTATATTCTTTGTCCGGTGCAGGTGAGCTGAGTATAAAAGAATGTTTTGTGGGGTGTGGAAGGCCTGTTTTCCACAGATGATGATCGGAGAAAGTATGTTCCGTGTTTTTCTCTTGAGTGAAAGGAAAGTCTGTCACAGTGGTGTGTGTCTGTCACCTTTGTGTGTGTTCCAGATGTCTTTCACTTCACCACATTGTTGTCTGTAGCGGCTGCTGTCCAGGATGTCGTCATGTAGAAAACTTGTGCTGGGAAAATAAACATCATGTCTGCTGTGAAACTTGGCTCTGTTGTCTGTCAGTCTGTCTTGTCTTAACTGTGGGAGAGCAAACAGCGTGTCTGCGTACATGTATTAAGTCCATTTTTGGCTCTGGGGAGGTGGGATATGTGGAAGCAATTTTAGGTAATTTATGCTGGTTTTTTTTTTTACATGTTTTAGTGTCCTTAGGTATGCTTAAATTTGTACTCGGGTGTGTTTTTGAAATCCCCTGTGCAATAAATTGGATAGAGTGGTCAAGGTCAGGGGCATGTCCTAAGATCATGTGGGTGAATGCATTGATATAATACTTAATTTTCTTTTTTCTTTTTTACCTGTTGAAGGTTTGTATGTTTTGAAGCAGTTATAGCCCTGGTATGGCTCTGTGCAGTCGGCTGGGCTTTAAACAGAAATATCAGTAACAGTGTCTGCTGTTGACCTGCGCACTCCCTTGTCATGGCCCCACATCTTTCTACTCGAAATTGGTAGCAAACGGCGTATTTGCTGTTGACTTGTGCACTTCCTCACCGTGTCCCACGTCTTTCTACATGAAATTGGTAGCAAACAGCGTGTCTGCTGTTGACCTGTACACTCCCTCACCGTGTCCCACGTCTTTCTACATGAAATTGGTAGCAAACAACGTGTCTGCTGTTGACCTGTACACTCCCTCACCGTGTCCCACGTCTTTCTACATGAAATTGGTAGCAAACAGCGTGTCTGCTCTTGACCTGTACACTCCCTCACCGTGTCCCACGTCTTTCTACATGAAATTGGTAGCAAACAGCGTGTCTGCTATTGACCTGTACACTCCCTCACCGTGTCCCACGTCTTTCTACATGAAATTGGTAGCAAACAGTGTGTCTGCTATTGACCTGTACACTCCCTCACCATGTCCCACGTCTTTCTACATGAAATTGGTAGCAAACAGTGTGTCTGCTATTGAACTGTACACTCCCTCACCGTGTCCCACGTCTTTCTACATGAAATTGGTAGCAAACAGTGTCTGCTCTTGACCTGTACACTCCCTCACCGTGTCCCACGTCTTTCTACATGAAATTGGTAGCAAACAGTGTGTCTGCTCTTGACCTGTACACTCCTTCACCATGTCCCACGTCTTTCTACATGAAATTGGTAGCAAACAGTGTCTGCTCTTGACCTGTACACCCCTCACCGTGTCCCACGTCTTTCTACATGAAATTGGTAGCAAACAGCGTGTCTGCTATTGACCTGTACACTCCCTCACCATGTCCCACGTCTTTCTACATGAAATTGGTAGCAAACAGCGTGTCTGCTATTGACCTGTACACTCCCTCACCGTGTCCCACGTCTTTCTACATGAAATTGGTAGCAAACAGTGTGTCTGCTATTGACCTGTACACTCCCTCACCGTGTCCCACGTCTTTCTACATGAAATTGGTAGCAAACAGTGTGTCTGCTGTTGACCTGTACACCCCCTCACCGTGTCCCACGTCTTTCTACATGAAATTGGTAGCAAACAGCGTGTCTGCTCTTGACCTGTACACTCCCTCACCGTGTCCCACGTCTTTCTACATGAAATTGGTAGCAAACAGTGTGTCTGCTATTGACCTGTACACTCCCTCACCGTGTCCCACGTCTTTCTACATGAAATTGGTAGCAAACAGTGTGTCTGCTATTGACCTGTACACTCCCTCACCGTGTCCCACGTCTTTCTACATGAAATTGGTAGCAAACAGTGTGTCTGCTCTTGACCTGTACACTCCTTCACCATGTCCCACGTCTTTCTACATGAAATTGGTAGCAAACAGTGTGTCTGCTCTTGACCTGTACACTCCCTCACCGTGTCCCACGTCTTTCTACATGAAATTGGTAGCAAACAGCGTGTCTGCTATTGACCTGTACACTCCCTCACCATGTCCCACGTCTTTCTACATGAAATTGGTAGCAAACAGCGTGTCTGCTATTGACCTGTACACAACCTCACCGTGTCCCACGTCTTTCTACATGAAATTGTTAGCAAACAGTGTGTCTGCTATTGACCTGTACACTCCCTCACCGTGTCCCACGTCTTTCTACATGAAATTGGTAGCAAACAGTGTGTCTGCTGTTGACCTGTACACCCCTCACCGTGTCCCACGTCTTTCTACATGAAATTGTTAGCAAACAGTGTCTGCTATTGACCTGTACACTCCCTCACCGTGTCCCACGTCTTTCTACTGAAATTGGTAGCAAACAGCGTGTCTGCTGTTGACTTATGCACTTCCTCACCGTGCCCCACGTCTTTCTACGTGAAATTGGTAGCAAACAGTGTGTCTGCTATTGACCTGTACACTCCCTCACCGTGTCCCACGTCTTTCTACATGAAATTGGTAGCAAACAGTGTGTCTGCTATTGACCTGTACACTCCCTCACCGTGTCCCACGTCTTTCTACATGAAATTGGTAGCAAACAGCGTGTCTGCTGTTGACCTGTTACACTCCCTCACCGTGTCCCACGTCTTTCTACATGAAATTGGTAGCAAACAGCGTGTCTGCTATTGACCTGTACACTCCCTCACCATGTCCCACGTCTTTCTACATGAAATTGGTAGCAAACAGCGTGTCTGCTATTGACCTGTACACTCCCTCACCATGTCCCACGTCTTTCTACATGAAATTGGTAGCAAACAGTGTGTCTGCTCTTGACCTGTACACTCCCTCACCGTGTCCCACGTCTTTCTACATGAAATTGGTAGCAAACAGTGTGTCTGCTGTTGACCTGTACACCCCCTCACCGTGTCCCACGTCTTTCTACATGAAATTGGTAGCAAACAGCGTGTCTGCTCTTGACCTGTACACTCCCTCACCGTGTCCCACGTCTTTCTACATGAAATTGGTAGCAAACAGTGTGTCTGCTATTGACCTGTACACTCCCTCACCATGTCCCACGTCTTTCTACATGAAATTGGTAGCAAACAGTGTGTCTGCTATTGACCTGTACACTCCCTCACCGTGTCCCACGTCTTTCTACATGAAATTGGTAGCAAACAGTGTGTCTGCTCTTGACCTGTACACTCCCTCACCATGTCCCACGTCTTTCTACATGAAATTGGTAGCAAACAGTGTCTGCTCTTGACCTGTACACTCCCTCACCGTGTCCCACGTCTTTCTACATGAAATTGGTAGCAAACAGCGTGTCTGCTATTGACCTGTACACTCCCTCACCATGTCCCACGTCTTTCTACATGAAATTGGTAGCAAACAGCGTGTCTGCTATTGACCTGTACACTCCCTCACCGTGTCCCACGTCTTTCTACATGAAATTGGTAGCAAACAGTGTGTCTGCTCTTGACCTGTACACTCCCTCACCGTGTCCCACGTCTTTCTACATGAAATTGGTAGCAAACAGTGTGTCTGCTGTTGACCTGTACACCCCCTCACCGTGTCCCACGTCTTTCTACATGAAATTGGTAGCAAACAGCGTGTCTGCTCTTGACCTGTACACTCCTCACCGTGTCCCACGTCTTTCTACATGAAATTGGTAGCAAACAGCGTGTCTGCTATTGACCTGTACACTCCCTCACCATGTCCCACGTCTTTCTACATGAAATTGGTAGCAAACAGCGTGTCTGCTATTGACCTGTACACAACCTCACCGTGTCCCACGTCTTTCTACATGAAATTGTTAGCAAACAGTGTGTCTGCTATTGACCTGTACACTCCCTCACCGTGTCCCACGTCTTTCTACATGAAATTGGTAGCAAACAGTGTGTCTGCTGTTGACCTGTACACCCCCTCACCGTGTCTCACGTCTTTCTACATGAAATTGGTAGCAAACAGTGTGTCTGCTATTGACCTGTACACTCCCTCACCGTGTCCCACGTCTTTCTACATGAAATTGGTAGCAAACAGTGTGTCTGCTCTTGACCTGTACACTCCCTCACCGTGTCCTACGTCTTTCTACATGAAACTAGTAGCAAACAGCGTGTCTGCTATTGACTTGTGCATCCCTCACCATGTCCCATAGCTGTTTAATTGAAATTGGTAGCAAACAGCGTGTCTTTTATTGACTTGTACACTCCCTCACCGTGTCCCATAGCTGTTTAATTGAAATTGGTAGCAAACAGTGTGTCTGCTGTTGACCTGTTCACTCCCTCACTGTGTCCCATATATTTTGCTTGAAATTGGTAGGTAAGTTGAGGGAGTAGAAGGGTTAAACTGCAATGCGTGTTAGAGAGTCTGAACATAACTGCTGTGAAATTGTTTTGTATGATCGATTTCGCTTAGGAGAAGGAAATGGCAACAGTTGTTGCTATCAACAAGAGAATCTCTTAGAAAGATAACAAATAGAGCATCTCTCCAAAGAGATAACCAACACTAGAGAAATCTAGAAAAATAACTGACAACCCGAGCATATCTCATGAGATAACTGACAACTAGAGCATCTCTCCAGTGAAATTTCTAACAACTAGAGCATCTCTTCAGTGAGATCACTAACAACCAGAGAATCTCCAGTGAGTTAACTGACAACCAGAGCATTTCTCCCTAGAGATCATTATCCTTTTGACTCCCTCAGTCTATCCATTAGCACCATACTTTGTCAATCATGACAGCAAAGCAAATATTTAATCCTGTAGGAAGCTGGTGGATAGGGTGAGGGAATTGAAGGATGCAATTTTTCTGGTGGTGAAAAGAGTCGAGGGTTATCAATAATAATAACCAAAACATCTCTCTAGAGAGATACTGTACAACCAAATAATGAACAACCAGAGTGCTCAGTGAGATAACGAGCAGGCGGAGAAACTCTCCACAAAGATAACTTATAACCAGAACATCTGTCCATAACTAACAACCAGAATCTCCCCACAGAGATAACTTATGACCAGAACATCTGTCCATAACTAACAACCAGAATCTCTCCACAGAGATAACTTATGACCAGAACATCTGTCCATAACTAACAACCAGAATCTCTCCACAGAGATAACTTATGACCACAACATCTGTCCATAATTAACAGCCAGAGAATCTTTCCACAAAGATAACTTGTAACCAGAACATCTGTCCATAACTAACAACCAGAATCTCTCCACAGAATAACTTATGACCAGAACATCTGTCCATAACTAACAACCAGAATCTCTCCACAGAGATAACTTATGACCACAACATCTGTCCATAATTAACAGCCAGAGAATCTCTCCACAAAGATAACTTATAGCCAGAATATCTGTCCATAACTAACAACCAGAATCTCTCCACAGAGATAACTTATGACCAGAACATCTGTCCATAACTAACAACCAGAATCTCTCCACAGAGATAACTTATGACCAGAACATCTGTCCATAACTAACAACCAGAATCTCTCCACAGAGATAACTTATGACCACAACATCTGTCCATAATTAACAGCCAGAGAATCTCTCCACAAAGATAACTTATAGCCAGAACATCTGTCCATAACTAACAACCAGAATCTCTCCACAGAGATAACTTATGACCAGAACATCTGTCCATAATTAACAGCCAGAGAATCTCTCCACAAAGATAACATAGCCAGAACATCTGTCCATAACTAACAACCAGAATCTCTCCACAGAGATAATTTAATGACCAGAACATCTGTCCATAACTAACAACCAGAATCTCTCCACAGAGATAACTTATGACCAGAACATCTGTCCATAACTAACAACCAGAATCTCTCCACAGAGATAACTTATGACCAGAACATCTGTCCATAACTAACAACCAGAATCTCTCCACAGAGATAACTTATGACCACAACATCTGTCCATAAGTAACAGCCAGAGAATCTCTCCACAAAGATAACATATAACCAGAACATCTGTCCATAACAGCCAGACATGCCCTCCACAGATATAATTCAACAACCAGAGTATCTGCCCATAACAGCCAGAGAATCTCTCCACAAAGATAACTTATAACCAGAACATCTGTCCATAGCTAACAACCAGAATCTCTCCACAGAGATAATATAACCAGAACACCTGTCCATAACTAATATCCAGAGAATCTCTCCACAAAGATAAATCCAGAACATAATATTAATAATAATAATAATTACAATATTTGTACAGCGCAAAATCTTGATAAAATCAAATCTAAGCGCTGAGCAACATCTATCCATTACTAACAACCAGAAAAACTCCACAAAGATAACATCTAACCAGAACATCTTTCCATAACTTAACAGCTAGAGAAACTCTCCACAAAGATAACCAGAATATCTATCCAGAACTAAAAGAGAATCTCTCCACAAAGATAACTTACAACTAGAACATCTGTCCATAACTTAACGACCAGAAAATCTCCACAGAGATAACTTATAACCACAACATCTGTCCATAACTAACAGCCAGAGAATCTCTCCACAAAGATAACTTATAACCACAACATCTGTCCATAACTAACAACCAGAAAATCTCCAGAGAGATAACTTATAACCACAACATCTGTCCATAACTAACAGCAGAGAATCTCTCTACAAAGAAAACTTATAACCACAACATCTGTCCATAACTAACAGCCAGAGAATCTCTCTACAAAGATAACTTATAACCACAACATCTGTCCATAACTAACAACCAGAAAATCTCCAGAGAGATAACTTATAACCACAACATCTGTCCATAACTAACAGCCAGAGAATCTCTCTACAAAGAAAACTTATAACCACAACATCTGTCCATAACTAACAGCCAGAGAATCTCTCTACAAAGATAACTTATAACCACAACATCTGTCCATAACTAACAGCCAGAGAATCTCTCTACAAAGAAAACTTATAACCACAAATCTGTCCATAACTAACAGCCAGAGAATCTCTCTACAAAGAAAACTTATAACCACAACATCTGTCCATAACTAACAGCCAGAGAATCTCTCTACAAAGAAAACTTACAACCACAACATCTGTCCATAACTAACAGCCAGAGAATCTCTCCACAAAGATAACATAACCATAACATGTCCACAACAGCCAGAGAATATCTCTACAAAGATAACATAACCAGAGCGTCTGTTCATAACCAACAGCCAGAGAATATCTCCACAGAGAAAACTTAACCCTTTGATTCATGTTTTCTGTCCACCAGCATCCTGCATCGTTAACAATAGTTGCAAAGCAAAAACGTATCCTTTGATTCCCTCACCTTAGCCACTAGCTTCCTGCATGGGTAGGGTGAGGGAATCAAAGGGTTAAGTTTTTGCAGTTGGTGGATAGAGTGCGGGAGTCAAAGGGTTAACAACCAGAGTGTCTGTTCACTGTTATAACTGACAATCAATTGGCCTTTGCGCCCAATTTATCACCAAGGCGGGTTGAAAAAGCAAAAAAAAGCCTGAATACAAATGCATAAACGTAGCTAAGTATATAAAAACATGCATATAAATTGGCCACTAGGTAGTTTACATTTCTTAAAAGCTAAAAGTGCAATAAATAGATGAACCCAAATATCAATCCTAACTGTATGTAAGGCTTTATGGAAACTATACAT
>JAPXFY010000023.1:25164172-25174172 GCA_030674185.1 Monoplex corrugatus | reverse complement strand
TTGTGATGGGATGTATCACAGAAGGAAGCAGAGAGTAAGAGTATGCTCGTACTCTCACACAGTCTTGATTCAAACTGAAACTTCTTAGCACGTTCATCATCACCTCCATCATCATGTGTAGTAGAGTGATAAATTGTCCCAGTTCTGTGTCCCTTCATCTCCTGTTTTCGTGGTCACATTAGTTTTGGAGGTGTGTTTGAGTGTGCCCACAGCAAGATTTTATTATCATTGTTTTATTTTGAAAGGCCCTACGAGTTTCTTTGTTGTGTACCATGTCATATCATATCACGGCTATCAACCTTTTGGGTGCATTGTTCAGATTCATGCTTTACAACAGTAACATTGACAATAATAACACTGAATAATGACGGTGATACTATTTGTTTACAAATTCCTTGATACTTATGTTGCATAAACCAGAAAAACACAAAACAAAAATTAGAACGCATATTTGATATAAATTACAACAAAACAAAACAAGCGCAAATTTTCGGCCAATTGGCCTTTTTCAAACGTATACAAAAGACAGAGAATACATGCACAAGAGAATAAATAAATGAACAAATAAATAAATAAACAAAAAAATAAATAACAATACATGCATAAAAGGAGAAAATAACAGATGGGTGAAGGCCAAGATGATGAATGTATATATATATATATATATATATATATATATATATATATATATATATATATATATATATATATATATATGTGTGTGGTGTGTGCTGTGTGTGTGTGTGTGTGTGTGTGTGTGTGTGTGTGTGGTGTGTGTGTGGTGGAGAGAGAGAGAGAGAGAGAGAGAGGAGAGATGATATAAAGAAACCAAAACATTTGTCTTTCACGGTAAGTACATGTCGAAGAGGAGAGTAAACCCAAGAGCATTTGATCGGCGAGAGTTACTCACCTTGTTTATGAGGCAGACGACATTTTTTGTCAATGCAGCCAAGATGATGAATGCAGAATTAGACCTGAAAATATTTGATGCCGACGAAGAGATTCAAGACCAAAAGGTAAACTGAGAGTAGTGTTAGCACTCCGCAACAGTTTCGAGGCAGAGAAAAGAACAGATAGAATATTAGCCTATAAAAGTAGGTTTAGATCTAGATCTAGTCCATGTTGATGCAGATAACTTAGATCTAAGTTCCCCCCCCCCCCCCTTCTCCCGTGGGGATGCCGGCAGCTCTTTCAGTATGAATAGTATCCTCACATTCTGGGAATTCTGTGCTGGGAATTTCCTCTTTTCTGTCACTCTCTTTATTTCTGCCTTGTTCCTTTGCTTTCTGTCGTTTCTTCCTATCAGTTTCTGCCTTCATTTGTTCCTTTGCTTTCAGTCGTTTCTGCCTTGCTGGTCCATTCATCTGTATGTGTGAATGTGTTCGGTAAAGTCTTAGTACTTTCTCTTAGGATTGATGATTGGGTACATGTATGTTTATGAGGCAGACGACTTTTTTTTTTTATTTCAATGCAGCCAAGATGATGAATGCAGAATTAGACCTGAAACTTTTTGATATTGACGAAGAGATTCAAGACCAAAAGGAAAACAGAATATTTTAGCACTCCGCAACAGTTTTGAGGCAGAGAAAATAACAGAATATTATAAAAGTAGGTTTAGATCTAGTCTATGTTGATGCAGATAACTTAGATCTAAGCCCCCCCCCCCCCCTCCCGTGGGGATGCCGGCAGCTCTTGCAGTATGAATAGTATCCTCACTTTCTGGGAATTCTGTGCTGGAAATTTCCTCTTTTCTGTCACTCTCTTTGTTTCTGACTTGTTCCTTTGCTTTTAGTCATTTCTTCCGATCATTTTCTGCCTTGCTGGTCTTTTCATTATGTGTTCGGTAAAATCTTACCTACTTTCTGTTAGGATTGATAATTGGGTACATGTATTTAAGTGCATTTTTGGCGCTGGGGAAATGAGATAGTGTTCGGTAAAGTCTTACCTACTTTCTGTTAGGATTGATAATTGGGTACATGTATTTAAGTGCATTTTTGGCGCTGGGGAAATGAGATATGCTGAAGCAGTTTTAGGTAATTTAGGCCCGGCCCGTTTTTATAATGTTTTAGTGTCCTTAGTTATGTTTAAATTTGTGTTTAGGTAGCATATGTTTTTTAAATCCTCTGTGTGGTAAATTGGATGGAGTGGTCAACGCCAGGGGTATCTCCTTAGATTACATGCGCGAATGCATTGATATGTGTACTTCATTTGCACTTTTTTTTTCCTGTTTAAGTTTGTGTCTGGTTTGAAACATAGCCCTGATATGGCTCAACGCTGTCGGCTGGGCTTTGAACGAAAATAACACGAACAGCTCAAAGTCTTGTTAAGCTGATTTATCATTTTTTTATGCTGCCGGGACCACTGATTTTGTACTCAACTCGCTCTGGACCAAGAGAACAGGCCAGTTATGACATTCATATCACTTGCCACACGTTTAATCAATCCACTTTACAAAAGATAGGTCTGTGCACTTAAATTTAGCCAGTAAAGAGGCTCAATTCAAGGTAGAAACATACTTGCTTTGAATGTAGACTAACAGGCCTGTACGGAATAGTCAACAGACTCATTATAGTAACCTACCAAAAAATCATTTACACAGTTAGTAAAATGTACATAATCCAAATTTGGAAAAAGGCAATCTGACATAAAAAAAAAAAAGAAAGTTCCCAGCTCAAAATTTCTTTCTTTGTTTCTTTTCTCTTCTTTTTTCTTTTTCTTTTTGCCTAATTTTTGTCATATTGACTCGGATTCTCAAAGAGGCATCATGCCCATTCAAACTAAAGCATTTTAGACTTCCTGGTGGGTCAGTCCTGTAATCCAAAGTCCATCCTTAAACAGCAAACAAAACAACAGCAGCAACAACATCAATATAATAATAATGATGATAATAATAACATTGATAACAATAATTACAATATACTGTATTTAATCGGTGCCAGATCTTGATAATTCAAATCAAAGTGCATTCACGCAGCATCATATGCATGCAGTAAATGCAGACCACAATATGTATGCATGTATGTATGTATGTGTATATGTATGTATATATGTATATATGTATGTAGCCTATGTATGTATGTATGTATGTATGTATATATATATGTATGTATGTATATACATACATATATATATACATATATATATATATATATATATATATATATATATATATATATATATATATATATACGTATATACATATATTTGTATATAAACCTTCGCAAACTGCGGGAAAGAGGTAAACAGCTGACAGATCTTTGCTGACACAAGTTTTCACTTACACACACACACACACACACACACACACACACACACACACACACACACACACACACACACACACACACACACACAAACACACACACACAAACACACACACACACACACACACACACACACACACACACACACACACACACACACACACACACACACACACACACCATTAAAAAAAAACAACGCAAATTAATGCTCTAACTGCTTTTCTTTTGATTGTTTGCTTGTTCGATATTACATTTGCTTCCTGAATATGATGCACTGTCTTTCAAGTTTAATTTCAAGAATAATACAACCCCCGCACACACTCACTTTTTCATGTTCGTCTAAAAGTAAGTACGAAAAAGACGTTAAAAGAAATAACGAAAGAACACACACACATGAACAAACACACACACACACACACACACACACACACACACACACACACACACCACACACACACACACACCACACACACACACACACACACAAACACACAACACACACACAACACACACACACACACACACACACACACACACACACACACCACACACTTATAGACAGAAGATACACACGATTTCTTTTTAAAAGTGAGATTGGTAAAGAAGCACCAAAAGCGTACTAGTGTTCTGTACACATTTACCTTAAACACGATTTACTTGATACAAGTACGTTATCAGTGTTATCATAGAATTGGCGTATTGGTCTGATTGGACCTACGGGAGCATCTTTCTCTAGTTAGTGTCTGTTGTAAGTTTTTAACAGTATGAACAAAGACATACAGACAGAGCGGTAACTCAATCAGCAGCGCGCTGTGTGTGTGTCTTACATCGGACTTCTCTGGCCCAGGGCATACAGCTCAACGGAGGGCTTGGGACAACACAAACCAGATATTTCAGTAGCTCTCAACTAGAATTAGAACTTGTTTACGACGGATTCATGGCACTCAGACAATTCCATATGCGCTCCGTCCAAATCTATAGTGATAGTCTGGCATACTCCATAACCTTGCGTGAAACCAAGGCACTGGCAAGGTCTTGAAATTTGAGGGAGACCACCAGATACCACCAGAATGATGATGATCATCATCATGTGCCCTGCCACATGACGTTGGCGATCGTGGCCCTCCATATGTATCTGTCCCTTGTTACCGCAAGCACATCTTCCACCCTCTGTCCTCAATCACCCTGCAAGTCCATCCAATATTTTCTCCCTGGGTCTACCTGGTGATCTCTTTCTCTCCTGCTTTCCTGTTGTGACCAGGTGCTCTAATTCCCCTTTCCTCATAAAATGGCCTATAAATGTTGCCTGTCTTTTACTAATCTTCCTTGTCAATGATCGTCTTGTGTCAGAATGACAGGAGCATTAAGGTGGGCAAGTGAACAGGCAGTATTTTATGCTGGGGGGCTAGGACTGAACTCAAGCATTGAGAAATATCGGAGAGATTGACCCATCACATCAGTCAGGCAAGCTGGTGGTCACTATCAAAATCGTGTGGTTGTTGATGTCCCGCTGTCTCTAGCCTAGCTGTGTGTACTAGTTACTTCTTGTTATCTGTCTGAGTGGAAACATCGTGATAACACCCGTACTGATATTGTAAGCTTATATATAACACTTCACAGCGCTGATTACGTCTTGGCAAGTACCTGCTCCTGTCGGCGGATGACACCGGTGTCGACTGCGATTTAACAGTTAAAAACAGGGCAGCGAACAAATCTTTTACAAGACCAACAAACAGCAACAGAGTGTGGGACAGAAATCTCGTTACCGATCAAGGAAGAGTGAGCGAGACAGTGTGGATGAAGAGTTCGTAAGAAAACCGTGTGATTGACAGGATAGACATTTTGTGACTGAAGAGTGAATACAGTTGTACGCTCGTACGCGTCGGTGCGCACGCAGACTTGTATGTTCCACCAAGAACTATTGTTTCAACGAAGTCATGTGCATGGCATATTTTTGATAATTTGTTTCCGTTTCGCACACTTGGGAATCGAACGAGTACCTAGGTGCTCATTTTGCCATAGTGCTGGCAGAAAAAATTTTTTTTGACAAAAGAGAGACATAAAACATTACAAGTGAAAAAAAAAAAGCTTCGAAACATTGACTGAAAACAGCGACATCAGCAACTACACACAAAAACAACAACAAACAGAAACGGAAACAGAAACACCAGCGACTGTTCATTTTAGACGCATTTAGAATCGAGGTGCGTATAGCTATCAAGCGTGAAGTCTGTAGTGAGAGTCACGTCTGTCGAGCATCCGAGTATCTGCCACTGTATCGCTTTGCCGGAAACTGGTTTTATTTGAAGACATTTTTACACGTTGCATATCATAAAAGTCGTCAGAAAAAAAAGTGAAGTCTGACAAGTACGGATCATCTAAAAAGTTTTAAAAGACGAATCAATAAAGAACAGCAACCGTAAATGCGACGGCAACAGTAGTAGCTACAGTAGCAGCAACAATAAACACATCAGCAGTAGTAATTGTATCACTGCCAACTGCATCAACTACAACAGCAGCAACAACAAGTAAACAGCATCAGCAGTAGTAATTGTATCACTGCAACTGCATTAACTACAACAATAGCAGCAGCAACAAGTAAACAGCATCAGCAGCAGTAATCGTATCACTGCAACTGCATCAACTACAACAGCGGCAGGAACAACATATTCATTCAAGCCATCAGTGCTACACAACCAACAACTGAACATTTACAGCAATTAGCGAACAACAATAACAACGTCGTGTATATAATACTGCCTGGAGAACCTAGATTTATTACTCAAACCTTGTCGTTTCTTTAATGTGTTAAAAGGCAATTGAGCAAAGAAATGTCTGTCACGCCCTCAAAGACGATGGGGATAAAGCGGGTGATGCGGCAGCAGCAAATGGTGTTGTTGTTGTTGCTGTTGGTGTGTGTAGGCTGGGCGAGGAGTCAGACGGCAGGGGCAGGAGGCAGGTACGGCAATTTCCAGTCATGCATGGACGTGCTGAAGGCCAGCCAACGGCAGGGGCAGGGGATACCCAGTGACGGGGAGTTTCTCATCACCATCCCTTCCTTTGGGGCTGTGTCCATCTACTGTGCAGGTGAACATGACACCTTTCTGTCTGTCTGTCTCACTCCATCCCCCTTTCTTTCCATTTTCTTCGTCCTCCGCTTTCTTTCTCCCGCCTCTGTCTCAGTCTCTCTGTATCAGTATATTCATGGAATTTACCTGTCTGTTGATAATAGAATCAATCCAGGTGCCTCATATAATCGTTTCACGTTGGGAGAAAAAAACAGAGGGGAAAAAAGTCTAAACAAGGAAAATGAAAACAAAAAATGGCCGAACCATTTCAGCATGTTTATAGTGCATCATTGTGACTTTGAAGAAGCATAAGATAAATTGGATTTCAAGTGAAGCGAGGACAATGGTAGACTGTCCGGCCTGCAAAAACAGGTTGTAAACATTGTTAGAAGCTCCTGAGGAAATGCCGGACACACACCTTTCTCAAAAAGTTCTGATTTTAGGCGCTTTTTTTGGGTCCATATAACCTTGACCTTTGCGCCTTGACTTCCAAACATGCACTTTAACTCCATAACAGTGCACGTTTTTGTTCCACACTTGGTAAAGACCCCTGAAGAAACAGCTGAGAAAAATCTTGTAAACATGTTTGTCACAAACACACAATAAAATTAGACTCACAGACATACAGCTCTCTCCGGTCGATTTGAAACATTGTCTCCCAAGGTAGACTCACAGACATACAGCTCTCACCGGTCGATATGAAAACTGTCTCCCAAGGTAGACTCACAGACATACAGCTCTCACCGGTCGATTTGAAACATTGTCTCCCAAGGTAGACTCACAGATATACAGCTCTCTCCGGTCGATTGAAAACTGTCTCCCAAGGTAGACTCACAGACATACAGCTCTCTCCGGTCGATTTGAAACATTGTCTCCCAAGGTAGACTCACAGACATACAGCTCTCACCGGTCGATTTGAAACATTGTCTCCCAAGGTAGACTCACAGATATACAGCTCTCACCGGTCGATATGAAAACTGTCTCCCAAGTAGACTCACAGATATACAGCTCTCTCCGGTCGATATGAAAACTGTCTCCCAAGGTAGACTCACAGACATACAGCTCTCACCGGTCGATATGAAACTGTCTCCCAAGGTAGACTCACAGATATACAGTTCTCACCGGTCGATATGAAAACTGTCTCCCAAGGTAGACTCATATACAGCTCTCACCGGTCGATTAGAAAATCCACCGTAGACTCACATTATTCACACGTCGAAAAAAGTGTCTTCAAGGTAACAAATACACACCAACCGCGATAGAAAAACCGTCCACCAGTAAACCAAAAAAAAGTAGGAAAGGGTTCACACGATCAACCCAACACGAACCGAGATCCAACAAAAGGTCCAGTAGTTAATGGTAGTCGTGGTTTCTACACATTGTATAAATTCTCTCTCACTCTCTATTCGTCTCTCTCTCTTTCGTGTCTCTCTCTCTCTCTTCTCTCTGTCTGTCTCTCTCTCTGTCTCTCTTCTGTCTCTGTCTGTCTCTCTTTCTCTCCCCCTCCCTCTCTCTCTCTCTTGCTCTCGCTCTCTTTCTCTTAGTACTTCTGATATTGCAGTTTCGCTTATTTTGATGTCTTCATGCTTTTATACGTAGTTCGTTTGTGATATTGTAGACCATCAATCGGCGAGATCTGGAAGTAGAAAGGATTATTTAGCGTATTTTCACTTCCCTCGTAAATGGTAGATAGACAGACAGACAGACAGACAGATAGATAAATAGATTGATAGACAATCAGATACTTTTGACAATCAGTTTGACATCAGCCTTCTGAAGTAATCACCCAAATCTAGAGAGATAGTAAAAGGATGTCAACATTGGCAAATTCTTCAATTGAAGCCGAGAAGCCTACCTTTGACAGATTTGTATTTGTGTGTGTGTGTGTGTGTGTGTGTGTGTGTGTGTGTGTGTGTGTGTGTGTGTGTGTGTGTGTGTGTGTGTGTGTGTGTGTGTGAACCCTAGTTTTTACATGTTTGTATTTATCTTTGTGTGTATATGTGTATGTGTACGTTCATGTGTGTGTTTGTGTATAGGTGTGTGAATGTATGTGTATAATGTGTATCACTGTGTGTGAATGTATGTGAGTGTAAATGTGTGTGTGTGTATACGTATGTGTAATTGTTTGTGTGTGTATATGTATATGCATATGTATTTCTCTCTCTCTCCCTCTCTCTCTCTTCAATCTCTCTCTCTGTGTCTCTCTTTCTCTCTCTCTCTCTGTGTGTGTGTGTGTGTGTGTGTGTGTGTGTGTGTGTGTGTGTGTGTGTGTGTGTGTGTGTGTGTGTGTGTGTGTGTGTGTGTGTGTGTGTTTGTGTGTGTGTGTGTGAACCCTAGTTTTTACATGTTTGTATTTATTTTTGTGTGTATATGTGTATGTATACGTTCATGTGTGGTTTATAATAATAATAATAATTACAATATTTATATAGCGCAAAATCTCGATAAAAATCAAATCTAAGCGCTGAACATACACTTACGCACGCGCGCACACACACGCACACACACACGCACACATGGCTATAAATGGGGAAAAAGAATAAAAGCAATGGAAAATTATAGAGAGCATATTATATACAAATATAAGCTTATATTACAATGTGATTCCCCTCCGAGTGGAGACAGGCTACAGAGGGGGGATGAGTGAGGTCAGGATTTTATGCAGAGGAGAAAAGGTGAGTTTTGAGAGCGGACTTGAAGGAGACAAAAGTAGGTTGCTGACGGACAGAGAGAGGAAGTTTGTTCCAGGAAAGTGGACCAGAAACAGAGAAGGCTCGTGGACCATAGGTATTGAGCTTGGTGCGTGGAAAGCGAAAGGTCAGAGGATCGGAGGCAGAGCGGAGGGTACGTCAGGGAACATAGATCTCAAGTAGGCTTGACAGGTAATGGGGGGCTGCGTTATTGAGGCTTTTGTAGCACATGGTGTCTAGTTTGTACTGTATGCGCTTTGATACAGGGAGCCAGTGAAGTTGTGCCAGGAGAGGAGATATGTGGTCAGCTTTTTTCTTTTTGAGTACAAGGCGTGCAGCATTGTTTTGAATGCGCTGTAGGATGTGAATGGTGGAGGCAGGAAGACCAGACAGGAGTGAATTGCAATAGTCAATGCGAGACATTATGAAGGAGAGAACGAGTTTTGCAGTTGTTTCCACAGAGATACTTCCTAATCAAGCTTATACGATGGAGGTGATAGTAGCAAGATCTGGCAGTTTGAGAAACAAAGTTGTTCATGGAGAGGGTAGAGTCAATGCAGACACCAAGGTTTTTAGCTGAATCAGAAATTGGGACTGATGTGTTACATAATGGGAGAGAAAGAGGAGGCAGCTGAGAAAGTTTCTGACGGGTGCCAATGAGGATAGCTTCTGTCTTGTCGTCATTAAGCTGAAGTTTGTTGAACGTCATCCAGTTCTTAATGTCCGAGTAACACTCAGTGGTGCGAGTCAAGAGGCGCTGTATATTGTCTGGTGTGTCACTGTCTAGAAGTTGGGTGTCATCAGCATAGAAGTGGTGTTTTATAGAGTGGGAGTTGATGATGGTGGACAGGGGGGAGGTGTAAAGAGTGAAAAGAACAGGGCCAAGGACAGATCCTTGTGGAACACCACAGGTCAGGCATGCAGGTTGAGAATAAGTGCCATTAATGAGAACAGTTTGTTTTCTGTTTGACAGATATGA
>JAPXFY010000023.1:25154172-25159172 GCA_030674185.1 Monoplex corrugatus | reverse complement strand
GAGCAAAAGCTTCAGTGAGGAAAACCCCACAGACTTTGTGGACAGATTTTACCACCTTGAGCAAAAGCTTCAGTGAGGAAAACCCCACAGACTTTGTGGACAGATTTTACCACCTGAGCAAAAGTTCAGTGAGGAAAACCCCACAGACTTTGTGGACAGATTTTACCACCTTGAGCAAAAGCTTCAGTGAGGAAAACCCCACAGACTTTGTGGACAGATTTTACCACCTTGAGCAAAAGCTTCAGTGAGGAAAACCCCACAGGCTTTGTGGACAGATTTTACCACCCTGAGCAAAAGCTTCAGTGAGGAAAACCCCACAGACTTTGTGGACAGATTTTACCACCTTGAGCAAAAAGCTTCAGTGAGGAAAACCCCACAGACTTTGTGGACAGATTTTACCACCTTGAGCAAAAGCTTCAGTGAGGAAAACCCCACAGGCTTTGTGGACAGATTTTACCACCTTGAGCAAAACTTCAGTGAGGAAAACCCACAGACTTTGTGGACAGATTTTATCCACCTTGAGCAAAAGCTTCAGTGAGGAAAACCCCACAGACTTTGTGGACAGATTTTACCACCTTGAGCAAAAGCTTCAGTGAGGAAAACCCACAGACTTTGTGGACAGATTTTACCACCTTGAGCAAAAACTTCAGTGAGGAAAACCCCACAGACTTTGTGGACAGATTTTACCACCAAAGTAACGACCAAAATGCCTTAAGACACTAGTTACCGCGATGCAGTAGCACAACTGACTACCGACTGGAAGGTTGTGGATTCAAAGTCCTGTCAAAATCATTGTGTGATTTTTTTCCGGCTCCAACCGGCTACTATCCCAGAGTTGAATGTGCTATGGGCTCATTGGAAAGACTGGGACCACACAATGAAGTCTCATCTACTTCACAGATGCATTATTGAGGATGTTGCTAAATTTTCCTAGCCAACGCAGCAAGTGTCTGTCTATCTGGTTGCTACCAGAATATACTGTCATGGTTAGGGTTCAGTACAGCCTCCGTCACGTTGTCTCAATCCTAGATAGAACATCATACATAATAATTACCAACTCCATCGTCATCATCATCATAACATTGTAAAAATTGTCCCAGCTTCTGTGGTGTAGAAAATGGTGGGTGGGGCAATGGGGATGGAGGAGGGAAGAGGTCAACACAGACTGGACTGACGGGATGGGATGATCCCTTAAAAAAAGAAAAGCCACGTTTGCGACAGGGCTACCACGTGCATCGAATTTGCGAACCACGATTACCGCGTGCAATGTAATTTCACGAGATCGTAACGAGAGCTGTGTGATGTTTGGGGGTCAGGATTACCATGAACTTCGTAATTTTGCAGGATTGTAATGTGAGCTGTGTGATGTTTGGGAGCCATGATTACCACGGAGATCATAATTTTACAGGATTTTAATGTAAGATTTATAATGTTGGGGAGCCACAGTTGCCACGTGGATCATAATTTTACAGGATTGTAATGTGAGCTATGTGGTGTTTAGGAGCCACGATTACCACGTGCAGTGTAATTTTACAGGGTTGTAGTGTGAGCTGTGTGATGTTTGGGAGCCACGATTACCACGTGCAATGTAATTTTATGGGATTGTAATGTGAGTTGTATCATGTTTGGGAGCCACGATTACCACGTGCAATGTGATTTTACAGGATTGTAATGTGAGTTGTCTCATGTTTGGGACCACGATTACCACGTGCAATGTGATTTTACAGGATTGTAAAGTGAGTTGTGTGATGTTTGGGGCCACGATTACCACGTGCATTGTAATTTTACAGGATTGTAATGTGAGCTGTGTGATGTTTAGGAGTCACGATTACCACGTGCATTGTGATTTTGCAAGATTGTAGTGTGAGCTGTGTGATGTTTAGGAGCCACGATTACCACGTGCAATGTGATTTTACAGGATTGTAGTGTGAGCTGTGTGATGTTTGGGAGCCACGATTGCCACGTGCAATGTGATTTTACAGGATTGTAATGTGAGCTGTGTGATGTTTAGGAGCCACGATTACCACGTGCAATGTGATTTTACAGGGTTGTAGTGTGAGCTGTGTGATGTTTAGGAGCCACGATTACCACGTGCAATGTGATTTTACAGGATTGTAGTGTGAGCTGTGTGATGTTTGGGAGCCACGATTGCCACGTGCAATGTGATTTTACAGGATTGTAATGTGAGCTGTGTGATGTTTAGGAGCCACGATTACCACGTGCAATGTGATTTTACAGGGTTGTAGTGTGAGCTGTGTGATGTTTGGGAGCCACGATTACCACGTGCAGTGTGATTTTACAGGATTGTAATGTGAGCTGTGTGATGTTTGGGGCCACGATTACCACGTTCATTGTAATTTTACAGGATTGTAGTGTGAGCTGTGTGATGTTTGGGAGTGACAATTACCACGTGCATCGCAATTTGCAGCACTGTAGTGTGAGATGTGTGATGTTTGGGGGCCACGGTTACCATGTTTATCGAAATTTTGCTGGATTAAAATGTAAGCTATATGGTGTTGATCAGCCACGATCATTATAATTCTGCACTATTATGATGTGTGCTTGTACATTCGTAGGTTCTTAATGTGTGTTAAATGATACTGGAGAGACGAGGATTTCAGTGCCAGTGTTGTAATGCTGTATGGTCGTGTTCTGTATTGCAACGACTCCACTTTGTTCTGTGTTCCATGAAGCGTTGAGTAAAGTAAAATAGTCATGCGTACTATGATGCAAGCTTATATTTGTTGTATTCCTGCACGATTATAATGCGTACTGCGCAGAAGTTTGGAAACTACGATTGTCACGCATGTTGTGTTATTGCAGGATTCAATAACGGTCAACCACGAGAATATCTCACGCTGGTCAAAGGAAGGATGACCAATTTTGCTGAGATTTATTCCAAACAAGGTATGGTGTCCTATTCGGAACAGATTTTAATGCGTTGGGCTCATTGCTTCGTCTGTCCTTTTCTCTCACTTCGTACGCTTTGTCTGTAGCTGTCTCTTTGTAAGTCTCTCCTTTTTTTTATTTTTATTATTGTGTATGTGTGTGTGTGTGTGTGTGTGCGTGCGTAGTGTGTGTGTGTGTGCATGCGTGCGTGCGTGTGTGTGTGTGTGTGTGTGTGTGTGTGTGTGTGTGTGCACACTTTTTTACGGCGTATTTGCCTTCTCTCTGTCTCAGTTCAAAAAGGCAGAAGAGAAGATAAAGACTTGCTCGTAGGTCTACATGTACAGACAGACAGACGCTCCCTCTCTGTCTCTGTCTGTTTGTCTGTCTCTCTCTATATCTCTGTCCCTCCCTCCCCTCTCTGTCTCTCTCCCTGTCTCTCCTCCCTCCCACTCTGTGACTGTCTCTGACTCTTTCTGCCACTATCTCTCACTCTCTGTCTGTCTGTCTGTCTGTCTCTCTCTGTGCCTCTAACTCTGTGTGTCTCTGTCTTTGTGTGTCAGTGTATCTGTCTGTATGTCAGTAATGGCGATGATGGAGGTGATTCTGATGACGATGATAATAAATAATGGCGATGGCAGTGGTACAAATGTGATGACGAATGCGATGATAAACAACGATAATGATGGTGATGGTGATGATGATGATGACGACGACGGCGATGTCTATGGTATGTATGTCAGGTCAGAGTGACGTGTGTCAGGAGAAGAACCCGACCCAGTTTTACGTGAATAGGGGCAGGTCTGAGTTCTACAGAATCCGCATCAACCTTCCTACCTTAACGGTGGAACTGGAGGACCCCACCTTTGCCGTCAACTTTGGCCAGCCTGTAGGGTGAGTGTCATTGTCTCCCTTTGTCTGTTATTTTCTGTTTTTGTGGACATCGTGTGCATGAAGGTACACGTAGCACCAGTTTCTCTCTCTCTTTCTCTCTCCCTCTCTCTCTTTCTCTCTCTCTCTCTTTCTCTCTCTCTCTCTCTTTCTTTCTCCTCCTCTCTCTCTTTCTCTCTCTCTCTCTCTCCCTCTCTCTTTCTGTCTCTCTCTCTCTCTTCTTTCTCTCTGTCTCTGTCTGTCTGTGTCTCTCTTCTCTCTTTCTGTTTCTCTCTCTGTGTCTCTGTTTCTCTCTTTTTCTTTCTCTGTCTCTTTCTTTCTCTTTCTCTCTCTCCCTCTCTCTCTTTCTCTCTGTCTCTGTTTCTCTTTTTTTTCTCTCTTTCTCCCTCTGTCTCTCTCTCTTTCTCTGTCTCTCTCTCTCTCTTTCTCTGTCTCTCTCTCTCTCTCTTCTCCTCCCTCTCCCATCTGTTTAAGTGTTTCACACGCCATCCTTCATTGATTCTTTCGTTAAATAGTTTTTTTCATGTGTGTTTCTTTTTAACCCTTTAACTTCTGCACACTGTCCACCGACTGCAAAAATTTAACCTTTTGACTCCCTTCTCCTATCCATCCTAAAGGAAGCTTGTGGATAGGGTGAGATAATAAAAGGGTTGTTTTTGCTTTGTTAGCATAGCTGACAATGCAGGATGCTGGCGGACAGGGTGTGGGTAGTCAAAGGGTTAAACATAAATTGGTGATATACTGTGCATAATGTAGTGGCTGTGTGTTTATAAATGGGCAGTTGGATGTTTACGGTAGTCTTTTACAACAGGGTATCCTGCCTGGGTTCATCTGTGACCTTGTGCGTATGAATAGGTGTGTATATTACAGGACTTAAAACGTTCCGCGTCTGGGCGGAATTCCGCGATTTCGGTTTGTCAAAAAAAAAAAAAAAAAAAAAAAAAGTTGATCTCTGTTATATGAGACTGAACTTTAAAAGTGTTTTTGATTCAATTACTGACTTTGTGTGCTCCAACTTCAAACTTGATATTGTGTGATCATTTAAACCTGAAAAGTGAAACTTATTGAGCAACCCAAGAAGTGAGATTTCATCCAAAGACTACAGTTGGTGAACAACTGTAAACTCTCAAGTTAAAGGGTGAGTGTTCATTTTAGTATTATGTTTTTAACCCCTTCTCCCCTATTCCCAAATATATCTTCCTGTAATAATTATGTGTTTACAG
>JAPXFY010000023.1:25146672-25149172 GCA_030674185.1 Monoplex corrugatus | reverse complement strand
TTTCCAGTTAGTCTGGTATTGAGGTGAGTCACACATCTTACTTACTTTGTGACTTCCAGTTAGTCTGTATTGAGGTGAGTCACACATCTCACTTTGTGACTTCCAGTTAGTCTGGTACTGAGGTGAGTCACACATCTTACTTTGTGACTTCCAGTTAGTCTGGTATTGAGGTGAGTCACACATCTCACTTTGTGACTTCCAGATATCCTGGTATTGAGGCGAGTCACACATCTTACTTACTTTGTGACTTCCAGATATGCTGGTATTGAGGTGAGTCACACATCTCACTTTGTGACTTCCAGTTAGTCTGGTATTGAGGCGAGTCACACATCTTACTTTGTGACTTCCAGATATGCTGGTATTGAGGTGAGTCACACATCTCACTTTGTGACTTCCAGATATGCTGGTATTGAGGTGAGTCACACATCTTACTTCGTGACATTCAGATGTCCTGGTATTGAGGCGAGTCACACATCTTACTTCGTGACATTCAGATGTCCTGGTATTGAGGTGAGTCACACATCTCACTTACTTCGTGACTTCCAGATACGCCAGTATTGAGGTGTCACACAACTTACTTCGTGACTTCCAGATATGCTGGTGCTGAGGTGAGTTACACATCTTACTTTGCGACTTCCAGATATGCTGGTATTGAGGTGAGTCACACATCTTACTTTGTGACTTCCAGATATCCTGATATTGAGGTGAGTCACACATCTCACTTTGTGACATTCAGATATCGTGGTATTGAGGTCACACAGCTTACTTTGTGACTTCCAGATATCCTGGTATTGAGGTGAGTCGCACATCTTACTTCGTGACTTCCAGATACGCCAGTATTGAGGTGTCACACAACTTACTTCGTGACTTCCAGATATGCTGGTGTTGAGGTGAGTCACACAGCTTAATTAGTGACTTCATGGCATGGACACATTATCTCACAGACACTATGAGATCTTTGATGTGCGCTGACTACGTGCAGATTTTAGGACCACGGTGTGTCATCTGATTAAAAACAACAACAACAACAACAACAACAAACAATTAGACCACCACCTAATATGAAGAGGAAGGGGAGGGGGAGTAAAATCTCTAATATTCTGTGATTCGAAACCTGGTTCCTCCTGTCCTAGGCAGTCGTTCTTAACCACTAGTCCACACACTGTACTGTTTGTCTATTTTCCAGTACGCGAGAGAGTGTTTTTGCGGCGACTCGACCCAAAAACACAACAGAGCGGCGGAGTCAGAGTGCAATATGGTGTGTACCGGGGACCGCTACAGCTCTTGTGGAGGGTTCTGGCGACTGTCCGTTTACGACACAGGTCAGTACATCTCTGGGGTTTGTTAGGTTACTATAGTACGGGTCTGTTTTTTAAGTCATTCACTGTCTGGTGGTAGAATACTGAAATACTGACCTGCTGCGTGAATTCGGCTTGAGTTGCAAGTTGATGTACCTGATTTTTGGAAATGGGTAATACCTTACCAGTATAAAATATAATGCAGTGCAACAAAATTCAAACGCAACAGAACACAGCACAGCACAGCACAGCACAGCACAGCACAGCACAGCACAGCACAAAACAGCACAGCACAGCACAAAACAGCACAGCACAGCACAGCACAAAACAACACAGCACAAAACAGCACAGCACAACACAGCACAAAACAGCACAGCACAACACAGAACAGCACAGAACAGCACAACACAGCACAAAACAGCATAGCACAGACAACTCAAAACAGCACAGCACAACACAAAAACAACACAGCACAGCACAACAAAACAGCACAGCACAGCACCACGCAGCACAGCACAACACAAAGCAACACAGCACAAAACAGCACAACACAACACAAAACAGCACAGCACAGCACCACGCAGCACAGCACAACACAAAGCAGCACAGTACAAAACAGCACAGCACAGCACAAAACAGCACAGCACAACTCAAAACAGCACAGCACAACACAAAACAGCACAACACAAAACAGCACAACACAGCACAAAACAGCACAACACAACACAAAACAGCATAGCACAGCACCACACAGCACAGCACAACACAAAGCAGCACAGCACAAAACAGCACAACACAAAACAGCACAACACAAAACAGCACAGTACAACACAACACAACAAAACACAACACAACACAGCACAGCACAGCACAGCACATTACAACACAAAACAGCACAGCACATTACAACACAAAACAGCACAACACAACACAACACAGCACAACACAAACAGCACAGCACAGCACATTACAACACAAAACAGCACAGCACATTACAACACAAAACACAACACAACACAACACAGCACAACACAAACAGCACAGCACAGCACAGCACATTACAACACAAAACAGCACAGCACATTACAACACAAAACAGCACAACACAACACAACACAAACAGCACAGCACAGCACAGCACAAAACAGCACAACACAGCACAGCACAGCACATTACAACACAAAGCAGCACAGCACAGCACA
>JAPXFY010000023.1:25131672-25141672 GCA_030674185.1 Monoplex corrugatus | reverse complement strand
GCAGTCAAACCACAGTGCCAGAGATATTCACGCTGATGAGTCAGACAAGAAATTCCTGCAGGCTCTTGGTGTCAAGCGCCACAAACTCAGCTTGCCGACCGCAAGTGCAAAAGAGGAATCGGAGAGGCTGATGAAGACATAATTCACAAACTAAATTCGCTGATAGGAAAAAGCATCCAGGGAACACAAACTAGCCACAGTCGTGATATTGTATGTTGGACACAGGGACGGTTATGGAGTAAAGCTGCCAAACGTGAAAACACGTCCTCAGAAATCCAGACATCAACGTGACACGGAGAACACTTAGATGGGAAAAAAAACTGGACTATCGAAAATCAATTGATGATTGCCTCTGATATTGCGAAGCAGAGATTAACAAAAATATGGAAAGATCAGTGAGCGAAACACGGTGACTTATCAAAGTATAGAAAGCAAAGACAAGAAGAACAGAAAGAAGAAGACCCAAGACTGTTTCTTCAGTGATCCTTCCAGTTCAACGGGGAAACTATTCCAGGAAGCAAGATCCGGGACATTCACGGTGGACAAAGAAGTTCTAGAACAGAATCTCAGAAAAACATTTTGATCCTCAAAGCCAGGCACCACTTGAAATCCTGTGTCTGTGCAGCCTGCATCACCAGAGGAAGTGTTTAATGACAAACCACAAACATTGAATATATATAACGATATAAAAGAAGTGGTTAAGAAAGCCAGAGCCAAATCATCATTTGGGCCTAACGGATTGCCTTCCCTGCCGTATAAGAAATGTCCCAGTGTCCTTAAGTAGCATCACAAACTGGCAGTGCTTGAAGACCGGCAACAAATGGATGATAGCTGATGGAGTGTGTATTCCAAAACAACAATATTCAAGTGACTTCAACCAGTTCAACCAATATCTTACTTTTCCATGCGACAGAAAAAAAATGTCAAGTGGCTTATTTGGAACGTAAACGTATCATCTCTTTTCACTATCTTCTCACTGATTCTGTTATCAAAACTCTTGTAACCTCTTGTGTCCTTTCTGGTCTAGATTACAATACTAGATTTCTTGTTGGATGCTCCCTTGTTTGTTATCCAGCCTCTACAGAAAGTTCAACATTTTTCTACATGACTCGTCCTTACAGCTTCTCGCTATGAAGGTTCAACATCCCTGCTTTGCACTCTCCATAGGCTTCCTATCCAACAACGTATTAGATACAAGACTGCTTGAGTGTGTTACAATGTTGTCTCTGGTACTGCTTCTGCTTATATCTCTGAACTGATTCAGGCCTGTTTTCCTTCTCGTACTCTTCACTCTTTTTTTTCTTGCTTTGCTGGCCATGATTTGAAGACTGAAGTCATGGTGATCAGTAAAAAACATGAAATCCCCTCGTGCAAAATAACGGCAAATGGCACAACTTTCAGACAGGTTGATAAATTTAAATATCTGGGAATGGTCATCTCACCAGACGGCAGATGCACATCAGAAATAGCAGCAGAATCAGCCAAACCAAAACAGCATTTAAGAAAATGAAAAGCATTCTTACAAACAAATACCAATCAGTTAACATCAAGAAGAGAGTTCTTGAATGTTTACAGAACCGATAACATTATACGGCTGTGAGGCGTGGACAGTCAAAAAGCAAAGCCAGAACAAGATTGAGGCAGCCAAGATGTGGTTTCTAAGAAGAATGTTGAGAGTTCCATGGACAGCAAGGAAAACAAACGAGACTGTCTTGATGGAGGCAGAACACATAAGATCATTTATAAGGAAGATTAGGAAAAGACAAGCAACATTTATAGGCCATTTTATGAGGAAAAGGAAATTAGAGCACCTGGTCACAGCTGGAAAGCTGGAGGGAAAGAGAACACCAGGTAGACCCAGGAGAAGATATTGGACGGACTTGCAGGGTGGCTGAGGACAGAGAGGGTGGAAGATGTGCTTGCAGCGACAAGGGATAGATACGTATGGAGGGCCATGATCGCCAGCGCCGTGCGGCAGGGCACATGATGATGATGATGATGATGATGATGATGATGATGACTCCTCTAGCTAACCAACAACACTAACTAACCAACCCAACAGCACACCTACTAACCACAGATTCAGCAACACCAGCTGACCAACCCACCAGCACACCTACTAACCACAGATTCAGCAACACTCGTAAACCTACGAACCAGCACACATACTAACCACACATTCAACAACACTAGCTGACCAACCCACCAGTAAACCTCTTAACTACAGTAACACTAGCTAATCAACCCACTAGCAAACCTACTAACCACAGACTCAGCAACACATAATAATAATAATAATTACAATATTTATATAGCGCAAAATCTTGATAAAATCAAATCTAAGCGCTGAAGCAGACACACACGCAAGCACGCACGCACGCACACACACGCACGCCACACACAGACACACACACACACACACCCACACCCACACCCACCCAACACTCGTAAACCTACTGACCACAGACTCAGCAACACCAGCAAACCCACTGACCACAGACTCAGCAACACCAGCAAACCTACTAACCACAGACTCAGCAACACCATTAAACCTACTAACCACAGACACAGCAACACCAGTAAACCTACTAACCGCAGACACAGCAACACCAGTAAACCTATTAACCACAGATACAGCAACACCAGCAAACCTACTAACCACAGACTCAGCAACACCAGCTAACTAACCCACCAGGAAACCTACTAACCATAGCACCACTAGCTAACTAACCCACCAGTAAACCTACTAACCACAGACTCAGCAACACCAGTAAACCTACTAACCACAGACTCAGCAACACCAGTAAACCTACTAACCACAGACTCAGCAACACCAGTAAACCTACTAACCACAGACTCAGCAACACCAGTAAACCTACTAACCACAGACTCAGCAACACCAGTAAACCTACTAACCACAGACTCAGCAACACCAGTAAACCTACTAACACAGACTCAGCAACACCAGTAAACCTACTAACCACAGACTCAGCAACACCAGTAAACCTACTAACCACAGACTCAGCAACACCAGTAAACCTACTAACCACAGACTCAGCAACACCAGTAAACCTACTGACCACAGACTCAGCAACACCAGTAAACCTACTAACCACAGACTCAGCAACACCAGTAAACCTACTAACCACAGACTCAGCAACACCAGTAAACTACTACCACAGACTCAGCAACACCAGTAAACCTACTACACAGACTCAGCAACACCAGTAAACCTACTAACCACAGACTCAGCAACACCAGTAAACCTACTAACACAGACTCAGCAACACCAGTAAACCTACTGACCACAGACTCAGCAACACCAGTAAACCTACTAACCACAGACTCAGCAACACCAGTAAACCTACTACACAGACTCAGCAACACCAGTAAACCTACTACACAGACTCAGCAACACCAGTAAACCTACTGACCACAGACTCAGCAACACCAGTAAACCTACTAACCCAGACTCAGCAACACCAGTAAACCTACTAACCACAGACTCAGCAACACCAGTAAACCTACTAACCACAGACTCAGCAACACCAGTAAACCTACTGACCACAGACACAGCAACACCAGTAAACCTACTAACCACAGACTCAGCAACACAGTAAACCTACTGACCACAGACTCAGCAACACCAGTAAACCTACTGACCACAGACACAGCAACACCAGTAAACCTACTGACCAGACTCAGCAACACCAGTAAACCTACTGACCACAGACTCAGCAACACCAGTAAACCTACTACCAGACTCAGCACACACCAGTAAACCACTGACCAAACTCAGCAACACCAGTAAACCTACTACCACAGACACAGCAACACCAGTAAACCTACTACCACAGACACAGCAACACCAGTAAACCTACTAACCACAGACACAGCAACACCAGTAAACCTACTGACCAGACACAGCAACACCAGTAAACCTACTGACCAGACCAGCAACACACAGTAAACCTACTGACCACGACACAGCAACACCAGTAAACTATAACCACAGACTCAGCAACACCAGTAAACCTACTACCACAGACACAGCAACACCAGTAAACCTACTGACCACAGACTCAGCAACACCAGCAAACTACTAACCACAGACTCAGCAACACCAGCAAACCTACTAACCACAGACTCAGCAACACCAGCAAACCTACTGACCACAGACCAGCAACACCAGTAAACCACTGACCACAGACTCAGCAACACCAGCAAACCACTGACCACAGACTCAGCAACACCAGCAAACCTACTGACCACAGACTCAGCAACACCAGCAAACCTACTGACCACAGACTCAGCAACACCAGTAAACCTACTGACCACAGACTCAGCAACACCAGCAAACCCACTGACCACAGACTCAGCAACACCAGCAAACCCACTGACCACAGACTCAGCAACACCAGCAAACCTACTGAACCACAGACTCAGCAAACACCAGCAAACCTACTGACCACAGACTCAGCAACACCAGCAAACCTACTGACCAGATACAGCAACACCAGTAAACCTACTAAGCCACAGACTCAGCACAACACAGTAAACCTACATGTACAAACCACAGACACAGCAACACTAGTAAACCTACTAACCACAGACACAGCAACACCAGCTAACTAACCCACACAGGAAACCTACTTACCACAGACACAGCAACACTAGCTAACTAACCACCAGGAAACCTACTTAAACCACAGACACAGCAACACCAGCTAACTAACCCACCAGGAAACCTACTTACCACAGACACAGCAACACTAGCTATACTAACCCACCAGGAAACCTACTAACCACAGACACAGCAACACCAGCTAACTAACCCACCAGGAAACCTACTTACCACAGACACAGCAACACAGCTAACTAACCCACCAGAACCTTCTAACCACAGACACAGCAACACCAGCTAACTAACCCACCAGGAAACCTACTTACCACAGACACAGCAACACTAGCTATATAACCACCAGGAAACCTACTAACCACAGACACAGCAACACCAGCTAACTAACCCACAGGAAACCTACTTACCACAGACACAGCAACACTAGCTAACTAACCACCAAACCTACTAACCACAGACACAGCAACACCAGCTAACTAACCCACCTGGAAACCTACTAACCATAGCACCACTAGCTAACCAACCCACAAGCAAACCTACTAACCACAGACTTGTTTCTGCCTGACAGCCTCAAGTGACCTGTATACAAGGAGACCCAGGCACAGTGCAGCTAACCACCAGTCAGGATCGAGGGTCAGTCCGTTGTCCTAACGGCACATCCATCGTGGGCTGCAGTTACTGGGACCCCGCTAACCATCACCAAGGCAACGGTGCCGGCACCATGACAGCGGCCACCCGAACGTGCACCGCGTCGGGTTGTACCGGATGTAATGCGTATGCCCGCTGCAGGGGTGAGGGACATTAAATTAAGTTTTGCAGGCAGTACCGAGATCAAAGATCCATCCCATTGCTGCTAAAATTAATAGCGTGTGTTGTATCACATGCTTCTTTCATTGATCCTGGTCTTCAGGTCCTATTGCATTCTACACTTTTGTTAGTGATGATGGCCTTTAGTTTCTGTTATATTTCACATGGTTGTTACTGATGTTGGCCTTTAGTTTATATTGTTTTCTATACTTCTGTTATATAGAACCAATACTGTTGTACGGATGTGAGTCGTGGACAGTCAACAAGCAAAGCCAGAACAAGATTGAGGCATCCGAGATGTGGTTTCTAAGAAGAATGTTGAGAGTTCCATAGACAGCAAAGAAAACAAATGAGACATTCTTGATGGAGGCAGACACAAGTAGATCACTCATAAGGAAGATTAGGAAAAGACAAGCAACATTTATAGGCCATTTTATGAGGAAGGGGGATTTGGAGCACTTGGTCACAACGGGAAAGCTGGAGGGAAAGAGAGCACCGGGTAGACCCAGGGAGAAAATGCTGGACGGACTTGCAGAGTGACTGGGAACGAGGAGGGTGGGGTAGATGCTTGGGGCAACGAGAGATAGAGACATATGGAAGTCCATGATCGCCAACGCCATTCGGCAGGGCACCTGCTGATGATGATGATACTTCTGTCATTGACGATGGCCTTCATTTTCTATCGTAGGACCTTTCAGGACAGAGTTCTGAGAGAATAAAAAGCATTAAGTTGGTGGATAGGATGAGGGAATCAAAAGGTTAAGATTTTGCAGTTGGTAGATAGGGTGCGAGAGTCAAAGGGTTAAGGACTCTGCCAGATAACTGCAGATGGATGCAGAATTCGTAAGGAATCATCCGACTGCTATGATTTTTTTTTCACCTTTAACAAACTTCAGACTCTGGATTTCAGATCTGAAATGCCGATACTGTAGTTTGGTTTCTTGGAAATTTTGGTAAAATGTTGAGTTTGGTTTAACTTAAGATTACTTTTACGATTGAAGTCAGGGTTATCTTCTGCCACCCAAGCCAGTATACACGAATGATAGGCCGTTGGTTCATCATCATCATGTCCCTGCCGCATGGCGTTGGCGATCATGGCCCTCCATATGCATCTATTCCTTGTCGCCGCAAGTACATCTTCCACCCTCTCTGTCCTCAGCCACCCTGCAAGTTCGTCCAATATTTTCTCCCTGGTCTTCCTGGTGTTCTCTTTCCCTCCAGCTTTCCTGTTGTGACCAGGTGCTCTAATTCTCCTTTCCTCATAAAATGTCCTCTAAATGTTGCTTGTCTTTTCCTAATCTTCCTTATCAATTTCCTTTACCTATCTAAGACAACTATTGATTCTGTCTGTGGGGCAACTTGATCGAGATTCTACTCATTTTGGATTCATTCAGCGTCGGAAGGTTTGAGTCTTGCCATGGGCACTGCCTAAAATGACCAGTGTGTGTTGAGATTTCCAAGGTCCCTCCTCTTGAAGGCCAATTAGCCCTCTTGCCTTTCTAAAATCATGGTAAAAAAAAACAAATTGTGTGTGTGTGTGTGTGTGTGCGTGTGCGTGTGCGTGTGCGTGTGCGTGTGCGTGTGCGTGTGCGTGTGTGTTTGTGTGTGTGTGTGTACGTGTGTGTGTATGTGTGTGCGTGTGTGTGAATTGTGTGTGTGTGTGCGTGTATGTATGTGTGTGTGTGAGTGAGTGTGTGTTGTGTGTGTGTTCATGTGTATGCGTTTGTATAGGAGTGTATATGTGTGTATTCATATCCTTCTGTGCGTCTTTGTGTTTGTATGTGTGCGGTTGTATGAGGCCTCGACTTTTCTCCTCAGTTTGACCGAAGACTCAAAATGAACATTAGTCGTTCTGAAGTGGACAAAAAACGAGTCGGATCCGTGTGCCTTTTGGCATGCGCACGCTAAAGATCCCACGGCAGTTGAAAATCATAAAGAGCAGGGCTTTCGCCTGGCTGACCTGGTGTAAAACGTTGCAGAGATAGGTTGATATCCCAGGTCCCTCCACTTGAAAGCCAATTAGCCTTCTTGCCGTTCTGAAGTCTTGGTAAAAACAAACAAAAAATGGGTGGCGCTGCACTGCACTCAAAGGGGAGAGCAGCCCGAGTTTCACATGGTAAATTCATTGTGACAAAAGAAATGAATATGAATAAAGCAAGTAACGATCCCACCAACCTGTCAACCCCACAGCTGTTACATACCTTGCAGTGTACACGTGTGGCTGTCAGAACGGGGCGACCTGTAATCCCCTCACGGGACGCTGCACCTGTCCACCTGGTTACTATGGCGACCAGTGCCAGCGCTTTGACTACTGTGCATATTCGGAGGATCATAGTGATGATGGCGCTCCTGCCTGTGCTGTAGGTGAGTTGGTGATACAATGTAACCGTTTGGATTGTTTGTTTTGATTGTACGTGTTTGGTTGGTTGGTGGTTGGTTGGTTGATTAGTTTTGTTTGTTTGGGTTGGTTGGTTGGTTGTTGGTCGGCTGATTGGTTGGTTGGTTGTTTGTTGGTTGTTGGCTGGCTGGCTGGCTGGTTGTTGGTTGTTGGTTGGTGTGGTTGGTGATGGCTGGCTGGTTGTTGGTTGTTATGGCTGTGGTTGGTTGGTTGAGTTGGTTGTGTTGGTTGGTTGGTTGTAGGTGGTGGTTGGTTGTTGGGTCTGGTTGGTTGGTTGGTTGGTTATTGCTGTGTTTTGTGTTGGGGTTTTATTTGTTTTTTTTTCTTTTTTGATGTCCCAGCTTTCTCACTGCCTCGGTGTCACTGCACATATACACTCATATACAAACACACACACACACACACACACACACACACACACACACACACACACCACACACACACACACACACACACACAGACACACACACACACACACACACACACACACATACATACACACACACACACATACACACACATACACACACATGCAAACACACACAAACACACACATATATATATATATATATATGTATATATATATATATAGATATATATACATATATATATACACACACACAAACACATACACACGAGGTTACCTTGAGAGCAGTACATGTAGGGCCACAGAATCTGGAACAGCTTTTCACAATGCTAAGACGTTTGGTGAGAAGAGTGGCAGAATGGTTTAGACGTTCGCCTGCCAATAACTAAACTCGAGGTTCCAGGGTTCGCTCCCTGTAGAGACCTGACTTTTCTCTTCAGTTTGACCGGAAAATCGAACTGAACGTCTAGTCCTTCGGAAGGGGACGAAAAATGAGTCGGACCCGTGTGCCTTCTGGCTGCGCACGCTAAAGATTCAACGGCAGCTGAAAATCGTGAAGAGCATGGCAAACCCGGCTGCCTTGGCAAAAATCATCGGAGAGATAGGTTGGTTGCCCAGGTCTCACCTCTTGAAAACCAATTAGCCTTCTTGCCTTTCTGAAATTTGTTTGAAAATATGTGAATATGAATATAAATTTGAAGCGAAGGAGAGGGACGGGCGCCGCCCTCATGTGCTGGCCCCGGGCCAGAAAACTTGAGGTCTCTGCCACCTCACTCCCCTACGACCTCAGGGTTATGGAACTATCTACGTAGAACCTCAGGACCTGGCCAGCTCAGGGGTTTATGTGTAGGCTTAAGGCTTGTGTCGTGATCATTCTGGATCTTCTCCATCACATGGCACCTGTGATGTTAGTGCACATGGAATTCATTCCGAGCACGGAGACGTCATCTTGAGAAATTGAAGCTAAAACTGAAACTGTGTGACTGCCCCCAGGCCGCTCGTTTCAGCTCTCCAACGCATCTCCAGACCCACGAAAATGAGGTCACCTTGAGAGTAAGGCATGAAGGGCCACAGAATCTGGGACAAGTTTTCATGATGCTAAGACGTTTGGTGAGAATGGGGATAATGTTATGGAGCTCCATTTCGGATTGAGAGTGCGTGACAATGTCCTTTTATAATATATCTTGGCTTCAGCCAGACCCAAGAGATAAGACACCGGCGGCGTTGGTCGAAAATTTTGAGCAACACCCTCATTTACGCGTCCTTGAAGTAGATGAGAGTCGAGATTGTGTGGTCCCAGTCGTCCCAAAGAGCCTAAGCATGTTCAGCTTTGAGGCCGAAAATTACCACAGTTTCAGTTTCTCAAGATGGCGTCTCCGCGCTTGGAGTGAATTCCATATTACTGACACCACATGTGCCACGTGACGGATAAGATTCTGAACGATCATGGCATAAGCAATGGTATGAACTGATGGGTTCGAACCTCCAACCTTCCAGTTATCAGTCTGCTGTTTTAACCACTTCGCCATGGTGGCCGGTAATACACGTACAGCCTAACGTTGTTTCAATGATAGAGTAGTGCCAGGATAGACAATATAGAACCCACATGTCAGGTAGAATCTCCGGACCCAATTCATAAAATATATGTTGACATCTGCTTAGATCTTCATGTTCATTTTAAAACCTCCAATATATAAAATATCATTATGTATATTCTGTATGCTTTATAGAGTTTATATGTCAAGAATATCTTTTCATATGTATATAAATTATTATCATTTTTCGTCAG
>JAPXFY010000023.1:25084172-25121672 GCA_030674185.1 Monoplex corrugatus | reverse complement strand
CTGGGCTAGCCCATCACGCCAACCTTGTTATTGAGCTGTTAAGATCTGGGCTAGCCCATCACACAACCTTGTTATTGAGCTGTTAAGATCTGGGCTAGCCCATCACGCCAACCTTGTTATTGAGCTGTTAAGATCTGGACTAGCCCATCACGCCAACCTTGTTATTGAGCTGTTAAGATCTGGACTAGCCCATCACACCAACCTTGTTATTGAGCTGTTAAGGTCTGGGCTAGCCCATCACACAACCTTGTTATTGAGTTGTTAAGATCTGGGCTAGCCCATCACACAACCTTGTTATTGAGCTGTTAAGATCTGGGCTAGTCCATCACGCCAACCTTGTTATTGAGCTGTTAAGATCTGGGCTAGCCCATCACACAACCTTGTTATTGAGCTGTTAAGATCTGGGCTAGCCCATCACGCCAACCTTGTTATTGAGCTGTTAAATCTGGACTAGCCCATCACGGCAACCTTGTTATTGAGCTGTTAAGATCTGGCTAGCCCATCACACAACCTTGTTATTGAGCTGTTAAGATCTGGGCTAGCCGTCACGCCAACCTTGTTATTGAGCTGTTAAGATCTGGACTAGCCCATCACGCCAACCTTGTTATTGAGCTGTTAAGATCTGGGCTAGCCCATCACGCCAACCTTGTTATTGAGCTGTTAAGATCTGGGCTAGCCCATCACACCAACCTTGTTATTGAGCTGTTAAGATCTGGGCTAGCCCATCATGCCAACCTTGTTATTGAGCTGTTAAGGCCTGGGCTAGCCCATCATGCCAACCTTGTTATTGAGCTGTTAAGATCTGGGCTACCCATCACGCCAACCTTGTTATTGAGCTGTTAAGATCTGGGCTAGCCCATCACGCCAACCTTGTTATTGAGCTGTTAAGATCTGGGCTAGCCCATCACACCAACCTTGTTATTGAGCTGTTAAGGTCTGGGCTAGCCCATCACGCCAACCTTGTTATTGAGCTGTTAAGATCTGGGCTAGCCCATCATGCAAACCTTGTTATTGAGCTGTTAAGGTCTGGGCTAGCCCATCACGCCAACCTTGTTATTGAGCTGTTAATATCTGGGCTAGCCCATCACGCCAACTTTGTTATCGAGCTGTTAAGATCTGGGCTAGCCCATCACGCTAACCCTGTTATTGAGTTGTTAGGAGTTAGGCTAGCCCATCACGCCAACCTTGTTATTGAGCTGTTAAGATCTGGGCTAGCCCATCACGCCAACCTTGTTATTGAGTTGTTAGGAGTTAAGCTAGCCCATCATGCCAACCCTGCTATTGAGCTGTTAGATGCTGGGCTATTAGGCCACACCCGTTATTGTGCTGTTAGGAATTGGGCTAGCCCATCACGCCAACCCTGTTATTGTGCTGTTAGGAGTTGGCTAGCCCATCACGCCAACCCTGTTATTGTGCTGTTAGAGTTGGGCTAGCCCATCACACCAATCTGTTATTAACTGTTAGAGTTAGGCTAGCTAGCCCATCACACCAACCATGTTATTACGCTGTTAGGAGTTGGGCTAGCCCATCTCGCCAACCCTGTTATTGTGCTGTTAGGAGTTAGGCTAGCCCATCCCGCCAACCCTGTTATTGTGCTGTTAAGGATTAGGCTAGCCCATCCCACCAACCCTGTTATTGGCTGTTAGGAATTGGCTAGCCCATCACGCCAACCTTGTTATTACGCTGTTAGGAGTTGGGCTAGCCCATCCCGCCAACCCTGTTATTATGCTGTTAGGAGTTAGGCTAGCCCATCACACCAACCTTGTTATTACGCTGTTAGAGTTAGACTAGCCCATCCCGCCAACCCTGTTATTGTGCTGTTAGGAGTTAGACTAGCCCATCACGCCAACCTTGTTATTACGCTGTTAGGAGTTAGGCTAGCCCATCACGCCAACCCTGTTATGTGCTGTTAGGAGTTAGGCTAGCCCATCACGCCAACCTTGTTATTGGATTTTTAGGAGTTGGGATAGCCCATCACACCAACCCTGTTATTGTGCTGTTAGGAGTTGGGATAGCCCATCACGCCAACCTTGTTATTGAGCTGTTAGGAGTTGGGATAGCCTATCATGCCAACCTTGTTATTGAGCTGTTAGGAGTTGGGATAACCATCACGCCAACCCTGTTATTGTGCTGTTAGGAGTTGGGATAGCCCATCATGCCAACCCTGTTATTGAGCTGTTAGGAGTTGGGATAGCCCATCACGCCAACCCTGTTATTGTGATGTTAGGAGTTGGGATAGCCCATCACGCCAACCCTGTTATTGTGCTGTTAGGAGTTGGGATAGCCCATACACGCCAACCTTGTTATTGAGCTGTTAAGGTCGGGCTAGCCCATCACGCCAACCCCGTTATTGTACTGTTAGGAGTTAGGCTAGCCCATCACGCCAACCTTGTTGTTGTGCTGTTAAGATCTGGGCTAACCCATCACGCCAACCTTGTTATTGAGCTGTTAAGGTCTGGGCTAACCCATCACACCAACCTTGTTATTGATCTGTTAAGATCTGGGCTAGCCCATCACACCAACCTTGTTATTGAGCTGTTAAGATCTGGGCTAGCCCATCACACCAACCTTGTTATTGAGCTGTTAAGATCTGGGCTAGCCCATCACACCAACCTTGTTATTGAGCTGTTAAGATTGGGCTAGCCCATCACACCAACCGTGTTATTGAGCTGTTAAGGTCTGGGCTAGCCCATCACACCAACCTTGTTATTGAGCTGTTAAGATGTGGGCTAGCCCATCACACCAACCTTGTTATTGAGTGTTAAGATCTGGGCTAGCCCATCACACCAACCGTGTTATTGAGCTGTTAATTCTGGCTAGCCCATCACACCAACCCCGTTATTGAGTTGTTAGGAGTTGTGCTAGCCCATCACACCAACCCCGTTATTGAGCTGTTAGGAGTTGTGCTAGCCCATCACACCAACCCCGTTATTGAGCTGTTAGAAGTTGTGCTAGCCCATCACACCAACCCCGTTATTGAGTTGTTAGGAGTTGTGCTAGCCCATCACACCAACCCCGTTATTGAGCTGTTAGGAGTTGTGCTAGCCCATCACACCAACCCCGTTATTGAGCTGTTAGGAGTTGTGCTAGCCCATCACACCAACCCCGTTATTGAGCTGTTAGGAGTTGTGCTAGCCCATCACACCAACCCCGTTATTGAGCTGTTAGGAGTTGTGCTAGCCCATCACACCAACCCCGTTATTGAGTTGTTAGGAGTTGTGCTAGCCCATCACACCAACCCCGTTATTGAGCTGTTAGGAGTTGTGCTAGCCCATCACGCCAACCTTGTTATTGAGCTGTTAGAGTTGTGCTAGCCCATCACGCCAACCCCGTTATTGAGCTGTTAGGAGTTGGGCTAGCCCATCACACCAACCCCGTTATTGAGCTGTTAGGAGTTGTGCTAGCCCATCACGCCAACCCCGTTATTGAGCTGTTAGGAGTTGGGCTAGCCCATCACGCCAACCCCGTTATTGAGCTGTTAGGAGTTGTGCTAGCCCATCACGCCAACCCGTTATTGAGCTGTTAGGAGTTGGCTAGCCCATCACGCCAACCCGTTATTGAGCTGTTAGGAGTTGGGCTAGCCCATCACGACCAACCCCGTTATTGAGCTGTTAGGAGTTGGGCTAGCCCATCACACCAACCCCGTTATTGAGCTGTTAGGAGTTGTGCTAGCCCATCACACCAACCCCGTTATTGAGCTGTTAGGAGTTGGGCTAGCCCATCACGCCAACCCCGTTATTGAGCTGTTAGGAGTTGGGCTAGCCATCACGCCAACCTTGTTATTGCGCTGTTGGTGATTCTTCATTGGACTCGTGTTGTGCAGGACGAGGATTACATAAGGGGCTGGTGGCCCATTACGAGTTGGCCGTGCTGTGAACTAAGTTGTCAGGGTGTGGCCAGGGTGGTGATGACTGGGTGTTACTGATCAGCAAGTTTCAGTAGTGTGTGTGTGTGTGTTGTGTTGTGTTGTGTGTGTATGTGTATGTGTTTGTGTGTAGTGTTGTGTGTGTGTGTGTATGTGTGTGTATATGTGTGTCGTATGTGTGTTGGTGGTGTGTAGGGGGCTATGTGTGTGTGTGTGTGTGTGTGTGTGTGTGTGTGTGTGTGTGTGTATGTGTGTATGTGTGTATTTATGTGTGTATGTGTGTGTATGTGTGTGTGTGTGTGTGTGTGTGTGTGTGTGTGTGTGTGTGTGTGTGTGTGTGTGTGTATGTGTGTGTGTGTGTGAGACCGCTCTCTTATTGAAGATCTCATGCAGCGAAGTCAACACAGTCCCAGTAATCCGCTGTGCCTGCTTTCCCATATGGTTGAGACATCATCTTTATTCAAGGGTGGAGACAGCACACATCCTTGTGGAGCGCCTGTGTTCAGTACCAGAACTGTGGATTGTGTATTGTTATTTTTTACTGTCTGTGAGCGGTCAAACAAGAAATCAAGAGTCCGGCAACAGAGTGACAATGGGACTGGGAGACATTTTAAGTTTGTCGAACAATTTCTGGGGGACCATTGTGTTGAAGGCATTGTTAAAGTCAAGAAAAAGAAGCTAAGCAAGCAAGTTAACACATAACAAACAAGCAACCGAAAATTCCAGAAATAACTTGTTGTGGGTTTCGTTTACGTGTTCATGTGTACCGGATGTTCAGAATGTTTGGAAATGAAAAGAGTTCCATTATATTCACACCATGATACGATTACATGTAACATGACTCAGTTTATAATTTCATTTTCATCCCTGTTCAAAAGAAATTCTGTATGCATTGAAGCCACTGATGCCATGTAATGGAGAAGATACAGGATGATCATGGCATAAACCACTAACTGTCTGCTGTGTGCAGGTGTACACTGTAATGTAAACAGAATGACCATCAACCAGGGGATCACAGTCACTGTCACGCCTTACGACGGCACTAGCGGTGGAAAGTTTGAAGTCTACGCTGAGGTGAGATGGATAGTCCCGTTAAAGTTGACGTGAAAATTGAGGTATCAGTCGATATGGCTAAGGCGGTAGTGTGACGGCCCACTTGCTGAAAGGTCCAAGGATTTTTTCGAATTTGCTTGATGCTTGAAATGGTTGATACCCACTGGCTTTCTGGCACTGGGATTATGACTGAACGAATTAGGAGTTGGTGGAATGCTGAAGAGTCGGAATTTAAGACATGGTATCAACGCCACTTAAATAGCACAGAAGATGGGACAACAGTGGATAAAATAAATAAATAAACAAACAAACAAACAAACAAACAAACAAACAAACAAACAAATAAATAAATAAATAAATAAATAAGTGAATAAATAATGGTGTTCAGAAGACAGGGGCTTGTGGTTGCATTTTTCGAAAATTACAGTCTATCCTTGTGTGTGTGTGCGCGCATGCGCGCGTGTGTATGTGCTTGCGTGCGTGTGTGTGTATGTATGAGAGAGAGAGAGAGAGGGATGACAACTTGAGTCTAGGTCATACGCCTAGAAGGTAGTGTAACCTAGCTCACCGTCCTCTCTCTCTCTCTCTCTCTCTCTCTATATATATATATATATATATATATATATACATATATACATATATATGTATATATAAATAAATATGTATATATATATCTGTATGTGTGTTTGTGCGCATTCATTGTTTCTTTTATTCCTGAAAATCGCAGCGAGCATGCGTTTGACATGGAGTGTTTGCGCTATAGAAGTGAAATTACTACTACTACCACTACTACCACTACTTCTACTACTACTACTACTACTAGAAGAGAAATTACTACTACTACTACTACTACCACCACCACCACTACTACTACTACTACTACTTATTATTATATTTTATTTTTATTATTAATGTATTTTTATCATCATCAATAGCACTTCTCACTAGCTGGACCCATATGGAAACGAAATGTAAACCCCACAAAGCCAGCATGGTCTTGAGCTATTGCCTAACCCGTGGGTGCCATTATTTGAATGGGAGGAGTCATCAAGTCCTTTTAACCTACCACTGTCCTTTCCTCCACTCCTCCCCCCCCCCCCCCCCCTAAACAGGCGATCCAGATTGACGGCTACCTGACAGCGGTGGGCAGCGGTTACAGAGGTGGGCAGACACCTGCGGGGTCTGGAGCCAATGGTCTGCCTGGGGAATCATATCACAGTGAGTTATCATTAACACTGTCATCATCGTCGTTGTCGTCGTCGTCATCATCATTTTCATCATCGTCGTTGTTGTTGTCGTCGTCGTCATCATCACCATTGTCACCATCATCGTCGTCGTTATCATCGTCTCGTTATTATCGTCTTCGTCGTCGTCGTCGTCGTCATCATCATCGTCGTCGCCGTCGCCAACATCATCATCATCATCATCATAATTTTTTCATCATCATCGTCGTCGTCGTTAGCATCATCATCGTCGTCGTCATCATCATTATCATCGTCGTTGTCGTCGTCAGGCAGACAGACAGAGAGGCAGGCAGACAAGCAGGCAGGCAGGCAGGCAGGCAGGCAGACAGACAGACAGACAGACAGACAGACAGACAGACAGGCAGACAGACAGTAACAGACAGAGAGACATAGACTTAACATGCACGTATGCATACAGCAGACAGGCAGGCAGGCAGGCAGGCAGGCAGACAGACAGACAGACAGACAGACAGACAGACAGACAGACAGTAACAGACAGAGAGACATAGACTTAACATGCACGTATGCATACACAGACAGGCAGACCTACACAAATTAACATGTACGTATGCACAGACAGACAGGCAGACCTACACAAATTAACATGCACGTATGCACAGACAAACAAACAGACAGACAGACTCACACACACTTCCATCCTGTCTCATCCCAAACCTTTATGTCAAAAAGACTTACCACTCAGCCCTGTGTTCCTGCAGCTTACAGCAACAGCAGCAACGACCACATCAACATCAACGCCCAGTTCTTCCAGCCCCACAGAGGTGGAGGAGGGGGAGGGGTGGGCACACGTCAGTCGTCTGCAACCGCCAGCCCGGGGGGTGGAGGTGGCTATGGTGTGAACGGGTAGGTGTTGTAAGAGAGCAAGTGAGAAAGTCAGTTTGTAGCAGCATGTTATGTTACGCTCGGCGTATTATTGGCCTTTTTTTTTTTCATCTTTTCCTTCTGTTTTCTATTTCTTTCCTGTCGCAAAGTGCCTAAACCACGGGCTTCTCTCCAGGGGAACTTATCGCCATAGTACAGTGCCATCTGTACATCAGTGTGAGTGTATTTTTGTTTGATTTCTGAACAGAATATTTTGCGAGGAACAGCTGGTTTGCTGTCGTACATAGGACCCTCTGGGTATGCTGGGGGCTCTTACAGTATAAATAATATCCTCCCACCTTCTGGAACTTATATGCTAGAAATCTCCTCATTTCTGTTACCCTTCTTTTTTCCGCCTTGCTCTTTGCTTTCTGTTATCTGTTTCATTTTCATTTCTTTTTACTTGCTGGTCCATATACCTGTACCGTTCTCCATAAAGCCTTTCGTATTTGGCGTCTATCAGGACTGTGATTGGGTATGTATAACAACTGCATTTTCATCTCTAAGGAAATGTGAGCTGCTTGGTGCAAGTTTTAGATACTATGGGCCATAATATAATGATACTACTACTACTACTACTACTACTACTACTACTACTATTTAACCACTGCTGCTGCTGCTGCTGAAAATATTGATCACAACAACAGCGATGCTAGTAGTAATAGTAGTAGTAGTAGTACTAGTAGTAGTACTAGTAGTAGTATTAGTACTAGTAGTAGTACTAGTAGTAGTGTACTACTACTACTACTGCTGCTACTGCTACTACTACTACTACTACTACTACTACTATTACTGCTGCTGCTGCTGCTGCTACTACTACTACTACTACTACTACTACTGCTACTACTACTGTGACTGCGTGTGCTTGTGTAGGTACTTATGTGTGTGGATGTGTGTGAATGTGTATATATCTATGTGTATACAGTTGTGTTTTTGCTGACTTTTGTTTGTTTGTTTGCTCCTTTCTTTGTGGATTTCTTTTTCTTCTTCTTGCCGTTTTTCTGACCTTGGCATTCCAAGGCATTGAGGCTGTATGTGTGTTTTATGATTGTTTATGTGTATGTGCTTGTGTCCGTGCGTGTATGAGTGTGTGTGTGTGTGTGTGCGCGCATGTGTGTGTGTGTGTGTGTGTGTGTGTGTGTGTGTGTGTGTGTGTGTGTGTGTGTGTGTGTGTGTGCATGTGTTTTTGTGCATACCTACACATCCGTTTGTGTGTATGCGTGCGTGCATGTGTGTGCGCGCGTGTGTGTTTGCGCGCGTGTGCGTGTGTGCGTGTGTATGTGTGTGTATATGCGTGTGTGTGTGTATGTGGTGTGTCTGTGTGTGTTTGTGTGTGGGGGTATGTATGTGTCTATGTTCATGTGTGTGGGTATGTCTGTGCGTACACACAGTGTGATAGCTCAGAGGAACGGAAACGGTCAGCGGGGCCAGGGGGGCCAGCAGTACGGCACAGCGGACCAGCATTACCTGTACATGGGCTCCGGGGGTGGTAGTGGGGGCAATGCTGCCGACCTGTCTACTAATCCTGCAGGTAAGATGACACCGCCTTCTTAAACCTTTGACTACAGCACCCTGTCCACCAGCATCCTGCCTTGTCCGCCGTGACAGCCAAGTGAAAGTTAACCCCTTGACTACAGGAAGCTGGTGGATAGGATGAGGGAGTTTAAGGGTTAAGTTTCTGCAGTTGGTGGATAGGGTGCGGGAGTCGAAAGGTTAAGCAACAACATGGTGGCACCGTCACCTTAAGCAAAACACAATAACACAGTCACCTTAAACAACAACACAGTGGCACCGTCACCTTAAGCAAAACACAATGACACCGTCACCTTAAACAACAACACAGTGTTACTGTCACCTTAAGCAGCAACACAGTGGTACCGTCACCTTAAGCAACAACACAACGACACCGGCACCTTAAACAACAATACAGCGGCACCGTCACATTAAACAACAACACAGTGGCACCGTCACCTTAATTAAGCAACAACACAATGGCACCGTTTCCTTAAACAACAACACAAAGGCACTGTCACCTTAAATAACAACACAGCGGCACCGTCACCTTAAACAACAACATAGCGGCACCGTCACCTTAAACAACAACACAGTGGCACCGTCACCTTAAACAACAACACAGTGCTACCGTCATCTTAAGCAACAACACAGTATCACCGTCACCTTAAACAACAACACAGTGACACCGTCACCTTAAACAACAACACAGTGACACCGTCACCTTAAACAACAACACAGTGACACCGTCACCTTTAGCAACAACACAGTGGTACCGTCACCTTAAGCAACAACACAGTGGTACCGTCACCTTAAACAACAACATAGTGGTACCGTCACCTAAACAACACAATGGCACCGTCACCTTAAACAGCAACACAATGGCACGGTCACCTTAAGCAGGAACACAGCAGCTCCGTCACCTTAAGCAACAACACAATGGTACCTTTACCTTAAGCAACAACACAATGACACCGTCACCTTAAGTAACAACACAGTGGTACCGTCACCGTAAGCAACAACACAGTGACCCCGTCACCTTAAGCAACAACATAATGGCACCGTCACCTTAAGCAACAACACAGTGGTACCGTCACCTGAAATAACAACACAGTAGTACCGTCAGCTTTAAGCAACAACACAGTGGAACTGTCACCTTTTAAGCAAAAACACAGTTATCATTATTATCACGTGCCTTGCCGCATGGAGTTGGCGATCATGGCCCTCCATACGAATTTATCTTTTATCGCTGCAAGTACATCTCTTACCCTTTCTGACCTCATCCACACTGCAAAACTGTCTGATATTCTTACACTATCTGTCTTAACGTATCCATATTTACATATTCATATAGAAGGACAATTAGAAATGGAGGAGAGGCCATAGGCGTGTACACAGGTTGTACAGATATAAACTGACCTGGTTATGTATAAATATGTATGTATCTATTCGTACAGGAAGACAGGGCGGTAATGGAAAGGGGACATAGACTTGCGCGGCAAAGGTACCATACAGATATATAATGACCTGATTATGTATAGATATACATTTACATATTCATACAGGAGGAGAGTGGAGGTAATGGACGAGGGTGATAGGCCTGTACACCAGAAATCCATACAGATGTACAAGGCCTGATTATGTATAGATATGTCTGTATGTCTTTACATATTCATACATGAGGACATGGTGGTAATGGAGGAGGGGCATAGATCTGTACACCAGAGGTACAAAGGATATACCATGACCTGATTATGTATAAATATGTCTTTACATATTTATATTTACATATTCATACAGGAGGACAGGGTGGTAATGGAGGAGGGGCCATATGTCTATACACCAATTGTACAAAACAGATACAGAATGACCTGATTATGTATAAATATGTCTTTACATATTCATATTTATGTGTTTATACAGGAGGACAGGGTGGTAATGGAGGAGGGGCCATAGGCTTGTACGCCAAAGGTACCATACAGATACAGAATGACCTGATTATGTATAAATGTGTCTTTACATATTCATATTTACATATTCATACAGGAGAACAGGGTGTGGTAATGGAGGAGAGGCCAAAGGCCTATACACCAGAGGTACCATGCAGATATAGAAGTGTCCTGATTTGTGTAAATATGTCTTTACATATTCATATTTATATATTCATAACAGGTGGAACAGGGGGGGTAATGGTGGAGGGGCCATAGGCCTGTACGCCAAAGGTACCATACAGATATACCATGACCTGCTTTGTATAAATGTCTTTACATATTCATATTTATATATTCATACAGGAGGACAGGGGGGTAATGGTGGAGGGGCCATAGGCCTGTACGCCAAAGGTACCATACAGATATACCATGACCTGCTTTGTATAAATGTCTTTCCATATTCATATTTATGTATTTATACAGGAGGACAGGGAGGTAATGGAGGAGGGGCCATGGGCCTGTACGCCAAAGGTACCATACAGATATACCATGACCTGCTTTGTATAAATGTCTTTCCATATTCATATTTATGTATTTATACAGGAGGACAGGGAGGTAATGGAGGAGGGGCCATAGGCCTGTACGCCAAAGGTACCATACAGATATACCATGACCTGATTATGTATAAACATGTCTTTCCATATTCATATTTATGTATTTATACAGGAGGACAGGGTGGTAATGGAGGAGGGGCCATAGGCCTGTACGCCAAAGGTACCATACAGATATACCATGACCTGATTATGTATAAATATGTCTTTACATATTCATATTTACATAAATTATACAGGAGGACAGGGTGGTAATGGAGGAGGGGCCATAGGCCTGTACGCCAAATGTACTATACAGATATACCATGACCTGCTTTTTATAAACATGTCTTTACATATTTATATTTACATATTCATACAGGACAGGGTGGTAATGGAAGAGAGGCCATAGATCTATACACCAAAGGTACCATACAGATATACCATGACCTGATTATGTATAAATATGTCTTTATATATATATTCATATTTATATATTCATACAGGAGGACAGGGAGGTAATGGAGGAGGGGCCATAGGCCTGTACGCCAAAGGTACCATACAGATACGTGGCCATGTGTCTGTGGCTGGACAGAACGGACAGGGTGACATCCGACAGGCCACAGGGTAGGTGGTCATATCCAAACATCTGATTGAAGAAATAAGTTCTGATGGTCATGGTTGTATACATTGTGTCCCATTCATTTATTTGGTTTATTGTTTTTTATTACTGTATTGTCTTATTATTCATTCATTCATTCATTCATTCATTCATTCATTCACTTATTCATTCATTCATTCATTCATTTTATTTGTTGTTATTTATTTTATGTATTATTTATTTATTATTTATTTATTTATTATTTATTTATTCATTTATTTATTCATTTATCTATTGCTTTATTTATTTATTTATTTATTTATTTATTTATTATTTATTTATTCATGTATTTATTCGTTCATTCCTTTATTTATTTATTTATTCATTTATCTATTTACTTATTTATTCATACAGTTATCTCTCTGGGTTTACCTGTTTATTTATGTATCCATCTATCTGTTTACTTATCTATCTATATATCTATCTGATTATTCATTTATTTACAGATTTATTTATTTACCTGTTCATCTATCTATCGTCAGCAATAATCTACCATGGGAAAAGCGAAGTCCTCTGTACGCTAGTATTTCTTGTTACTCACGAAAGTGGATTTTTCGACAGATAGATTAACTTTGTACAGCACTATTGTTCAAACTTGTGTGGACTCAGTGCAAATCGTACATTTACAAGACATGGGGTGTAAAACATGTAGAGGCACTGAATATCATACGTTTATACCCCACAATAATACACATATCACTGAATGTGCACAGATAAATATGTATTAAAATGTCTAACCATACATACATACATACATACATACATGTACATACATACATATACACACAGACAGTCAAACAGACAGACATATAGACATACAGACATACAGACATATACATATATAAAAGACGTTAAATCAAAGAACGAACGAACATATATAAAAGTTAAAACATATGCATACATGATATTGTGTGTGTGTCTGTGCGTGTGTGTGTGTGTCTGTGCGTGTGTGTGATTGTGTGTGTGTGTGGGCGTGCGAGCATGTGTGTGTGTGTGTGTGTGTGTGTGTGTGTGGTGTGTGTGTATGTGTATGTGTATGTGTTTGATCACTTCATGTTCTTATTCGATACACTCAGTACATTTGAAGCACATTATCAACTGCTCAAATATCATTTCTGCATTCTCCAGATGCAACGTTTGTCCTTCAGCCTGCGGATCAGCCACGGCCATGAACCATTGCTATGGCAACTCTCAGAGTGCCTGCTGGGATAGATCAGGACCTGGGGGTGGTGGAAGTGGGGGCTCTTTGTACATCCGAGGCAGCTTGGTGGATGTGGGTAGGTTCTGTGTGTGAATGTATCTGCACATATTTCACTTCATTGTATGTCTTCCGTATGTTCAGATTGTTTCATTACAGTCCTCCACTCCCAGTCATCAAACAAATGATTCTGATCGAACTCACTGTGCCGTATGAAAGCAGAATGGAGGAAGCCTGTATCTACAAGACTGAATATTATATAAGTCTAGCGAGAAATTTGAGGAAATCCTGTTTTCAAGCCAAAGTCCTCGCCATAGAAGTTGGAGCAAGGCGGTTGGTAGCACATTTGCACATGATCTTATAAAACAGGTCACGATTTCTGGGTGGGGTAGGACCAGAGCCCTAAAAAAAAACAAAAACAGTGGAAGAAACGACTGAAAAGAGTTCCAGCTGGACCTGGTCGAGGATGAACAAAAAAAGGAACTTCATAAGACTTACAATTCCCCGATATGCTGCAGGTGTCCGATAGCTAAATGGCTAAGATATCAGTTACAGAGATGACTTACAGACCATCCCTGTCATGTCAGAGGTCGTAATTGGAAAAGAACTCATAGGAGGGAAGATTGTCCTGCTATGCTCATAGTAAGCCGCACTCATAAGCACTATGATTGTTAAACATTCTTCGTTGGTATGGATTTAAACCCGGAAGGGAAAAAGTTCGGGGTGGGGGTGGGGGCGGCAACAGAGATGACGGATGACCTTGGAGGGGCGGGTTGATTTAAAAAATGTCCACAACAGAAAGACATCCAGGAGTCATGACGTAGATGCTGCCCGGCTTTCTTGGAGTGTAAAGGGAGGTTCTCCTCTGAGGATCTTCTGTTGTCCAAGTCTCCCCAAAGTTTCTTGCTAAAATGAAATCTTCTTCTTCTTCGTGTTCAGTACTCCCATAACCGGCGTGGTCGTTTGGTGGGAAGTCATGGAACGCAGCAGCAAACAGGATTCTTTGTTTCTGTCTCTGAGGTCTAGTAACAAACAGTTCGGGAATACTGAGGCTGGTGACATCTTCATCATCAACATCATCATGTGCCTTGCCACATGCCGTAGGCGATCATGGCTCTCCATACGTATCTATCCCTTGTTACCGCAAGCGCATCGTCCACCCTCTCTGTCTTCAGCCACTCTGCAAGTCCGTCCAATATTTTTCCCTGGGTCTACCTGGTACTTTCTTTCCCTCCAGCTTTCCTGCTGTGACCAGGTGCTCCAATTCTCCTTTCCTCATAAAATGGCCTATAAATGTCGCCTGTCTTTTGTTAATCTTCCTTATGAATGATCTTCTTGTGTCTGCCTCCACCAAGACCGTCTTGTTTATTTTCTTTGCTGTCCATGGAACTCTCAACTCTCTTGTGACATCTTAGATATAAATTTACCATTTACCATTCAGCTCTTCCTTTGTAACGTAGGATGTTTTGTTGTTTTGATAGAGCCGTGGCCTTAAGATTTGTTGTCTTCAGTCCAATCCCACCCCGCTATATTAAAAAAACTGGCCTGTTCGCCGTCTATCTTACTGTTTCCATCATTCTGGTGGTGTTAGCTCTGTGCTTCTTGGGTCCCTATCCCTCCCTCCCGTCCTGTCCCATTTTCAGACCTTGTCAGCACAGTTGGGTTTGTGCAGGCTCTGGGAGTCCGCCAAATCATTGCTGACGGATTTGGGTACAGCGGCTATGGAACTGTCCGAGTGTGATGAAATTTTTTAGGATCATCGCACTCAGGGAGGTTACCTGTGGGCTCATTTTTTTTTTTCGTCCCATTTTCTGCGCCACCTTGATAGCCACAGAAGCTGGCACACTCTTTTACAATGCGATGATGATGATGTCGATGAGGATGATAATCACGATGCTATGGAGTTCCATCTAGGATTGAGACTTCGTGACAGGGCTGTACTCTACGCTTGCTATTATAATATGTCCTGGCGTCGACCAGGCCCGAGAGATACAGACACCTGTGGAGCTGGTCAAAAGATTTGAGCAACACCCTCAATGACGCATCCGTGAAGTGGATGAGACTCGACTGTGTGGTCCCACTCTTCCCAGTGAGCCCATAGCACGCCCAGCTCTGGGTAGGAGCTGGTTAGAGCTGAAAAATCCTACAATGATATATTTTTGAAAGCACTGTTGGGGATTCGAACCCACATCCTTCCAGTCGATGGTCCGTTGCTACAGTTGGCTTTGTGCAGGACTGGGAGTCCGCCAGATCATTGCTGACAGATTTGGGTGGAGCGATTATGGAACCGTCCGAGTGTGATGAATCTTTCTAGAACAGACTCCAGACTCCAAACTGTTCTTTTGTGGATCTCGGCAACGGCAGCCTGTTAGGGAGCAATGGTGGATATCTTAGACAGTGAGGCACGGCGGGTGACGTGACCACTGTGTGTGCTTGTGTCCTTTCACAATTGCCGAAAGCGGTTTGCGTGGATCCATCCATTTTCATACATACTCATTAGTCTCCTGTTAGCACGCTGGTTGGCTCTTCTGTCGAAGCCATGGACTTAGGACCTGATATTTGGAGTACAGTTGCAGTCCGCAACATAAAAACTGGCCTGTTTTTCGGCCCATCTTTATACTCCCATCATTGTGGTGGTGTCAGTTTGGTGTTTGATAAGTCTTGTTCTCCACCCACTCACCCACCCCCACCTTTCCTCTTCCATTTCAAGACGCTGTCAGCACATAGGGTTTTACACAGGCTCAAGGAGTTTGCCAGTTGATTGACGGCAGATTGGGTGGAACATCTATATATATATGAATGTATATAACATACACACACATACATATATGTATATATGTATAATTTCCATGGTGGAGCGTATATGTATTATTGTCCAAGCATGATATATTCATCCTGAATAAACATCTAAATTGTCTTCTCTTGACAGTAGCCCCGCGGAGGTCTTAAGGGGCCCTAACGCTAACCCTCTCATTTTTGCTGACGTATAGGGTTTTGTTCAGGCTCAAGATGTCTGTCAGTTAATAGATGGCAGATTTGGTGGAGCGTATATGAAATTGTCCGTGTGCGACGAATCCCTTTCGAATAGATGTCATACTTAAAACTTCCAACTTATGTTTGAGGTAGGATATGTAAAGCGGTATCCTCAGGCATTTGTGTGTGAAAAACCCGAGTTGTCTTTTATGAGTCTGCAAGCAGTGTTTCAAGCTGCACATTCGTGGAGAAGGATGGAGACAACAGGTGTGTTGAGGGGATGGGGGGACGGATTTTGTTCAGTAATACAGTAATAATTAATCCATCAAACAACTCACCGCCAAGACTTGTAGCATTACATAATAAAGAAAAATAGCAAGAGATCCCGATTGCCATGCCACACAATCGGCTCAGTAAGCACGATTATTTCCCTTGAATACTGACATAGTAACGATAACATCGACGACCACCACCATCATCACCACAGCAATACCAACAATGACAACAACAGCAGCAACAACAACAATAAGACCTTTGAAACACGTCTATGACGAAGCAAACAAAACGCCCTTTGAAACTTTTTTTCAGAGACAAGGGCAAGTCACGGTGCTTACTGTACCGTTTTTTTTTCTTTGTTTTTTTTTTTTTTGAGGGGGGGGGGGGGGGAGGACGGGCTGAATTTCCATTTATTTCTATAGGTGGTGACTTTCTCTCCAGTTTGTTTTCCTAGTTTGATTTCATGTACGTTTTATTTCTGACAATTTTATCTTGTGTATATTTGAAGTTTTGCGATTTGATTTGTGTTTGTGTTGAAGTTTAAATTAAAAGTTGGGGCTGTGTACGTATGTGTGTGTGTGTGTGTGTGTGTGTGTGTGTGTGTGTGTGTGTGTGTGTGTGTGTGTGTGTGTGTGTGTGTGTGTGTGTGTGTGTGTGTACGTGTGTGTATGTATGTGTGTATATGTGTGTATATGAGTGTATGTATATTTGTATGCATGTATGTGTTTATATGTGCATAAATGTGTGTCTGATGTGTGTATGTGTGTGTGTGTGTGTGTGTACACAGGGTATGACAAGCTATGGATGCAGGGGGGTAGCGGCGGTGCGGGAGGAGCAGGAGGATGTGGGGGAGATGGAGGAAGGGGCAGGATGCGCGTGGATGCTGTGACCTTGAGAGGTCAGATGCCAGCCAGCGCCAAGGTCAACATGTATAACAGCACCACTCAATACGAGGTAAATGATCAGATAGTATTCCTACAGCTGAATGCTATGCTTTTCTTTTCTTTTTTCTTTTTATTTCATTTATTTATTTTATTTTTTTTTGAATGCAAGAGACTGCCAGCGCTCAAGTCATTCAGAACCAGAGACACACGAAAGGCGAATAAGAATGCCAGTGTAACCATTCCCCGTGGTGTAGTGGTAAGCGCACCGGACAACTGACTGGAAGGTTGTGGGTTCGAATATCCATGAATCCCTTCAAAAATCTTCAGAAATCATTGTGGGATTTTTAGGCTCTTAACTGGCTTTTACCCAGAGCTGAGCATGCTGTGAGCTCATTGGGAAGACTGGGACCACACAGTCGAGTCTTATAAACTTCACGGATGCTTCATTGTGGGTGTTGCCGAAGTCTTCAGGCCAATACCCGTATCTATGTCTGTATCTCTCGGGCCTGGTTGACGGTAAGCGTAGAGTACAGCCCTGTCAATCGTAGGTGGCACTTCATACCATCATGATTATCATCCTCATCGTCACAGTCATCATGGCATTGTAAAAATTGTGCCAGCTTCTGTGGTCATCAAGATGGCAAAGAAAATAGCCCTCCCCCCCCAAAAAAAAAAAAAAAATTAAAAAAGAACTGAGCACAAAGGTGATCTCCGTAAGTGATATGATTCTTGAAAATAAACTCCAGTTTAATCTGCAAACCAAGACATGTTGTAAAAGTTTCACACATACTCACAAAAGGATAACATTTCTACTTCATTCCAAAAATTCAAAGACCTTTCCAATTTATGTTAACAATCTCACACATAGTCACGAAAGGAGAACATTCCTACTTCATTCTAAGACACAAAGACCATTCCAGTTTATGTCGTTAAAGTATTACACATACTCTCAAAAGGATAACATTCCTACTTCATTTTAAGACACAAAGACCATTCCCATTTATGTTAACAACCTCAGACATATTCACGAAAGGAAAACATTCCCATTAAGTTTCGCTATGTTTATGATGCTCTGTCCTAGGACCTCAGTGTTGTGGGACAGAAGCTGATCCAGTACAGCAGTCAACTGGTGTACGGCAATGAGGTGTACCTGGGCTGTTTTGAGGACAGGGTCAGCGACCGGCATTTCGCCTTCAGCTTACCTGTTACTGCCGCCAACATCAAGCAGAATACCCCTGTCTTCTGCATGAAACAGTGTCGGTATGTAGGCCTACTGAGAGAGAGAGAGAGAGAGAGAGAGAGAGAGAGAGAGAGAGAGAGACAGACAGACAGACAGATAACAGACAGACAGTCAGAACAGAGAGAGAGAGAGAGAGATACAGAGAGAGAGAGAGAGAAAGAGAGAGAAGGGGGGAAGACAGAGAGAGAGCGCAACAGACAGACCGACCGACCGACAGACAGACACAAAGAGAGAGAAAGGGAGACAGACAGACAACAGACAGACACACACACACACACACACACACACACACACACACACACACACACACACACACACACACACACACACACAGACACACAGAACAAAGAGAGAGAGACGGACAGAGAGAGAAAGAGAGAGAGGCGGGGAGAGACAGACAGACAGAACAGAGAGAGAGATAAGAGACAGAGAAAGAGAGACAGAGAGAGAGAGAGAGAGACAGACAGAGAGAGACAGAGAGAGACAGACAGAGAGACAGACAGAGGGACAGAGAGAGAGAGAAAGAGAGAGAGAGGAGAGAGAGAGAGAGAGAGTTCAAACTTTGAACTAGGTGAGATAGAGATCAAACTTCAAACTTTAAACTTCGAAAGACTTTATTATTCAAGGATAGTAGCTAGTCCTTGCTGTTCTGTATATTACACCATAAACATGTAAAAATAAAAAAATAAACCACATACACCTACACTGCGCGCGGACATGCATTAATTAAGGATCATATACCGAACTGAAAAATGATTGCAGTAAAAAGGGATAAAGGACATAAGAAAGAAAAACAAGCAATAACGGAAACAAACAAACAAACAAACAAACACTGGGGTGAGCGGTAATTCATAACGAAGTTATCACCTGTGTAACAGGGTGTGTTAAAGAAGGATTTTGACTGGAGTAATCATCATTCATACTGTTGCAGGGAGATTACTTATGAAACTTTCGTTTAAAGCTGGACAGCGATGGAGACTGAGAGAAGAAAAGAGACAGGGAGAAAGAGAGAAATGGAGAGAGAAGGATGAAACGAGAGAAAGAGCGAAGAAAAAACGGAGAGAGAGGGGGGGGGGGGAAGGGAAGAGGAAGAGGGACGGAGAGAGGGAGGAAGGGAGAGAGGGGGAAGGAAAGTGGGAGGGTGTGCGAGAGGGGGGAGAGAGAGAAAGACAGACAGACAGAGAGACATAGAGAAACACAGAGAGAAACAGAGAGACAGAGAAACAAACACAGAGAGAGACAGACAGAGACAGAGAGAGAAAGAGACAAAGACAGACAGAGACAGAGAGAGAAAGAGACAAAGACAGACAGAGACATAGAGAGAGACAGCCAGACAGACAGAGACATGGAGAAAAAGAGACACAGAGAGAGGCAGACAGACACAGAGAGACACACACACAGAGAAAGAGACACACAGAGACGGAGAGAGACAGACGGACGGACAGAGAGAGAGACAGAGAGAAAGAGAGACAGGAGAGAGAGACGCTTGATGCTTGACGCTTGACGCGCGCTTAGCGCGCCATTTATTGACGTAACCATATACATGATTTTAGCACCAAAGGGAATAACTCATCCCTCTCATGCTGGCAACAAATGTAAATAAAGGGAAACAAATAAAGGAAACAGAAAAATGGAAAATTCAAATAAAGTGGAGAAAAGTAATATTTACAATATCAAAACAACAGTTTTACAGTAGAAGTGGACATGCGTGACCATCCAACTATGCCTAATATATTGACCTTTACTATTTTGGTTAAGGAAAAAGCTATTAGTCTTAACAGAAAACTTTTTCATATTGAAATTAAAGCAGCAATGTTCTTCTTCGTATCTCATGTGCTTCCGCGATGTATTTAGAGATTGACTGTAAATTCTCTGTTTTTTCACATGCTAATATTGACCTTAGATCATGTCTTAACGCTGCTGGGGAGGAAAATATATTACATCTATTTCTAACACTGCTATGAGCTTCACATTCAAAAATAAAATGATTTTCGTCTTCCTTTTTTTGGTGGCATAATCTACAAAGTAAACCATCCTCACTGCTCCGCTGAAACCATCTTTGACTCTCATCAAGACCAAGTGTTCTTGTTCTAAAACTTGCAAGTAGGCTCCGGTGCCATCTATTTTTGACAACTGAAAGATATTTTTCAGCCTGGAAAATCTTTTTAAAGGAGAAATACCATGCACATTTTGTATCTTCTCCTACCTGGGAATGCCAATTTTGTTTATAAGAGCTAATTAAACGGTCTTTGAGTTTGGATAGAAATACAATTTCACTGCCTACACCCTGACTAATCCAAACTATTCCAAACCCATTATTTGTTAAAATGTTCTTTAAATTGTTTATCCAATTATGTTTTCCTCTTTCGTGTTCGTGTAGCATCATATCATAAGCCTGTCTACATAATCTTGTTGTTGGTAATTTCATAATTGTTAGCCAGTACTTTACGCACTTAACGTTTGTACGAATGCTTAGCGGATATCTGCCACTTTCTCCATACGCCATTTTATTAGAAGAATGAATTGGCACATTGAGGAAACGTTTGATTGCAAATGTATGTACAATTTCCATGTGTTTATTTTCTAAAATACCCCAGACTTCTCCTGCGTATGTTAGTATTGGTTCAATTTGTGTATCAAAAAGCTTCCAATAAAGAGAGGGTTCAACAGAGTTTAATTTTTTCATCGCTCTCAATATTTCAGTTACGCCCCTTTTTGCTTTCGTACACATTTCCGTCCAGGCTGCCGTTAGGCTTAATTTCGCAGTAAAAATCAGTCCAAGATATTTATACGAATTGATCACTTTGAGCTGATAATCCCCATACCACCAATTTTCAGTTTTGAAAGACAGACAGACAGAGAGAGAGAGAGAGAGAGAGAGAGAGAGAGAGAGAGAGAGAGAGAGAGGAGGGAGGGAGGGAGGGAGGGAGAGAGCTGATCAGTGGGTGGAGACGGAAAGAATTTGTGTGTTCGTTCGTTCTTTGATTTTACGTCTTTCACTATAAGTGATATAGACGTAATTGTGTGTGTGTTTGTGTGTGTGTTGTGTGTGTGTGTGTGTGTGTGTGTGTGTGTGTGTGTGTGTGTGTGGTGTGTGTGTGTGTGTGTGTGTGTATGTGTGTGTATGTATGTGTGTGTAGTGTGTGTGTGTGTGTTGTAGTGTGTGTGTATGGTGTGTGTGTGTATGTGTGTATGTGTGTGTGTGTATGTGTGTGTGTATGTGTGTGTGTGTATGTTGTGTGTGTGTGTATGTTGTGTGTGTGTATGTGTGTGTGTGTGTGTGTGTGTGTGATGTGTGTGTGTTGTGTGTGTGTGTGTGTGTGTGTACTGTTTTTGGACATCCGTTGCATGCAGGTACATGGTTTATATCTTTCTATTCTTTTTTCTTTTTCTTCTTCTTTCTTGTTTGTTCTGTTTTGGGTGCCTCGCTTGTCCTTCATTTGTCCTTTTTAACGTCTTCTTTAGGTGTTAGTACATTACATGCTGCAACATCAGTTTTGCTATTGTATTGAATAGGCAGCTTAATATATTCTGTAACATTCGTTAACTGTGACGACATGTCTGGGATTACGAGTGTGTGGCATGCAGTGTTCGCTCTATCTCAACAATGACATTCCTCTGATGCAGACATCGTAGACTGTTGGAAAGCAGTATCTTCTTATCTCTTTTACTTATCCTCTCTCCTTTACCTATCATCGCCCCCACTCCTCATCCTACTGTTCCTTCAATCACCGCTTCTGTTACGAGACTGGATGATGATGGTGGTGATGATGGTGAAGACGAGGAGAAGGAGGAGGAGGAATAGAAAGAGGAGGAGGATATAGCTCTAGTTATTCTAGCCACTGACTTTGATGATTGTGTTGATTATGAAACTGAACTTTTTTTTTCTTCTTCAGGCAAAGGGGTTACGCTTTTTCGGCCACGGAGTATGGGAAGGAATGTTACTGTGACAACGTGTTCAAAGCCAACTTGAGGAGACGTGAGAGGTTTGTGACGAGCTGGCTTCCTTTGCTGTTGTCATTTATTATTGAATCATTGATCCGTCAGTCAGCACAGTCAGTCAATCAGCTTTGGCTGGCTACCCATACAACCACTGAGTCAGTCAATCAGCTGGACCCAGCCATACAATCAGTCAGTCAATCAGCTAGCCAGCCATACAATCAGTCAGTCAATCAGCTAGCCAGCCATTCAATCAGTCAGTCAATCAGCTAGCCAGCCATACAATCAGTCAGTCAATCAGCTAGCCAGCTATACAATCAGTCAGTCAGTCAGCCAGCCAGCCAGCCATGTAATCAGTCAGTCAGTCAGTCAGCTAGCCAGCCATAAAATCAGTCAGTCAATCAGCTAGCCAGCCATGTAATCAGTCAGTCAGCTAGCCAGTCATAAAATCAATCAGTCAATCAGCTAGCCAACCATGTAATCAGTCAGTCAATCAGCTAGCCAGCCATGTAATCAGTCAACCAGCTAGCCAGCCATGTAATCAGTCTGTCAACCAGCTAGTCAGCCATGTAATCAGTCAGTCAACAGCTAGTCAGCCATGTAATTAGTCAGTCAACCAGCTAGTCAGCCATGTAATCAGTCAGTCAATCAGCTAGTCAGCCATGTAATCAGTCAGTCAATCAGCTAGTCAGCCATGTAATCAGTCAGTCAATCAGCTAGCCAGCCATGTAATCAGTCAGTCAATCAGCTAGTCAGCCATGTAATCAGTCAGCTGGCCAGCCATGTAATCAGTCAGTCAGTCAGCTGGCCAGCCATGTAATCAGTCAGTCAATCAGCTAGTCAGCCATGTAATCAGTCAGTCAATCAGCTGGCCAGCCATGTAATCAGTCAGTCAATCAGCTGGCCAGCCATGTAATCAGTCAGTCAATCACCTAGCCAGCCATGTGATAAGTCAACCAATAGCCAGCCATGTAATCAGTCACTGGCCAGCCATGTAATCAGTCAGTCAATCAGCTGGCCAGCCATGTAATCAGTCAGCTGGCCAGCCATGTAATCAGTCAGTCAATCAGCTAGCCAGCCATACAATCAGTCAGTCAATCAGCTAGCCAGCCATGTAATCAGTCAGTCAATCAGCTAGTCAGCCATGTAATCAGTCAGTCAATCAGCAGTCAGCCATGTAATCAGTCAGTCAATCAGCTGCCAGCCATGTAATCAGTCAGTCAATCAGCATAGTCCTGAGCCATGTAATCAGTCAGTCAATCAGCTAGTCCAGCCATGTAATCAGTCAGCTGGCCAGCCATGTAATCAGTCAGTCAATCAGCTGGCCAGCCATATCAATCAGTCAGTCCAGCCATGTAATCAGTCAGTCAATCAGCTGCCAGCCATAATCAGTCAGTCAATCAGCTAGCCAGCCATTCGTGTAACTGCACATAATCAGTGTCAATCAGCTAGCCAGCCATGTAATCAGTCAGTCAATCAGCTAGCCAGCCATGTAATCAGTCAGTCAATCAGCTAGCCAGCCATGTAATCAGTCAACCAGCTAGCCACCATACAATCAGTCAGTCAATCAGCTAGCCAGCCATGTAATCAGTCTGTCAATCAGCTAGCCAGCCATTAATCAGTCAGTCAATCAGCTAGCCAGCCATGTAATCAGTCAACCAGCTAGCCAGCCATACAATCAGTCAGTCAATCAGCTAGCCAGCCATGTAATCAGTCTGTCAACCAGCTAGCCAGCCATACAGTCAGTCAGTCAATCAGCTGGCCAGCCATGTAATCAGTCAACCAGCTAGCCAGCCATACAATCAGTCAGTCAATCAGCTAGCCAGCCATGTAATCAGTCTGTCAACCAGCTAGCCAGCCATACAGTCAGTCAGTCAATCAGCTAGCCAGCCATGTAATCAGTCAACCAGCTAGCCAGCCATACAATCAGTCAGTCAATCAGCTGGCCAGCCATGTAATCAGTCAGTCAACCAGCTAGCCAGCCATGTAATCAGTCAGTCAGTCAGTCAGTCAGTCAGTCAATCAGCTAGCCAGACTTACAATCAGTCAGTCAGTCAGTCAGTCAGTCAGTCAGTCAGTCAGTCAGTCAATCAGCTAGCCAGACTTACAATCAGTTAGTCAGTCTATCAGCTAGCCAGCTTATGTCTTAATTTTCTTACCTAAACTTCAACAGCGAATTCAAAATTCTGTTTCCTGTGTTAGGTTCCAGTTTTTTTTTCAGCTGCAGTTTAACCCAAATTCCAATTTTTGACGACAGTTTCCAGTTTCTGTTTCGTTTATTTCCATCCCCATCTCCACTTCCTTACGACTCTTGAAACTGGAAATGGAAACTGAAATATAGTGTAGGAGAGGAGCGAACCTATTTTTATTTCTGTATCTCATTTCCAGTGCTTAAATCACAAATCCCGTTTACGTTGTTTCAGTTCCAGTGCTTAAATCACAAATCCCGTTTACGTTGTTTCAGTTCCAGCACTTAAATTACAAATCCCGTTTACGTTGTTTCAGTTCCAGTACTTAAATTACAAATCCGTTTACGTTGTTTCAGTTCCAGCACTTAAATTACAAATCCCGTTTACATAATTTCAGTCGCAGTACAAGACTTAAGCAACCATTTTCAGCCCCTAAGAACTGTCTTCACAGGGCTAACAAACCCTCTTCAGCTGCTTCAACTAACTAATCAAATCAGCTCCCACGGATGGGCACCTCTTGTTCTGGAAGCCAATCTTTCTCACTCATCGGTAGTTGTACTATATCTCTAAAGACTCCCAGCCACCTCCAGACTCACCCTCATCTCTAACTTCTTGAAACTCGTCCTGTCTTAGACATGGAAACTACAAGACATCATTCTCCTTCTTTAATTATATGACACGGTTCATCCTCAAAACAGTCCCTAATCGTGAACACGCTGGGAGAATAATACAAAACAAGAACAAGAACAATTGTCCAATATATACCCTACTGTCTATTGCAGTGACTGCCGACAGGCGTGTTCTGGAGACCACCAACAGATGTGTGGAGCTGCCAACAGGATGTCTGTGTACGGCCCCAAGTCCTTCCTACCTGCCACAGCCCGCAACGGGGCCCTGCAACAGTGTCGGCCCTGGTGTCTCACCGGGAACCTCTACTCTCAATCTGTTAGTCATGGCTAATTTTTCATTTGTCTGGATTGTGTTTTGTGTTTTTGGCTGTGCCGTTATCAAGCTGGTGCAAGGTTGTTGTGATCCTTGCCTCTTTGTGTCCCCTTTCTTTCTCAGGTTGTCGTGTTACTTGGCTTGTTATTTCCCCCTTTCTTTCTTTGTTCATTTTCCTTTGTCTGTCTGTCTGTTGAGGTCAGACTGAGTCTTCCCTGTTTGGAGGGGAAACAGACACCCTAGATTTGTTCTAAGACCTCTGTCTTAGAGAGCCAAAGGTCAGCAACGCAGGGCGCGGCCAAAGATGAACTGGAAGCAGACGATCTTCAACAATCTTAAGCTGATCGATAGAGAGTGAAGTGATGTTCCACATCTGGCCGTGGACAGAAAGAAACGGTCGTCGGTGGTTGGCTGATGCATCTTACAATACGGGAGCACCGATGCCTCAGTCTTTGTCTGTTTCTAGGGTGTGAAACTTGGACACTGCTTGGACACTAGGAGAAGAGAATTCATGTTTAAGTAGATGTGAATGAGGACAGTACTTTGTGTATCCTACCTCGACCGCAAAACCAACGAGTACATACAGAAGAAGGTCATTACCTATGTGGGTCCACAAAAACCATTCCCTACAATTATGAAACGGCACAAGCTTATTTGGTTAGGTCACACTGTCCACGACCATCCTTCAGGATACTTTGGAGAGATGCCGTCACCAAAGTCGACAGAGGAAGAGCTGACTGGTGAATATCATCAAAGATTGGACCAACCTCAGTATGTCTGAACTGCTTGTTGCTGTACCCCACAGACAGAGGAAGAGCTGGGTGGTAAATATCAAAGACTGGACCAACCTCAGTATACTTGAACTGTTTGTTGCTGTACCCCACAAACAGAGGAAGAGCTGGGTGGTAAATATCACAGACTGGACCAACCTCAGTATGTCTGAACTGTTTGTTGCTGTACCCCATAGACAGAGGAAGAGCTGGGTGGTAAATATCACAGACTGGACCAACCTCAGTATGTCTGATCTGTTTGTTGCTGTACCCCACAGACAGAGGAATTGCTGGGTGGTAAATATCAAAGACTGGACCAACCTCAGTATGTCTGAACTGCTTGTTGCTGTACCCCACAGACAGAGGAATTGCTGGGTGGTAAATATCAAAGACTGGACCAACCTCAGTGTCTGAACTGTTTGTTGCTGTATCCCACAGACAGAGGAAGAGCTGGGTGGTAAATATCTAAGACTGGACCAATCTCAGTGTCTGAACTGCTTGTTGCTATACCCCACAGACAGAGGAAGAGCTGGGTGGTAAATATCACAGACTGGACCAACCTCAGTGTCTGAACTGTTTGTTGCTGTACCCCACAGACAGAGATGGAGGATCCTGTCTACTGCTGTGTTCCACGAATCCCTCAACGTCAACACTGATTACGAAAGTAGAAAAGAAAGACGTGTCTGTTTTTGTGAAAAACATTTCTGTTTCTCTTTTCTGTTGAATTCAGTCGCTTTTTTTTGTAAACCCTTTGACTCCCGCACCCTGTTCACCAGCTTCCTGCGTTATCAACCATGCTAACAAAGCAGGAGCTTAACTCCTTGACTCCCTCGCCCCATTCATCAGATGGCATGGGGTGAGGAGTCAAGGGGTTAAGTTTTTTGTAACTGTTGGATAGGGTTCGGGAGTCTAAGGGTTAATTTCCAAGTGTGAATAAATATAGCGTCAGTGGATAGGGTGCGGGAGTCAAAGGGTTAATTTCCAAGTGTGAATAAATATAGCGTCAGTGGATAGGGTGCGGGAGGGAGTCAAAGGGTTAATTTCCAAGTGTGAATAAATATAGTGTCAGTGGATAGGGTGCGGAGGGAGTCAAAGGATTAATTTCCAAGTGTGAATAAATATAGTGTCAGTGGATAGGGTGCGGGAGGGAGTCAAAGGGTTAATTTCCAAGTGTGAATAAATATAGCGTCAGAAGATAGGGTGCGGGAGGGAGTCAAAGGGTTAATTTCCAATGTGAAATAAATATAGCGTCAGAAGATAGGGTGCGGGAGGGAGTCAAAGGGTTAATTTCCAAGTGTGAATAAATATAGCGTCAGTGGATAGGGTGCGGGAGGGAGTCAAAGGGTTAATTTCCAAGTGTGAATAAATATAGCGTCAGAAGATAGGGTGCGGAGGGAGTCAAAGGGTTAATTTCCAAGTGTGAATAACTAAAGCGTCAGTGGATAGGGTGCGGGAGGGAGTCAAAGGGTTAATTTCGAAGTGTGAATAAATATAGCGTCACGCACATGTGATATAATTATTAGCAGTGGCAGGTTGTAAGACCAGGATTTGGTCTACAGGCTTCATGTTTGAGTATTACAAAGTAGTCTTTTTCTCTATTTCTCTCTCTCTGTCTTTTGCATTTCCTTTCCTTTTCTTCTTTATATCCCTCTGTCTGTCTGTCTGTCTGTCTGTATCTGTCTCTGTCTCTGTTTCTCTCTCTCACTCTCTCTCTTTCTTTTATTTTTTTGTATCACCCCTCCCCTCCTCTGTCTTTCTGTTTCCTTCTATCTCTCCCCGTCTCTTCTCTCTCTCTCTCTTTTCTCTCTCTCTGTCTCTTCTCTGCTCTGTCTCTGTCTCTGTCTCTCTGTCTCTCTTCTGTCTCTGTTTCTGTCTCTCTCTCTCTCTGTCTGTCTGTCTCTCTCTGTCTGTCGCTCTCTCTGTCTCTCTCTGTCTCTGTCTCTCTCTGTCTTTGTCTCTCTGTCTGTCAATCTGTCTGTCTGTCTGTCCCTCTCTCTCTGTCTGTCTCTGTTTCTGTCTCTCTCTCTCTGCCTCTCTGTCTCTGTCTCTCTGTCTCGGTCTCTGTCTCTGTCTCTATTCTCTCTTCTCTGTCTGTCTCTGTCTCTCTCTCTCTCTGTCTGTGTCTCTGTCTCTCTCTGTCTCTGTCTCTCTCTCTCTAATCAGCGGATGTGTGCGTGTCTATGAGTTGTATTAATATTTTTGCTGTCACATATTTATCTGTCTGTCTGAACTGTGTGCGTGCGAGTGTGCATGTTTGCGTGCGTGTGGATGCATTTGTGCGTGTACGTTTGCGTATATGTATGTGTGTGTGTGCGTGCCTGTGTGTGTATATATGTATATGTGTATGTCTGTGTGTGTATGCTTGTATGTGTATGTGTCTGTCTGTCTGTTCAACAGCCCAGCTGGGGGTACTGTGATATGAGCAGTCAGACGTCCACCTCCTACAACATTCGCTGTCAGTGTCCTCCCGGTTTCCAAGGAGTCAGCTGTGACCAGGTAAGTTATTGTACAGTTGCCTTTTTATTTTTATTTTCTTTTCTTTTATCTTGTTTTATTTTGTTTTATTTTATTTCATTTATTTTATTTTGTTTTATTTTTTAAATCAAATCTGTTTTAATTCTCCTTTCACAAGACAGGCCCAGCCGCGTCTGACTGAGGTGTTTTTTTTTTCTCCGGGGACTCCTGTTTTCCCTTCATCCTCTTGGCTGGTGGTCTAGGATATTTTTCTTCCTATTCCAAGGTCAGAGCGGATTAGTTGCACTAGGCACGATCCATTTACATCGGCCATACCTATTGATTAAATGTTTTCCCTTTCAGTTGATCATATGCTTATATTTTCTCTTATGCCTTCTTTAATAGTGGGATCATTTACATTCCAAATACTATTTTAGCTAGTGCCCATAGTTTTAATTTTAGCCTTTGACCCTCTTCAGGATAGAGTATGTGTGTATGTGCGTGTATATGTGTGCATCTTTGTGTGTGTGTGTGTGTGTGTGCGTGCGTGCGTTGTGTGTGTGTGTGTGTGTGTGTGTGTGTGTGTGTGTGTGTGTGTGTGTGTGTGTGTGTGTGTGTGTGCATGTTCGTTCGTTATTTCTTTAAACGTCTATTCACATTCGTGATTTTAGACGAATATGTGTGTGTGTGTGTATGTGTGTGTGTGTGAGTATGTGTGTGTGTGTGTGTATGTGTGTGTGTGTGTGTTGTGTGTGTGTGTATGTGTGTATGTATGTGTGTGTGTGTATGTGTGTGTGTGTTGTGTGTGTGTGTATATGTGCGTGTGTGTGTGTGTATGTGTGTGTGTGTGTATTGTGTGTGTGTGTGTATTGTGGTGTGTGTGGTGTGTATGTGTGTGTGTGTGTGTGTTGTGTGTGTGTGTGTGTGTGTGTGTGTGTGTGTGTGTGTGCAAAACCTGTTTACAGCCGTGCCCTCAAGGTTATGGGGGACTGAACTGTGCCAAGGTGTGTGTCTGTAACGGGACCAACACCCTGAGCTGTGACCCCCAGGACGGCTCCTGTATCTGTGTGCCCGGTGTTCAGGGTGACTCCTGTGACCTGCCCTGTCCACCTGGTTACTATGGCAACAGCTGTAAAGGTATGTGTGTGTGTGTGTGTGTGTGTGTGTGTGTGTGTGTGTGTGTGTGTGTGTGTGTGACTGTGTGTGTGTGTGTGTGTGTGTGTGTGTGTGTGTGTGTGTTGTGTGTGTGTGTGTGTGTGTGACTGCTATTGTTTATGTGTTTGATGTGCTGTGTTCGCTTGCATGTTTATGTGACTCTGCGTGTGTGTGTGTGTGTGTGTGTGTGTGTGTGTTTGTTTATGTGACTCTGTGTGTGTGTGTGTGCGTGCGTGTTTATGTGACTGTGTGTTTATGTGTTTATGTGACTGTATATGTATATGTGTTTATGTGGCTGTGTTCGTGTGTATGTTTATGTGACTCTGTGTGTGTGTGTGTGTGTGTGTGTGTGTGTGTGTGTGTGTGTGTGTGTGTGTGTGTGTGTGTGTGTGTGTATAGGTGTTTATGTGACTGTGTTCGTGTGTATGCTTATGTGACTGTGTGTGCGCGTGTGTTTATATGACTGTGTGTGTATGTGTGTGGGTGTGTTTTATGTGACTGTGTATGTGTTTGTGGTTATGTGACTGTATGTGTATATGTGTTTATATGACGATGTGTGTGTGTGTGTGTGTGTGTGTGTGTGTGTGTGTGTGTGTGTGTGTGTGTGTGTGTGTGTGTGGTGTGTGTTGTGTGTGTGCATATCTGCTGGTTTGTTTGTACGTGTGTGTGTTTTATTTCTGTGCGTGAAAGATAAACGGACTTGGAGAAATCGGACGACAAGATGATAAATTGTGTTAGAAAGCGAGAAGCAGTTGTACGTTGGGTTTCCCCGAGATTGGTTTATTTGACGTTAAGACGCAATGCAATGCAATGCAATACAATGCAATGCAATGCAATGCAATACAGTACAATGCAATGCCATGCAATACTATACTACACAATACAGTACAATATAATCTTCCTATGATCTTCTTTGTCTGTGTTATTATTATTATTTTCTTCTTCTTTTTCTTAAAGTTGTTGTTATTATCATTGTTGTTGTTGATGTGGTTATTAAAGTTGAGTTATTATTATTATTATTACTTAGTAGTAGTAGTAGTTACTAGTATCATTATTATCAATTTTGTCATTGCCATTATCCATAAAACAGCCCGGTGTACGTGTGCGGAGACAGCGGACTGTGACATGGTGACTGGCCAGTGCACGTACGTAATTCTGTTATCAGTATCACCACATCTCTCACCTTGTGTACCTCCCTGTTTGCCTTCTTTATTGAGCTCACCCATTTCCACGCTTCCACATTTTTGTTGTTTATTGTCCCTACCCATTTCCACGCTTCCACATTTTATTGTTTATTGTCCTCACCCATTTCCATGCCTCCACTTTTTGTCCTTTATTGTCATCATCCCTTTCCACTCCTCCACATTTTGTTGTTTATTGTCCTCACCCATTCCCACTCCTTCACATTATGTTGTTTATTGTCCTCACCCATTTCCACTCTTCCACATTATGTTGTTTATTGTCCTCACCCATTTCCACGCTTCCACATTTTTTTTGTTTATTGCCCTACCCATTTCACGCTTCCACATTTTGTTGTTTATTGTCCTCACCCATTCCACTCCTCCACATTTTTGTTGTTTATTGTCCTCACCCATTTCCACTCCTCCACATTTTTGTTGTTTATTGTCCTCACCCATTTCCACTCCTCCACATTTTTGTTGTTTATTGTCCTCACCCATTCCCACTCCTCCACATTTTTGTTGTTTATTGTCCTCACCCATTTCCACTCCTCCACATTTTTGTTGTTTATTGTCCTCACCCATTTCCACTCCTCCACATTTTTGTTGTTTATTGTCCTCACCCATTCCCACTCCTCCACATTTTTGTTGTTTATTGTCCTCACCCATTTCCACTCCTCCACATTTTTGTTGTTTATTGTCCTCACCATTTCCACTCCTCCACATTTTGTTGTTTATTGTCCTCACCCAGTTCGACTCCTCCACATTAACATTGTCTGTTATATCCACGCACAAATATTAATAAGCTGAATCTGTGTGTGTGTGTGTGTGGTGTGTGTGTGTGTGTGTGTTGTGTGTGTGTGTGTGTGTGTGTGTGTGTGTGTGTGTGTGTGTGTGTGTATGTGTGTGTGTGTCAGTTCAGTTCAGTTCAGTTTCAGTTCAGTTCAATACTCCTTTATTGATCCACTGGATCTGCACCACATGTACATTATTCTTACATCTGCTTCAAACACAAACACAAACACAAACACAAACCGAAAGTTCTCAAAATCATAAAAACAACAACGCCTCAACGGGTATACCATTCAACCTCCACAAAATACAGCAAAACACTCATTCAGGTCTTATGTATTTACAATTAAATGTGTGTGTTTGTGTGTGTGTGCGTGTACGTGTGTGTATATGCATGCATACATGTGTTTGTGTGCGTTTGTGTGTGTGGGCGTTATGTGTGAGCATACATGCGTTGGTGTGTGTGTGTGTGTGTAATTATACATACGTACGCGAGTACATCCGTACGTGTGTGTGTGTGTGTGTGTATACTGTGTGACAAACACACGTGTTTCCATGCGCACGTGTATATGTACGTATGTGTGTACGTGCGTATGTGTGTGTGCGTTTGTATGTGCATGGATGCATATATGTGCGCATGTATGGATAAAGCCCATGTTTTTATGTTATGTGTTAGTGTACAGTTTGAATGTTTAATTACGATGACCCAAATAGTTCACTGGTATCATTCTTTTTCCTGTACATGTATACATGTGAGACGAGATTATTCCAGTGGTAGGCTGATAAAATGCTAGTATGAAATATCATCATCATCACCATCAGGTGCCCTGCCGCATGGCGTTGGCGACCATGGATTTCCAACCATCTCTATCTCTCGTTGCCCCCAGCATCTCTCCCACCCCACTCATCCCCAGCCACTCTGCAAGTCCGTCCAGCATTCTCTCCCTGGGTCTACCTGGTGCTCTCTTTCCCTCCAGCTTTCCCTTTGTGACCAGGTGCTCCAAATCCCCCTTCCTCATAAAATGGCCTATAAATGTTGCTTGTCTTTTCCTAATCTTCCTTATGAGTGATCTACTTGTGTCTGCCTCCATCAAGACTGTCTCGTTTGTTTTCTTTGCTGTCCATGGAACTCTCAACATTCTTCTGAGAAACCACATCTCGGCTGCCTCGATCCTGCTCTGGCTTTGCTTGCTGACTGTCCACGCCTCGCATCCGTACAACAGTATTGGTTCTATATAACATTCAAGGACTCTCTTTCTGATGTTAATTGATAGGCATTTGTTGGTAAGAATGCTTGTCATCTTCTTGAATGCTGTTTTGGCTTGGCCGATTCTACCAGCTATTTCCGATGTGCATCTGCCGTCTGATGAAATGACCGTTCCCAGGTATTTGAACTTATTAACCTGTGTCAAGGTTGTGCCATTTGCTGTTATTTTGCATGAGGGGATTTCATGTTTTTTACTGATCACCATGACTTCAGTCTTCCTGCTGTTAATTCCAACCCCTTACCTTTGCTTTCTGTTTCTAGTATATTCACAAGGTTTTGTAGGTCCCTTTCATTTTCTGCAATTAGCACGGTGTCATCTGCGTACCGGATGTTGTTTGTCATTTTCCCTCCAACCTTTAATCCAGGGTCTTCTTCTAGGTTTCTCATGATGTTTTCGCTATATAGTGAAAACAGATCTGGTGACAAAACACAACCCTGTCTGACTCCTCTTTTGATGTTTTGAAAAGAGCTTATATTGTTTTCTATTCTTATTGCAGCTGTTTGTTCCCAGTACAGGAGAAAGAGAAAGAAGTATCAAATATAGACAAGGTAAAACAGTCTAGGTAGGGCCTCAGGACCTGGCCAGCTCATGGGTTTATGTGCAGGCTTAAGGCTTTGCCACGGTCACCATACACATGGTACCTGTGACGTTAGTGCATATGGAATTTGTTCCGAGCGCGGAGACGTCATCTTGAGAAATTGAAACTGAAACTGAAACAGTGAGACGAACCCTCACAACAAATTTGGAAAGATGAATCCAAGTCAGAGAAATGGGGTGTTATCTCGAGGTTGATATCAGATACACTGATCGTATCACCGATGAACAAGTGCGCCAAACCATCACGCAGCACACTGGACCGTGTTAAGGTCTGCTGGCTTCAGTTTAACCCTTTGACTCCCGCACCCTATCCACCAACCGCAAAAACTTAACCTTTCGACTCCCACACCCTATCCTGCAGGAAGCTGGTGGACAGGGTGAGAGAGTCAAAGGGTTAAATTTCTGCTTTGCTGGCATGGTTGATAATGCAGGATGCTGGTGAATAGGGTGCAGAATTCAAAAGGTTAAAAACACAAGCTACGTTGGTATGATTATGTAAACAAAGACGGAGGGAAAGAGAGAAAAAAAATCCCAACCAGACAAAAAACGACAGACTGACAACATTGCAGAATGGACAGAGAAACCATCTGCAGAGACCCAGGCCTTGGCACGCAACCGAAAGAGCTGGAATGATGTGTTAAACATTTCTTCAGTGCGGCGCCCCAGTGACTGTTCATGACGTTAACCGTTTGACTCCTGCACCCTATCCAACAACTACGAAAACTTAAGCCTTTGACTCCCTAACCCTCTTCACCAGCTTCCTGCAGGAAGCTGGTGGATAGAGTGAGGGAGTCAAAGGCTTAAATTTTTGCTTCACTAGCATGGTTGACAATGCAAGATGCTGGTGGACAGGGAGCAGGAGTCAAAAGGTTAATGGAGAAGAGAGAAGAGCAGAAGAAAAATATTCCGTAAACACACAGTTTCAGTTTCAGTTTCTCAAAAGGACGTCTCCGTGCTCGGAACGAATTCCATATACACTAACGTCACAGGTGCCATGTGTATGGTGATCATGGCACAAGCTTTAAGCCTGTATATAAACCCATGAGGAGGTCAAGATGAACGATACAACATGTTTTCATACAATCGCATGATGTAATATAAACTAGCTACTCTGGCTTATCGGCAATTTGAAGGTACCTTACCTAATTACCTCTCTTCTGTGCTTAAAACATACAGGCCTGAGTGCAGTCTCAGGCCAAGCAACCTGAAGCTTCTGGCAAAATCAAAATCAAATGCAAAACCATAGGACACCGAGCCTTCCGTTGCCAGGCCCCACTTGTCTCGAACGATCTTCCTTTTTCTCTCCGCTTTTCATCATCTCTCTCTTCTTTCAAGGCGGGCCTCAAAACTCATCTTTTTGATAAATACTACAAGTAATGAAACATGATTTTTTATGTTTTTGATTCGGTAGTGTATATATCAGTACTTGCTTGCAACAGATGTGCTAGTGTGTGTGTGTTCTGTGGAAGGAGGGACTAGGAGTGGGAGTTAGTATAATTGACCAATAGGCATAGGGCTGATTGGGAAAAATGAACTAATTATTGTAAAGCGCAGTGAGTCCTTACCTATGTGTAGGAGAATAGCGCTATGTAAAAGTGATTTATTATGTATTATTGTTATCATTATATTATTATTATTATCACTATTATTATTATTATTATTATCATTATTATTGTTATTATTATTATGTGTGTGTCACAGGTGCAAACCAGGGTGGCGCGGGGAGAACTGTAATTTTCCCTGTCCGGCGGGTAGGTTCGGTCGGAACTGCTCCAGCTCCTGTGCCTGTTTCCAGGGCTCCTGTAGTCCTGAGGATGGCTCCTGTTCCTGTGACCCTGGATACAAGCTACGTGAGTTGGTTTGTTGTAGTGCTGGTGGTGGTGGTGGTTTGTGCTGGTGGTTGTAAGGGTTGTGGTTGTAGTGGTGGGTGGTGGTAGTAGTTGTAGTGTGGTGGTGGTGGTTGTTGTGGTGGTAATGGTTGTTGTAGTGGTGGTGGTAATGGTTGTTGTAGTGGTGGTGGTAGTGGCTTGTGGTGGTGGTTGTAAGGTTGTGGTTGTAGTGGTTGTAGTGTGGTGGTTGTAGTGGTGTAGTGTTGTAGTGTGGTGGTAGTGGTTGTAGTGGTGGTTGTGGTGGTGGTAATGGTTGTAGTGGTGGTGGTAGTGGTTGTAGTGTGGTGGTGGTGGTTTGTGGTTGTAAGGGTTGTGGTTGTAGTGGTGGTGGTGGTAGTAGTGGTTGTAGTGTGGTGGTGGTGGTTGTAGTGGTGGTTGTGGTGGTGGTAATGGTTGTTGTAGTGGTGGTGGTAGCGGCTTGTGGTGGTGGTTGTAAGGGTTGTAGTGGTGGTGGTGGTAGTGGTTGTAGTGGTGGTTGTGGTGGTGGTAATGGTTGTTGTAGTGCTGGTGGTGGTGGTGGTTTATGGTGGTGGTGGTTGTAAGGGTTGTGGTTGTTGTGGTGGTGGGTGGTGATAGTAGTTGTAGTGTGGTGGTGGTGGTTGTGGTGATGGTAATGGTTGTTGTAGTGGTGGTGGTAGTGGCTTGTGGTGGTGGTTGTAAGGGTTGTGGTTTTAGTGGTGGTGGCAGTTGTGGTTATATGTGGTGGTGGTGTGTTGTGGGTGATGGTAATGGTTGTTGTAGTGGTGGTGGTAGTGGCTTGTGGTGGTGGTTGTAAGGGTTGTGGTGAGTGGTGGTAGTGGTTGTAGTATGGTGGTGGTGGTTGTAATGGTGGTTGTGGTGGTGGTAATGGTTGTTGTAGTGGTGGTGGTAGTGGCTTGTGGTGGTGGTTGTAAGGGTTGTGGTTGTAGTGGTGGTGGGTGGTGGTAGTGGTTGCAATATGGTGGTGGTGGTTGTAATGGTGGTTGTGGTGGTGGTAATGGTTGTTGTAGTGGTGGTGGTAGTGGCTTGTGGTGGTGGTTGTAAGGGTTGTGGTTGTAGTGGTGGTGGGTGGTGGTAGTGGTTGCAGTATGGTGGTGGTGGTTGTAATGGTGGTTGTGGTGGTGGTAATGGTTGTTGTAGTGGTGGTGGTAGTGGCTTGTGGTGGTGGTTGTAAGGGTTGTGGTTTTAGTGGTGGTTGTGGATTTAGTGGTGGTGGTTGTGGTTATAGTGGTGGTGGTGGTTGTACTGCTGGTGGTAGTGGTGGTGGTGGTTGTAATGGTGGTAGTTGTTGTAAAGCCGGTGTTTGCTGTAGATTTAGTGATGGTGGGGTGTGGTGGTTGTAGTGTTATTGGCGGTGGTGATGAAGGTGGTAGTGGTAGTGGTAGTGGTGATGGTGGTGGTTGTAATGGTGTTAGTTGTTGTAGTGGTGGTGGTGGTGGTTGTAGTGATAGTGTTTGTTGTTGATTTAGTGATGGTGGTGGTGGTGGTTGTGGTTGTGGTGGTTGTAATGGTGGTGGTGGTTATTGTAGTAATGGTTTTGGTCGTGGTGGTGGTTGTAGTAGTGGTTGTGGTGGTTGTAATGGTGGTAGTGGTGGTTGTAATGGTGGTTGTTGTTGTAATGGTCTTGGTGGTGGTGGTTGTAATGGTGGTTGTTGTTGTAATGGTGGTAGTGGTGGTTGTAATGGTGGTTGTTGTTGTAATGGTGGTAGTGGTGGTTGTAATGGTGGTGGTGGTTGTAATGGTGGTGGTGGTTGTAATGGTGGTGTGTTGTTGGTGGTGGTGGTTAATGGTGGTGGTGGTTGTAATGGTGGTGGTGGTTGTAATGGTGGTGGTGGTTGTAATGGTGGTGGTGATGGTTGTAATGGTGGTGTTGTTGTAATGTGGTGTGGTGGTTGTAATGGTGGTTTGTGTGGTGGTGGTTGTAATGGGTGGTAGTTGTAATGTGGTGGTGGTTGTAATGGTGGTGGTGGGTTGTAATGGTGTGTGTAATGTGGTGGTGGTTGTAATGGTGGTGGTGTTGTGGGTTGTAATGGTGGTGG
>JAPXFY010000023.1:25071672-25076672 GCA_030674185.1 Monoplex corrugatus | reverse complement strand
GTTTGTTTGTTTGTTTGAAGCGCTCTAGTTTTTCTCAGATGCATGAATGCACGTTGTTTTGTTCATTCTGTACAGGCGATATGTTTCTGCATACTCTCTCTACATGTACTGTGGTCGCGGATACAGGGTATTTTTCAAATTTTCCATAAGCCAGACACAGATATGACTTACAGGATTTTTAAAGTGCATACTCGATATTCTTCATGCATATACACACGAAAGGGGTAGTTATTATCATTACTTTTGTTTAAAGACCAGCCGACTGCGTAGAGCCATTCAGGGCTATAACCATTTCAACACATACACGATACCTCAGCAAGAAAAAAGAGGAAAAGAAAATAAGTACATATATTAATGCATTCACGCACATACTGTAAAGAGATGTTCATGGCGTTGACCACTCTGTCCATTTTCTCGCACAGGGGATTTAAAAAACATAACTGGACAAAAATTTAAACATAACTAAGGACACTAAAACATACATAAAAACGGGCCTAAACTACCTAAAATTGCTTCCGCATATCTCATATCCCCAGAGCCAAAAATGCACTTAACACTACCCAGAAAATATTAAGACTTTATCGAACACGTACAGGTGAATGGACCAGCAAGACAGAAAATGATAGGAAGACAAGCGAAAGAGGAAGAAAGAAACAAAGAGGGTGACAGAAAAGAGGACATTTCAAGCACAGAATTTCCAGAAGGCGCAAGTTATTAGTGTTTAAAGCCCAGCCGACGGCACAGCCCTTTCAAGATTTAAATTTTTATGTACATATGTGTATATAGGCTGTGTTTATGTATACATGTTTGTGTGAGAGAGAAAGGGGGGGGGGGGAGGAGGTAAGGCAAGAATATGTGAGCGTATGTGTGAATAGGAGCAAAAATAATAAGATGATCTGCTCTGTGTGTGTTTGTGTTTGTGTGTGTCTGTGTCTCTGTGGGTGTGTGTCTGTGTCTCTGTGTGCGTATATGTGTGTGCGCGCGCTTGTGTTTGTGTGTCTGTGTCTCTGTGCGTGAATGTGTGCTCGCTTGTGTATGTGTTCTTGTGTGTGTGTGTGTGTGTGTGTGTGTGTGTGTGTGTGTGTTGTGTGTGTGTGTTTGTGTTCTTGGGTGTGTATGTTTTTGTGTCTGTGTGTTTATGTGTGTGTGCACGCTTGTGTGTGTATGTGTCTGTGTGCATCTGTGTGTATGTCTGTGTGTGCGTGTGTGCATGTCTTTGAGTGTCTGTGTGTGTGTCTACGTGTGTGTGTATGTGTGTGTGTGTGTGTATGTGTGTGTGAGTGTCTGTGTCTGTGTGTGTGTCTGTGTCTGTGTGTGTGAGTGTCTGTGTGCGCGCTTGCTTGTGTGTGTATTTTGTGCTTGTGTGTGTGTTTGTGTGTTGTGTGTGTGTGTGTGTGTGTTTGTGTGTTTGTGTGTGTCTGTTGTGTGTGTGTGTGTTGCACAGATACGGGGCAGACTGCGGCAGTCAGTGTGAGTGTGTGAAGGCCAACTCGGAAGGGTGTGACGGAGTGACGGGTTACTGTACCTGTAAGGCAGGCTTCACAGGGGACCGCTGTGATCTGCCCTGTCCTAACGGTTACTATGGCAACTGCTCCACGCGCTGCATGTGCTACAACAACGCCCCCTGCGATAAGGTCAGACACTAACCTGCATTATCCAAAACAAGTGTGACTGCCCGCGTTCAAGCAAACAGGAACCAGAAGAAAAACACACAGGAACCAGAAAAACAAAAAAACAAAAAAAAACTGAAAAAAAGAATAAGAACACGTATTTAATACAACAAGACAAGACAGGCGCAAGTTTTCGGCCAACTTGCCTTTGTCAAGCGTAAGATCACAAACAAACAAACGAACACCAGATACAAGAATTAGGAGAAAAAGACTGAAAGTTCCCTGCTGCTCTGTCCAGTGTGAGAAGAGGATTCCTTTTTTTTTTTTTTTTATCTGGTGTGTGTTTGTTGTGATCTTCCTAATTTTTGTATGTGGTGTTTGTTTGTTTGTGATCTAGCTTACGCTTGACAAAGGCCAGTTGGCCGAAAACTTGCGCCTGTCTTGTCTTGTATTAAATACGCGTTCTTTTTCTTTTTTTTCTTTTTTTTTGTTTTTTTCTTCTGGTTAGTAACCTACGTTCTCACAAGCTTATCCGACAACAGAACTTTCTCGATGTTTCGCCGAGTTAAAGAAAATCAGGGACGTTTTGTTGTTGTTGTTGTTGTTGTTGTTGTTGTTGTTGTTGTTTCTGAAGTTTTCTGTACGATGGTGTCTGTTTTTTGTTGTGTTTTGTGTACGCTTGACGAACGTCTGTTGGCCGAAATCTTTCGTCTCTCTGGTTTTGTGAATGAACTACATTTCACATTCATTGAGTGTGTGTGTTGTGGTGTGCGTGTGTGTGTGTGTGTGTTTGGTGTGTGTGTGTGTTTGTGTTTAGTGTGTGTGTGTGTGTGTGTGTGTGTTTGGTGTGTGTGTGTGTTATGTTTGGAGTGTGTGTATGGGGGTGGATGGGTGGGGTGTGTGTGTGTGTGTGAGTATGTGTGTGTATTTTGTATGTGTATGTGTATTAGATGTGTTGTGTGTGCGTGCATGTGTGTGTGTGTGCGTGCGTGTGTGTGTGTGTGTGTGTGTGTGTGTGTGTGTGTGTGTGGTTTGTGTATGTGTATGGTTTGTGTATGTGTATTTTTGTGTGTGTGTGTGTGTGTGTGGTTGTGTGTGTGTGGTTTGTGTATGTATGTGCGCACGCGCGCGCGGGCATATATATATATTATATATACACACACACACACACATATATATATATATATATATTATTATATTATATGTGTGTGTGTGTGTGTGTGTGTGTGTGTGTGTGTGTGTGTGTGTGTGTGTGTGTGTGTGTGTGACCAGAGGACGGGCCAGTGCCAGTGTCTGCCAGGTTTCACAGGAGCGCTGTGCCAGTCAGCCTGTCCATCAGCCACGTACGGCAAGAACTGCAGCAGTATCTGTGACTCCTGCACCACGGGAGTCTGCAGCAAGGTCAATGGCTCCTGCATCTGCTCAGTGAGTTTGTCTCTTTTTTTTTCTTAGGACCATCGCACTCAGGGAGATTATGTTTGTGCTCATCTTTTTTTTTTTTTTTGCCTCATTTTCTACACCACCTTATTGGCCACAGAAGCTGAGGCAGTTTTTTTTTTACAATGCGATGATGATGATGTCGATGAGGAAAAGGATCCTGATGTTATGGAGCTCCATCTAGTTGAGACTACGTGACAGGGCTGTCTGTTCTCTACGCTTCCTATCATAATGTATCCTGGTGTCAACCAGGTCCGAGAGATACAGACACCTGCGGTGCTGGTCGGAAGATTTGAGCAACGCCCTCAATGACGCATCCGTGAAGTGGATGAGACTTGTCTGTATGGTCCCTGTCTTCCAATGACCCCATAGCACGCCCAACTCTGGGTAAAAGCCGGTTAGATCCGAAAAATCGTACAATGATTTTTTTAACGAACTGATCGGGATTCGAACCCACAGCCTTCCAGTCGGTAGTTTGTTGCGTTAACCACTACACCACGGCGAGTAGTAAATTTGACATTTAACATTGAGGTATGTTTTCAGCGTCAATTTCTCAAGGTAACCTTCGGCGTTCAGTATAACTTTCATGTACGCTGATACCATGTGATGGCGAAGGTCCAAAACGATCATGGCATAAGCCTTAAGCCTGCGCATAAGCCCTAAGAGCGGTGGCAAGGTCTTGGGAACGTTGAGAACAGTAAATTGACTACGATAACGATGACAACGACGACGAATTCTGATGATAATGATTTTTTTTTTCAATCCCATGAACATGGTGAGCGATCTTACCAACAAATGCCCATCAAATCCAAAACAAGTGTGTCTGCCCGCGTTCAAGCAAACAGGAACCAGGAAAAAAAAAACCCACGAAAGAGAATAAGAACGCGTATTTAAACAGTCTTGTTTTCCTGTATTGAATACGCGTTCTTATTCCTCAAATACCTGTCAGTTAACGTCAGAAAGAGAATTATTCAGTGTTATATAGAACCGATACTGTTGTACAGATGCGAAACGTGAACAGTCAATACTCAAAGTCAGAACAAGATTGAGGCAGCCGAGATGTGGTTTTTAAGAAAAATGTTAAGAGTTCCTTGCACAGCAAAGAAAACAAATGAGACAGTCTTGAAAAACCCAAACAAACAAACAAACAAACAAACAAACAAAACAAACAAAACATTAATGAAGAAGATTGGGAAAAGACGAGCAACATTTATACGACATTTTATAAGGCAAGTGAAATTTGAACACCTAGTCACAACAGGAAATCTGGCGGGGAAAAGAGCACCAGGCAGACCCAGGAGAAAATATTGGTCGGACGTGCGGAAGTGGATGAGGATAGAGAGGGTGGGAGATGTACATGTACCTGCAGCAACAAGGGATAGATTCGTATACCATGATCGCCAACGCCATGTGGAAGGGCACTTGACGATAATGCTGATGGACATGGTAATAATAGAGATTGTGTTGTGACGATGAGGAGGTGAGGAATAGGAAGACAATGACGAGGATGAGGAATAGGAAGACAATGACGATGATAATAATACGATGATGATAATGACGATTTTTTTTAATGACGATGACGAGTATGTGATCAAGGGACAGTAGACTGGTTTTGACCTTGACCTACCCTGTTGTCGTAACAAGGTCAGCACCTTGCAGGGCTTACCAGGACGCTTCTAGCAATAGTGAAATGAGCTAATTCGCTTGGTTTAGTCACGTCACCTGTCACGTCATGACACACAGGCCCAGACCACTATAATAATCATTCATCATCGTCATTATCATCATCGTCGTTGTCATCGTCACAACTATAATCGTCAGCGTTGCTGTCATCATTATTGTCGTTGTCATTATCATCAGGGTCGTTATCATCAGCAGCAACAGCATCATCGTAGTCGTCGTTGTCGTCATTGTCGCGTCATCACCAGTGTGACATCAGGTCCGAAACAATTG
>JAPXFY010000023.1:25059172-25066672 GCA_030674185.1 Monoplex corrugatus | reverse complement strand
GTTGTAGCTATAGCAACGTGACTTTTTCTCTCTCACAGGTATATCTTTAGTGTTATCAGTTGTAGCTATAGCAATGTGACTTTTTTTCTCTCTGCAGGTATATCTTAGTGTTATCAGTTGTAGCTATAGCAATGTGACTTTTTTTCTCTCTCACAGGTATATCTTTAGTGTTATCAGTTATAGCTATAGCAACGTGATTTTTTTCTTTCTCACAGGGTATATCTTTAGTGTTATCAGTTGTAGCTATAGCAACGTGACTTTTTTCTCTCTCACGAGTATATCTTTAGTGTTATCAGTTGTAGCTATAGCAACGTGACTTTTTTTCTCTCTCACAGGTATATCTTTAGTGTTATCAGTTGCAGCAATAGCAACGTGACTTTTTTTCTTTCTCACAGGTATATCTTTAATGTTATCAGTTATAGCTATAGCAACGTGATTTTTTTTCTTTCTCACAGGTATATCTTTAGTGTTATCAGTTATAGCTATAGCAACGTGACTTTTTCTCTCTCACGGGTATATCTTTAATGTTAGCAGTTGTAGCAATAGCAACGTGACTTTTTCTCTCTCACGGGTATATCATTAATGTTAGCAGTTGTAGCAATAGCAACGTGACTTTTTCTCTCTCACGGGTATATCATTAATGTTAGCAGTTGTAGCTATAGCAACGTGACTTTTTCTCTCTCACGGGTATATCATTAATGTTAGCAGTTGTAACAATAGCAACGTGACTTTTTCCTTGCTCGTGTCTGTAGTGTCATCAGTTGTGGTAGTAGCAATGTGACTTTTTTTATTTTTTATCTCTCATGAGTATATCTTTAGTCTTATCAGTAGTAGCAAATAGCAACGTGACTTTTTTCTTTCTCATGGGTACATCTTTTGTGTTATCAGTTGTAGCCATAGCAACATGACTTTTTTCTCTCTTGTGGGTAAAACAAACGAGACAGTCTTGATGGAGGCAGACACGAGAAGAACATTGATAAAGAAGATTAGTAAAAGACAAGCAACATTAATATGACATTTTATGAGGAAAGTGGAATCGAGCATCTGGTCACAACATTAAAGCTAAAGACAGACCCAGGGAGAAAATATTGGACGGACTTTGCAGAGTGGCTGAGAACAGAGAGGGTGGAAGATGTACTTGCAGCGACAAGGAATAGATTCGTGTGGAGGGCCATGATCGCCAACGCCTTGCGGCAGGGCACATGATGATGAGGATGAGGATGGGTATACCATTAGTGTTTTCAGTAGTAGCAGCAGCATCGTAAGGTTGTTTTTTTTAATTTTATTTTTTATTTTTTTTATCTCCGATGATTTTATCTTTAGTGCTATCAGTTGTAGCAGTTTCAGTTTCAATTTCAATTTCTCAAGATGACGTCTCCGTGCTCGGAATGAATTCTATATGCACTAACGTCACAGGTGCCATGTGGTAGAGTAGATCCAGATGATCACAGCACAAGCCTTAAGCCTGCACATAAATCCACGAGCCTGGCCAGGTCCTGAGGTCCTACTTAGATAGTGCCATAACCCTGGGGTCGTAGGGGAGTTAGTGGCAGAGACCTCAACTTTTCCTGGGGCCAGCATCACGAGGGCGGCGCCCATCCCCTCTCCCTCGCTTCAAATTCGTATTCATATTCATATTCACATTTTTTTTACCAAGACTTCAGAAAGGCAAGTAGGCTAATTGGTCTTCAAGGGGAGGGACCTGGGAAATCAACATATCTCTCCAATGTTTTTATACCAAGGCAGCCGGCAATGCCCTGCTCTTCACGATTTTCAACTGCCGTGGGATCTTTAGCGTGCGCAGCCAGAAGGCACACGGGACCGACTCGTTTTTCGTCTCCTTCCGAAGGACTAGACGTTCAGTTCGATTTTCTGGCCAAACTAGGAGAAAAATCAAGGCCTCTACGGGGAGCGAACCTGGAACCTCGAGTTTAGTTATTGGCAGGCGAACGTCTGAACCATTCTGCCACTTTTCCCCTTGAATTGTAGTAGTAGCGACATGACGTTTTTGATTGATAGATTGATTTGGTTCAGTTTTTACGTCGACACCCACCTCAGGTGATATGGCCGACGGGATAACCATCCCAGGAAGTGGGGGAATGCGGACTTATCTAATCCTATACTGACACCACCAGAACAACAATGATGTCAAGATGGGACAGTAAAAAGGCCAGTTTTAACGTAGCACACCCCGGGATTCGAGCCCCAAACCATTAGCATGTGAATCCGACGGTCAAACCAACTGAGCTACTGGGGCCCGCGTGACTTTTTTTTCTGTGACATGCACATCACAAATAGCCGGCAGAATCGGCCAAGCCAAAACAGCATTCAAGAAGATGACATGCATTCTCACCAACAAATGCCTTCAATTAACATCAGGAAGAGAGTCTTGATCTTATATAGAACAATACGCTGTACGGATGCGAGGCGTGGACAGTCAACAAACAAAGCCAGAACAAGATTGAGGCAGCCGAGATGTGGTTTCTAAGAAGTGAAGTTCATGGACAGCAAAGAAAACAAACGAGACAGTCTTGATGGAGGCAGACACAAGTACATCACTCATAAGGAAGATTAGGAAAAGACAGGCAACATTGATAGGCCATTTTATGAGGAAGGGGGATTTGGAGCACCTGGTCACAACGGGAAAGCTGGAGGGAAAGAGAGCACCGGGTAGACCCAGGGAGAAAATGCTGGACGGACTTGCAGGGTGGCTGGGGATGAGAGGGTGGGGGAGATGCTAGGGGCAACGAGAGACAGAGACAGATGGAAGTCCATGATCGCCAACGCCATGCGGCAAGGCACCTGACGATGATGATGATGATGGGTACGCTTGTATATGTGTGCTTCAGGGGCGTACGGTCTTACTGCTACAGCCAGTGCCGTGTCAACACGGAGCCTGTAATGTGGAGGATGGCTCTTGTATCTGTCAGCCTGGCTACCAAGGGACCAACTGTGACACCCCTTGTTCGGTGGGTTATCACTTTACTGCCTTTTCCCTCTTTAACAGTCATCGATCAATCAGTCCAATCAATCGATCGATCAATCAGTCCGTCAATTGTCAATCGATAATCAATCATTCAAATCAATCAATCAATCATCAATCAATCAATCAAACATCAGTCAATAATCATGTTGTATTATGTATGTATGTATGTATAGTATGTATTATTGTATGTATGTATGTATGTATGTATGTATGTATGTTGTATGTTTGTATGTATATATGTATGATATGTATGTATGTATGTATGTATGTATGATGTATGTATGTGTGTGTTTGTATGTATGTATATGTATGTATGTATGTGTGTGTGTGTATGTCTGTATGTATTATGTATGTATGTATTGTGTGTATATGTATGTATGTATTATTCTATCTTCTGTCTGTCTCTCTATCTCGTCTGTCTCTTCTCTCTCTCTCTCTCTCTCTCTATCTGTCTATCTATCTATCTATCTATCTATCAGACCAACATAATTTTACAGCTTTTCCCTGTTCAAGAGAAATAAACGAATAAATGGTTGCTGCAAAGGAGTTGGTAAGCAGTGAGTCTGTGACCTCATGAAACAGCTTTCGATTTCAATGAAGGAGAAACCCAGAGCCCAAAAGGCAATGGCAAAAGCAGCTGAAAAGAATTCCAGCTGGATCCGGTGAAAGAGAAACATGTGAAACTTGTAAAGATTACAAATTGCCCTATATGTTGCCGGCGTCTGACAGCCAACTGGTTAAGATATCTGTCACAAAGGTGACGGTTATGAGCTGCCGGAGGCGCGAGTTCAAGGAGGGTGAAAAATGGAGTGGGGCAGGTGGGGGGGGGGGGGGGAGAAGAACAGAGACGCCCGATCATCTTTGACGCACAGGTTCGAGCTCAAGTAAAAAGAAAATGGCGACAGCAGAAGGACGTCCAGGAGTCATGACCTGGATGTGGCCCGGCCCCTTTAGAGTGTAAAGGTTTAGGGCCGAAACATTTGCTTGAATGGTGTTTCTCCTCTGAGCATCTTCTGATGTCCAGCAACTCTCCCCAGAGTTTCTTGTTGCTATTTATCAAAGTAAAATAGGGAACCACATAGTTTTAGGCCCCCATGTGGATGCCGAGAGCTCTTTCAGTTTAAATAGTATCCCCACCTTCTGGAAATTCTGTGCTAGAAATTTCCTCTTTCTGTCACTCTTTGTTTCTGCCTTGTTCCCTTTCTGTATTTCTTCCTGTCATTCTTTGCCTTGCTGGTCCATTGACCTGTATGTGTTCGATAAAGTCTTGGGTACTTTTCTTAGGATTGATAATTGAGTACATGTATTAACTGCTTTTTTGGCTCTAGGGAGGTGAGATATGCGGAAGCAATTTTAGGTAATTTCGGCTCGTTTTTGTATATGTTTTGGTGTCCTTAGGTATGCTTAAATTTGTATTCATGTGTGTTGTTTTTTTAAAAAATTCCCTGTGCAATAGCTTGGACGGATTGGTCAACGCCAGGGGCATGTCCTTAAATTATGTGCGCGAATGCATTGATATGTGTACTTACTTATCTTTTTTTTTCCTGTTGTAGTGTTGTATGTTTTGGAACGGTTGTAGTCCTGATATGGTTCTACGCAGCCGGCTGGGCATTAAACAACAATAACACTAACATAGTTTTAGGACACGTAACAGAATTTATTCTGGTTTGTCTGATTAGACCTGACCAGCACAATGACATGTAAAAGTGTGGAGGGGAAATACAGTCATCTTCCCACTCTCTCGCCTGATGACGCTCATAGTTGTTGTTTTTTTCTCACCTTTGTATTCATTCATTTTTTAACAGTGAATAGACATCAAACAATGTAGTAAAAAACAAACAAAATTTCAATTCATACACATAAGAGGAACGTTTTTAGACATCTGACGACATACAACATACAGAAGACAAAAAACAAAACAAAACAAAACAAAACAAACAAAAAACAAAATTATTTCATACATGGGAGAATTCAAAGTGAACATCAAGATTTCAAACATGAAAGATGAATTTGTTCTCTATCAAGAAAACTGGTTTATAGTTATTCCATTGAGCATTAAAAGACGGACAAATGTAACTCGTCCATTCTGGTATTACACTGTTCAATTCTGAATCTTATTTAATAGTCTTTGAAAAGTACGTATATTCGGAATACATTTGTCAACATTATCAGGGTTTTTTTTGTTTATTTTTTGTTTGTTTGTTTGTTTTGTTTGTTTGTTGTTTGTTTTGTTTTTGTTTTTGTTTTGAATGTAGAGAATCATATTTTCCACATTGGAAATTCAAAAATGAACACCAAGATCCAACGCCTGAATGACGCTCATAGTTACCTACCACAGTGAACCATTCATTCAGTCAATCATTGACACTCGTCATTCCACAAGTGCATTGACTGCCACGTACAGAACGGCCTCAGCAGGTCAGAGAGCACGCACATTTGTACACACATAAATATTAGTATATACACTGAGCCCGCAATAGCGTTTAACAGTGAAAGGAACACATCTTGTTTTAATGAGAACGCGTATGTATCATTCTGGGTTTTTTTCCCCAATTCTGTCATCTTTCGTGTGTTTTTTAAAAAAATTCAAAGTGTGTGTGTGTATGCAAAAACGGCATTATACATATACATACATACATATATATATGTATATATATATATATATATATATATATATATATATATATATATATATACATATATATATATGCATATATATATATATAATATATATATATATATATATATATTTATATATATATATATACATTATATATATGCATACATATATAAAATATGTATATACATATGTATACACACACACACATATACACACACACAATATATATATATATATATATGTGTATATATATGTGTGTGTGTGTATGTGTGTGTGTATACATATAGATATACATACCACACACACATATATATATATATGTGTGTGTGTGTGTGTGTGTGTGTGTGTGTGTGTGTGTGTGTGTGGTGTGTGTGTGGTGTGTGTGTGTGTGTGTGTGTGTGTGTGTGTGTGTGTGTGTGTGAAGGAGATGTCCTTTATTCCTTTGTGCTCTTTTTTTCTGTTTTGTTTTTTGTCACGTTTTCTAGGCATAATGGCCACAGAAGCTGGTACTGTTTTTGCAGTGCGATGATGATGATGATGTAATGATGACGATGAGGATGGTAATCATGATGCCGTGAAGTTTATCTAGGAGTGAGACTGTGCGACAGGGCTGCACTCTGCGTTTACTGTCATGATATATCCTGGCGTCGACCAGGCCCGATAGTTACAGACATCTGCGGTGTTGGTCAGAAAATTTGAGCAGCACCTTCAGTGACGCATCCGTGAAGCGGCTAAGATTCGATTGTATTGTCCCAATCTTCCCAATGAGCCCATAGCATCCTCAACCTGGGTAGGGGCTGGTTGGAGTCAGAGAAATCCTCTACTATTTTTTGAAGGGACTTATAGGGATTCGAACGCACAACTTTCCAGTTGGTCGTCTATTTTATCTATCCGCTTCACCACAGTGACCGGTGTTTATTATCATTTTATATATGTACCCATCAGGTTGATAAATTCAAATACCTGGGAACGATCATTTCATCAGACGGCAGATGCACATCAGAAATAGCCGGCAGAATCGGCCAAGCCAAAACAGCATTCAAGAAGATGACAAGCATTCTTACCAACAAATCCCTATCAATTAACATCAGGAAGAGAGTTCTTGAATGTTATATAGAACCAATACTGTTGTACGGATGCGAGGCGTGGACAATCAACAAACAAAGCCAGAACAAGATTGAGGCAGCCGAGATGCGGTTTCTAAGAAGAATGTTGAGGGTTCCATTGACAGCAAAGAAAACAAACGAGACAGTCTTGATGGAGGCAGACACAAGTAGATCACTCATAAGGAAGATTGGAAAAGACAGGCAACATTTATAGGCCATTTTATGAGGAAGGGGGATTGGAGCAGCTGGTCACAACGGGAAAGCTGGAGGGAAAGGGAGCACCGGGTAGACCCAGAGAGAGAATGCTGGACGGACTTGCAGGGTGGCTGGGGACGAGGAGGGTGGGGGAGATGCTAGGGGCAACGAGAGATAGAGACAGATGGAAGTCCATGATCGCCAACGCCATGCGGCAGGGCACCTGATGATGATGATATGTACCCATGAACACAGGCTGGAACCTTTGGCTACAACTGTGCGGGTCAGTGCCAGCCGTGCGGCCCAGGAGCCCAGAACGACGTGTGTGACCATATCAGTGGTGCCTGTGAATGTCTCCCGGGCTACATAGGATCCCAGTGCGACTATCCCTGCCCTAAAAACAACTACGGCGCCGGTTGTAAACAGACTTGCAGGTAAGTCAGCTGTTTTGTCGTTGTTGGTTTGTGTATGAGCAGCCTGCGTGTTTTCACCTCTTTGGTGTTTGTTTTTTCATGTAGTTCCCACGGACACACATCACACACACACACACACACACACACACACACACCACACACACACACACACACACACAC
>JAPXFY010000023.1:25036672-25051672 GCA_030674185.1 Monoplex corrugatus | reverse complement strand
TGTATATATATATATATATATATATATATATATATATATATATGTGTGTGTGTGTGTGTGTGTGTGTGTGTGTGTGTGTGTGTGTGTGTGTGTGTGTGTGTGTGTATGTATATATATATATATATATATATATATATATGTGTGTGTGTGTGTGTGTGTGTGTGTGTGTGTGTGTGTGTGTGTGTGTTGTGTGTTTGTGCGTGCATCCTGTATTGCCAACCACGCTAGCAAAGCAAAAACTTTACCCTTTGATTTCCTCACCCTTTCCACCAGCTTCCTGCAGGAAGAAGAAGGGTGAGGGAATCAAAGAGTTAAGTTTTCGCAGTTGGTGGATAGAGGGTGCGGGAGTCAAAGAGTTAATGATCCAATCATTTTAGTATTGTTTCATGTTCCTCCAACTTCTCCCAGCTTCCATTTGAAGATCTTGCCAGTGTATGAGATTTTACCCAGGCTTAACCCTTTGGCTCCCGCACCCTGCCCACTAACTGCAAAAACTTAACCCTTCGACTCCCTCACCCCATCCACCAGATTCCTGCAGGAAGCTGGTGAATAGGGTGAGGGAGTGAAAGGGTTCAGTTTTTGCTTTGCTTGCATGGTTGACAATGCAGGAAGCTGGTGGATAGGGTGAGAGTCAAAGGGTTAAGTTTTTGCTTTGCTAGCATGGTTGACAATGCAGGATGCTAATGGACAGGGGGGAGAGAGAGTAACAGGGTTAAACAGTCTATTAGATCATCATAAGCAAACCAGTCGCCGTGGTGTAGTGGTTAACGCAACGGACTACTGACTGGTAGGTTGTGGGTTCGAAATCCCCATCAATACCTTCAAAAATCATTGTGGGATTTTTCGGCTCTAAACGGCTCCTATCCAGAGTTGGGCGTGCTATGGGCTCATTGGGAAGACTGGGACCACACATTCGAGTCTCATCCACTTCATGGATGCGTCATTGAGAGTGTTGCTCAAATCTTCAGACCAGCACCGCAGGTGTCTGTATCTCTCGGGCCTGGTTGACGTTAGGACATATTATGATAGTAAGCGTAGAGTACAACCGTGTTACGCAGTCTCGATCCTAGGTTGAAGTCCGTAGCATCACGATTATCATCCTCATCGACATCATAATCATCGCATTGTTAAAAAAACAACAACATCGTCATAAGCAGATGTGAGCAGAGCGCATACGGCGACACTCCACTTGGGACGGAGTCCCTGACGAGTAAAATTTCAGTCAGATTCATGTTAACGATATGATGCATGGCCTGTTTCAGCGTGTGATGCGGGGCATTACGGAGACCAGTGTGCACAGGTGTGCAGGTGTCAGAACGGTGCCACCTGTGACCCTGCCACTGGTCAGTGTCATTGTCCTGAGGGGCTGGACGGTGCTGTCTGCAACCAGCGTATGTTTGTGTGTTTGTTTGTCATTTGGTGTGTGTGTGTGTGTGTGTGTGTGTGTGTGTGTGTGTGTGTGTGTGTGTGTGTATGTGTGTGTGTGTATATGTATGTTTGTCATTTGATATATGTGTGTGTGCGTTGGTGTGTGTATGTATGTTTTGTGTGTGTGTATGTTTTGTGTGTGTGTGTGTGTGTGTGTGTTTTGTGTGTGTGTGTGGTGTTTGTGTTGTGTGTGTGTGTGTTGTGTGTGTGTGTGGTGTGTGTGTGTGTGTGTGTGTGTGTGTGTGTGTGTGTGTTTGTGCGTGTGTTTTGTGTGTGTGGTGGTGGATTGTATATGCTTGGGTATGTGTTGTGTGTTTTTTGTGGTGTGTGGGTGTGTATATGTGTGTTTGTGTGTATGTCTATGTATGTGTGTGTGTGTGTGTGTGTGTGTGTGTGTGGTGTAATTGTGTGTGTGTGTGTGTGTGTGTGTGTGTGTGTGTGTGTGTGTGTGTGTGTGTGTGTGTGTGTGTGTGTGTGTATGTGTGTGTATAGATATACACTTAGACCAAAGGCGTTACAAATAGAAATTAAAAAAAACCGCCTTTGATCTAGACAAATATAGACACACAAATACAATGTGAGTTTAATTTGTGATAAAATCTTCCCAAATCTCTTTGTAATTTATGTTTATAGATATCCACTTAGACAAATAGAGACAATAAAACACAACTTCAGTTAAATCAATGATGTAATTTTGTCCAATCTCTTTGGGATTTATATGAATACATAGAATACACACCCACACACCACAAAAAACACACAACACATACCCAAGCATATACAATCCACCACCACACACACAAAACACACGCACAAACACACACACACACACACACACACACACACACACACACACACACACACACACACACACACACACACACACACACACCACACACACACACACACACACACATGCGAACGTCATAGTTTAGTTTGTGGCGTATTCTTGTCAGATCTCTTTGTAGTTCATATTTGTAGATGTAATACAAAGTTATACAAATAGAAATTTTCAAACATAGTATCAGTTTAATTTGTGATATAATCTCGTCAGATGTCTTTGCAATTCATATTTGTAAATATTAAGTTATACAAATAGAGATGTACAAACATAGTATCGATTTAATTTGTGATATAAACCCGCCAGATCTAAAAGTTATACAAATAGAGATGTGCAAACATAGTATCGATTTAATTTGTGATATAAACCCGCCAGATCTAAAAGTTATACAAATAGAGATGTACAAACATAGTATCGATTTAATTTGTGATATAAACCCGCCAGATCTAAAAGTTATACAAATAGAGATGTGCAAACATAGTATCGATTTAATTTGTGATATAAACCCGTCAGATCTAAAAGTTATACAAATAGAGATGTACAAACATAGTATCGATTTAATTTGTGATATAAACCCGCCAGATCTAAAAGTTATACAAATAGAGATGTACAAACATAGTATCGATTTTAATTTGTGATATAAACCCGCCAGATCTAATAGTTATACAAATAGAGATGTACAAACATAGTATCAATTTAATTTGTGATATAAACTCGCCAGATCTAAAAGTTATACAAATAGAGATTACAAACATAGTATCGATTTAATTTGTGATTAAACTCGCCAGATCTGAAAGTTATACAAATAGAAGTACATGTATACAAACACGGGATTAGTTTAATTTGTGATATAAACTCGCCAGGTCTGAAAGTTATACAAATAGAAGTATACAAACATAGTATCAGTTTAATTTGTGACGTAAACTCGCCAGATCTCTTTGCAATATATATATGTTATGTATAAACTCGCAATCTAATATATATATATATAATATAAATTATATATTTATAAAATTATATATATATATAATATATATATATATATATAAAATATATAATATATATATATATATATATATATATTGCGAGTTTTTATTTTCATATTGCCATGGTTTATGCAGCGTGTCCTGTGGGACAGTACGGCAGTGATTGCAGTGTGAAGTGTGTGTGTGCTGCCAACACTCCATGTGACAGAATGACCGGCGTCTGTCAGTGCCCAGCTGGTTTCATGGGGCCCGCCTGTAACATTAGTAAGTCCTTCTTTCACCTTACTTAACTGTTTTTTGTTGTTGTTTGTGTTGTTTGTTTGTTTCCTCTATTTTTTACATCACTTTAAAGGTCGTAGAGGCTGGCCCAGTTTTTAATAACGCCATGATGATGAGATGAGAATAGCAATCTTGATGCTGCGGAGTTCCATCTAGAATTGAGATTACGTGACAGGGTTGCACTCTATGCTTAGTTTCATAATACATCCTGGCTTCAACTAGGCCCGAGAGATACAGACACCTGCGGTGTTGGTCACAAGATTTGAACAACATCCTCACTGACGCATCGGTGAAGTGGATGAGACTCGACTGTGTGGTCCTAGTCTTGCCAATGACCCCATAGCATGCTCAGCTCTGGGTAGGAGCCAGATGGAGTGGAAAAACCGCACAATGATTTTTGAAGGGACTGATGAGGATTTGAACCCACAAACTTCCAGTCGGTAGTCCATTGTGCTAACCGCTACACCATGGCGACTGATGCCTTACTGATTTTGTTTTCCACACTGATTCACAGTCACTGCCCGCGTGCCGTTCATTTTAGTTCTCAGAATACTATCAAATCTTTTTTTGTTTTGAATTCCTCTAGATCCAATGTCTGACATCACCACAAACTAGCAAACCCACGTTTGTTGTCGTGGACCCAATGTCTGACGTCATAACACACCATCTGCTCTCTTCTTCTTCTTCTCCATTAACCCGTTTGACTCCCGCACCCTATCCACTAGCATCCTGCATCGCCATCAATGATAACAAAGCAATAAACTTAAGGGTTAAGTTTTTGCAGCCGGTGGATAGGGTGCGGGAGTCAAAGGGTGAAGTCCGTGAAGAGTCATTGGGGCGTCACACACTGAAGAACTGTTCATCAGATTACTCCAGCTATGTTGGTTGTCTGTCAAAGCCTGGGTCTATGTTAAAAGTTTCTCTGTCTATTCAGCAGTTGTTCAGTCCATCGTTGTTTTCTGTCTTCCCCTTCTTCCCCTTCCTCAACAATTCTTTCATGATTGATTCTGTATAGCCCCACTGGATCTTGTTACATGGCCATGCCAATGTAGTTTTCTTTTCTTAACTAATGTCAACAGATCTTCAAATGGTCCAATGTGATACTTAATGGTTTGGCGGATGTGTTCATTGGTGATATGATCAGTGTATCTGATGTTAAGTATCTTGAGGTAACATCTCATTTCCATGGCTTGGATCCGTCCAACCAAATCCCACCTCCACAAAGAAAGGGCAACACCAGAGACACCCGCTCAGCAGGTGCGGGATAACACCCCCCCCCCCCCACACACACACACACAATATTAACATGACCTGAATGCTGCCTTGACTTGACTTGACTTGACTTGACTTGACCTGACGACAACCTGACTTGACTAGGCTTGGCTTGACTTGATTTGGCTTGACCTGGTCTGACTTGGCCTGACTTGACTTCATCTGACTTGATACAACTTGACCTGACTTGACCAGACCTGGCTGGACATCACCTGACTTAGCAACTTGACCTGATTTGACCCGACTTGATCTGACCTGATTTGACTTGACCTGACTTGATTTGATTTGATCTGACTTGACCTGCTCTGATTTGACCCGACTTGACTTGACCTGACTTGACTTAACGACTTGACCTGATTTGACTTGACCTGACTGGACTAGACCAGACCGGACGTGACTTGACTTGACTTGACTTCGCTTCACTTGACTTCACTTGACTTCACATGACCTGACTGGAATGGACGTGATTTGACTTGACTTTACCTGATTTGGCTTGGCTTGGCTGGCTTGGTTTGGCCTGACCTGATCTAATGTGACCTGACCTGACTTCACTTGGCCTGAACTACCTTGATCTGACTTGACCTGACCTGATTTGACCTGACCTGATTCGACCTGACCTAATTCGACCTGACCTGATCTGATCGGCATTGATCTATGACCTATGTGCAGGTTGTCCGGAGGGCCTGTGGGACGTGAACTGTGCCATGAAGTGTCCCAGCAGTTGTCACGCGGGATGTGTGGCTGACACCGGACAGTGCAAGTGTACCCCCACCTCCTGTCCCCAGGGCTACTTCTGTCATCCCTCCGTGAGTACATCTCTTGCCTTGGGTGTCGTGAAACAGAAAAACGCATAAAATCCAATTACATCGAGTTTTCAATAAAACAAGACAAAACGGGCACAAATTTTTGGTCAGCTGGAGCCTTGCGGTCTTTAAGTTTTCTGTTATTCGGTGCCAGGTGCTCTTGGATCTTCTTCTCTTACATCTTCCCGTGGGGATGCCGGGGGCTCTTTCAGTATAAACAGTATCACCACCTTCTGGAAATTCTGTGCTAGAAATTTCAGTCACTCTCTTTGTTTCTGCTTTGTTCATTTGCTTTCTGTCATTTCTTCCTTTCATTTCCTGGCTTGCTGGTCCATTCACCTGCATGTGTTCGATAAGATCTTAGGTACTTTCTCTGAGGATTGATAATTGGGTGCATGTATTAAGTGCATTTTTGGCTCTAGGGAAATGAGATGTGCGGAAGCAATTTTAGGTAACTTAGGCCGCTTTTATGTCTTTTAGTGTCTTTAGGTATGTTTCAGTTTGTATTCAGGTATGCTTTCTTTAACTCCCTGTGTGATAACTTTGACTGAGTGGCCAACGCCAGGGGCATATCCACAGAACATGTCGATGGCTTAGAGCAACAACGCTATATCTAAAAAATATTGCATTTTTCAATTTTTTTATATGTGGTAGATATTACTCTAAAATTCATGATAACAAAGTGCCAAAGAAGTTGTTTATCAAATTTGAAAGTTATACTATAAAAACCGTTGTTGCACAAAACGAGCTTAAGGCTTTTCACGGGCAAGAATGGATCACTGTGAAATACCGCCTTCTTCCCCCCACACTTCAGTACCAACAGGGAAGGAATAGTTTCTGCAACAACAGACTACTAAAACTGTAAACTAGTGTGGCCTGGAAGATTGACAACTGATTGCTTTTGCCATAATTATTTTCTCACAGATCCGACACAGTAGGTTTGTTTGTTGTAATTTATGTGTATGCAGTTTTATACATCATGATATGGTACAACGGGCTAGTGAGTAAATATAGGGTTGTTGCCTAAATTTGTGTCTGTATTCTTGGAGTCTCTTTTCATGCAGAACTGGAACATCTCACAGTAGTCCTTTGTTGCTCAAAACTTATGCCTTCTTTCTGAAACAAAATTTAAGCAACAATGGACTACCGATTTCAAAATGATTTATAATATATGTGCAATTCATAAGTGGCAACCATTTTGAGATGTACAGTGTACACAGCATCTTTTATTTTCTCACAAAATTGTGAAAGTTTTGTTCACAATCTGATTTTTTATGAGCTTCCAAACATTTCAAGTGAGTGTAGCTCTGAACTTTTCAAAATGGTGGCCTTCGAGATATAGCGTTGTTGCTCTAAGGCATCGATGTGCAAAACTGTATTGATACTTGTACTTAATTTTATTTTCCTGGGTTTTTTTTTCCTGCTGAAGTAGTGTGTATGTTTTGAAATGGTTATAGCCCTGATACGGCTCTACGCAGTCGACTGGGCTTTAAACACAAAAAAATTAATAGTAACATATTTTCTTCTGGTGTCCAGTGAAGGGAAGTCCGGGTGATGTTATCCTGCTGTCTCTGGATGATATGTCCAGTCCATCTTCATCGTCTATTGATGATGATGATACCCTTACCGTCTTGACTGCGCTGGGAAAGTGGTTGTTGATTAACGATGTGTTGGGCCAGAAGATTGGTATATGTCTTCAGGAGATTGTTTATGTGGAAGGTTGATAACTTAGTATGGTTGTTTTGGCCAGAAGATTGGTATATGTTGGTATATTCTAGGAGATTGTTTATGTGGAAGGTTGATAACTTAGTATGGTTGCTTTGGCCAGAAGATTGGTATATGTCTGTATGTCTTCAGGAGATTGTTTATGTGGAAGGTTTTATAACTTAGTATGGTTGTTTTGGCAGAAGATTGGTATATGTTGGTATTGTCTTCAGGAGATTGTTTATGTGGAAGGTTGATAACTTAGTATGGTTGCTTTGGCAGAAGATTGGTATATGTCTTCAGGATTGTTTTGTGCATTGAACTTGTATGGTTGTCTTTGGGCCAGAAGATTGGTATATGTCCTGGTATTGTTCTTAATTGTTTGGGAAGTTGATAACTAGTCCATGTCCACTACATTGTATATTCTTTAGGACGTTGTTCTTACTGCTGGAAGGTTGTACTTAGTATGGTTGCTTGGCCAGAGATTGGTATATTCTTAGGAGATTGTTTATGTGGAAGGTTGATAACTTACTAGTTCTTTGGCCAGAAGATTGTATATGTCTTCAGGAATTGTTTTAGTGGAAGGTTGATAACTTAGTATGGGTTTCTTTGGCCAGAATATTGGTATATGTCTTCAGGAATTGTTTTTGTGGAGGTTGATAACTTAGTATGGTTGCTTTGGCAGAAGATTGGTATATTTCCTCCGAGATTGTTTATTGGAAGGTTGATACTTAGTATGGTGCTTGGGCAGAAGATTGGTATATTCTTCCGAGATTTTTTGTGTCATCATCGTCATCAGGTGCCTTGCACATGGCGTTGGCGATCATGGCCTCATCTGTTTCTATCCTTGTTGCCACAAGCACCTCCTCACTCTTGTCTTCAGTCATTCTGTTAGTCCGTCCAGTATCTTCTCCTGGGTCTACCTGGTGCTCTATTTCCTCCAGCTTTCCTGTTGTGACCAGGTGCTCCAATTCCCTTTCCTCATAAAATGCCAATAAATGTTGACTGTCTTTTCCAATCTTCCTATCAATGATCTTCTTGTGTCTGCCTCAATCAAGATGTCTCGTTTGTTTCTTTGCTGTACCATGGAACTCTCAACATTCTTTAGAACCACATCTCGGCTGCCTCAATCTTGTTCTGGCTTTGCTTGTTGACTGTCCACGCCTAACAACCGTATAGCAGTATTGGTTCTATATAACATTCAAGAACTCTCTTCCTGATGTTAATTGATAGGCATCTGTAGTAACAATGCTTTTCATCTTCTTGAATGCGTTTTGGCTCGGCACGATTTCTGCTGGTTATTTTTGTGTGGAAGGTTGTAACTTAGTATGGTCGCTGTCTTTCATCCTGTAACATTCGGACGGTAAAGTAGGATGGAAAGGCACAGCTGTTGTACAGTCTCATGCACACGCACGCATAAAACACACGCACTACTCACGCACACACCACACACGCACCACAACACACAAACACAACACCACACACACAAACACCAAAACACACACAACATACAGACACACACACACACCATACACACACACACACACACCCCTCTCTCTCTCTCTCACTCTCCACCTCATCTCTCTCTCTCTCTCATACACACATACATAGATAGACACACACACACACACAACATACACACAACAAGACACACACACAACACCACACACACACCGCACCACATACACACATAACACAAACACCACCACACAGAGACTACCATAAACACAACACACAGCACACACACACACACACACACACACACACACACACAACACACACACACACACACACCACACACAACACACACACACACACACAACACACACACACACACAGACACACACACACACACACACACACACACACACACAGACACACACACACACACACACACAACACACACACACACACACACACACACACAACAACACACACACACACACACAGAACCACACCACACAGGGCACACACACACACACCACACAGAGACCAACATCGTGGTAAGTACAAGATGAGAGTGATCAGGGTCACAACATCAACGCATCGCCTCCACTCGTCTTCTTCAGGATCAGGTAAGACACGTCATGCCACACGTACCATCGTTTTGAATTCACTGTACATGTCCAACTTACTATAACAGTGCACATATTTTTCAAAAACACATTGTTAAACTGTTGATACGGAGAGCAACAAACTTTTATGTTGCAGCTTGGGATTTGAACTCCAGACGTCAGATCTTGAGTCAGTAGAGCCAGCCAGGCTCCATTAACCGTTTTACTCTCGCACTTTACCCACCAACTGCAAAAACTCAACCCTTTGACTCCCTCACCCTGCAGGGAGCTGGTGGATAGGGTGAGGGAGTGAAAGGGTTAAGGTTTTGCTTTGTTAGCATAGTTGACAACACAGGATGCTGGTGGACAGGGTGCGGGAGTCAAAGGGTTTTAAAAGAAAAAAGAGAAAAGATATGGCCCCTCTCTCGGAGTCGGACCCACGACCCTGTAGTATGAGCGTGGCATCTGAGCCACTTTCAGTTTTAGTTTGTCAAATACATTCCAACACTCTGAACAACAATCACAACATACAACACTACACATGGTGCCTTAGTCTGGAAGACCAATGAGCATGCGCTTGGGTTTAAAGGGGCACTGGTTGGCATAGCCATCCAGCGGAATGAGTCCCTGTGCCAGGTTCTGAGTCCTACCTGGCCTATGGGTTTTTTTTATTTTTATTGTTTTATCTTAAACTGATTATCTTACGATGTGAATGTATAAATACTCGTGGTCACTAAGCTAAATGGACTAAAACAACAACAACAACAACAACAACACATCATCATAGGCGTCCTTCAGTCTCGGAAGACTATGGAATTGCGCTCTGGGTGTTTATTCTGGTGCAGCGTCGGGTGTGGCTGGCCAGTCCGACGCGGGAATGACAGTCCCTGTGGCAGAGGGCACAGATGAAGTCTGAACAAAGCGAAGCTGGAGTGACCTCTCCAGAGCGCAAGGCTTGGGTAAGTAAGTGTGGAGGACAAGCTGTTACCCATGCAGCAGACCCCCCCTCTCCACGTCGCTGGAATGGTCCATTGGAAAGGCAAGCGCCGATACACATGGTTCCAGTGCCGTCGCAGGAGTTGCCAGAACGTTGCTGTATACAGCCTCGGACTGCCTTGGGGACTCCGGCTCCGGATTTTTCCTCAGGGTTGACTCCCGAAGCCTTTCCTATGAGTGGGTATGGCCGCAAGGCAGCGGAGGTTTGAAATCAGAGTTTTCCTTCTCTTAGATGAGCTGTCTTCCCAGACTGATGAGCCCCATCTACCCAAAGCATGGTTTTCAGGCGCCAGTAACCCGCCTTCACCCCTTCTCCTATCAGTAGTAGCAGTTCCGCCGGGCTTATATCTAAGCCACACGAGCACGCTAGGAGCTGGACTTAGTTGTCAGAGGCTGTTGGAGACGCGCGCCGTGAGGGGCATTTTATAGACAATGGGAGCTTGTCCCCATTGCCACCCCTCGGCTATGACAACCTTGGACACCAACAACAACAAACAAACAAACAAACAAAACACAAAAAGAAAAAAAAAGATTGTGGCCCGTTTGAGGTTCAAACCTATGACCCCTGCGTTTTCAGCATATTGCTCTGACCAAGTGACTAACGGTTTGTTTAATCAACTGTCATAGACACACGGAATCAGCCGTCTGTCTGTCATCATCATCATCAGGTGCCTTGCCGCATGGCGTTGGCGATCATGGACCTCCATCTGCCTCTATCTCTTGTTGCCCCTAGCATCTCCCCCACCCTCCTCGTCCCCAGCCACTCTGCAAGTCCGTCCAGCATTTTCTCCCTGGGTCTACCCGGCGTCTGTCTGTAGGCCTCCCTATAATTTAGTTTTTCAGTATGAAGTCACTGACAAACTGGAACTCACTATTGGAAAGGGTGTGGAAGATCACCACACACACACACACGCACGCACGCACGCACGCACGCACGCACACACACACACACACACACACACACACACAGAGTATGTGTGGTTGCCTTCATATAAACCGTTCAGAATTTTCATTTTCAAAATTTTCATGACCAATCTAACTGATAACGCTAGAACAATATTATACTGGTCAATTTTCATGTCTGCCATTGCCGAAATCTTCTTGATAAAGCTAAATAAAACAAACGTATAAATAATAGATAAACATGACACATTGTCTCGTTTTTCTAACACGGAAAAGACAAAGGGGGCAGATGGACAAAGCCATCGCAGACTACAGTTTGTATTAACGCTTGTATGTGTGTCTTTTCTTGTATTGTCTGCACTTTTGCTTAATGCATACGTGTATTTTGAAATCAGAACTCCTCTCGACATACATGTACAAACCTTCCAGATGTCTCAGGTCTCAAGGAGCTTCTCTCTTAACCGTACCTCAGTTCTCACTAGCAACTTGCGGAAAGAGATATTTCTCTATTTTTGGCACAACCACATGGAACTTTCTCCCAGTGTCTCTAAGACAAAGCAGGTTTCCTGCTTACTTTCAAAAAGTATCTCAAAACACATTTCCTTCAGGAGTACATGTATCTCCAAAAATCACAAGTTAATGTTTCTGGCTCTTCTAAATCCATTGGTACTGCAATTTGTCATGTGTGTGTGTGTGTGTCTGTCTGTCTGTGTGTGCGTGTGTGTGTGTGTGTGCGTGTGTGTCTGTCTGTCTGTGTGTGCGTGGTGCGTATGCACAGAGTGCGTGTGAATGTGCATTAAATTATACATGCTTATATGTGTGTGTGTACTTTCATGTGTGTGACTGATCACTGATGAATTGAAAGACATAATTATTGCTATTTTTGATTAGCCATGTTTATGTTGCATTGATTTATTGGTGTATCCGTGTCCCCTACATGTTTGTATTGTATTTATGATGTATTGGCATTGAACTGTAGCCTGTATTTATATGTTAGTGTATGTATCCCATTGTGTTCGTGTATGTGTCCCATTCTGTTAGTGTGTATCCCATTGTGTTAGTGTATGTATCCCATTGTGTTAGTGTATGTATCCCATTGTGTTAGTGTATGTATCCCATTGTGTTAGTGTATGTATCCCATTGTGTTAGTGTATGTATCCCATTGTGTTAGTGTATGTATCCCATTGTGTTAGTGTATGTATCCCATTGTGTTAGTGTGTGTATCCCATTGTGTTAGTGTATGTATCCCATTGTGTAATGTGTGTATCCCATTGTGTTAGTGTATGTATCCCATTGTGTTAGTGTATGTATCCCATTGTGTTAGTGTATGTATCCCATTGTGTTAGTGTATGTATCCCATTGTGTTTGTGTATGTATCCCATTGTGTTAGTGTGTGTATCCCATTGTGTTAGTGTGTGTATCCATTGTGTTAGGTGTGTGTATCCCATTGTGTTAGTGTGTGTATCCCATTGTGTTAGTTTGTGTGTATCCCATTGTGTTAGTGTATGTATCCCATTGTGTTAGTGTATGTATCCCATTGTGTTGGTGTGTGTATCCCATTGTGTTAGTGTATGTATCCCATTGTGTTAGTGCATGTATCCCATTGTGTTAGTGTTGTATCCCATTGTGTTAGTGTGTGTATCCCATTGTGTTATGTATGTATCCCATTGTGTTAGTGTATGTATCCCATTGTGTTAGTGTGTGATCCCATTGTGTTAGTGTATGTATCCCTATTGTGTTAGTGTGTGTATCCCATTGTGTTAGTGTGTGTATCCCATTGTGTTAGTGTATGTATCCCATTGTGTTAGTGTATAGTATCCCATTGTGTTAGTGTATCCCATTGTGTTAGTGTATGTATCCCATTGTGTTAGTGTGTGTATCCCATTTGTGTTATGTGTATGTATCCCATTGTATTGGTGTATGTATCCCATTGTGTTAGTGTGTGTATCCCATTGTGTTAGTGTATGTATCCCATTGTGTTAGTGTATGTATCCCATTGTGTTAGTGTATGTATCCCATTGTGTTAGTGGTGTATCCCATTGTGTTAGTGTATGTATCCCATTGTGTTAGTGTGTGTATCCCATTGTGTTAGTGTATGTATCCCATTGTGTTAGTGTATGTATCCCATTGTGTTAGTGTATGTATCCCATTGTGTTAGTGTATGTATCCCATTGTGTTAGTGTGTGTATCCCATTGTGTTAGTGTTGTATCCCATTGTGTTAGTGTATGTATCCCATTGTGTTAGTGTATGTATCCCATTGTGTTAGTGTATGTATCCCATTGTGTTAGTGTGTGTATCCCAGTTGGTTGTTAGTGTTGTATCCCATTGTGTTAGTGTATGTATCCCATTGTGTTAGTGTATGATCCCATTGTGTTGTTAGTTAGGTGGATGTATCCCATGTTAGGTGTGTGTCCCATTGTGTTAGTGTATGTATCCCATTGTGTTTAGTGTAGTAGGTATCCCATTGTGTTAGTGTATGTATGTATCCCATTGTGTTTAGTGATGTGTATCCCATTGGTGTTGTGTATGTATCCCATTGTGTTAGTGTATGTGTCCCATTGTGTTAGTGTATGTATCCCATTGTGTTAGTGTATGTATCCCATTGTGTTAGTGTATGTATCCCATTTGTGTTATGGTAGTGTATCCCATTGTGTGTATATGTGTAGTATGTATCCCATTGTGTTAGTGTTGTATCCCATTGTGTTAGTGTATGTATCCCATTGTGTTAGTGTGTGTATCCCATTGTGTTAGTGTGTGTATCCCATTGTGTTAGTGTTGTATCCCATGTGTGTTAGTGTATGTATCCCATTGTGTTAGTGTGTGTATCCCATTGTGTTAGTGTATGTATCCCATTGTGTTAGTGTATGTATCCCATTGTGTTAGTGTATGTATCCCATTGTGTTAGTGTATGTATCCCATTGTGTTAGTGTGTGTATCCCATGTGTGTTTATGTGTGTGTATCCCATTGTGTTAGTGTATGTATCCCATTGTTGTTAGTGTATGTATCCCATTGTGTTAGTGTATGTATCCCATTGTGTTAGTGTATGTATCCCATTTGTTGTTAGTGTATGTATCCCATTGTGTTAGTGTATGTATCCCATTGTGTTAGTGTGTATATGTATCTCCATTGTGTTAGTGTATGTATCCCATTGTGTTAGTGTATGTGTATCCCATTGTGTTAGTGATTTCCATTGTGTTGTATTGTATCCCATTGTGTTAGTGTGTGTATCCCATTGTGTTAGTGTATGTGTCCCATTGTGTTAGTGTGTGTATCCCATTGTGTTAGTGTTGTATCCATGTGTTTGTGTGTTCCCATTGTGTTAGTGTTGTATCCATTGTGTTAGTGTATGTATCCCATTGTGTTAGTGTTGTATCCCATTGTGTTAGTGTGTGTATCCCATTGTGTTAGTGTATGTATCCCATTGTGTTATGTACTTGTATGGTATCCCATTGTGTTAGTGTTGTATCCCATTGTGTTAGTGTGTGTATCCCATTGTGTTATGTGGTATCCATTGTGTTAGGTGTATCCCATTGTGTTAGTGTATGTGTCCCATTGTGTTAGTGTATTACCCATTGTGTTAGTGTATGTATCCCATTGTGTTAGTGTATGTTCCCATTGTGTTAGTGTGTGTATCCCATTGTGTTAGTGTTGTATCCCATTGTGTTAGTGTGTATCCCATTGTGTTAGTGTATGTATCCCATTGTGTTAGTGTTGTATCCCATTGTGTTAGTG
>JAPXFY010000023.1:24936672-25031672 GCA_030674185.1 Monoplex corrugatus | reverse complement strand
ATTGTATATAAGTATTACAAGTTGTTGTGTGGTATGAAACCATCTCACACACATGGTACACCTGAACAGTCCCCTCTGTGATGATATCTGTCTTACACTTACAGTACCTTGTTAACCTGTGAAGAAAGAAACAATGTACGTGTTTTCTGTCAACGTTCCATTCAAATGATTATAAAAAATATGATGCAATGTACAGAACAGTTGTGCTTAACATGAGTAATATGCTCCAGTCAGCGCATTTTCACTTATTTGTTCCATTGGTGTATTTCATGTATATGTCCATTGGTGTATTTCATGTATATGTCCATAGGTGTATTTCATGTATATGTCCATAGGTGTATTTCATGTATATGTCCATAGGTGTATTTCATGTATATGTCCATTGGTGTATTTCATGTATATGTCCATAGGTGTATTTCATGTATATGTCCATTGGTGTATTTCATGTATATGTCCATAGGTGTATTTCATGTATATGTCCATTGGTGTATTTCATGTATATGTCCATAGGTGTATTTCATGTATATGTCCATTTGTGCATTTCATGTATATGTCCATTGGTGTATTTCATGTATATGTCCATTGGTGTATTTCATGTATATGTCCATTGGTGTATTTCATGTATATGTCGATTGGTGTATTTCATGTATATGTCCATTGATGTATTTCATGTAGCCTATATGTCCATTGGTGTATTTCATGTAGCCTATATGTCCATTGGTGTATTTCATGTATATGTCCATTTGTGCATTTTATGTATATGTCCATTGGTGTATTTCATGTAGCCTATATGTCCATTGTTGTATTTCATGTATATGTCCATTGTTGTATTTCATGTATATGTCCATTTGTGCATTTCATGTATATGTCCATTGGTGTATTTCATGTATATGTCCATTGTTGTATTTCATGTATATGTCCATTTGTGCATTTCATGTATATGTCCATTGGTGTATTTCATGTATATGTCCATTGTTGTATTTCATGTATATGTCCATTGGTGTATTTCATGTATATGTCCATTGGTGTATTTCATGTATATGTCCATTGGTGTATTTCATGTATATGTCCATTGGTGTATTTCATGTATATGTCCATTGGTGTATTTCATGTATATGTCCATTGGTGTATTTCATGTATATGTCCATAGGTGCAATTCATGTATATCATCATTTGTGCATTTTATGTATACGTTCCATTGTTGTATTTCATGTATATGTTCATTGATGCATTTTATGTACATGTTCCATTGATGATTTTATGCATATGCTCCATTTGGCGTATTTTATGTATATGCTCAATTTGGCGTATTTTATATATATGCTCCATTTGACGTATTTTTTTGGTCTATGCTCAATTTGGCGTATTTTATACATATGCTCCGCTTGGCGTATTTTATGCATATGCTCCATTAGGCGTATTTTATGCATATGCTCCATTAGGCGTACTTTATTATATGCTCCATTTGGCGTATTTTATGCATATGCTCCATTTGGCGTATTTTATGCATATGCTTCATTTGGCGTATTTTATGCATATGCTCCATTTGACGTATTTTATGCATATGCTCCATTAGGCGTATTTCCTTGTTCCATTCCATCTTTCCTTCTTTGGCATTCCTGTTTGGTCAAAGACAGAAAGCTGACAGACGAATTTGATAGTCCATTTGTCCTGTACTGCTTTGTATTGCGCTTTTGGAAATCTTTTTTGTTGTTGTTGTTTTTTGTTAGACATCGTATTTAATTATTTCTCAGATGGGGTTTGGACTTCATCCTAAAAGGATTCATCGCACTCAGACAATTCCATATGCGGTCTGTCACAGTTACTTACCAGACATCCTGAGATTGCACAAAACCCTATGTGCTTGCAAGATCTTAAAATAGGTAGGCGAGAAAGGACCTATGAAACATTAAGCCGACACCACCAGAATGATGGAAATACTGAGATAGGCAGCCATCAGACCAGTTTTTAATGTTGCTGGCTGGGATTGACCTCGCGCTATCAGATCTTGGGTTGTTTGTAACGTTTGGCAGACAGCTCGTATGACCCCGAGTTTCTGTCGTGGGATTCTTTGTCCACTGTGCAAGAATGCCAAGGAAAATTTTTGATATTGTTTGGCTCTGGCTAATAATGATAATAATATCTAGTTGGCTGAGAGAGCCAGATGTGACTTTGAAATTCTGAAAATTCCCAAGAGTTTTGGGTAGGTTTGTCAATTGCATCTAAGATGAAGATACATTAGGAATTTGACAATGTAACAGTAATACTTAATATGATGATAATGATAATAATGATGATGATGATGACAACAATAACAAATAACAACAATGATAATGATGATTATCATAATGATAATAATAATAAAAAGCAATGACATTAATAATTGTTCTTGTATAGTGCTATTCTCCACTGATTTGCATTCACTGTGCATTACAAACTTTACAAGACACAAGAGTGCGATACATACAGAAGCACTAACACATTATATACACACAGATCAGATTCTTTAACCCTTTGACTCCCGCACCCTATTTCCTGCAGGAAGCTGGTGGATAGGGTGAGCAAATAAAAGGGTTAAGTTTTGGCTTTGCTAGCATGGTTGACAATGCAGGATGCTGGTGGACGGGGTGCGGGAGTCAAAGGGTTAAGTTTTTGCTTTGCTAGCATGGTTGACAATGCAGGATGCTGGTGGACAGGGTACGGGAGTCAAAGGGTCAAACATGCATTGAAGAATGTCCACTTAAAATGTCTATTCACACACACACACACACACACATATATATATATATATATATACATATGTATACATAAATTCATGACCACCATCGTATAGATACATGAAGTATAACACGATACCACTGTCACATATTGAACTTTTTAAAAAAAAATTTTAAGATCATCGCACTTAGGGAGGTTACCTTTGTGCTTACCTTTCTTTTTTTCGTCCCATTTTCTTCGCCATCATTAATGGCCACAGAAGCTCGCACCGTTTTAAAAAAAATTTTTTTTTTTTTTTACAGTGCAATGATGATGATGATGTCGATGAGGATGATAGTCATGATGCTATGAAGTTCCATCTAGGACTCAGACTGCATGACAGGGCTGTACTCTACGCTTACTATCATAATATATCCTGGTGTCAACCAGGCCCGAGAGATACAGACACCTAGGTTGCTGGTCAGAAGATTTGAGCAACCACCTCAATGACGCATCCGTGAAGTGGATGAGACTCAACTGTGTGGTCCCGGTCTTCCAAGTGAGCCTATAGCACGCCCAACTCTGGGTAGGAGCCGGTTAGAGCCGAAAAAATCCCACAATGATATAGTTTTGAAGGGACTGATGGGGATTCGAACCTACAACCTTCCAGTCGGTAGTCCGTTGCGTTAACCACTACACCGCGACGACTGGTGTCATTTATTGAACTTGATGGTTGGATGACCGGTCATTTCATCAGGGAACGGTCATTTCATCAGACAGCAGATGCACAACGGAAATAGCTGGCAGAATCGGCCAAGCCAAAACAGCAATCAAGAAGATGACAAGCATTCTTACCAACAAATTCCTATCAATTAACATCAGAAAGAAAGTTCTTGAATGTTATATAGAACCAATACTGTTGTACGGATGCGAGGCATGGACAGTCAGCAAGCAAAGCCAGAGCAGGATCGAGGCAGCCGAGATGTGGTTTCTCAGAAGAATGTTGAGAGTACCATGGACAGCAAAAAAACAAACGAGACAGTCTTGATGGAAGCAGACACAAGTAGATCACTCATAAGGAAGATTAGGAAAAGACAAGCAACATTTACAGGCCATTTTATGAGGAAGGGGGATATGGAGCACCTGGTCACAACGGGAAAGCTGGAGGGAAAGAGAGCACCAGGTAGACCAGGGAGAAAATGCTGGACGGACTTGCAGAGTGGCTGAGGATGAGAAGGGTGGGGGAGATGCTGGGGGCAACGAGAGATAGAGATGGTTGGAAGTCATGGTCGCCAACGCCATGCGGCAGGGCACCTGATGATGATGATGATGATGGTTGGATACTTGATCCCACCATATGATACTGCAAGTGTTGCGTGGACAGGGAAATTCCGGTCGTTGGATGTGCTGTCAGGAAGTAATCCAGGTCTGACAGCAATACATGGGTGCCTATGTCTATGTTCAGCACATAGCGATCGTTGTAGCAAACCTGATGCCACGGTTTTACCACAACCTTATGGTCAGCCTTCCTGGAGTAGAGGCCAGCCTCTGCAGAGAGCTGGTGACAGGCTAGGGGGAGTCAAAGGGTTAATGTTTGCGGTGTAAAAGTTGTACACTGCAGTAGTGATGATGTAGTGATATGTAGACAACTCGGTAGAGAACATAACGCAGCAAGCACAACAATAGCACCGATCATTCACTGATGGTTACGTGTGTTCATTTTCATGCAGGGAGTGGTAGGTAGTAGTAAAGATTATATTATCCAATGACAGGCTGATAAAATACCAGTATAAAATATGGACTAAGTAAAACATAGTCTAGGTAGGGCCTCAGGACCTGGCCAGTTCATGGGTTTATGTGCAGGCTTAAGGCATGTGCCATGTTCACCATACACATGGCACCTGTGACGTTAATCCATATGGAATTCGTTCTGAGCACGGAGATGTAATCTTGAGAAACTGAAACTGAAAAGATTGTATTTCCGCAATGATGAATCATTGACATTTAATTATGATGGCGTTTATGACAATTTAACGTTCACATTAATATATATATAGCTAGCAGCCACCTCATCTTCGTTTCACACCCTCAGTTCACATTCTGTCCTTTCTCCCTCAAACACACACACACACACACACACACACACACACACACACACACACACACAGTCACACAAACACACACAATTACATCAACTGCAACAAGATTTTATTTTCACAACAATGTAATGAGATTGTACAGTAATTTATTAACAACGGTGCAACTGCTAAAGTTCAACAAGAGCAGACTAGCGATATGCGCACAGCTACACAACTGACACCACAACACTCAGTAAGTTCTCACGCTAACACGGCTATAATAAGAAGTCTGCGCTTTGATGTAAAAACTCAACACTTCACATCAAACAGGTATCCCTGGAAGATAACTGACCGAGGGTTTCTTTCAATATTACAGCATGAGCAAAACACACGCGCACACACACACACATGAAAGAGAGAGAGAGAGAGAGGGGGGGTGCGGGCAAGAAAAAAAAAACCAAACGGTTTGGAGTTTATTCAAGAAGAATTCATTGCACTCGGACAATTCCATATGCACTCTACCCAAATCTGCCAGCAATAATCTGGCACAAAACCCTATGTGCTGGCAAGTTCTTGAACTGGGGGGTGGGGTGGGAGGCCAATGAAACACTACACCACCAGGGGAGGGGAAGGGGGAACATACGAAACACTATGCCGATGCCACCAAAATGATGGAAACATTTAAGGTGAAAAGTGAACAGGCCAGTTTTTTTAATGTTGCTGGCTGGGAGTGACCTGGAGATATCAGATCTTGAGTCCATGGCTCTATCAAAAGAACCAACCCGTGACAATAAAACACACGCACACACACACACACACACGCACACCCCACACACACACACACACACACAAGAGAATGGGTGGAGGGAAAGAGGGAAGGGAGGAGGAGAATGGGGGCAGGGTGGGGCAGAGATCAAAGAAGAAAATGGTGTAAACATAACTTTAATACAACCTGCAAGTTAAATATGCTAAGCACAAAATACACCACGATCGCCAACGTAATACTTGACAATAATGAAGTAAGCTCAAAGAGATGTGACAACACATCTTATGAAACGCAACTCTGAGGATGTTGGTCAATATTATTATTACTGTAAAGCCCAGCCAACCATGTGGTCTGAAGATTTTGAAGAATACACAGAGACTTACAATCATTCACACTTAGCAAGAGCTATCAAGTAAACTAACATGCAGTGCCAAAATTCTCCATTAACGATTTCTATTTCACAACATCCATACAGAGTTTTAAAAAGTGAAGATTTAGAATCATAACCACAAGTACAAAATCTGAACTGAACCTTGTAAAGAAAAGATTGCAATATTTTGAAAGTGAATGTGTTTTATTTACTAAGTTCAATTTATAAATACCTGTTGCTTAATATTTAACTATTTTATGTTAACTAAGATTACCACTGAGATACCTGATGTTTAAATTAATGCTTAACCTTTTGTTGTTGTTGTTAGTAAGTATTATTATTGATTTTCTAACAATATTTGATGAGTCAAGTGCACAGTTTATCTTATCACAAAAGCAACAACAAAAGAAAACATAAATACATTCCAGCCTGATAATTTTCTCAGTAGCTGAGATCAGAAATAGTTTACTAGTATTCTATTATAAAAACAAAACACAAGAATTCTGTAAAAAAAAAGATTTCTGTAACAACAGTGGTAGTTAAAACGCTAAACGAACAATACCAACCTTTTTAACAGCCATCATTTAACTGCAGTACAGCTTCATTATGCACAAGACAGCGCTATACAACAGTTCAGATGATTCCATACGCACCAACACCACAGACAGCCTAAGCAACATTCAGTCTGTGATGAGATTCCCTACTACTGGAGGATCATGTGCCTCCAGGGTAAGAGACAGAGAGTGGTTTTGTCACTGTGCTACACACTTTTACTTTCACACTAATCTGTTCATGGTTGTTGGGTCTTCCTCGATTTGAAGTTTCAAACCACCAACACCATAAATGCCATGTAAAGGACATGGATGTAAGATAATCATGGCAAATATCATCAGCTGCAAATATCATCAGCTTCTACACATCAGTGCTGTACATTGGCATGATCTTCAGGTTGTAAACAACTTGTATTACCTTTTTCCTTTCACTGACAAAACTATTTTCTACACAGTATCGTACGAATCTGATAATGAAAGCTGCTTATTCGTCTGGGTGGTTGACATCTATTACTAACAAACATTTCATACTCATCTTGTGTATTGTACATACAGGACATTTAGCCAATGAGTTTATGACTTTGGCAGTGGAATAAACTGACACACATCTGTGTCACATATACAAACAAAATGACAGGAACCCAACACATGTATGTGGTTATTAATCTTGTCAATGCACACATCCTAATATTTTTACTGTTACAATAACCATTACATTGGTTACCACCAACACTACCAACAAAACATACTGTTAGAATATGCATACCTGGACTGAGCATCAGTTTTTCTGACCTTTTCACTTACTCCACCATCCACCAGCTTCCTGTTTTTACAGGCTGAGGGAGTCGGAGGGTTAATACAACAAGATTATGCTTCAGCTTTGCATTGCTCAAGTCCTGTAGTTGTGTGTGCACGTGCACGTCTGAGTGCACATGTGTGTATGTGGAAAAAGGGGAGGAGATTAAGGATGGCAGTCTGGGCAATTATAAGCATGCAAACCTTTGATGCCCACTCACCACCAACCTTTGGGATTTTTTGCACCAATTATTTACAAATGTTAGCTGTAAATTACATGTGGGTTACCATAGAAAGGCTGGTCCAGAACATACGTTAGTGGCATTTCTTTATTGCTGCCCTAAGTATGACAGCATAATGGGAAGTAAAATAAAAATAAAATTATTTGCTATTGTCTTTACGTAATAACCATAACATCTGTCACTTATGTAGTAACCATAACATTATGTTATTATCTTTAGGTCATAACCATAAAATTATCCATTACTGTCTTTACGTAATTACCATAAAATGATCTCTTGTCTTTATGTATTGACCATTACATCATGTTATTGTCTTTATGTCACGACCATTTCCCCCAAATAATAATTATATACAGACTTAACTTCAAACGCTAACTTAATATACAGACTTACTTTCAAACGCTAATTTAAATGTTATGAACTCCGATTCCTGTACAAAGTATTACCGTTAATAAACATTCATCATACAACTCAAAACTGACATCCTGGTTATAGAGTGGTGCTATTCCTTTCCCAGCAAACATTCTGCACTTTGTAGGGAGCTCACAAACCTCAGTAACAAGTCTGACATTCCCAATATCATTTTGTAAACAACACTAAAATGAAACCAAATCAACCCTCTTGGTTGAAAACCAACAACATATAATCAAACAAAACATCAAAGGAACCAATGATGAATACCGGAGGGGCCCTATATTATACAAGATTTATTAAGATTTCTTTAGGGAAGAAATTGGCACTGAAGTCATCAAGCTGATATATTACAAAACGCCGGCAAATAATCTGTTTATACCTACCTCTGATATAAACTGATTTTCAGCACAAACTGATTAAATCCTCACTCCCTATTCAGTCCACCAGGACATGAGGAGGAAGTGAAAAAGGTTAATTCTACATGATAAAACATCTCTCCTGTACAAAAACAAAATGAACACATGTTGGACAGAAAAATATGTGAAGTTAAAAAACTGGACACTTTCAACGAAAACACATCTTCGTAAAACAAACAGAACTTATGGACACTTGCAATGAAAAACACATCCTCATCAAACAAGCAGCACTTACACAAAGTCAATAAACGAATGAATCAACATGATGAATTTTGAAACAACAGAAAGTAAAGATGAGTTCCGTGATCTTGATTAAGCTTTGGACTCAAGGGATTTGATTTTTTGATCCAAAATCTACATCAGCATCCAAGCAAACAGGAACCAAAAAACACAGAAATACAGTGAGAATGTGAATTCAATATAACAAAACAAAACAGCCACAAATTTTCATCTAATTTTAATCTAATTGTCCTTTGTCAAGTGTACACAAATGACAAAGACGAATACATACACAAAACTGGGGGATGGGGGTGGGGGAGAGCAGCAACATGACTTTCCCAATGTTCAGTTGAGCGGGAAAAATAGTAAATATGAACTGAATGTTTCTTCTACCTCAGTTTTGTGCATTTATTCTTTGCTGTCTTTTGCATTCACCTGACAGAGGCCAGATGGCCGAACATTTGCACCTGTCTAGTTTGTTTTTTTTTGCATTATATTTGTGTTCTCATTCTGTTTGTGTATTTCTGGTTCTTTGATTCAGTCTGAAACCAGCTAGTTCCCATAACTACTACGGCATGAAGGACACTGGCTCCATCCAAAACCTCTTGTGTGGCAAAATCCAGTCAATTCTTCGAGTTTCAGTCTGCCGTCTCCATGCTCAAAAAGACCCCATATGTTTTAACCCTTTGACACCTGTACCCTATTCACCAACTGCAAAAACTTAACCCTTCCACTCCCTCACTCTATCTACCAGCAGGAAGCTCATGGATAGGGCGAGGGAGTCAAAGGGTTAAGTTTTTGATCTGCTAGCATGGGTTGATGCTGCGGGATGCTGGTGGACAGGGTGCAGGAGTCATAGGGTTAACATCAGACATGCCACGTGATGAAGAGATCCCAACTGGTCATGGTGAATGCCAAAAGGGTTAACATCAGACATGCCACATGATGAAGAGATCCCAACTGGTCATGGTGAATGCCAAAAGCCTTTACACAAATCCTACACCTAGTACAGTCTTGAACACATTTATCTGAAATGTCTTATGCCTGACAACGGCAGGGTCAAGATTTCACTATAATTTCTGTCCTCTTTCCAGGTCCATGTTTTCGTTAAGAAATCTCTTGATTTGGTAGAGGAACTGCACCACTCGCTTTCATCACTGATAAATAAATAACTAACTAAATAAATAAAAACAAGTAAATACATAACAACAATAATAATACCACCAACAACAAGGGTAAAATTGATACAACAACAAGTACTCCTACATCAGTAACTCTAAGCACAAGCAGCAGCGAAATATTGTAACACACACACACACACACTCAAAATGGTCTACTTTCTACACATCACACACACACACACTCTCAAATGCTCAACCTGCTACACATACAGCACAAAACCCACATATGCAGTATGTTATACAAGCACAGGAGGAGAAAGAACAACTATAATTTCTATTCCACAGCTCAAACAAACTTCATAATGATGATCAGTTTCAAATGGAGCAGTCAGTTTGTAAATCACAGTCTGCAAAGTCTACATGTGGAGAACATACTGAAATGACAAAACAATAATGCTAGAATGACATCCACATGCATTTCCCTTGACTTGGCCATAAATAAGACACACACACATACACAGACAGACAGACAGACAGACAGACAGACAGACAGACAGACACACACACACAGAGAGACACACAATCATCATAAACCATATTACTGTCAAGTTAAAAAAAGTTGTACTCTCTCTCTCTCTCAAACACACACACACATATTGTAAGTTGATCATTACATAACAAAAGACTGTCATTTCTTATTTTCACTGTAGCATACACAAAAATAATGAGTGATCCCAACAAAAAGGTAGATGTCTACCCGACACTGGGGCACTTTTTTCCTCCAAAGGACCAGCAAATAAATTTCTAAGCATGAGCTATACACTTAAGCTCCCAGGATTACTTATAATTTCTGCACACACACAAAACATCACCAATCTCACACAGACACAAATAAAATCACACAATTCAAATAATGCTCAAAACTATTTAAAAAATGTTTTGTTGGACAGTACGGAGAGTACAAGTATTGTATGATCAATGTTGACAAGATATGATGACCAGGAGTTGAAGGCTTAACTCTTTCCGTGCAAATCGACGATATATCGTCGATATAGGTGGCTGCAGTTGTGCCAGGCAACGATATATCGTTGATATAACTTTGTGTGCTTCATTTAGTTTCCGATGATAGCCGATCCGACTTTTTACTGTAGCCACACGACCGATAACTCTTGTAGTTTCCGTTGCTTCTGCCCTGAGCAGTTCTTGTGTGTTCACGTTTGTTTTGACCGTGTTTTTCGGATCTTTTTCAACAAAACAATGGAGGTACGTCGGGCGTTGCCAGTGAACGTTTTAGACAAAAATGTGCACAGAACAGTGACTAATTGGAATATTTTCAAGCTGTAAAAAGCATTCATATCACAACTGGATGTGCCTTTTGGAGTATTCATCTGATTTTGTAAGGGAATCTGCACAGACGATAGGCAGTCTGATTTGTATGTATAATGTGCATGACTTTTTTTTTTTTTATTTGTCCTCATTTTATAACCCATATAATCCTAATTTACAACTCCAATATTGTTGTTTTCCATGCATATCCTTATTGCCTGTCCTCTTACCTTTCTTTTGATATCTAACATGACTAACTTATGTGAATAATCACATGCACAGTGACCTCAGATATAAACACACCCTAAACAATTTTCAGTCACGCGAAAATGGTCTGGCACAAACGTGGAAAACCCTCTGGCACTCAATGAGTTAAGAGACACATCGTACACCCCCCTTCTTACACAGTTACAGCTCCTAACAGCGCTCCTCATAGCAATTCATACAAATCACCCTACTTAGCGGAAGAAGCAGATTTTTGTGTGTTATGACCATTCTTTATTGCACTTAGAAGGCTATTGTACTGTCTTTGGAAAGCTAAGGACAGAACCAGGAAGAAATACAGGTAAATGATCTGGACGGCACAAAGAAGAAAGGAAAAGACACTATGACAGGAAAAAGATCTCCTCACTACCTTAGAGCAAAACTGATGGCTTCTGTGGTTTCAAAACAGGAGAGGACCTTAATTTCTACGTCTATAGTACCCCACTGCGAGTATATCTCATGTCCATTGCTAAAAGGATCTCAATGACACTATGGACACTTTCAGGTGTATGAACCATCATGTAAGAATAAGACTTACAGGAAAGATATGAGAACACATCAAAAAACAAACAACAACAACAACAACAACAACAAAAACAACAACAAAAAACGGGACCAGGACAGTAAGCTTTCTATACAGAAAATTTAGAAAATGCACCACCAAGATTAGGAATGACATGTTCACGGCAGTTGTCTGCCCTACGCTTGAGTATGTCTTTATCAAATCTGAATCAAACGCCTGAATATATCTTTTATCAAATTTGAATCAAACGCTCAAATATTTCTTCATCAAATTTGAATCAAACTAACAGCTTTCAAGCAAACAGAAACATACAAAACCACAATGAGCTCACATATTAACACATTTGCGACGGGGAAACACCAACAGCTGTTTCACCCTAGCAACCTCTGGAATGGAAATCACAGAGTTATCTCCCATGTTTGTTTACTTTGTGAAAGTTTGATTTCCCAATCATGTTACCGTAAGTATGTAAAATTTCTTGTAACTCTGCAAGTATTGAGAGAAGCTAATTAACAAAAAGAACAAGTCCTGTATGCCCCGAATATTCTGAAGGCAACCTCAGATCAGGCCAGTGCTGCAACAGTCTTGAGGCAAGTCCCGTCACAACAGAGTTAAACGCGCAAAATGACAAGTGCCCATCTTGTTTTGTAAATGAAACACATGTTGCCATCCTATTTGTGTGTGCTTCAGGTTTTTATGTCTTTACTGTACAAGGTCCTCCACAAGAGTCCAAAACACCTTGCAGTGTCCAGTTTTTATAAGGGAGAAAGACAAGAGGAATGTGTGGTTCATAGTTTGAAGAATGAATGCCGCTCAAAAGATCAGGTATATGAAGCCTATAACCTTTTTTGTTCTGGCGTGCACAAAGGAATGCACGGGCAGCCTTTCTGTTCTAGCAATGCACACCGAGTCAGCTATCTCAGATATCTAAAGGGTGACCAATCAGACAGACACCACTCACAGACCTACATGCATAATGTAACACCACACCACTGTCCAACACAACAAACACAAATATAATATCAGACAGACACCACTCACAGACCTACACACATAACATAATACCACGTCACTACCCAACACATACAAGTGTACTATCAGACAGACACCACTCACAGACCTACACACATAACATAATACCACGTCACTACCCAACACATACAAGTGTACTATCAGACAGACACCACTCACAGACCTACACACATAACATAATACCACGTCACTACCCAACACATACAAGTGTACTATCAGACAGACACCATTCACAGACCTACACACATAACATAATACCACGTCACTACCCAACACATACAAGTGTACTATCAGACAGACACCATTCACAGACCTACACACATAACATAATACCACGTCACTACCCAACACATACAAGTGTACTATCAGACAGACACCACTCACAGACCTACAAGTAACAACATAACACCATGTCACTACCTATAGTAAATACAAGCGCAACCCACTTCTGTTCAGCACTGATCTTCCAAAAAATCCAAAATCTGATTTCCTTCAAAACGCACAGACACAAACATATACAGGAAAAGATTGGGGGGTGGGGGGGGGGGGAGAGGAAAGAACAGAAACAGACTTGAAATCATGTGTACATGCTTGACAGGAAGCTATAGGGAACCAAAGATCATTCTGAACTAATTTAGGGAAAAGATTGTCGATTAAAGACATCTATCTCCCTCATATGTAACCGTTATCTAACCCTTCTACATATGTAAGAATTATTTATTTAACCCCAAGGACTGACTTCTACCTCCTACATATGTAATCATTATTTATTCAACCCCAAGGACTGTTGGTTAAAGACATCTATCTCCCACATATGTAACCATTATCTAACCCTTGTCTCCCTCAGCCTGTCCACCAGCTTCCTGATGGAATTCAAAGGGTTTAATGAAAGATATTATACAAACCACCTCTACATTCACATTAACACAGTTATACTGCCACATCAAATAAATACTTTATCATGCACAACAACAACAACAACAACAAGAGCATTTGTCCTCTGTTCGTTTCATCTCTGTCTGCCAAACACAACACCAGCACCTAAACCTCTGCCGGTTTCATCTTTGTGTGTCAAACACCACATCCGCAACCAGTTTCCCACAGCAGCCTCAGTCCTTCAATCTCACACATGTTTTGTATTTTTTAGAAAACAATCAAAATGGATTGTACTTGTGGTGAAATTCACAGCACTGTAGCTCCCTGTCTGTGTGTGTGTAGTACAGCAGAAGACAACCGCTGTTTGATTTTAATCTTTTCACTCCCTCATCCAGACATCAGACGAAGGGGAATAACTGGCTCAAAAGGGGGATAATCTTAAGTCCTTCCACTTCTCAGGCATGGGAATTGGTATAAGGAGAATCCTCTGAAACTAGGGGGGTCCGGGGGCATGCTCCCCCGGAAAATTTTTTTCTGCTACATTAAAATCTGCGCATATCTGGGCATCACTTTCAGGCATATTTCCATTGTAAAATTATTCAAATTTGGCACTTTTATAAGGTTAATATGCCCTCTTCGTCAAGTGCGTCCGTTCGATTAACAATTCTTGCCACTGATGACATCTTCAATCGCTCACTGGAATGTGCGACTGTTTTTAAATCATGCAACCGCTCACTGCCTCGAATGCTTCAAAAAGAAAAATGGCCGCTGAAGGGATAGTATTGCTGCGTTCAAAGCCGCTGACTCACTCGCAAAAGCGGATGTGCCCGGCGATGCAACTACCTATAGAAAGCGCGGACACTGCTAGCAGCATTAGCGGGCGGCTGCAAAGATTGAACGCTACACCGGAATCGCGCACTATAAAATTCTGGATCGGCACGGTTACGAATATATATATATTTTTTTGCCTTTCTCGAGAATCCGAGGAGCTCAATTTTTTTCACGAGGACGCTAGGTTGATTTCCGCTGAAAATAGCGGATCCGAGGAGAATTCCCATGCCTGACTTCTACATATGATGATTTCTGAAGCATGAAATAAAATCATAGGGTTGATGCTCTATCTGGCAAAACAAACACCGATATTCATGCGCAGCTCCCAGAACACAAGAGGGGTGTGTGTGTGTGTGGTGTGTGTGGTGTGTGTGTGCGTGTGCGTGTGTGTGTGCGTGTGCTGTGTGTGTGTTGGTGTGGTGTGTGTGTGGTGTGTGTGCGTGCGTGCGGTGCGTGCGTGCTGGTGGTGTGGTGCGTGCATGTGTGTGTGCGCGCGCGTGTGCGTGTGCGCTGTGTGGGGTGCGTGCGTGTGTGTACATTTCAATTTCACAAACATTTCTGCTTTTCTTCAAGTTAAAAATGTCATTTGTAATACTGATTTCCTGTGTATGCTTACCTAATTTCACTATGTGTGATCAACATTCCCAGACCAGCAGTCCTTTCCACTCATATACGAACGAGAGCGCCCTCTGTCCTGAAGGAGAGCAAAAACAACAACAACAAAAAACCAGGGTGCTTTCGTCCATTTCAGTCTGAACCCCCTCATCCTATACACCAGCTTCCTTCAGCTGTCTAACAGTAAAAGTGTGGGAGTGAAACAATTAACTGACTTCTTTTCACACCATCTAGCAGTAAGGGTGAGGGAGTCATTAAGATGTAACCAGCTTCCTGCAAGCGTCTGATGGGTGGGGTGAGGAAAGGAAAGTGTACAAGAGTGATGTCCCGGACTCAAGACAGACATAGAGACGACAGTGACAGGACAGCAGACCTGCCAGCTCCACCATCGTTTCTCCAGCTCCTGCAACACACAGCACCAGGCTTATCAACATCAGAAATCCTTCTGATTTTAAGTTTTTCTCAAAACAGCATTTCCATGCCTGAAATAAATTACGTATGTAGCAATGCCGCTGATGCCAAGTGATAGAAAAAAGATCCAGAATCGTCATGGCAACAGCCTGAAAACTTTGTCTCCCACACCACCACAATCAAAAATTTAACCCTTTGACTTCCTCGCCCTATCCACCAGCATCCTCCAGGAACCTGGTGGATAGGGTCAGGGAGTCAAAGGGTTAAGTTTTTGTTTTGCTGTCATGGTTGACAAAGCATGATGTTAGTAGTTAGGCTCAGGGAGTGCATAAATCCAACATGCTGATAAGGTCTTGAGGTTCTAACTTACAGGAGAAAGGTGGCAGAATGGTTCAGACGTTCGCCTGCAAATAACTGAATCAAGGTTCCAGAGATCGTTCCCCGTTAAAACCTTGACTTTTCTCCTCAGTTTGACCGGAAAAACAAACTTAAGTCTCGTCCTTCAGAAGGGGGTGAGAAACAAGTCGGAGCCATATGCCTTCTGGCTGCGCACGCTGAAGATCCCACAACAGTTGAAAATTGTTAAGAGCAGGGCATTCGCACGGTTGCCCTGGTATAAAACACTGGAGAGACAGATTTATTTCCCAGGTCCCTCCCTTCAAAGGCCAATTAGCCTTCTTGCCTTTCTAACGTCTTGGTAAGTTTTAAAAAAAAAGATGTTTTTAAAAAGTGCCACTGCACTCGGGCAAGATGCTCTCAATGAGAAGAGCAACCCGAGTTTCACATTGTAAATCCACTGTGACAACAAGAACAGAATATGAATACATACTACTGTCTATGCTTGTATCAATCTGTTAACTCTTTGACTCCCGCACCCTACCCACCAGCATCCTGCGTTGTCAGTCATGCTAGCAAAGCAAAACCATAACCCTTTGACTCCCTCGCCCTATCCACCAGCTTCCTGCAGGAAGCTGTGGTGGGAGTTAGGGCGAGGGAGTCAAAGGGTTAAGTTTTTGCAGTTGGTGGACAGGCTGCGGGAATCAAAGGGTTAAAACTCAGATTAGCAGTAACATCCCACCAAGCTCACCAAGCATAACACGAAAGCCCCCAAACCAGTCATAAAACATCAGGTTGCTAGAAACAACGTTTCTATATTACCCACACACCAGCAAAGTCCCGAGTCCCCATGTGTCATGCAGGACTTAAGGACCCCAACCATCATCTATAAGCACCAACCTCCACCCCCTCCATCCAACACCACAGACACACAAACTGTCACATAAATTTCCAGACTGGTAACACAATATCTTTACCACTGCCAATCTTTTTTTTTATTTTTATTTTTTTAGGATCATTGCACTCAGGGGGGTCACCTTTGAGCTCACCTTTTTTTTTTCGTCCCATTTTCTACGCCAATTTAATGGCCACAGAAACTGAAACAGTTTTTATTATGCAATGATGATGATGTCGATGTGGATGATAATCATGATGCTATGGAGTTCCATCTAGAATTGAGACTGCGTGACAGGGTTGTACTCTACGCTTACTATCATAATATATCCTGGCGTCAACCAGGTCCGAGAGATACAAACACCTGCGGTGTTGGTCAGAAGATTTAAGCAACACCCTCAATGATGCATCCGTGAAGTGGATAAGACTCGACTGTGTGGTTCCAGTCTTCCCAATTAGCCCATAGCATGCCCAACTCTGGGTAGAAGCCGGTTAGAGCCAAAAAATCCCACAATGATTTTTGAAGGTACTGATGGGGATTCGAACCCACAACCTTCCAGTCGGTAGTCCGTTGCGTTAACCACTACACTACGGTGACTGGTACCACTGCCAATCCACCAAAACAGGACACCCACATCCTATCACAATATCAGAAATTCATCACGCTCAAGAGACAACCTGACATTTTTTTTTACCACATATCACAGTTGTCCTCAATAAACTATTATAACAACAACAACAAAAGATAAAAACCTCCCTACATACTATAACTTGCTGCTGTAATGCTCATGTAGAATATTCATTGTTTTATGTTTACCATGTTAAACAACCACACACCTGTACAATGATTACATGTACAACCTCACACCCGTACATTTAAGACACACACAAGGTGGTAGGCCTACCTGTAGCAGTAAGATGTCTAATCTTCAGCACTGTGGTCCAAGATCTGATCAAAGCAGAATGGCTGGAACTTGTAACCTGCCCCACTGTAGAACTTGGACTGAAACTCCACCCTGTTGTATAACACATCATCAATCAATGAGAATCACCACACACACACACACACACACACACACACACACACACACACACACACACACAAACACACACACATACACACACAAAAACACACACACACAAACACACAATGCAGAACGGCTGGAACTTGTAACCTGCCCCACTGTAGAACTTGGACTGAAACTCCACCCTGTTGTATAACACATCATCAATCAATGAGAACAATGGGGTGCACATGCACACACGCATACACACACACACATACACACACACCACACACACACAAACACACACACACACACACATACACACACAAACACACAAAGCAGAACGGCTGGAACTTGTAACCTGCCCCACTGTAGAACTTGGATTGCAACTCCACCCTGTTGTATAACACATCATCAATCAGTGAGAACAATGGGGTGCACATGCACACACGCAAACACACACACACACACACACACAAACGCATACACACACACACACACACACACACAAACACCACACACACATGCACACACACACACACACGCACACACGGGGAGGAGAGAGAGAGAGAGACAAAGAGAGAGAGACAAAGAGACAGAGAGAGACTGAAACAGACACAGGGAGAAGAGGGAGACTGAGACAGACAGAGAGAGGAAAAGAGAGAGGGGAATGGTGTAGAGAAGAACGGACTAACCAGTGCAGACGCAGGGCGTGGAGAAAAGCAGACAGCCCCTCCATCAGGACGAGGACAGCGATCGTCAGACAGGCCCAGACCATGAAGACGAAGACGAGGAAGATGCCGCCCCCTACATTCGACATGCTGAACCCACGCCTCAGCACCATGCTCCACAGCACCTCAGACAGCTCTGCACACAAGCGTAGCAATCATAGTAATAAACATTTGTAGAGTTACTGTTGTTTAACTCAATGAGGTCTTGACGGCAGCCTAGTGCCGTCCATTTGTACCATGGTTTGAATCGTGACGGCAGGCAAGTGCCGTCGGAAAATGCCTTTTTTTTAATTTATAACATGAACTGTATACGCGGGAGAAAACTCCTGAAAGTCAAAGTATAATCATCTATGCATCGATTGCTTCCCTTAGACCATATCTAATCATCATACAGCCTTTGTTGTAACTAAGTTTCTGGAGTCAATAAGCGACGCTGTATTCACCTACTTTTTCACAATGGCGGCAAGGCGACTTCGGAACCGGCGTATGTTTTCTATGCAAGAGGTGATCGATATCATCCAAGCTGAAGGATCTGATGATGAATTAGACCTTGTTAGTGAATTATCTGTCGAAGATAGGGATGATTTGTTGGATTCAGATGACGAGTTTGTCCCTTGTTTGGCTCTAAGTGACAACGCTATGTGGTGGATCATGTGGTTCAAAGCTTTTGTTCGGAATACTGTTTGGATACCTTAATTGGAGTAATTTCTACATTCAAGTGGGAAATCAGCACACAAACTGTGAGTAGAATCTAATGTAGCAAGCTTCTGTCTTTCTTTTGCACTTTACTGTTTGTTTCTATCTTGTCTGGTTATTTTTTAATATTTATTTTTAAAATGGACGAAAACGCGCGATTTCAGGGGTCGACAACCATTGTTTGACTGTGACTCCACTGAGTTAACTCTCTCGCTACGTGGTCGGGATTTTCTGATCATGTCTCAACAACGCTTGTCTACGAGTAGGTAGGTCCACCCCAAAAATTCAAAATTTTTGTTTGTTCACATAAAGAGAAAAACTTAACAGCATTTGAAAGACAACACAACACTGAATATCTCTGCCAAATTTTATCTTCCTATCAATGATAGTTCAAGAGTTATGAGCATTTAAAAATGCAAGAAAATGGCACAATTTAGCGATTTTAACGAAACACCATTTTTCTGGCTTGATAAATGGAGAATGAATACACAGACACAGCTGAAAATGATAAAACCAAAACTATATACTACTTACTGTAAGAATAATTTTTTCCAGGGGTAGGCAAGCCATAGTTTTTCATCCAGATCACTTCAAAAATGAGGAAAAACACATTTCTCGCAGGCGGAAAAAGATGACATGAGAGAGAAATAACACCAAATAGTAAACAAGCCATATCTCAACAACTACTGATGCTACAGACTAATTTCAAGTACCCTTTTGCTCAGAATAAAGAGTAGAACTTGAATTTCACATCCACAGGCTTCAAAAGAAGTTCTAAAGTAGTCAAAACTATCCTGAAACACAACCAGTTTTTACATATGGAAATCATGGCAAGTAATGTTCGCAAATGGCTCATACAGTACACCTAAGCCCCCAAGCTTGAAATACACCACAGAAAAAACTAACAGTAGCTTGAAATACACTACAGAAAAAAACTAACAGTGTTTTCTAGTGTATTTGGACCAGGAGAGCTGCAGCTTCTTCCAGTCATCGCTGGTCAGACACCACGTCCGGCCTACAGATTTCATATGGAAATCACTGAAAAAAATGTACCGTGAGCTCAGGTTATTTTCAATGTCACCAGACTCAGGCCACTTAAATACATTTGCAGAACCTCTCTGACTGAGGAAAGTCACTGCAGCTGTATTTCCGTCTTTGATGCTTAGCACTTGGCCAATGTAGTAGCAAGGCTCTCCTCGCTCATCACTGTAAAACGCAGCAACAGTCTGTCCAGGCCCATTGAACTTGAAGTCCATGCCATCCTGTTGCTCTTCCTCGTCTTCTTCGTCCTGATGCTCTTCCACAAGTGCTTCATCCTGTTCTTCTTCATCCTGATCTTGTCCTTCATCCTGATCTTGTCCTTCTTCTTCCTCCTCTTCAGACTCGTATTGTTGTCTTGGCTGGCAGATCCTTATCTGAGAATTCTTTCTCAAAGATGTGCTTGGCAACTGTTTTGATGACCTCTCGACATCTCCTGACTGGTACCTCCCTTTCCCCTATCAGCTCAATCATACACTTGGTTACTTTCTCATTGAACTTTCCTGATTTCAGGCGCGTTGTGATCTCCTGGTCAGCCAGCTGGGCCTGCATTTCATTCAAGGATGATGTTGCCTTCTCCAAGTTTACCTGCAGCTTTTCCCTTTTCCTTCTTTGGTCACTGGCCTGGTCCAGTGCCTTTCTCTTCAAGGATTTCTGCTCACCAAGCTGTTGTATCAAGTCTTTTCTTGTCTTGATGTTAGCCTCAAGTTTTTCAAGCCTTTTCTTAGCTCGCCAGTTGCGCTTGTACACCGCAGAACTTTTCGCCTCCACACACTCACGCCGTTTCTCGCGCAGTTTTGCTTGAGTGGATGTCAAAATTGCCCGCAGTTTTGCGATGACAGATCGGTTGGCATTTAATTCTTTCGTTTGAACTTCCAATTGCTTCTGCAGACTTTGAACAGAGTCATTTGTTTCACACAAACTTTGCTGGAGACCTGCCATTTCTGCTTCCTTCATTTGCAGTTTGAATAATGTCTCTGGACTATCTCTAATTTCCGGCAACAGGCTTGCCTGGATGCCCACTGATGCCTGGCTTGGCTCTGCTGTTGCTGTTGGCTGTGAGTTTGATAAACACTGCAGTGAGGGCAACTTCTTTTTCTTTGTCTTGAATGTCGAGAGATCTCCATTTAAAGGAGACTCAAGGAACTCTGCCAGAGCTGCCTCCCCACCAACTTTCCCAACATTCTTTCTCAATTGCTTTCCTAGCGAGTGTATCTTGTCCAGCCTTGTCTTTAAATCTCTAGGCACTTCCTCAAGAAGCGCGCCAAATCAGGTATTCAGTTTCTGCGGCCTGAGCTTCTGTTGGTTGCAGAACTTGTGCAGCTCCTCTGCAAGACCAACAGGACATTTGATTTTTCCATGCCTCTCCAAGTTGTCCCGAAGTAAGTCCGCTTTGCTGATCTGAAACTTCACACAGAAGCTGCCAGGATACATGGTTTCTCTGGAATCTTCCAAAAAATCAGGATGACTGCCATCATCCCGGAAGTCTTTCACCACTGTCTCTACCATCGACTGGACTTTCGAAAATTCGCTGGAAGGGAAGAGCGACCGCAGAATAGAAGAGATTTCATCCCAAGACTTGCCTGTCTTTTCCTTCAACACCAGCAGCTGCAGGAGAAACCTGTTGTTGAACTGGATCTCGGGCAATTTGGGTGGTCTACCCGGCCCTTTCTGGTCAAAACGAGCTAGCAACGCTGTCAGCTGGTCATCATCTGATAAAAACATCAAACTTGCGCTTAGAATCGAGAAGAAAACACGTTAAAGAAAGCGAAACTACACAATCTAGGAAACCGGAAGTGAAGAGTTGTCTTTCCATAACAACTTTCGCGATCTCATTGCCGAAGAATAAATCTCAATATCATAATAAAAAAACAAACATCGAGCCAATATAAAAAATAATTGAGTCTTTGAAACACATTTCTTTCAATCCATTTCATCAACAGTACAAAATACGTTGAGATATTTCAGTATTTTCCAGCCAAATCAAGTCACTCAACACAAAGTTCGCTTTCTTAGCGCTACTCGTATGCAGGTGCCCAAGAAACATTCATTTCATTCATTTCCTCTCAAGAAACAAAAGCGAAAAGTTTGCAAAGGCAGCGTAAACATATAAAATTATTTAAATATGATATTTACTTACCGACTAATTGGCGAATTCTCGAATCACAAGACGATAATCCAGGCGAAGAGCAGCGCTCGCTCAGGCTGCCTGACGCAGCCGCCATCATGCACTCGAGAGCGGCACTCGGCTTCGATTCACATTGTTCCAAACAAAAGCGCGGTAAAGTGCAGTCGTCTGCGATTTCAACAGTGCACTTATTAAAAACTTCAAAGTCTAAGCTTCAATTTGATATAAAAATTGAAGCATCTTGATAAACAGTTCCGAAGATATCGGCTCTCAGAAAAGTTCTTTGTTTTCAACTCGCGATATCAAATGGTTCTTACAAGGCTGTCTGCACAATAAATAGACCAATGGAATCGCTGGAAATTGGAGTTTCCAAGGACGCTAGTTCTAAAAATAGACACAGCAACACTGCGAAGCGATCGCCGTGTTTCTGACCACACTCGTTTTGAACGCGCTGACGCAGTGTTAGTCATGGCGGCTCGGGTCGGAGCAAAGACAACAGCACCCGCATTGTTTAACCATGAAGCGCTTCAAACTTTTATATTTTATTGTAAAACAAACAACACAGTGTTGTAGAGCAGAAAACAAGCTTTATTTCAGTATATTTTTTAAACCATTTACTCAACATTTTAAGCAATATAAAGAGGATAAAAAATACACTCAAAATGCTCACAGCAAGCCGATGCTGACTGCTGCCACTGCAGAAGCGGACCTATCTACTACGAGCGTCAGAGAAATCCAACTTGAGTTTTGAAAATTCGCGGGGCTTTCAATATTTCCGTTAACCAAAACTAATAGCCAGAAATAGATTCTTTGGTCATTCCCAGCCTCGTTTCAGGCCATGAGGTCACTGTACCACGCAGTTGGTGTGTGGACAGTGCAAAGTTATCAATCCACTATCTCCGCAGCGAAGCAGACGATGGAAAAGCAAATGGCTGAACAATACTCAACAACTCGGCACTGTTCAACACGATCTCTTCCTTCAGTGCACATGGAGTGTGTGCACGTTGGATTTTATGAAATTTCATTAAAAAATGTGACTGTACGAACTGATGTATTGACCTGACTGTGTGTTTTGTAAGATATTTTTCACCTGAAAATGTCTCTAATTTTACTTGTACCATTACTCAGTAACCATGAGGGTTACACAGTTGAAATTTCAGCATTTTGTACACCAATCTTTTGATATATGACCCACCAAATTTCAAAACTCTCTGTTTTCATTTGTTTGTATGAGAATTTTCTTCATGACATATACAAATGATGCGTATCAGGGGAACGGGAAGGGGCATAATCGTACGTAGTGAGTGAGTTAAAATCCAGATGACTGTGCAGAGCCATATTACGGCTAAAACCGTCTTAAGATGTACACTACACCTTATTGGTTGAAAAAAAAAAAAAAAAAAAAATCTGGAAAAGAAAATTAAGTACACATATCAATGCATTTGCGCACATAATTTATGGATATGCAACTAGCATTGACCACTCTATCCTATTCATTACCAGGTGATTTTAAAAAACAAACAAAACTCAACACAAATATCAAAATAACTAAGGATATTTCATACATAAAAACGGGCCTAAATTACCAACGACTGCTTCTGCAATTCATATTTCCTTAAAATCAAAAATGGACTAAATATAATGTACCCAATTATCAATCCTATGAGAAAGTATGTAAGGTTTTGCAGAACACACGGGTGAATGGACAAGCAAGGCAGAAAATGAAAGGAAGAAATGACAGAAAACAAAGGAACAGCGCAGAAACAAAGAGAGTGACAGAAAAGAGGAAATCTCTAGCACAGAACTTCCAGAAGGTGGGGATACTATACATACTGAAAGAGCCCCCGGCATCCCCATGGGGGAATAAGGATCACTCCTTTCCCTGCAATAATCACCATCTATGATTCTATCTTTCTTGGTCCCCCACAACCACATCACCAAGAACAAAAATGATGACAACCAGCAACTTACGTGCATGAGCAAGACTGAGAGCCCACAGTCGTAGGTAGGAAGCGGTGTGAGAGATACAGCCCAGACAGAACTCTATGGTGTGGATCACTTGGTGCACAATCACCTCACTGAAGTCAAATGCCTGTACACGTCACACACACACACACATCATTAACAAACACTTCTGTACTGACCATGCACAATATAAGAGCGCTATCCAGGCAGGTTTGAATTCAGCTCTCCCAATTGAAGTCTGATGCCCTACCCATTTGGCCATAAAGGTGAAAGAGCTTATTGTAATAAACAGTTCTATACTGTAAAGATGAAAAAGCTTATTGTAAATTGTAATAAACAGTTCTATACTCTAAACTGAAAAGCTTATCATAACAAACAGTTCTATACTCTAAATTGAAGAGTTTATCATAACAAACAGTTCTATACTCTAAATTGAAGAGCTTATCATAACAAACAGTTCTATACTCTAAATTGAAGAGCTTATCATAACAAACAGTTCTATACTCTAAATTGAAGAGCTTATCATAACAAACAGTTCTATACTCTAAAATTGAAGAGCTTTTTGTAACAAACAGTTCTATGCTCTGAAACTGAAGTGCTTATTATAAGAAACAGTTCTATACGCTAATATTGAAGAGTTTTTTTATAATAAACAGCTCTATACCCTAAAATTGAAGAGCTTATTGCAAAAAACAGTTCTATACCCTAAAATTGAAGAGCTTATTGCAAAAAACAGTTCTATACTCTAAAATTGAAGAACTTATTGCAATAAACAGATCTATATGCTAATATTGAAGAGCTTATCGCAATAAACAGATCTATACTGTAAAGATGAAGAACTTATTGTAATAAACAGCTCTATATTTATTAAATGTGACGAGTTTATTATATTACAAGCAGCTCTATACTCTAAAGGCAAAGACAGTTTATTATCATAAAGTGCACTTTATTCTAAAGGTGAAGAGCTTATCATTACAAAGATGTTTATATGATAAAGGTGAACAGCTCATTATAAATAATTTTATACTACAGCTCATTATAAATAATTTTATACTACAAAGGTGAAAATCTTGTTACAAAGATCAATATACCATAAAGGAGAAGAAATTATTATAAAAAGGTGACGAAATTATTCTAAAGAGGTGAAGAAATTATCACAAAGAGCTCTATACTATAAAGATGTTTATACCATAAAGGTCAAAAACTTACCACTATAAACAGCTCTATAAAGAGCTAAGGAAGGAAATGAACACAGACACACAGAAAACAAAACAAAACTGTAGTCACCTCTTCCTCCTCCTCCTCATGTGGCTGCCGGGCGGTGTCATTGTTGTGCACCACCTCCTGGTCATGGTTCAGCAGGTCCCCACTCTGCACCGACAGCGGCTGGTGTTTGAACTGCAGGCAGCCCCCACCACGCGCCGTCAACAACAGAACCACAAGGGAGGGGGAAGAAAAGAAAAAACAGAAACACAACACGTCAAGCACCACTACATGCAGAGTAAGCCTATAGGCCAACAACATGAGCATGCTCTGAAAATCCTGCCTGTTTTAACTGATCTATGAAACACAGCCATTTTCTGTCGCTCACTAAAAACGGTTCTACAGGCACACAAAATGAACATGCTCTGATAAGCTCACATGTAATGATCTAACCCAACAGTGCCAAAAGACCTGTCAAACAGTACTGTTCTCCCAAGATTCTCTTTTGAGAACAGTAATAAATAGGAAGAAGAGTAGCAGAATGGTTCTGATGTTTATCTGCCAATAATTAATCTCAAAGTTCCAAGATTCGATCCCCCATCAAAGCCTCAACTTTTCTCCTCAGTATGATCGGAAAATTGAACCAAACATCTAGTCCTTTGGAAGGGGACAAAAAAGGAGTTGGACCTGTGTGCCTTCTGGCCTGCGCACGCTAAAGATCCCAAGGCAGTTGAAAATCATGAAGAGCAGGGCAATTGCTCATATGCCCTGGTAAATAACATTGTGAGAGAAGTTGATTTCCCAGGTCCTTCCCCTTGAAGGCCAATTAGCCTTTTGCCTTTCTAGTCTTGATAATAATACTCATAATAAAAAAAAAAAAGAATGCTATGATGATGAGCATTGGGTTGACAATGATGATGCTAAAGATTTCCATTTCTGATTGAAAATGCCTGACAGGTCTGTACACTACACTCACTTCTGTTCTATATCCTGGCATCAACCAGGTCTGAGAGACAAAGACACCTGCAGTGTTGGACAGGAACTTTGAGCAACACCCTCAATGACAAATCTGTCAAGTGGATGAGACTCAACTGTATGGTCCCAGTCTTCCACAATGAGCCCATGGCATGCTTCATTCTGGACAGGAGCTGGCAGGGGCAAGACAACCCCCAATATTTCTTTTTTTTCAACTGATGAGGTTCGAGCTCACAACCTTGCAGTCAGTCATTGACTGCACTAAACATTTCACCAATCAGACTGGTGTTCTTGAGATCTGTAAATACGTCATGCAGAAACAGACTCAGGCAACACAATACAACCACAACCATAGTTTATAGTTCTGACTACCGTTTTCATTGAACGACTGGGGGGAGAAAAAAAACACCCAAGCAAGCTAATTTTCATTTTTCCTCGATACTGATATGATATTTCCTGCATGAAATACTGGCTGCTAGTATTATGTCACCTTGGTAAAGCAAAATCAATTTTCTGATTTTTCCTTCCGTTGTTGCTTGCATTTTTTCTTACTAGACAGAGTAAATCCGTCAGGGTAGTCCTTTCTTCCTATGGAGTCTTTCGCATGTATGCACCAAGCGCATGGCAGTGTTCTCTGTGGAATCAAAATTCACAGGTCCCAGGGACCCTCTGTCCATACTTGAGGGGATCTTTCAGCAACTTCTGAGGGTCCTTTTTGTATTCTGACTCTCTAAAGAAATTCAATGCACAATCACTGCTCAGATGCAATGAAATAACACAAAACACATAAATGATTGAATAAAACGTAAGTAATAATCAAATAAAAATATCCCTTTAATCTGATCAGCAATCTACAATCACTGCACAAATTCACTAATTACCACAAAAGGCATAAATGATCAAATAAAGCATATGTAACAGTCAAATATAAATATTCTTTTAATCTTGGTTTCTACAACTGAAGCAGATCGGTAACCACTGTAACAACAACAACAACAATAACAAACAAGAGAATAATCATACCATTTTGTTACTATCTTCAAACTGAGTAATAACATTAATAATTCTGTTATTATCTGAGCAATAACATTACTGATTCTGTTACTATCTTCAAATTGAGTAATACTATTAATGATTCTGTTACCAACTTTCAACAGAGTAATAATAGTGAATCTGTTACTACTGATATTTACTGCGATTTTTTTTTACTCTTTGTTTTCCCCATACAGCAGATGGCAATACAGTCAGTACAATCACTGAGGCAAAAACTGGTCTTTTCAGATCTGGACACTCAACTGCATCAAGCAGACCTACCATGCTGCTTCTTCTTCCAAAAATCGTGCTACAAGATCATTCAAATCAAATAGAATCTAAACCCAAGTTAAACATTATACACCCAAGGCCTACCATGGCCATTTTCAGAGTTCTGTTTCTTTTGATCTGTAGCTGTTCTAGTCGTGACCACTGGCGCTGCTTCAGATTTTGAATGTCGTTGAAGATTTCCTAGTTTCTGAATTTTTGGTTTTTCATATAGGCAGCCAAGATAAAAACAGAAAGTTTAAAAAGACATACACAAGCTTGGACAAAACAAAACTGTATGCAAACCTGATCAGTTGCCATTCAGTTGCAACTGTGCTTCAGATGGGGTGGGGAAGGTAAGGGGAGGGAGATGGATAACAGCTTCCATGGGAAGCAACTATCAAAAATTCACTTTTCTGTAGCACAAAATTATCTTCTTCCAGCATGTCTACATGGACGGACTGGACACACATGCCATCCACAAATGTGCATTTGGGAGAAAACAATATGCATCACTGATATGCAAAGTCCTGAAAAATGTACCAGTTTCTTATTTCTATGAAAACAAAAAAATTGCAATCCATTATCTGGAATAATATCATGCTGCACCAAAGAGCTCTGGTTTCTGTCTGGTTTCAAAAAGACTGGCAGTAAATTCCAATGGCAGGTCTAATAGGACAGCGGTTGGGAGACAAATCTTGGTCAGAACTGGGAATGGAAAAAGTTGTTCTAAGCAGATGCCATAACCACTACACCACACCCCAACCTACAGGGGTGATCATGGAAGACTTCATTCATTTTACACGTGACACATCAATGCTGAAAACGTAGTCTGAATAACCCTTGACTCTCGCACTCTTTGTCACCAGCATCCTGCACTGACGGCCATATTAGTAAAGCAAACAAATAACCCTTTGACTCCCTCACCCTATCCACCAGCTTCCTGCAGGAAGGTAGTGCATAGGGTGAGGGGGTCAAATGGTGAAGTTTTTGCAGTTGGTGTATATAGTGTGGGAGTCAGGGGGACAAAGCAGGACTATGTCTACTTAAAACGTACTGCAAACACAACATTTTGAGAATTATATCGTTATCAGAATCGAAACATGAATGCACAATGTTTGAAAAAAAAAAGTTAATTTACATAAATTGCATCAAAATCATAACCCATCAGCTGGTGACATTTGCACTTTAAGCAGCATGCACATGCAAAATATGTGAGAGATTAAAGAAAGGTATGGTTAGTGAATAAATGAGTACAACCTGATAAAAGGTTATGTTTCAAATCTTCAATGCCTTCATACATACTTCAGTGCACTCCATCATATACCCAGAGTGTTTCTGAGTAAAAAAAAAAAAAGTAAAGAGTGACGTATCAGTTCAGTGAACTTTACAACTTTTTTCTTTCAAAGCAGGTTGGTTGCTTCTTTTCACAGAGCCCTATTCTTAAAATCTGATATACTGAGTGCAATCCCAGCCTGCAACATTAAAAACTGGCCTGTTCACTGTCCATCTTAATGTTTCCATCATTCCCGTAATGTCTGCTTAGTGTTTCACAAGTTCCTTCTCTCCGCTCTACTCCCAGTTACGACACCTTGCAAGTGCAAAAGGTTCTGCGCAGGCTCAGGGAGTCTGCCACATAACTGCTCAACCCCCACATTCCGCCCCCTCCCCCATCTTTTTTTTTTTTTTTTTGCTCCATTTTTTTGTAATGTTGTCTGCTTGATAACGACAACTGTGCCTACAACATGTATTTATCTGTTTGTCCTCAAACTTCTCCATCACACAGCACCTGTAATGTTAGTGCTTATGGAATTCAATCTGAGCGCGGAGACGTCATCTTGAGACACTATAACTGAAACTGTGGCAGAAGCCTGAGGACAGCCCCTCATCCCACCCCCACCTCCCCCCCCAAATACAACAACTACCAAAAAACCCAGACATATGGAGACATATATCCAAACCACAAGCAAAACTAACTGACAACACACTGATTACATAGCATTAAAACAAAACGATACTCAAACAAAGCTGAGTTCACCAAAAACATGCCCAATCTCTTAAAAATGTAAACCTCCCTACACCCGAAATTCATCATGAAAAAATCTCAGGTTATGTCATCTACGAAAAATAAAAACTGATTAATAAAAATATCTGCAATACTGCTCTCCTGACCGTCCTGCTGAATACTGTATTGCAAGAACATACTGTTTTGCTCTGATGAACATTCTTAGGAACGAACACTACCATAGTGTTACTGTTATTTTTGTTTAAAGCCTAGCTGACTGCGTAGAGTCATATCAGGGCTATAGCTGTTTCAAAAGGTACACTGACTTCAACAGGAAAAAAAGGAAAAGAAAATTAAGAACACATGTCAATGCATTTGTGCGCATAATCTAAGGATATGTCCCTGGCGATGCCATTCCATCCAATCTATCACCAGGGGATTTTAAAAAACATATCTCAAAACAAATTTAAACATAACTTAAGACACTAAAACATATATATGAAAACGGGCCTAAATTACCTAGAATCACTTCCACATATCACAATCCTTAAAGCCAAAAATGTACCTAATTCATGTACCCAATTATCACTCCTAGGAGAAAGTATTAAGACTTTATCAAACACATACAGGTGAAAGGACCAGCAAGGCAGAAAATGATAGGAAGAAATGACAGAAAGCAAAGGAACAATGCAGAAACAGAGTGACAGAAAAGATGAAATCTCTAGCATGGGATTTCCAGAAGGTGGAGATACTATTTGTACTGAAACAGCCCCTGGCATTCCCACAGGGGCACACTACCATGAGCACTCAAAAGTCAGAACATGCCATATAAGGCTAACATCTTGCATTCTCAAGGACCTCTGTAGTAGGGTTAGAATTTACACCTAGCCAACTATGATATTAAATGACAAAAACGCTTGAGTGAGGCTATGAAAAACGTATGCGCATGCACACACACACACAAACAAAAATGCACGCGCGCGCGCGCGCACACACACACACACACACACACACACACACACACACACACACACACACACCACACACGAAGCAACTGAGCCCACAAAACCCTTGTTACGTTAGCATACTGCAGAAACAAGGAAGCAGGAAGACCCTTGATGCCAAGATCATATAAATACATACATACTATTATCAACCCCTTGACACCAAGGTCATGTGCATATATGTATACAATATTATCATCCCCTTGACACCAAGGTCATGTGCATATATGTATACAATATTATCAACCCCTTGACACCAAGGTCATGTGCATATATGTATACAATATTATCATCCCCTTGACACCAAGGTCATGTGCATACATAAAACATTACCATCCGCTCAACACCAAGCTCTTATGTGAGGCAGCATAGGAAAACAAGGCTAAAGTGCAGAATTGTCATTTGAGAGTTTGAAATTGTAAAATTTCAAAGTTTACAAATCAACAGGCATAAAACAGAAATAATTGATCTAAAACAGGATTTTAAAAAAAACAACAAGTTTAATCAAACTCTGCACATTTTTCAGAAAGGAAATAATGAGCTCATAACATTCTGAAAATCAGAACCAAATTTTCATCAGAAAACTTTGGGAAATTGAAGATTACATGTTAACCCTTCAACTCCTGCACCCTATCCACCAACTGCAAAACTTAACCCTTCGACTCCCTTACCCTGTCCACCAGCTTCCTGCAGGAAACTGGTGGATAGGGTGAGGACGTCAAAGGGTTATGTTTTTGTTTTGCAAGCAAGGATGCTATAGACAGGTGGCAGGAGTCATGGGTTTAAAGGCTTGGAATATTTAAAGTTTTCAGTTGCCATAATTCTGACCCAATCCAGCTACTATTGGCCATAACCATGAGTGGTGGCTGTGTCTTCAGACAGTTTTTCCCTGTGCTGCATCACATATGTATACATGTACAACATTATCATGGCTATCACTACTCTGCACCCACAAGACATGCCTTCACCATATACTGGCCCCCACAAACTTTATGTGATGATGACTTGCTAACGACATACACTTAGTGACTTACACACTGAATGATCTAATGTAGCAGTCATCATCATTACAGTGATGTCATTAACACGATGTGATAATAGGGTTACGCAGATGCACAGCGAATGATCCACAGGATTATTGTTCATTATACACCACAAACACACTGTAACAGAACTCTGTAGCAATGAAAGTAACACATCTAACAGAAGAGACAGAACACAATGAACCTTGTAGCAATGAATAAAAATGTCTAAGAGAAGAGAGAACACTATGAATTCTGTAGCAATGAATACAAAATGTCTAAGAGAAGAGACAGAACACAATGAACTCTGTAGTAATGAACACAGAATGTTTAGAGAAGAGACAGAACACAATGAACTCTGTAGTAATGAATACAAAATCAGAAAATGTCTAAGAGAAGAGACAGAACACAATGAACTCTGTAGCAATGAACACAAAATGTCTAAGAGAAGAGACAGAACACAATGAACTCTGTAGTAATGAACACAGAATGTTTAAGAGAAGAGACAGAACACAATGAACTCTGTAGCAATGAACACAAAATGTCTAAGAGAAGAGACAGAACACAATGAACTCTGTAGCAATGAACACAAATGTTTAAGAGAAGAGACGAACACAATGAACTCTGTAGCAATGAACACAAAATGTCTAAGAGAAGAGACAGAACACAATGAACTCTGTAGCAATGAACACAAACCCTTCTTTAACAGAAGAAACTCTATGAACTCTGTAGCAATGAATACAAAATGTCTAAGAAAAGAGACAGAACACAATGAACTCTGTAGCAAAGAATGCAACATATCTTTAACAGAAGAAACACAATGAACTCTGTAGTAATGAATACAAAATTCTAAGAAGAACAGAACACAATGAACTCTGTAGCAATGAACACAAAATGTCTAAGAAAAGAGACAGAACACACTGAACTCTGTAGAATGAATACAACACATCTTTAACAGAAGAAACTCTATGAACTCTGTAGCAATGAATACAAAATGTCTAAGAAAAGAGACAGAACACAATGAACTCTGGGAGCAATGAAAAACCCTGATCTTTACAGAAGAAACACAGTGACCCTTGTGGCATGAATACAACAACTTTTTACTGACAATGAGGTTAACCAATCCAATGCTGGAGTTCATTCAAAAGGATTCCTGCTCTCATTCATTGTCACATTTGCTCCACACAAATTTCTGCCAGTAAATGAGTCATTATCAAGCAGATCTTCGCTCCACACAAATTTCTGCCAGTAAATGAGTCATTATCAAGCAGATCTTCGCTCCACACAAATTTCTGCCAGTAAATGAGTCATTATCAAGCAGATCTTTACTCCACACAAATTTCTGCCAGTAAATGAGTCAATTATCAAGCAGTCTTCGCTCCACTAAATCTCTGCCAGTAAATGAGTAATTATCAAGCAGATCTTCACTCCACATAAATCTTCTGCCAGTAAATGAGTAATTATCAAGCAGTTCTTCCCTCCACATAAATCTCTGCCAGTAAATGAGTAATTATCAAGCAGATCTTCCCTCCACATAAATCTCTGCCAGTAAATGAGTAATTATCAAGCAGTTCTTCCCTCCACATAAATCTCTGCCAGTAAATGAGTAATTATCAAGCAGTTCTTCCCTCCACATAAATCTCTGCCAGTAAATGAGTAATTATCAAGCAGTTCTTCCCTCCACATAAATCTCTGCCAGTAAATGAGTAATTATCAAGCAGTTCTTCCCTCCACATAAATCTCTGCCAGTAAATGAGTAATTATCAAGCAGTTCTTCCCTCCACATAAATCTTGCCAGTAAATGAGTAATTATCAAGCAGTTCTTCCCTCCACATAAATCTTGCCAGTAAATGAGTAATTATCAAGCAGTTCTTCCCTCCACATAAATCTTTGTCAGTAAATGAGTAATTATCAAGCAGTTCTTCCTTCCACATAAATCTTTGCCAGTAAATGAGTAATTATCAAGCAGTTCTTCCCTCCACATAAATCTCTGCCAGTAAATGAGTAATTATCAAGCAGTTCTTCCCTCCACATAAATCCTTGCCAGTAAATGAGTAATTATCAAGCAGTTCTTCCCTCCACATAAATCTTGTCAGTAAATGAGTAATTATCAAGCAGTTCTTCCCTCCACATAAATCTTTGTCAGTAAATGAATAATTATCAAGCAGTTCTTCCCTCCACATAAATCTTTGTCAGTAAATGAGTAATTATCAAGCAGTTCTTCCCTCCACATAAATCTTTGTCAGTAAATGAGTAATTATCAAGCAGTTCTTCCCTCCACATAAATCTTTGTCAGTAAATGAGTAATTATCAAGCAGTTCTTCCCTCCACATAAATCTTTGTCAGTAAATGAGTAATTATCAAGCAGTTCTTCCCTCCACATAAATCTTTGTCAGTAAATGAATAATTATCAAGCAGTTCTTCCCTCCACATAAATCTTTGTCAGTAAATGAGTAATTATCAAGCAGGTCTTCCCTCCACATAAATCTTTGTCAGTAAATGAGTAATTATCAAGCAGGTCTTCCCTCCACATAAATCTTTGTCAGTAAATGAGTAATTATCAAGCAGTTCTTCCTTCCACATAAATCTTTGCCAGTAAATGAATAATTATCAAGCAGATCATCACTCCACACAAATCTCTGCCAGTAAATGAGTAATTATCTTTTTAAAGTCTGCATAAAACCCTGTCTGCTGGAAAGATGTTGAAAAGCGAAGAGGGGAAAAAATGATCTATGAAACACTAAGCTGACGTCACCGGAACGACAGGAGCATTAAGATGGGCAGCAGACAGGCCAGTTTTTATGCTGCTACCTGGGATTAAACTTGAGACATTAAGTTCTAAACCTACAGCTATGTGCATCAAAAGAACCACCAGCCCATATAACCAAGAATCAATGAAACAACTAGATGCACAGAAAGACACGTAACAATAAAATAAATCATATGACAGGGAGAGACACTACCAGACATCACCAGACCCTGTGACATTCCAGCAGACACTGATTGTGATCTTTGTGCCAGAATCTGAAAGCAATCAGCCCCACTGATGGCCACAGAATAAAACACGAACTGTGCTAGTCTTTCAGAATATAAATAGAAAGAAGACGATTTATCTCATATCAGTGAATTTGTAAGATGACCTGTCTTCGCGAGACAAACACAGGGATGACAACGCGATGAAAAACATTCGCAAAATGATTAATCTGAATATGGTGATAATCAAAACTTGGAGGTGAAAACATGAGGAAAAAGATTAACAAAGTGATAATCAAACATGAGTAGTGAAAACACAAACAAAAAAGATGAACAAAGTGATAATAAAAACATGGGTAGTGAAAAACACAATAAAAATGATGAACAAAGTGATAATAAAAACATGAGTAGTGAAAACAACAAAAAAGATGAACAAAGTGATAATAAAAACACAACATAAAAACATGATGAAAAAGATTAACAATGTGACTATCAGAACACAGGGGGTAAAAACAGAGGACAAAGAGTAACAAAGTGATAAGCAAAAAATGGGTAGTGAAAACACAATACAAAAAAATGAACAAAGTGATATTCAGAACACAGGGTGAAAACACAACAAAAAAAGATTAACAGTAATAATCAGAACACAGGGGGTGAAAGCATGAGGGAAAAGATCAACAAACAAAGGGATCATAAGAAAGCATAATAAAAAGCACCCACCATAACAACCCATACAGATGATGATATGAAAACAAACCCCCTTGTTCAAAGCCTACTCTCATTCACATCCAGAAGACAAGCTCTACAATCAAAAGCCCTAACTATTACACACGTACCATCCTTTCACTCCCCCCATTCTATGCAACACCTTCAGTCATAAAGTGAAAGGACAAAAACATGAAAACCCTGATGATGAGAAATACATATTGAAACACCAGGAGAGTGAGAAACAAATGCTGAAACACCAAAATGATGTGAAACGGATGTACAAACACCAAGATGATGCAAAACAGATGTAGAAACACCAAGAATGAGAACCGGAAGCAGAAACATCAAGATGATGAGAAACGGATGTAGAAACACCAAGAATGAGAAACGGATGTACAAACACCAAGATGAAGAGAAACAGATGTAGAAACATCAAGATGAAGAGAAACGGATGTAGAAACACCAAGATGAAGAGAAACGGATGTACAAACACCAAGATGAAGAGAAACAGATGTAGAAACATCAAGATGAAGAGAAACAGATGTAGAAACACCAAGATGAAGAGAAACGGATGTACAAACACCAAGATGAAGAGAAACAGATGTAGAAACATCAAGATGAAGAGAAACGGATGTACAAACACCAAGATGAAGAGAAACAGATGTAGAAACACCAAGATGAAGAGAAACGGATGTAGAAACACCAAGATGAAGAGAAACGGATGTAGAAACACCAAGATGAAGAGAAACAGATGTAGAAACACCAAGATGAAGAGAAACAGATGTAGAAACATCAAGATGATGAGAAACGGATGTAGAAACACCAAGAATGAGAAACGGATGTACAAACACCAAGATGAAGAGAAACAGATGTAGAAACACCAAGATGAAGAGAAACAGATGTACAAACACCAAGATGAAGAGAAACGGATGTAGAAACACCAAGATGAAGAGAAACAGATGTAGAAACACCAAGATGAAGAGAAACAGATGTAGAAACATCAAGATGAAGAGAAACGGATGTAGAAACACCAAGATGAAGAGAAACGGATGTAGAAACACCAAGATGAAGAGAAACGGATGTAGAAACACCAAGATGAAGAGAAACAGATGTAGAAACATCAAGATGAAGAGAAACGGATGTAGAAACATCAAGATGAAGAGAAACAGATGTAGAAACACCAAGATGAAGAGAAACAGATGTAGAAACACCAAGATGAAGAGAAACGGATGTAGAAACACCAAGATGAAGAGAAACGGATGTACAAACACCAAGATGAAGAGAAACGGATGTAGAAACACCAAGATGAAGAGAAACGGATGTACAAACACCAAGATGAAGAGAAACAGATGTAGAAACATCAAGATGATGAGAAACGGATGTAGAAACACCAAGACAATGAGAAACGGTTGTATAACACCAAGATGATGTGAAACGGATGTAGAAACACCAAGATGATGAGAAACACCAAGGTGAATCCCCCCTCTGAGAACACACACAAAACATCTACAAATGCAAGATCCACAAAAACTTGATCCCTCTCAGTGCAGGCACCCAGCATGTTACACACAGCAGGCAACAAGACGACCCTGTGACCTCTGCACGATAAAGGGCAATAACCGGGGAGAGATAAAAAGAGCCAAACCCCATGACTATAGTTCACTAGGAGACGACAATCTCAATAAGATGGAAAGGTCACCTCTTCCTCCATCCCTCTAATAAACTGCGGTTATTTTCAAACACATTGGTATCTTCCTGATGTCTGCGGGCACGGCGCCGCCTGGCACTCTCCAGCTGTCGACATGGACAAACACACACACACACGTAACGCACACGTTAAACGATGGTACAGTCACTACATGTCTCTACGCACATACTCAGCAACATGTCTACCGATACTTAACACACATGCAAGAAGACACATCAACACACACAAACGGAACATAGCAAGCTGTTAACACCCCTGATATATTCAGGGCATGGTAATTCACACTGCTGCACGCTAACACATCCAGAGTTACGTCCATCCGAGGTGCTAACGCCACAACGATGACAACATGGCTCACAACAAACATGGCGGTTTTAAACATTTCTGTCCAGCCCACACCCTCATCTCACTGCTCTCAGAAAACAGAACCTGTACATTGCAACCAGTATCCAGTTATGAACAGTTACAGGTATCTATTGCTTATAAGTACTGGTCAATAACAGAGCTGCGTTTCGCCCAGAAGATTCAAATGCACAAATTACCAGTGTTTTCCACGTTAACAATAACCATGATGAGTTCCACCATCACAAAAAAACATGACTGCAACAGCAGAAATAACAAAGTGGACAGAAATTCCAGATTAATGTTTGTGGTTCTCTTACGCCCACGATGTTATCTGTTTGGTTCTCACTCCGCTACTATGTTGCTCTTTTGTTTATTTCTCTTTCCCCCAAAGACAGCACTGTTTGAAGAAGAAGATTGTAGATGACAAACAAAAAGGTATGTAATAGGACACATCACAGTTCTTCAGTATCTCCCATTTCCCTTGACTCCACTGAGACACTGCAGAGACCATACAGATGCCTGAAGGCACCTCCACTGAAGCCAACACAGTACCAGTGCACTACGACTAGACGTCGGCCTTTCAGTAAGGTGAAATACTGTGAAGAGTGTTCATATCGAGTGCTGTTAAAAAGTCCTGATGACCATTATGACCATCTCACTCTTTTCTGCCATGGACAGGTACAAAAAAAGCCTTTGACGTCTTTCACTCCCTGTCCATCAGCTTCCTGCACTTTCACCTTCAACAGTAAACCAACACCTTAACCCTTTCCTTCCCTCACCAAGAAGTTGGTGGCTGGGGAGAGGGGGTGAAAGGGTTAAGTTTTTGCAGCTAACGGACAGATGGAGGAAGTCAAAAGATTAATTTCACTACAGAACTGTCCTTTTCAAGAAACAAGAACAGAGCAGATACATTTCATATCAAAGCACAGAGCCACAAAAAAAAAAAAAAAAAAAAATCAAAACCAAACCAACCTACATCCTCTTAACAAACCAACCGATGACACCGACCATCAATTTACATTATAAAGAGAAGGCGAAAAGCGCAAGTACATACACCAGACTCAAAACACAGCAGATTTAAGAATAATAAATAAAATTAATAACAAATAAATACAGGAAAAAGACAGCACCTGGCACCATAACAAGACTGAATACATGAAGCAAAAGGAGAAACCCAAAACAGTGTGATGTGACTGGTGCTAGCATTGGTGCATGGTATACACTTTACACAACATTAAGCCACCACACAGACAGCAACACTGTCACACTCCTTATCTTCCACTTATTCTCATTGTTGCTTCAAGCCCAGCCGACTGCATAGAGCCATATCAGGGCTATAACTGTTTCAATACATACACAGTACTTCAACAGGAAAAAAAAAAGAAAAGGGAACAGAAAATTAAGAGCATATGTCACTTAAATGTTGAGAAAAAAAGTTATTAATTCAATTATTCACTTCCTATTTGGTCAACATATTAATGCATAAAAGTTGCAATCATTCTATTCATCAATGCATAAAAGTCATACTCTGGGAAGTGATTTTACTAATGTGTCACTCTACAAGCTTTGTATGACTCGTTTTTGCTAATTTAATTTTAAAAGGGATACAGTATGCATAAATGTGTGTGTGGTAAAGGGTGTGTGGGGTAGGGTAAGGGCATGTGTTGGTGTATGCATGCAGTCCCATATGCAATCTTCAAGGTTGTAATAGTTATTAGTTCTCACACAGAACTGGACTTCCCCTAAAACAAAATCCACCCTGCAACAGTCTGTCAAAGATAATTCTTTTCTCAATGCCAGAAACTCTAAAACCAGTGACAAAAGTAGACATAATTTGGAACAGATTAAATGCTATTTTACTACCAGGGTAATAATCAGTTATGAAACAAAAACTGATGCAGCAATACGACAACACACACTGACAGCTCAACCACACAGAACAGTACAAAAACTACACAAAAATTAATAAACAGCTACACTATACATAAAGATACACACTAAACAGTGACACAGTTACACCTAAGAAGATGCACAATCATGAGGTCACAGGGGGAGTGAGGGGGTGGAGACCAACTTTTGATCATGAGGATGGTGTCCAACTCCTCTCCATCCCTACTTACGCTTCAGACAGGTATATGCCGAGGGACAGCCCTCATAATGCTTGCCATGACAAAAGTCAAGGTCTCTACCACCTCACTCCCCAAAAGCCTCAGGTTCATGGAGAAGCCCAGACATGAGTAAAATCTACTGACAAGAATAACATCTATTGACAAGAATAATAATCAACCATGACACAAAACAGAGGGCAATGTCAATCCATATGAGATAAATTAATAGCTGAATTACACAGACATACTGAACTACAAAGACAGAATCAGTCACGAAAGAAATCAAACAGCAGCATCAATACACATTTCAGAGGTCAGCAGGAGAATAAAATCAAAGCACACACACACACATGTACACACAAACTTGTGTTAACAAGATCATGACAAGCCACCTCAGAGCGAGACTGGAACACCTGCACATACCTGTCCAAAGCGTGACTGGTGCCGCAGGTAGAAAGGCTTGACCAACATCATCCAGGGAACACACAGCGCCGCTATCACCACCAGGAAGCACTGGAACCCTTTCTGTCACACACATCATCAAACACAATCACAACACACATCATCACAAACACATCAACACAACATCATCACAAACACACATCACAACACACATCACACAAACATGTGCTGGAATCCTTTCTGTCACACACATCATCACAAACACACTACAACATTGTGGAATCTTCTGTCACAAATCATCACAACACCTTCACAAACATGTGTGGAATCCTTTCTGTCACACACAGCATCACAAACACACTCATCCAAACCTCATCACAAACATGTGTGGAATCCTTTCTGTCACACACATCATCACAAACACACCTTACAAACATGTGTGGAATCCTTTCTGTCACACACATCATCACAAACACACCTTCACAAACATGTGTTGGATCCTTTCTGTCACACACATCATCACAAACACACCTTTACAAACATGTGTCTGGAATCCTTTCTGTCACACACATCATCACAAACCCTCACAACATGTGCTGATCCTTTCTGACACACACAGCATCACAAACACACCTTCACAAACATGTGTTGGAATCCTTTCTGTCACACACAGCATCACAAACACACATCATCACAGACACACATCATCACAAACATGTGCTGGAATCCTTTCTGTCACACACAGCATCACAAACACACCTTTACAAACATGTGTGGAATCCTTTCTGTCACACATCACACAAACACATCATCACAAACACACTCATCACAAACATGTGCTGGAATCCTTTCTGTCACACACATCATCACAAAACACACATCATCACAAACATGTGCTGGAATCCTTTCTGTCACACACAGCATCACAAACACACCTTACAAACATGTGCTGGAATCCTTTCTGTCACACACATCATCACAAACACACTTTACAAACATGTGCTGGAATCCTTTCTGTCACACACAGCATCACAAACACATAGAATCACAAACCAGGATTTCTATGTTATCATTTATTATTCCCATGGATCTTGTCAGGATTACATTCTATTTCATTATTTGTTATTATTCATTATTCCCATGGATCTTGGCAGGATCATTTATTATTCCCATGGATCTTGTCAGGATTACATTCTATTTCATTATTTGTTATTATTCATTATTCCCATGGATCTTGGCAGGATCATTTAATTATTCCCATGGATCTTGTCGGATTACATCTATTTCATTAATTTTTTATTTATTATTCCCATGGATCTTGGCGGGTATCATATTTATTATTCATGGATCTTGTCAGGATTACATTCTATTCATTATTTGTTATTATTTTTTTTTTCCCATGGATCTTGGCAGTGATAACATTCTTAACATTATTTACTATTATTTATTATTCCATGGATCTTGTCGGATTACACTCTATTTTATAATTTATTTATTCATTATTCCCATGGATCTTGGCAGGATTACACTCTATTACATATTTATTATTCATGTGAATCTTGCCAGGATACCATTCTATTACATATTTATTCATTTATTCTTTTTTTCTTTTTCAACCTATCATCTCCACCGATCCTGTGACACTACTGCCCACACTGCTCATTCCAGCTCTCCCAACGCACCTCCAAACCAACCCAAACGCAGGTCACGCTGAGAACAGGGCACAAAGGGCCACAGAACCTGGGACAATTTTTTTTCACAGTACTACTGTAATGAGAATAGGGATGATAATGCTGATGCTAGGGAACTCCATTTTGGCTTGAGACTGCGTGACTGGGAGGGCTCTACTCTTAAGCTTTCTTTCACAACATATCCTGCCGTCCACAGGCAGGTAAACCAGACAGGAAAGACCTGCAGTGTCTGTCAGGAAATTTTTAAGCAATGATGCATCAATAAAGTGAATGAGACTCAACTGCAGGAAGCTGGTGGACAAGGTGAGGAAGAAGAAAGCGGCGACAGAAAGACTACTGACCAGTGCAGAAGAGATGTGGTAGGTGTGGGGGTTGTCAGGGTCGTCATCGCTATAGTTGAACAGGAACATGTTGATGGCCCCTGTGCACATGCACATACATCATCATCATCATCATCATCATCATAAACCATCATCATCATTGTCAGGTTAGCATAAAAAGTTGAGCTGACATATCAAAAACATGTATAACTAACCTTGGAAATAAGTATAACCTCAACATTATGAATGAAAGATTCAATCAGAAACTGCAAAATTATTACAACTCTTGGCAACGACTGTAATTCAACTGAAACTTGATTATAACATGCTGAAAAATGTACACACACATACATAATTATATATACACTTATTACATAATCCCACATAAAACCCAAAATTATAGATATACTATTATCTTATTTGAAAGAAAAACAACACCCAAAAAAACTTTTTTTCAAACCAGCGGACACTGCACATATGCATGCACATGTGCACACACACATGCACACACTCGCATGGACATAACATATAATGTAGGTAACATACGTAAAACATATCGAGGGTTGACAACCAGAACCAAGTATCTCGATTTTTTGTGATAATTTACAGGAGACGATTTTTAACTGGGTTTTTAGGGAGAGGCTATATCTACATTTTGAGATACTGGTTTTGGTTTTATTGAAAACTGATCAAAAATCAATATCATGGCAAAAACAAAGTCCACCAAGTGAAAGATCACATCAAAAGCAACAGTTCAGGACAAAAAGTGAAAACTGACCAAAAAAGTGAGATACTGGGTTCTGGCTGTCAACCCCCGATATGGTGTGTTAATAAAATTCAAATCAATGACATTACAGATATGGCCTTGTTTTTTTAATCTTCATCTTTTCATGGCAAAAATGAGAATAACAAAATTTAAGATTAAAGCATTTCCCCAGAACAACATAAACATTTCTAAAATTCAACCTTACGAGTTTTGTTAATTTCCATATTTGGACATAAAAAAAAGATGTATGGTACTGACTTACATTGCAATGTGTTGTATTGCATTGCACTGTATTGTGTTCTATTGCATTGCATTGTGCTCAACTGCATTGTGTTGTGTTGTGTTGTGTTGTGTTGTGTGTGTGTTGTGCTGTTTTGTGCTGTATTGTATTACATTGTATTGTATTATACTGCACTGTTGTATTGCATTGTACTGAATGTATAGTACTGTACTGTACTGTATTGCACTGTACTGTATTGCACTGTACTGTATTGCACTGTACTGTATTGCACTGTATTATATTGTATTGTACTGTTGTATTGCATTGTACTGAACGTATAGTACTGTACTGAACTGTATTGCACTGTACTGTATTGCACTGTATTGTATTGTACTGCACTGTTGTATTGCATTGTACTGAACGTATAGTACTGTACTGAACTGTATTGCACTGTACTGTATTGCACTGCACTGCACTACTGTGTCGTACTGAACAGTAAAGTACTATACTGTGCTATTCTGTACTGCACCGCACGATATTGTACTGTACTGTACTATACTGCACTGTACTGTGCTGTATAAGTGGTAACCCCTCAGAGGCACTGACCGATGAGGAGACTAGGGGCTTCCTGAGTCATGGTGGAGTCATAAGTGACCCACTTGTGGAAGATACGCAGCACCAGAAATCCAAACATGCAGAACAGGAAGATCAGGCTGGGCAGGAACTCGCACAAAATATTCAGTGGCTTCTGGAAATACCTGTCAACAACCACAAATCTACAGTAGGGGAAAACAGGTAATAAATGACTTGATCCGGATTTGTACTAAAACTTTAAAGATGCAAATTCTGCAAAGATGAGACAAATTTCACACAAAAAAAGGTGAAAGACAGTCAGTCTTAGAAACCTGTTTTTCAAATCCACCCATCGCAAAACAGGTGAGCAAAGCTATCTGCACGCATACGCACACACCACACACACACACACACACACACACACACACAACACACACAAAGATCTGACACCACAGAAAACAGCTCTGCCCACTACCATTCACACTTGCATCTATTCAAAATGTTCCAAACATGATTATCATAGGTTCATGCTGAATTAGACAAACCCATGGCGGAAAAAATCCAAATGACTGGCTCTCATCAGAATTAGGTCAGTTCTATTTTTCACCATGACCTCATAAGCAAAATTTTAGGCTTCTGTGCTGGCATCATAGTCAGACATTCCACATATGTGCACACACACATCTATGCTTCAGACACAAAATTACTAAAAAAAAATTTTTTTTTTAAATCTAGACTAAATAAAACATACTCTAGGTAGGGCCTCAGGACCTGGCCAGCTCATGGGTTTATATGCAGTCTTAAGGCTTGTGCCATGAACGCCATCACATGGCACCTGTGACGTTAGTGCATATGGAATTCACTTCGACTACGGAGATGTCATCTTGAGAAACTGAAACTATGCTTGTTATATGTGCTGTGACTTGAACATGAAGGATAACAGCCTAGCACATTGCAGTAGTGCACAGCATACTGTGCCAAAGCTAGCAGTTAGCAGGTTTTAAGGACGTCTGTGTTTCAACAGTAAAACCTGCAAGTCAGTGGGTGCTACACATGGCCACAGGTGTATGAAAGTGTAGATAAGCCGCAAGCTGAAGGCTTGGGTGGGGGGAGGGGGTGAAAGAGGGATGAGGCTTAAGGTTTGTGGTGGGCGTGAAGGAGGGGTGAGGATACTACTTTACCTGTGGTTGAAGAAACCGAGAGCGATTCCAAAGAACATCTGTGAGACACCCAGGATGACACTCAGCTTCATCTTCATGGAGTTGGTGAAGGCGATCTTGTTCTGGGCCATCTGCCACACCTGTGTGTCACACACACACACACACACACACACACACACACACACACACACACACACACACACACACACACAAAAAGAAGATGGAAACTGATGAAAAAGATTCAAGAAAACTTATACCTTTAACATTAACAATCAGTTGCTCTAAATCGTTGAGAACACTGCTCTAATCTGACCAATACTGTGAGTGTATGTATCTCTTAGTCAGTACAAGTTGAATGATAACCTGACAATAAATAGGTTATGATGACAGTGTCTCTCAGGCCTGGTTGATGCCAGGATGCATTATGATAATAAGCATAGAGTACAGACCTGTCATGCAGTCTCAATCTGAAATGGATCTCCATAGCCTCATGATTATCACCACCATCGTCATTATCATCATCACTGCATTATGAAAAATTGTCCAAGCTTCATTAGCTAGTACTGTGGCATAGGACACAGAACAGAATCTCACACACACACACACACACACCACGCAAAAAGAACATGAACACACACACACACACACACACACACACACACACACACACACACATACACAATCCATTTGTTGTTTTCAATGACAGGGCAGTAGACTACTCACTGGATCCAGACCAATCGGGTATGGAGTTTGTGTGTAGGACTCATTGGGGTCCAGCTGAAGCTTTTCAAATTTCAACAGTGTGGCATTGCTGTACGGCCTGCAAAATAATCATCAGACACACATCACAGACCAGATCAAATTACATGTAAGTTCAGATATAAAACTAAAGTAATACAGACATATTCAGTTCCTGGACTGAGGACACAATCCTATAAAACCAGAAACTGTCCCATTATGCTGTCCCCTGCCATGATAAATGTCCAACTGAATAATCTGTTGGTGGACAGATGACCTACTGATCTTCCTACACTTATACATTATGCAACTGTCAAATATTAAAACATTTTTTCTACATATCAAGGATAAACCTGACAGCCTATCATGCACTAAGTAATAACACAATGACTCTATGCATAAACACACACATACACATGCAGTATAAAACACAGTCTTTAATCAAAAGTTTCTGGTTACCATTTATTTATTTATTTTATCTATTTTTTGTTGTCATCGTTGTTGTTGTTGATGATGATTTTTCATACTGTGATGATAGATTTGTTGATGAGGATCACAGCATTCAGATGACAAACAGATTGTGTGTAGATTATGTCCTGCCATCTTCACCAGGTCAGGACATTATATCCAACAGATCTTTATAGTGCAGAACATTTTGTCATTATCTTGTATCCTGGATACAGCACTGAAGCAGTATAACCAGTCAATAGAAAAAGTTGGTTAGTGGTTCACCTGCATACCTGGGGCCCAAGAGATCTCATGTTTGACCCCTAAATCATATCGCTGTGAATGAGAAAAACACAGCAGGTGAAAGAGCCTGCTTTCCGCGACTTAACCTTTGACTTCTGCATTGTATCCACCAACAGCAAAACCTTAACCATTTAACTTCCTCACCCTATCCACAGCTTCCTAATTCTTGGGCTACAAGGTGTAGATGGCATTTTCTTTTTTCTTTCTACTTGTGTTGGGTTGAATGTTTATGATATTCTCACAACTATAACTACTCTTGTTTCGGTTATGTAACTTTTGCTTGGATGACTGAATGGCATGTTTTGCGCTATACAAATATTGTAATTATTTTATTATTATTATATGTTTTGAAGACAAGTCTGTACTAACTCTATTTGACATTTATTCTTTACTACCCAGCGCTATGTGTTTTGACTAATTTTCACAATGAAGATTAATTTAATTCACATTTATGATGAACATTTGGAACTCCTAGATTGTATGTGTCAATTGTGTGGTGAAAGGGTGAAAAGAAATGTGAAAGATGAATGTTTCAAACTGAATGAGTGTTGGGTTATGCCAGTGATGTTTCTGCATGTAATGATACAGACGCTACACAAGACTTGGAAAGCAGACACTCTAAAGGTATGCGTAACGTAACAAATGCTATCAAAGACTTCTACGTTTTGAAAAACATTATTCTAATACTGCACAAAGTATTGCTCTCGGCAACGCAGCCAATGACATAAGGACAGTGTCCACTGCTTGGACAGAAATTGATCCATCATTATCGGTAGAGCTGTGTTTGTCTTGTTCTGTTTGAAAATCAACAAAAAGGTAACAGCCCCCCCCCAACAAAAAAACAAAATTAAAAAACTCAAAGTTCGTACACCAAAATACCAAGACTCAGACAGATGTATAGACGTAAATCTAGAAGAAAGTGAAGCCCCACAGTGTGACCTTTCCCCAGATCCTCACTGTTCCATTCTGGTAAAAGATCAAAGACAGCCGAGATCCAAACAGCATCGGTCACGCAAAACATAATGAAAACTGTCGCCAATGTTTCAGCACTGATATAGCCTAATGCTTTCCCATAAGAGAAGACTGCATCCCATCAAAGACTGACAGCAAGTGAGCCAGGTTCAAGATTATCAAAAGAAGAAGCACCTTTGACAGAACTTTGTCACAGAAAACTCAAAGATTCAGGAGGGCAGCCAACCATCCTGAAAAGAATAACTAAGGCCAGGAAAAGGATCAGCACAGTGTCATCTCCACTGAAAAGGGTGTAGATAATGTGCCAGTTCAGAATGGATAATTCAGTTGGCGATACTAACCATGCAATAAAACTATAAGCCATGGAAATAAAGAAGACAAAAAACAACAACAACAAAAACCCGGAAAAAAAAAACGAGGATAAAAACAACAGGAGACACAATTTGTTAGCAGAGGCAGGATGTAGGTCTGTCAGCGAGTCAGAAGAACAGGGGTCAGTCAGAAGAACACAGCTGGACCCAGTACAGGGTTGCCAAACAAATCTTATAAACACTGGGGATTAAGTCTGCCACTGAACAGAGAGAGAGAGACGACGACAAAAGAACACATCATTTGGAGACATCATAGTAGAAAGAACCAATCTATGTTTCAACATGCACTACACAAATTGGAATTATTATTGCCATTATTATCAACCATGCCAGAGAGTGATTTTACCTTTTTTCCTGGTCATTCGTGGATGTTCGTACAACAGCAACTGTTTGACAGTAATAGCCTCTGTTGTCTCTTTCTAGTTGTTTCAACTATCCAACATGTCTTAAATATTTTGGACACAAGCTTACTGATACATGTTTCATCACAAATGTGGTTATGTGACAAAAATTGAATTACACTTATGAGCTATGCTAACATTCGAGTCTGAGTTTGCACACAAATGTCACGGAAAAACACGAGTCAAGATGGCTGTGTCAAGAATCAACACTGGTTAACAGATGACTATAACCTACACATTCCACAAGGTAATCTGTCACTGTTTTGTTTTTCGACACTTACTCAGCTGATGCATACCACTGGGACCCAAAGAGGTTCAAGGACTTGGAGAAGATGTCATTGTAGATCAAGCCAGTGTAAACAGAGAAGGCCCCCATCAGAAGGATGAGGTAGCGACCTTCAAAAAACGTCTTGAAGATCTGAAAATCCAACATCACCTCTTGAAATACACAAATCAGTCTAACAATAAAAAATAAAAAAATCTTACTGATGTTTTGTCAGCAAATTAAAGGAACAGTAACAGAAATCAAACAGTGCCCATCCATCTGTACCACCACACACACACACACACACACACACACACACACACACAACACACGGACACAGACACACACACACGCATATCCCATGATCCCATCCTGTTGTTTGTACTGTTTTGTTGTTGTTCGTTGTTATTGTTGTTGTTTACTGACTCATTCTATACTGGCCAGCCACATTTTTACCTTACTCTCCATGCTGGCCGTTTGTATAGGTTACAAGAAAAGAATCTAAAACAAAATGCAAGCACATACAGACCCAATATGTTTTGGTAATACGGACCATCAGTAGCACAAGAAAATGGCAACGACAGAATGCACTCACTTTATTATTTACTGATTCATCGCTCGAAAAAAAAAATGTCATCACTTGAAAAAGACTTTTCACAAGTGACATAAAGGGGGCTAATTTAACCTCCTACAGTACAACAAATTTTTAATGTGATATTTTGTATCCACTAACACTTTCAAATTGTAGACATGGAATAGACAACTGAGGTTAGGAACAGTGGATATTCACTGCAGAATCAGTATCAACGGAGTTTGGAATTCAAAGTTTGTTCAAGTGGGATTCATCACATTCAGACAATTCCATATGCGCTTCACCCACACCTGCCAGTAATTATTGGCAGACTTCCTGAGTCAGTGCTGGCAAGGTCTTGAACTGAAGAGCGGAAAGGTTTGGGGGGGGGGGGGGGGGAGAAGACCTTTGGAACACTAAATGACACCACCAGAATGAGGAAACGTTTAGATGGACAGCAAACATGCCAATGTTTAATGTTGCGGGCTGGGACAGAACGGGAGATACCAGATCCCGAGTCAACAGGTCTGTTAAAAGAAAGTGTCAATGTCCCTGGGCCATATGTAAACTGACACATGCAGGCACTCATTCATACACACACTGCACTGGTGCTATTCAAACAATGACATTCACAGCCAGTCTAAGGTACATCTACACATTTGGATGATCAATGAACACATTTGTACTGCTTAGTTTTGCACACAAGACTTGAACCATGTACCAGAAATGTTTAAACCCAAGGTACACTATATCACACTTCAGTAACAGACAACTGCATACAAGGTATGCTACAATGCATCTTAGTAAAGAAAAGAAAGAATTCTTATTGTGTCCAGACCTCATCATCAATCCTGCGAGAGCCAAAGTGTTTTTCTTTCAGCACGATGTAGAGGGCGAAGCTGAACATGATGAGGCCGTGGCCCATGTCACCAAACATCACCGCAAACAGGAACGGGAAGGTGATCACTGTGAAGATGGCTGCACGCACACACACATGTCAATCTTTTATCATGGACAGTGCATACAAAGCAAGATCATTTCATCATTTACAAAGAAGATCTCTCTCACTTCCAAGCCCTACTATTTGGCACTATCAGAAAATGTTGGCTTCCTGAAGATGAAAGTTCGTGGCAGTGCCAATTTCCTGGAGAGCAATTTCTTTTGCTGTTTCCTATGGCAAGGCCAGAAAACAAGCTTCAGGCTGATTTTTTGAATATTTCTTGAAAAGAAATAAATGCATGCCTCATGCTGAGATTTTTAATCTCTCCTGAAATTTTATGCAACTTTCCGACAACCGCAGGCATGAGAGGAATCAAGATTCTTCATGATAACGCACCTGCTCACAAGTCAGGAGGTGAATACTTCGAACAGATGAAATGAATCTTTTTTTTTGCCGGCGAAGTCTTTAAAATATATGTTCGTTGGTCTTATTCTACTGGAAAGTACCCGCGTATGTACACAGATCAAGATGCGTTTAAGATTGTGAAGTCATGACAGTGTCTGGTGACTTATGGAAACATGGGAACACCCATCCACATGCATACCCTCCCAGGACACAGTGTGCACACTGTGCAACAACACACAGCCTGCACAGTGTGAGTAAAACAATGTGAATAGACATAAAAAAAAGTACAAAACAAAACAAAAAAACAACAACAACAACAAAAAAAGGTTGTTCACGTGGTTCAGTAAGCCAACTGATTTAGGAACAAAACTTGCTTTGTTTTCTCTTTTTTTTTTTAAACATTCTTTTTTCTTGGTGGTTTATTTATTCTGATGTCTCATGACACTGACCTGGGTTGATCTCTCTGTAGCTGGCAACCCCATAGGCATCAACAATGTTCTGAAATCCCTGGGTCAGCTTGTTGGTGCGGTTGTAGGTAGGAGGCACCTGCTTGGTGTTCATACGGTTCAGGATAGATCGGCACGCTGCTCCCACTTCTCTCCTGAAATCCACCACAGTACCATCACATTCTGATTTTCATTCTCAAGTTTTCAATGCCAGCCCCCCTCCCCTTCCCCACCCAAAATGCCCTAATCATCTCAAATTCCTAAAAGTTTACAAACCAAATCCACTTCCTCCCCTCTTCAGGATGGAGGGCACGCTGCTCCCACTTCTCTTCTAAAGTCCACCACAGTACCATCACAATATGATTTTCATTCTCAAGTTTTCAATGCCAGCTCTCTCCTCCCCCTCCTTACCCAAAATGCCCTGATAATCTCAAATTCCCAAAAGTTTACAAACCAAATCCACGTTCCTCCCCTCCCTCCCCCTCCCCCAAAAATCAAGCTCATCACCAAATCTACAAGTTTTCGTAAACTTCAAGTGATCAAAAGTTAATTTCCCACCATTCCACTCTGTCCCTCTCTCCCTGTCTGACACAGCATCAAGATTTCAAAACAGTGTCAGCACTCAAGTTTTATAACTCTGTCCTTTAATCAATGTATGGAATAGGCAGCAATATCAGGAAACATACACACTGCCAACATGAGGAAATGGATACATATTTCCTTTGCGTGTATATAGAAAAACTAATCATCTGTGTGCACAAAGCAATGATGTGGTATGGGCCAGGGGAAATGTGATAACCATGTCAAAAACTTTTATATAATGTTTATCATTTTAATAGTTGATGCTTTCAATGCCACTGGCATGTATCAACATTTTCATCGACTACTGTTGTATAACTATGACAAGGTAATGAATACGAAGCATTACACTATGTTCATCTGTAACTAACGCAATGGACTAAACATGATTTCTTTTTCCCTTTTGAACAGCTCTTCTTCAGGAGTTTGGCGTTTGCTTAAAAGGGATTCATTGCACTGGGACAATTCCATATGTGCTCCACCTACATCTGACAGTAATTATCCTGAGCCTGCAAAAAAAAATCAATGCGTGGTATGATCTCAAAATGGGGAGAGGGGTGGGAGAACTGGAACCTATGAAACATTACACTGGCAGCACCAGAATGACTGCAGCATTCAGTGGGGCAATGAACAGACCAGTTTTTATGTTGTGGGTTGGGACAAAGCTGGAAATCTCAGACCTTGAGCCCATGGTTCCATCCATAGAACCAGCCAGTCTGCGCTATGGATTGTTCTATGTTTATTTGTATCTAATGCATTGTGATATATATGTCAGATTATTTTATAAGGAAAACAACCTTCACCGTCCCCAGGGCAAAAAAAAACCCAACTCACAGTGCCACGCCTCAGAGCTTGCTGGATGCGGTCTAAGTCGGCCACAGGGCACCAGCACTCTGCGATGAGACACTTATGGGTGACGTCCAGGTTGAACATGTTCAGGGTGTGGTAGATGGCCTTGATCTTCCTCACCTTGATGAACCACACCTTCACGTTTTTCGCCGCTGCCACCAACACACGGTGACGGTGGTCCTGAGTCTGAGCCAGCACCTGTTGTCACAATACATAGGTAGTAAAATAGTTCAACAGTCTGGACATTGTAGTGTAAGTATGCTACACATAAAATACATATTTAATGTTAAATGGCACAACATTGAGACAAGCTGATAAGTTTAAATATCTGGAACGGTCATCTCACCAGACGGCAAATGTACATCAGAAATAGCCAGCAGAATCAGCCTAGCTAAAACAACATTCAAGAAAATGGAAAGCGTTCCTACCATCAAATGCCCATCCATAAACATCAGGAAGAGAGTTCTTGAATGTTATATAGAACCAATACTGTTGTATGGATGTGAGGTATGGACAGTCATACAATATGCTAAAGAATGAAGTAGGGATACATGACCTAAATTCCAACCAGGTTGATGTAAAATCCGACCAGGGGATGATCTAAACCTCGACTAGCATGACTATGGTCAAGGCAGTGCACATTATTTGATTAACAAATGATATATCAATCAAAAACAACAAAAACAGTTAGTTTCTGTTGGAACAATGTATGCCTTGATGATTTTCATGTGTTTTCCACATCTACTGCATCTGCCAACAATCGACATCTTTCACTGTTGCATACTTTTTAGAAAGGCTGTGTGGTCAGTGCTTCAGTGCGTGAAGTAGGTCTATGTAGATCTGAGTTGCTGCCATCTCTCACACCCACACAGTGTGTGTGCTCGCGAGCGATTGAGAGATAGACAGAACAAGCCATAGAGAGCAAAAAGGAAAGAAAGAAAGAGAGAGGGGGAGACAGAGAGCGAAAGAGAGACAGTGGGAGTCGGTCGAGAATTAGATCACTCAGGTATTCAATCCTGATGTAAAGTCCGACCAACCAGAACCCGCCATTTCATGAGAGGAACTGATCTAAATAATGTCCCAAATCTAAAAATAGCTTCTGCAGCTCATATTTATGCATAAGGCATGTGATCTTGTAAACAATGAATCAGTTCTGTATCGACAGTATCGGTTTGTTGAGACAAGGGGTCAGAGATCGATCACGTGAAAAGTTGCTATAGCATGCATGACGCCCGGAGGCAGGTGGGTTGGTGAGGCTTTCAACGTCGCACTGTGTCATACTTTACAAAATATTTTTACTTTCACTGGCGAATCCTAGAAATCTGGTTATTCCCTAAACTGAAACCAGTTTCTTTTACCTATTTTCAGTGACAGGAGTGACTGTACTTTCGATTTTGTGAGGCAAACCCTGATATCGGTTGATTTTACGTCACCCAAAAATTGGTCGGTTTTTAGACCAGTTTACCCTAACAGTTGCTAAAACACTACTGTACATATTCAGACATATCATGGACAATACATGACAAACAACACCAGAAAAACAGAAGAAAAGAGGAACAAGGTGACTCACAGTGTTCAGATCCTCAATGCGAGTCATGACGCCAATGGCCATCTCACGTCTTTCAGCCTGGGTCTCTGGACAGGGGTACAGCGTGGCCCGGAATCTGGTAACAGATCAATCACAGTTCACAGATTATCATCATAAACACAGTCATTCTGAACTTCAGAATGTACTGGAACAGACACAGTCACCTTGAACTTTCAGAATTTACTGTCATAGACAGTCATTTTGAACTTTCAGAATTTACTGTCATAGACAGTCATTTTGAACTTTCAGAATTTGCCTTCTCAAACAGTCATTTTGAACTTCAAAATTTACCGGCACAAACACAGTCACTTTTTGAACTTCACAACTGTACATAATTCACTATCATTAAATACTGTCATTTCACAGAAATATGCAATCATTACAAAAATCAGTGTTTAGGATTCACTATCGTAAATACATTCATTTCATAGACATATGCAATCAGTATGAAAATCAGTGTGCAGAACTGACTTTCATAAAGGCAGTAATGTTATATGATGTACAATACCACTTCATACAAATTGACTTCATACACACATATATGAAGTGACTTCATACACACAGTCTTATCACTTAACACATCTGTAGCCTTTTTCTTCGATGGGGACGGTCGGCAGCAGAAAATTAGTTATCTTAAAACACAGCGACGCTCATGGCTAAAACAACCAATGCGCGATCGGCACGGTTTCTGACAACGACTACAGTAGTAGTATACTGTGGAGTCATCCACCGTGGAGCATTGAGTCTTTGTCTAGCCTCTATAGCCCGCTCCACTCTATCCTCTTCATAGCTCTTTGCTCCCGCGAAAACAGCAGCTCTCCACCCCACTCGATCCTGGCAACCGTATCCCAGATCTCAACACTGATAGAAAATTCCATCATGGACATTTTACACTGATCCTTGAAGCGAAGCCTGGGTCATTTAACGTTACGCGTGCCCTCAAGACAGTTCTCCATACTGTATCTGCTTGGGGATTCTGGAGTTATCCATGTGCGCAACGTGACCAAGCCACCTGAGACGCTGAGACTGCAGGATGGGATATAGTGACTGAATGCCAGCTCTTCGAGCACTTCTGTATCCGGGATTCTTATCTTGCCATTTAATTTTCAAAATTTTTTGTAAACACCTCATATGAAAACTATTTAACCTCCTCTCCTGACCAGCATACAACGTCCATGTCTCACTCCCATAAAGGAGTGTTGGTTTTTATCCTAAGCCTATCATTTTTCCATGCTCTTTTCAAAAGTTTCTGGAATGCGGCTGTAGTCTTTTCTATTCTGCTTGTCAATTCCTCATCCAAAAATAGGGTCGATGTTTATGGCGGATCCCAAGTAAACAAACTTACCTACTGTTTTCAGACATTCACCACCGAGTTTTATCTCTGGTGGTGAGTTTGTCCCTTGCCCAATTACCTCAGATTTCTTGACGCTGATTGTTAACCCGAAGAGATCGCACATTTCCGCTAAACGATCGACTAATCTTTGAAGCTCGATTTCACTGTGAGCCGCTATCGCAGCATCATCAGCGAAAAGCAACTCTCTGATCAACACTTCAGTCGTCAGTTGTTTCGACTTGTCTTTTCAGATTGAAAAGAGATCCGTTGAACCTGGTTTTGAGGTCAACTCCATCCTCGCTCCCATCAAAAGCATGGTGAAGGAGAGCAGCAAAATAAATGGCAAAGACAGTGGGTGCCAGGACACAACCCTGCTTAACACCACTCCTCACTTTGAACAGCTCTGATGTATTTCCATCGAATTGAATACACGCATACTTAACACATATATAATAACAACCACACCATTAAACACAAACAAAAGAAAGTAATAAAAGCACTTTGTGTCCTCAATCATGTTTCCCTTACAAAAAGTACTTTTTTAAAAAAAGGAAATCAATGAACCCATGCTCTTGCGGCTGGTGGGTAAGGTGCATGAGTCAAAGGGTTAATCAAGCCTTTTGGACTCACCCCTCGCAGATCTTCTTGACCCGAGATTTCAGCTGGTCACCTTGGAAAAAGATGATGAAGACAGACTTGTACACTTGGTCACCCTGCAACCATCAAACAATTGTCAGGAAAAACTGAAACTGAGTAAGATGAAATCTTCAACAATCAATGATAAATGTGTGCATTAGTTATGTCCATGTTGAGTTGTTTACATTTTATGTTAACAGGTAATGATGTTTTCTTAATGTGAATCAGAATTAAGACCGTAACTAGCACCTCCGTACATATTACTACAGTCTGTCTTATAAAATGTATAATGCGCAGTGTCCAGATCAATTCCAACAATAGTGCTATGCAAAAATGATTTATTATCAAAAGTACTGTGCACTCATGATATGGAAACTTTCCAGACATTTCACTTCAGTCAATATAAACATTACAGACACATCATTGCTATCAACTGTTACCTTTCTCTCTTCTCTGTTTTGCCTCCCTTACCTTCATTCCCAGCAAATATTTTTATGAAACGTTTGACGCAGTTTCCATAAGAAATATGACAATAAACACAAGACATAACTGCACAGTATCTCCAAAGACTTTCAGGTCTTAGCAATTGTAAGTAAAAATGACAATTTTTAAAAGTATTGCACAATTATTGCTTATGAATAAAACTTAAACTACATGTTGAAAGCTCATACTTTTCATCAGCATGTCAAAAGAAAAACCGGACGGGTTGGATACAAAACAATTCCAGAAACAACAAACAATAGCCAGTAAAAGTCACAGCCTTTTTCCTAACACAGCATACTCCAACCTACCACACCATTCACGGTCACAGGGTCTTCCAAAGAATATTCAATTTCTGCCAGTCTAACTGTATGGTTTATCAATCAGTTTGTTGCTTTAGCCAACTGTGATCAAAGGTTCTCAATCCTTTCATGCTTTATGTTTCAGTTACATGTCAAATCAAAACACGTTGTACTTGAAATTTCAGTTACACGTAAAATGAAAATACACTGTGCTTCACATTTTAACCCTTTGACTGACAAACCCTGTCCACCAGCATTCTGCATCATCAACCATGCTAGCAAAGCAAAACCATAGACCAATGATGAGGAAGCCAAAGGGTTAAGTATTAGCTGCTGGTGGATATGGCGTGGGAGTCACAGGGTTAAAATTTAATACATAAAAATCAAAACCACACCACTCACAGTCACAGGGTCTTCCAGTGGAGATTCAATTTCTGCCTGTCTGAGAAAGACGTTGCCACGGCAAGCTCGCCACAACAGTCGCTCAAACGGTGGTATACGCTCCCTCAAGATCACACCAGCAACGAATCTGTTCACATCGCAGAATATCTTGACAAGGGCACAGTCCTAAACACTATCTTTGTTTGGATCAACACGAAATAATTAAAGAGACGTTCTTTAACTATGTTCTCCAAACACTTTGCTCTATCAATCTCTGGAACATACATTTGGGATGTTTACCTGCCTCCAAATCAATTTAAGAACAAAATAATTATAGAAATGTGAATGGGATATTACAGATTTTGGAATCATCAATTTTTATGTGATGAGAAAAGACAAAAAGAAGGTATATGCTTTCCTAATAATAATAATAATAGTAATTCCATTTATATTGTGCAAATTATCCATTTCAAAGCCTTCTAGGTGCAAGTAACATGGTAACAAAAGCAAAAAACACACACATACACACACATATGTGCGCATACACACACACACACACACACACACACACACACACACATGCGTACACAAACACATACACCTGTAAATCAATCATTCAATACATTATGGGAACTGCACAGTACAGCATATCTTTCCCAGCAGTTCTTTCACTAGTGTCCACCTCTTCAATCCTCAAAATGTGTTGTGCTGATTGTGTGTGTGTGTGAATGTGTTGTGCTGTGTGTGTGTGTGTGTGTGTGTGTGTTGTGTGTGTGTGTGTGTGTGTGTGTGTGTGTGTGTGTGTGTGTGTGTGTGTGTGTGTGTGTGTGTGTGTGTGCGCGTGTGTGTCTCTGTGTGTGTGTGTGTGTGTGCGCGCATGCATGCGTACATATGTTCACAGGCGCCATCTGTACAATTATGAAAAGCCATAAATTGTACAGCATTGTGTGCTGGGTGAAAGGAGCAACAGTTGTCCAATCATTATTAATGGTGATTATTATTAGTCTGGGATGTTGTTTGCACAGAGGTGGGGGGCGGGACAACAGGGAAGTACGAAGGCATCCAGAGCATGGAGATCTCCACAGGTTCAGGCCTACCTTGAACACAGACCAGGATAAGCACACGCCTGTGGTGGTGTGTTCAGTCCACGTTTCTGAGTCCAGTGGTCTAAGTGTGCCTTATTTTTCCCCCTCTGTTCAAGGGCTACAACTCTCAAAGGCACTCCGATACGCAAGTGATTTGTTTACCCTATCAGCCATAGTTCATTTTCAGGGAGCATATGTATATGCTGGGCGTTTCAGCGTCTCCTTAAGACTTCCAGCACTGACACGGGTTAAAAGATTTATGACGTGTGTATTTCATGTTTTGCATTTGCATACGCACAAAGGAAGTTCAGATACAACCAGGTGTGCAGGTATGTTGACCAAGGTGATCTAAAAAAAAAAAAAAACCTCCACCATTTATATATACCATGAGGTACCCAACACACTCAACGGAGATCTAGAATATCTCCACATTTATGAGGTAGAATATCTCCACATTTATGAGGTACCCAACACACTCAGAGATCTAAAAAAAATCTCCACCCTTTATCCACCATGAAGTACCCAACAATCTCTATGGAGATCTAAAAAACACCCAACCTCTATCCACCATGAAGTACCCTACAATCTCTATGGAGATCTAAAAAAAAACCCAACCTCTATCCACCATGAAGTACCCTACATTGGCTACAATCTCTATGGAGATCTAAAAAATCTCCATCCTTTATCCATGAGGTACCCAACAATCTCTATGGAGATCAACAACAACAGTAACAACAACAACAAAAACCACCCTTTATCCATCAAGTGGTACCTAGCAGACTCAAACCCACACTATCCAACTGGAAGACAAAGTACAACTGATGAGTGAATGAATGGCGAAAGCTCAGCAGCCAGTTTTCTAAACAATTTCAATGTTCTTTCCGACAATCAAAATATCTGCATTATATACACTATATAATACACTGTATGGGACACACGTTATGGGTATAATTCAATGTACAAGGTTGGTTCAATTCTGCACACTCAGGTGCTGGGAGCAAACACCTCTGATGAACAGCTGTGGTCAACTATTACCAGCTGTCTAATTCACAAACATGCTGGCTATGATGAAAAAATATTATTGTTATTTTTGTTTAAACCTTAGCCAACTGCATACAGCCATATCAGGGCAATTGCCGTTTCAAAACATACACAATACTTCAGCAAGAAAAAAAAAAGGGAAAAGAAAATTAAAAACACATATCAATGCATTTGCGCACTTAATCTAAGAAGATGCCCCTCGTGTTGACCACTCCGTCCAATTTATCGCACAGGGGATTTAAACAACATACCTAAATAAAAACTGAAACATAAGTAAGGACACCAAAACATACATAAACAAGGGCCTAAATTATCTAAAATCGTTTCCGCATACATCACATCCCTAGAGCCAAAATTGCACTATATTAAACATGTACCCAATTATCAATCATAAGAGAAAGTAAGGTATGCAAAACTTTATCAAACACATACAGGTAAATGGATCAGCTAGGCAAAAAATGATAGAAAGAAATGACAGAAAGCAAATGAGGAAGAAAAAACAAAGAGAGTGACAGAAAATAGGAAATTTCCAGCAAAGAATTTCCAGAAGGTGGGGATACCATTTATACTGTAAGAGCTCCCGCCATCAACACAGGGGTTATGATGAAGTACAGCCTGTTTCTTTCTGTTGTCATTTTATCATACATCCATTGTTTTTTTCATCCACAGTACTTATATCATGTGACACTGATTTTGTGTGTAGTTTATTTTGCCACTTGTCTCTTGTAAGCATGGAAGTTTAGCCACTTTCTTTAACTTGTCACAGAATAGGTTGAAGGTTTTAGTAAATTCATACAGTTGAAATGCTGAATAAGGAAAGGTATTGTACACCACACACGCTGAAACTTGTGTTTTATGAATGTAGTATATGCACCTCAAATATGTGTAACATCCCCAACAAGTGACACTTGCTTGTAGTGTCACACTCACTCCCAGCTTTAGAGCTTGTCCAGAGCGAGCCAGCTCTTGGTATTTCAACCATTATTACAGTCATAACTCCACAACGAAGCACTTAACCCAGTCTCAAGGTTGACCGGAGCAAGGCAGCTCTCAGTCTTTTAACCATCACTACAGTCATAACACCACAATGAAGCACTTACCCCAGCCTCAAGGGCTGACCAGAGCGAGGCAGCTCCTCTCCCAGCAGGCCCATGGTCTCGTCGGACATGGAAGGGTCGTGCATTGCCTGAGGGTGGTGATGTTCAGCCTGGTTAGAGCAAACACAACACAACCCTACACATACAACCTCCCAACCCCTGACTGCAAGGGGGAACACGGCCACAACAACTCAATAATGGCAACAACATCAAGCCAGGTGCACAAACGACATGCGGCAGAGTGGACTGGGTCCTTCAGGGGATGTGGTAAACGTAATGAATGTTCACGTGTATGTCCAGATTCAGACTGGTTTAGGTGCAAACTGAAATACAATATCTATTACAGACACCACCAAATTTGCACTAAGCCTACTGAAAGAATGTGCATTCTAATCCATAACTGTGTTTCGATGGTCTGGCATGTAAATTCTAATCCATATTTCTAATCCATAACTTTTCTTTCTGACATGGTCTTAAGTTCTAATCCATAACTTTGCTTTGTCTCAGATGTTTCAATGTTCTAATCCATCACTGTGCTTTGTCTGGCACAGTCTTAACCTGCTGGCACGATGAGCCACGATTGTGGCTTTACCGTCAAAACATGATGAGCCACAATCATGGCTTCATTTGTATCTCCCGCTAAATGCTGTTCAATCTATAAAGCAAATACAAACTGACCAATCAGAAGGCTTTTTTTGCGTGGCCTCTGCCTTCTTCCTTTCACACGGTCGCCATTTTGCTGTTCCTCGATTGATTTCTACAAGTTTTTGCACAAAAATGAGTGAGAGTGGGACTGACCATGAGGCTGACAAGTTGGGACTCTTGTTGACAGTGACTCTGGAGATGATTATGAGCTATGTCCTCGTCTTTGGTTCTAAAACAACAAGAGAGGTTCGAGCACATGATGAAGGGTATTTTTAGCACATCAGTCACTGATGGAATGCAGGTTGTCGCTCAGTTTGGTTGGTTTTTTTTGTACTTCTCATCACATGTGCACAGATGTGATTTTTATTCTAACACTCTGTAATTTCACTTTCTCCTGCAAACAGGCGTTTGTTTTATGTGCAGTTCAGGATTTCTCCTTTCTAAACATATGTACACTTTACTAGGAAATGTTTACACAAAAGCAGCAAACATTAAAAACAATTACTACCTGCTGACAAGTTGGCTCCTGTAAGTTTACGCCATTGTCTTACAATACACTTTTATTATGTATTGTACCACATGGTTAAGTTCTAATTCACCACTGTGCTTTGTCTATCTGACATATTCTTAAGTTCCAATCCATAATTTTGTTTAGTCTGATATGACATGTTCTTAAATTCTAGTCCATATCTGTACTTTATCTATTGTTACATGTTCTTAAATTCTTATCCATATCTGTACTTTGTCTATTGTTACATGTTCTTAAATTCTTATCCATATCTGTACTTTGTCTATTGTTACATGTTCTTAAATTCTTATCCATATCTGTACTTTGTCTATCTGACATGGTCTTAAATTCTTATCCATATCTGTACTTTGTCTATTGTTACATGTTCTTAAATTCTTATCCATATCTGTACTTTGTCTATCTGACATGGTCTTAAATTCTTATCCATATCTGTACTTTGTCTATTGTTACATGTTCTTAAATTCTTATCCATATCTGTACTTTGTCTATCTGACATGGTCTTAAATTCTTATCCATATCTGTACTTTGTCTATCTGACAGGTCTTAAATTCTAGTCCATATCTGTACTTTGTCTATCTGACATGTTCTTAAATTCTTATCCATATCTGTACTTTGTCTATCTGACATGGTCTTAAATTCTAGTCCATATCTGTACTTTGTCTATCTGACATGGTCTTAAATTCTTATCCATATCTGTACTTTGTCTATTGTTACATGTTCTTAAATTCTTATCCATATCTGTACTTTGTCTATCTGACATGGTCTTAAATTCTTATCATATCTGTACTTTGTCTATCTGACATGGTCTTAAATTCTTATCCATATCTGTACTTTGTCTATCTGACATGGTCTTAAATTCTTATCCATATCTGTACTTTGTCTATCTGACATGGTCTTAAATTCTAGTCCATATCTGTACTTTGTCTATCTGACATTCTTAAATTCTAGTCCATATCTGTACTTTGTCTATCTGACGTTCTTAAATTCTAGTCCATATCTGTACTTTGTCTATCTGACTGTTCTTAAATTCTAGTCCATTCTGTATTGTCTATCTGACATGTCTTAAATTCTAGTCATATCTGTACTGTCTATCGACTGGTCTTAAATTCTAGTCCATATCTGTACTTTGTCTATCTGACATGGTCTTAAATTCTAGTCCATATCTGTACTTTGTCTATCTGACATTCTTAAATTCTAGTCCATATCTGTACTTTGTCTATCTGACGTTCTTAAATTCTAGTCCATATCTGACTTGTCTATCTGACATGGTCTTAAATTCTAGTCCATATCTGTACTTTGTCTATCTGACATGGTCTTAAATTCTAGTCCATATCTGTACTTTGCTATCTGACATGGTCTTAAATTCTAGTCCATATCTGTACTTTGTCTATCTGACATGGTCTTAAATTCTAGTCCATATCTGTACTTTGACATGGTCTTAAATTCTAGTCCATATCTGTACTTTTTGACATGGCCTTAAATTCTAGTCCATATCTGTACTTTGACATGGTCTTAAATTCTAGTCCATATCTGTACTTTCTATCGACATGCTTAATCTAGTCCATATCTGTATTGACAGGTCTTAATCTAGTCCATATCTGTACTTTGACATGGTCTTAAATTCTAGTCCATATCTGTACTTTGACATGGTCTTAAATTCTAGTCCATATCTGTACTTTGCCTATCTGACATGGTCTTAAATTCTAGTCCATATCTGTACTTTGACATGGTCCTTAAATTCTAGTCCATATCTGTACTTTGACATGGTCTTTAAATTCTAGTCCATATTCTGTACTTTGCCTATCTGACATGGTCTTAAATTCTAGTCCATATCTGTACTTTGACATGGCTAAATCTAGTCATATCTGTACTTGACATGTCTAAATTCTAGTCCATATCTGTACTTGCTATCTGACATGGTCTTAAATTCTAGTCCATATCTGTACTTTGTCTATCTGACATGGTCTTAAATTCTAGTCCATATCTGTACTTTGACATGGCCTTAAATTCTAGTCCATATCTGTACTTTGCTATCTGACATGGTCTTAAATTCTAGTCAGTCTGTACTTTGACATGCTTAAATTCTAGTCCATATCTGATTGACATGGTCTTAAATTCTAGTCCATATCTGTACTTTGTCTATCTGACATGGTCTTAAATTCTAGTCCATATCTGTACTTTGTCTATCTGACATGGTCTTAAATTCTAGTCCAATCTGTACTTTGACATGCCTAAATCAGTCCAACTGTACTTTGACATGGTCTTAAATTCTAGTCCATATCTGTACTTTGACATGGTCTTAAATTCTAGTCCATATCTGTACTTTGCCTATCTGACATGGTCTTAAATTCTAGTCCATGTCTGTACTTTGCCTATCTGACATGGTCTTAAATTCTAGTCCATATCTGTACTTTGACATGGTCTTAAATTCTAGTCCATGTCTGTACTTTGCCTATCTGACATGGCCTTAAATTCTAGTCCATATCTCTACTTTGACATGGTCTTAAATTCTAGCCCATATCTGTACTTTATCTGACATGGCCTTAAATTCTAGTCCATATCTGTAAATTCTAGTCCATGTCTGTACTTTATCTGACATGGCCTTAAATTCTAGTCCATATCTGTAAATTCTAGCCCATATCTGTACTTTATCTGACATGGCCTTAAATTCTAGTCCATATCTGTAAATTCTAGCCCATATCTGTAAATTCTAGTCCATGTCTGTACTTTATCTGACATGGCCTTAAATTCTAGTCCATATCTGTAAATTCTAGTCCATATCTGTAAATTCTAGTCCATGTCTGTACTTTACCTGACATGGCCTTAAATTCTAGTCCATATCTGTAAATTCTAGTCCATATCTGTAAATTCTAGTCCATGTCTGTACTTTATCTGACATGGCCTTAAATTCTAGTCCATATCTGTAAATTCTAGCCCATATCTGTACTTTATCTGACATGGCCTTAAATTCTAGTCCATATCTGTAAATTCTAGTCCATGTCTGTACTTTATCTGACATGGCCTTAAATTCTAGTCCATATCTGTAAATTCTAGTCCATGTCTGTACTTTATCTGACATGGCCTTAAATTCTAGTCCCTATCTGTAAATTCTAGCCCATATCTGTACTTTATCTGACATGGCCTTAAATTCTAGTCCATATCTGTAAATTCTAGTCCCTATCTGTAAATTCTAGTCCCTATCTGTAAATTCTAGTCCATATCTGTACTTTGTCTATCTGACACAGATGGGCAGTCCACTCTGCAGTGTTGTTATAACAGAAAAAACACAAGTCTAAGGCAAATCAGGCGTCAAAACACAAGATGAACAGTAACATAAAACTCTGGCGATTATGTCTGTCAGTGAGGCACAGCAACTTCAACACGGAGAAAGAGATGTTTTGATTATGAAATATTGTATTAGTAATGTGTGTTTCTACAAAATTATGTTAAGTTAATGGTTATGTAAACATAAGAAAACTGCACTCATTCAGGATTAAACTCCTCCGTTAGGTTTACAGAATTTTAAAAAGATTAGAAAACTATGATAGTCTTTAGAAATGTTAAAATTTAACTTATCATTTCAATGAGGGATAAGGCTATAAACTATAATTCAGAAAAATATAGTCTAAAATCACTTTCTAAAGATACAACTCTTAAGTAACAGTAATTCCATTTAAAATTCCATCTTCCAAATAAGTCTACACTAACATTAGGGGGAAAATATCAATGGTAAATTATCAAACTGTTTAACAACCATACTATGTTTCAACTGTTTAAAGTATGTTTCAGGATAAATGTCTTAATGATAATAAAACTTTTTAAAAGTGGGGCTTAAATTTAATTCGAATGCATTTCTTTTAAATCAGTTTGAGACTTATCACAGATTTTACTCATCCTCATGGGAGTATATCAGTTTCCATGTTTTAATTATGAGAGATACCTCTAAAGACAAAAGTCTCAGTGTCACTGACCATGTGTGAATGTTTAACCAAAGATGCGGTAAGACTCTTGTGTGTGATATGACAGATGCTGCAGAAATTCTCTCAGACAAAAAGATAATACAATATCTTCAGCAATGTTCAATTTGTATCTTGATAAAAGTCATTTTTGTCATTTTTTTCCAACAGATCAGCACAAAACAGTAAGATTGTCAGTTTGATTGGTTTGTAGGAACATGTTTTCACAAGATGGCAACAATCCAGAGAAAGCAAATGGTGTTGGTCACAGATACACACAACACCAACAGCATCTCTACCAGAATTCAAACTCTGCAAAAATAAGTATGAACACACAATGTAAATGTGAAAAATAAATTCAAGCAGAACATAAGATTTAAGATAATGTAGGAGCACTAAACCTACAAACTAAAACACACACATTATCAAAAGCAAACAATTTCTGCACACACTTTGGAGCAATAGAAGGCAAAACACTGCAAGAAATCATTCAAGGTTAAAATAATGTGGAAAAAAAAAGACAAAATGCCTTGAATAATCATGTCAGAAAAGCTGGAGACAGACAAGCCATGAATGCAGACAGAAAAATGCTGGTACGACATCAGTGACATGAATATCATTCAAAGTGCAGAAGATGATACCATGCTTTACTTATGTTGATCATAATATTTTCTTCCTTCTGTTTGCTGCCTCATCTTCCATAATGCTCCAGTATCACTACCCCCACACTGTTCATTTCAGCTCTCCAACACATCCCAAACCTACTGACACCAATGTCATCCACTCATTTCAGCTCTCCAACACATCCCAAAACTAATGACACCAATGTCACCCACTCATTTTGGCTCTCCAGCACACGCCAAACCTACTGACACCAATGTCACCCACTCATTTCAGCTCTCCAGCACACCCTAAACCTACTGACATCAATGTCACCCACTCATTTCGACTCTCCAGCACACCCTAAACCTACTGACATCAATGTCACCCACTCATTTCGACTCTCCAGTACACCCTAAACCTACTGACATCAATGTCACCCACTCATTTCGGCTCACTAACACACCCTAAACCTACTGACACCAATGTCACCCACTCATTTCGGCTCACTAACACACCCTAAACCTACTGACACCAATGTCACCCACTCATTTCGACTCACTAACACACCCTAAAACTACTGACACCAAGGTCATCCGCTCATTTTGGCTCTCCAAAACACCCCAAACCTACTGACACTGAGGTCATCCACCCATTTGGGACAATTTTCCACAGAGCATGATGATAAGAATGGGTATAATAGAGAGATACTCCAGGTTTCATTCTGAATTGAGACTTCATGACAGGCCAGTGACCTATGCTTACTTTTATAATCTATCCTGGCGTCAGCCAGGCTCAAGAAACACAGACACCTGTATGCACAGCTGATTAGGAAATATGAGAAACATCTTCCATGGCGCATACATAAGGTGGATGAAACTCATCTGCGTATTTCCGGACTTTCCCATAAGCTCAAAGCACACTCAACTCTGGGAAGTGATGGTCAGGGCTGATTATTCTACAATCATCTTTGTCTCTAAATGATAGAGTTCAAACCCATGATGTCCCAGACAGCTGATTATTCTACAATCATCTTTGTCTAACTAAATGATGGAGTTCAAACCCATGATGTCCCAGACAGTAATCTGTGTTATGTTAACCACTCTTGACATGTTGACAGGTACATGGCACAATTCATGTCATGGCAAATGACACCTGACATACATGGCGCAATCCATGTCACGACAGGTGACATCTGACATACATGGCGCAATCTGTGTCACGACAGGTGACATCTGACATACATGGCGCAATCTGTGTCACGACAGGTGACATCTGACATATATGGCACAATTTGTGTCACGACAGGTGACATCTGACATATATGGCACAATTTGTGTCAAGACAGGTGACATCTGACATATATGGCACAATTTGTGTCAAGACAGCTGACACCTGACATACATTGCGCAATTTATTTCAAGACAGGTGACATCTGATATACATGGCACATTTCGTGTTATCACAGGTGACATCTGACGCTGTACAGGCAGCTGTTTAAAATAAATAAGTGTCGTTCACTGTGGACTTCAAGTTCAACACCATGAATCAGTGACAGTTGTCAATACAAGAATGACTTAACACCTGGTTGGTCTACATGGATTCTTGTTTCATTTTAAAACATTGTCATGTCTACAAGGACTCTGTTTTCATTTTAAAATACTGTCATGTCTACAAGGACTCTGTTTTCATTTTAAATGTTGTCATGTCTACATGGACTCTGTTTTCATTTTGAAATATTGTCATGTCTACAAGGACTCTGTTTTCATTTTAAAATATTGTCATGTCTACAAGGACTCTGTTTTCATTTTAAATGTTGTCATGTCTACAAGGACTCTTCATTTTAAAATATTGTCATGTCTACAAGGACTCTGTTTTCATTTTAAAATATTGTCATGTCTACAAGGACTCTGTTTTCATTTTAAAACATTGTCATGTCTACATGGACTCTGTTTTCATTTTAAAATATTGTCATGTCTACAAGGACTCTGTTTTCATTTTAAAATATTGTCATGTCTACAAGGACTCTGTTTTCATTTTAAATGTTGTCATGTCTACAAGGACTCTGTTTTCATTTTAAAATATTGTCATGTCTACATGGACTCTGTTTTCATTTTAAAATATTGTCATGTATACAAGGATTCTGTTTTCATTTTAAAACATTGTCATGTCTACAAGGACTCTGTTTTCATTTTAAAATATTGTCATGTCTACAAGGACTCTGTTTTCATTTTAAATGTTGTCATGTCTACATGGACTCTGTTTTCATTTTAAATGTTGTCATGTCTACATGGACTCTGTTTTCATTTTAAAATATTGTCATGTCTACAAGGACTCTGTTTTCATTTTGAATATTGTCATGTCTACAAGGACTGTTTTCATTTTAAATGTTGTCATGTCTACATGGACTCTGTTTTCATTATATAAAATATTGTCATGTCTACATGGACTGTTTTCATTTTAAATATTGTCATGTCTACAAGGACTCTGTTTTCATTTTAAATGTTGTCATGTCTACATGGACTCTGTTTTCATTTTAAATATTGTCATGTCTACATGGACTCTGTTTTCATTTTAAATGTTGTCATGTCTACATGGACTCTGTTTTCATTATATAAAATATTGTCATGTCTACATGGACTCTGTTTTCATTTTAAATATTGTCATGTCTACAAGGACTCTGTTTTCATTTTAAATGTCATGTCTACATGGACTCTGTTTTCATTATATAAAATATTGTCATGTCTACATGGACTCTGTTTTCATTTTAAATATTGTCATGTCTACAAGGACTCTGTTTTCATTTTAAAATATTGTCATGTCTACAAGGACTCTGTTTTCATTTTAAAATATTGTCATGTCTACATGGACTCTGTTTTCATTTTAAAATATTGTCATGTCTACAAGGACTGTTTTCATTTTAAATGTTGTCATGTCTACATGGACTCTGTTTTCATTTTAAATGTTGTCATGTCTACATGAACTCTGTTTTCATTTTAAATGTTGTCATGTCTACAAGGACTCTGTTTTCATTTTAAATATTGTCATGTCTACATGGACTCTGTTTTCATTTTAAATGTTGTCATGTCTACATGGACTCTGTTTTCATTTTGAATATTGTCATGTCTACATGGACTCTGTTTTCATTCCATGGACTCTGTTTTCATTTTAAAACATTGTCATGTTTACATGGGCTCTGGTTTCATTTTAAAATATTGTCATGTCTACATGGACTGGTTTCATTTTAAAATATTGTCATGTCTACATGGACTCTGGTTTCATTTTAAAACATTGTCATGTCTACATGGACTCTGGTTTCATTTTAAATATTGTCATGTCTACATGGACTCTGTTTTCATTTTAAATGTTGTCATGTCTACATGGACTCTGGTTTCATTTTAAAATATTGTCATGTCTACATGGACTCTGGTTTCATTTTAAATATTGTCATGTCTACATGGACTCTGTTTTCATTTTAAATATTGTCATGTCTACATGGACTTTTTTTTTTTCATTTTAAATATTGTCATGTCTACATGGACTCTGTTTTCATTTTAAATAGTCATGTCTACATGGACTTTTTTTTTTCATTTTAAAATATTGTCATGTCTACATGGACTCCGTTTTCATTTTAAAATATTATCATGTCTACAAGGACTCTGTTTTCATTTTAAATATTGTCATGTCTACATGGACTTTTTTTTTTCATTTTAAATATTGTCATGTCTACAGGGACTCCGTTTTCATTTTAAAATATTATCATGTCTACAAGGACTCTGTTTTCATTTTAAAATATTGTCATGTCTACAATGTCTGCATAGACTCTGTTTTCATTTAAAATATTGTCACGTCTACAAGGACTCCATTTTCATTTTAGATAATTTTCATTGTCTTGTCTGCATGGACTCCGTTTTCATTTTAGAACTATCTGGGTGTTATTAAAAAAAGCAGCAAGGTAAATCGATGTTTCATTTACACTGTTCACTTGCATTGCGATGCAAATCTTAAGAGAAATAAATGGCATGTCAATAATTCTATTTTACACACACACACACACACACACACACACACACACACACACACACACACACACACACACACACACACACACACACACACACAAGATAATAAATATATTTATGAAGAACCAAATCTTGATACACCAATCAAATCATTCATCAAAACACACACTCACAACAACAAATATTCAATAGTATAAAGGAGGGGAGAACAGAATGGGAGCGGGACGAAGGGGTGGGCACGTAGAGGGGGAAATCACTGTTGGACAAAAAAATTGTAAGTTAGACTTGAAGGAAGACAAAGTTTCACAAAGTGTGTGGATTATGAAGAGACAGAATCTCGTTCCAATTGTGTGGACCAGACACAGAAAATAATTCCTTTTCAGACACAAAAAAATCTTTTCAATATAATTCAGAACAGATCAACATCTATCATATTTTCATTTATTCCCAAGATGTCCTTTGTTAGTCTATAGAGTGTCATAACAAGCTGAGATGCTTATGACAAGTCAGGCCATAACCAGGCCCAAAGGGTCAAATTTCCTACAATCGTGAACCATATGAGCTTACACATTATCTGTCAGAACTTACACATTATCTGTCAGGCCTCACCAGTACAGACTGTCTCTCCAATCTTACTCATGATTTACAATGTGTACTCAGGCCATTATCAAGTACCAGCAGCCCACTGATAAGGTCCACTGTCAAGCATGATCTATGAATGTCCCTATGCTTTACTACAAGGTTATAGACTAGTATACAGCATGCCTTTTCTATACTGTTCACAGTTATGGTCAAGTCTCCAGCATTATGTAAAATTATTTCTATGCCGTTCACAATTACTTCACAATTACGGTCTAGTATCCAGTATGCCTTATGTAGCTAGCTGATCTACTACCTCTTGCTGTTAAGCAGGAGAGCTGATCTATGCTTTGCTGTTAAGATGGCAAGTTGATCTATCCTTTCTGTTAAAAAGGAATGCTGATCTCCCATCTCTTGCTGTTTTCCTTTTCCAAACCCTGTCAACTTCATTCAGTCAATGTTATGAGGGCATGCTGATCTCCTGTCTCTTGCTTTTTTCCTTTCTCAAACCCCACTATCCCACTATTATCACTGGCCCAATCTCCCTCCATCACTGGCCCTATCTCCCACCATCATCACTATCCTTATCTCCCACCATCATCACTATCCCTATCTCCCACCATCACTGGCCCTATCTCCCACCATCATCACTATCCTTATCTCCCACCATCACTGGCCCTATCTCCCACTATCACTGGCCTCATCTCCTAATGTCATTCACCCTATTTCCCACTATCACTGGCCCTATCTCCCACTATCACTGGCCTCATCTCCTAATGTCATTCACCCTACTTCCCACTATCACTGGCCCTATCTCCCACTATCACTGGCCTCATCTCCTAATGTCATTCGCCCTATTTCCCACTATCACTGGCCCTATCTCCCACTATCACTGGCCCTATTCCCACTATCACTGGCCTCATCTCCTAATGTCATTCACCCTATTTCCCACTATCACTGGCCCTATCTCCCACTATCACTGGCCCTATCTCCCACTATCACTGGCCCTATCTCCCACTATCACTGGCCCTACCTCCCACTATCACTGGCCCTACCTCCCACTATCACTGGCTCTATATGATATATCCCACCATCACTGGCCCTTTCTCCCAGTCAAAAATATGTCAGTTTCATGAAAACCCTCTACAGCATAAACCTGACAGTTTCATGGCAGATTTCAGTTCTTTTCAGCATAAACAAAGTTGGGGTAAACTGAGTGGTGTCAAATGTGATGATGATTTTCGTATTATTCAGAAGTGGGTACAAAGGTACCATAGATCACCCTACACATCCCTGGGCAATGTCAGAGTATGTGTGCGAGAAATATGATGGGGATGAGTGGGGTGAATGGGGGAGAGGGAAACTGTGTATTGAGGGAGTAGATATTGAGGGAAATGAATGCATATTGGGTGGATGTGTTGTTGTGGAGAGAAGTGTGTGAGTGAGTGAGTGAGTGAACCAGTGTATGTGCGTGTGTGCGTGCGTGTGTGTGTGTGTGTGTGTGTGTTTGTGTGTTTGTGTTTGTGTGTTTGTGTGTGTGTGTGTGTGTGTATGTGTGTGTGTGTGTGTGTGTGTGTGTGTGTGTGTGTGTGTGTGTGTGTGTGTGTGTGTGTGTGTGTGTGTGGTGTATGGTGTGTGTGTGTGTGTGTGTGTTGTGAATCCTTATGCTTATGTCAGTGAAAAATATGTGGCAAAGAGACTGAGGAATACGCTTTGAAACTTATCTCAATCTCTAACTCACTAACACACACTCTCACACCCTCTTTCTTTTTTTTTTTATCTCTCTCTCATCAAACAAGTTACACAATCAAGTCACTTGACACAAGTTTTTCAGTCGGTCAGCATAAATAAGTAAATTACCACTTCCTGTAAACATAATTCTATCCCCCCCCCAACTCCCCACACACACACTTTTTCAGTCAGTCAGCATAAATAAGTAAATTACCACTTTCTGTAAAATCTTTCTACAACCCCCCCCCCCCCCCAACCTCCATGCACACATACAAACACTCTCTCTCATTAATGCCATACTTGAGCCAGTTGACTGAAATTTCTCAGTCAGCTATTTTTCTAGACTCAACAACATGCATCCCTTTCTATATATTTCACGCTAAACCTCCATACAGAGATCCACAAGACAGACAGACAGAGACACAGAGAGACCAAGAGACAGAGAGTAAGACAAGAAAAATTATTAGAGCGACACATAAAAAGTTGTCAGTTTCAAGCATCCAGAGTCAGACTGACAAAGAAAAAAGAATTATGAGAAGGCAGAAAACTGTCTCAAGCATCAGCCAGTCTTTGCAATACACAACAGTAATCAGATAAGACTTATTAGACCAGCAAACACAATATACTGTGAAACTGTGCGTAGATATAAGTCTGCCACACCATACTGACATGCAACAACCAAAGACACAAGAGATCAAGTACAACAGACATTGCATCAAACAGACAGCATAACAGCATATTTGAGTGACAGTGCAATATCACTTACAGATATTTCATTACACACAGCACAACAGATACACTGAGTAAGACTATATACTGTCAAAACTTTTAGCCTATTTTCTTTCACACATCAGTTGTATTTGACTGCATGGAAGCAACAGCTACCCCTTCACTTGTCTTCAATAACAAAATTATCATTGACAAATTTGTTGTAAAAATCAGTTCAAGCACTTGTGTTGAACATCTGTATTTCTGATCATGGTAACAACAAATCCAAATGAATAATCAGTTATAATGTTGCTTCTGATGTCTCAACCACTCAGTATCACACACATAATTTCTATGTCCGCTGGTAAGTGTACTGACTCTGTACAAACTCTTATAATTAAAGGTGACACGTTTGTCAGCATTCTCAACTCTAATCAAGAGTTCAATCACGTCTCCACAGGGACACTACAATGGCTATGATTTCTGTGTTTCTTACACCTGGTCAATGGACATATTTCCTGTGAAATTCAATAAATTTTTTGTCTTTTCTTCTCCTCTCTATCTGTAAGCTGCTACACTATATTTCAAAAGCTCTCATTACATTACAAGATCAAAGCATACACTTCAAATGATAAAATGTGCAGAGCACTACACATCACAGCGAAAGAAACAAAACAAAACAAAAAGAATTGCAAATAAACAAACTCCACACAAAAACTTAAAAAATAAAAAAAGAAATAATACACAAAACGTAACTGAATAAACAAAAAGATAAATACTGAACACCAACAAAAAGGGGACACATGCAGATCCCAACCCACAAACTTTCCCCAGAAATACTAAATCATATCATAGCATAATGGTATCAATTCCATAGCATCCATATAAATACATATATACAAAAAATTGTTTTAAAAAGTGTACATATGTGAATAACCTCACACCAATTAAACAATTGACAGCAATTACATTTTTCATTCATAAATACTACACACACATAAATAACCGCTGATAAATTATAAAGTGGTATATTACAATAATATCGCAATCAATAAAGACAAGTAACCTGCCTGAAAAATATGAAGAACAAAATCTATGATATCCGACACAAAACCACTTAGCAACCTATCAATCCTGCAGTACAATCAAATGAAACATGAACCAAGATTACTGTTATTCAGATGATTAAACTAAAATACTGTAAACTATATACAAAATCATACACAATATCTATAATCATTTTCAAAATATGCCGACAGGCACAAAAAAGTCCTTAAAATCATACAGCAACAGTATGTGCATAATTCTCAGCAGTCACACAGTTCAAGATGGACAGCAGTGGACACAAAGACTGACTTGTGAAGTTTTACATAATGAGATGGTTTGTTAAGTGATTTTGATGAACCTGAACATAAAATCCATGGCAATACTGAAGACAAGACAAGACAACATTAACCCTTTGACTACCGTATCTTGTCCATCAACTGCAAAAACTTAATCCTTGGCTACATCATCCTATCTACTAGCTTCCAGCAGGAAGCTGGTGGATAGGGTGAAGGAGTCAAAGGGTTAAGTTTTTGTTTTGCTAGCATGATTGACAATGCAGGATGCTGGTGGACAGGATGCAGAATTAAAAGGGTTAAAACAAAGAAACAAACATCATTAAAACAAACACACACACACAAAAAAAACACTGATGAGATGGAACCTCAGCACCACACAAATAAAATGACAGACAAATGCGAACAAGACATGGTACCAAGTAATACAGGTCATGAGTAAATGGCACTGAGTACTAAATATTGTGGCATTTTTAACCCCTTCAATGCCACAATTCCAGACAGAAGAACACTGTTTCTTTCCCCAAACAAATGTTTTGTGTTGGGCGCAATGACAGAGACAATCACATTTTGTTCAGCAGTCTTCTTTCATGCTGGACAAAAATGTAATTGGTTTTTCAGTCTCCCTTCATTAAAACAACAAGACAAAAAGGTTTTTGTTTCATATCAACCTGTGAAAGAGGTGTGTGACAACAATACATTAACATTTTCTAAGTTCTCTACATGTGGATCTTTATCTAATTTGGTCAAAATTGCGCACTGTTTGAAAAGTCATAAAAGTGCAAGTCTGGAAGGTTAAGCTCCAAGGTTAAGGTTACACAGACAAAAAAAAAAAAAAAAAAAAAAAAAGGCTGAAATAAGCACTTTGTGAAGAATGTGTGTGGACAGCACTTTATTAAGAAACTATGACAACAGTAACAATCTGTGTTTACTGTTGTGACAGTCTATCATTGTACTCGACACACATTAAATTTTATTCCAACTGAACCTTCTTCAAGATCACAGTGACCTTGAGAAGAAGAAAATCTTTACTTCTGCAATAGTTTTTCTATAAAAAAAAAAAAAGAACTGTTACAATGGCTTGACCATCTTGTTAAAGACTGCTAAGCTGACTTCAGCAGGAAATGGAAACGACCCAAGCAGACTGTCTGCACTCTGTGGATGAGACAAGCATCTTTTTTCCTTCCCATTTTTCCATGCACAAGTACCTGTCCCAAGACACATCAACATTCTTAGTGCCAATTTCCTCTTTTATCCATTAATGCACCCAGAAATTCACAAAAAGTTGATGATGGCAGTAAATGAGTTCAAGTCAGACGTGCAAATCACTTACCTCTTCAAAGAAGGTCTGGGTTTTCCGGAGGATGTGTTTGAGTTCTGTCAGTTCCAGAAAGTTCTTCTTCAAGGCCTCCGAGTTAGCATTCACCTCCTTCATCTCATTCTCCAGTTTTTCAAAGGTGGACTGATAAAACACAATGTGCAACAACAATGTTACTACCATTAAAATAGGAAGAATGAAAAATTAAAAGAGAGAAAAAAAAAGAGAGAAAGAAACAGAAAAGAAAAAAACCCCACTCCTGTCTATAACTCAACTATAAGAGAATGTTCAGGAAAAAAATATATCTACTCTTAATTTTAATGTATAATCAGTACAATTTTCAATCGTCAAATTTCTCCTATTCTTTTATATGCATAAGCAACAGATAATACAATAATTATGATTGGTACAAGTTGTTAGTGTCTATAAATGTGAGCCAATCAAAACGTAACATCAGTGACTGTTAATATATCTACTTTAACATTATTAATTTTTTCTTTTTTTTTCCATCTTCACTTTCATTCATTTTATACACTACATACATATAACACACTGACAAATACACACTCTATAATGTCAAACCATGAAGACAGGCATAACAACAATATTACACATATCAGACACAAATCTTCCACTGGGATGGGTTTTTTTCCTTGATTACTTCTTTTTCCCTTTCGTCCCATTTTCTATGCCACCTTTATGGCCACAGAACCTGCACAGTTTTTACAATGCAGTGATGATAATGGCGATGAGAATGATACTCATGATGCCATGCACTTCCAACTAGGACTGAGACTGCATGACAGGGCTGCACTCTAACACTTACTATCACAATACATCCTGGTATCTACCAGGCCTGAGAGACACAGACTCCTGCAGTGTTCATCAGAAGATAAAAACATCATCTTCAATGACACATCCATGAAGAGGATGAGACCTCACTGTATGGTCCAAGACTTCCCAATGAGCCTACAGGACACTCTAGGTAGGAGCCAGCTGGAGCCGAAAAATCCCCCAATGATTCTTGAAGATTATTTTATATATTGTTACTCTAGTAAATCCCCCCCCCCCCCCCCCCCCTATAAACCTGCATTTGAAAATACCAAATCTATATACAAGGACATTATGAAGAACATTAAAAAATGTTTTATTTTGTAACTTGTTGCAAATTATTTTCTCAACTCAAACAAACATCAGCAGCATCAAAAACCAAATCTACAATTACAAAGATGAGATGAGAAAATACTTCCCTTCCCTCTCCTCCTCCCAATAATTACAGCAGAATTAAAACCCAATAATTTATTAAAATGAGAACATACAATACAAACTCTGATCAGCAGAGTGAAATAAGAGGCACAGTGAATAATAATATTAATAATAATAATTACAATATTTATATAGCGCAAAATCTTGATAAAATCAAATCTAAGCGCTGAAACAGACACACACGCAGCACGCACACACACGCACGCACGCACACACACACACACACACATGCATGGCTATAAATGGGGAGAAAGAATAAAAGCAATGGAAAATTACAGAGAGCATATTATATACAATTATATATTACAATGTGATTCCCCTCTGAGTGGAGACAGACTGCAGAGGGGGTTGAGTGAGACCAGGATTTTATGCAGAGGAGAAAAGGTGAGTTTTGAGAGCGGACTTGAAGGAGACAAAAGTAGGTTGCTGACGGACTGAGAGAGGAAGTTTGTTCCAGGAGAGTGGACCAGAAACAGAGAAGGCTCGTGGACCATAGGTATTGAGCTTAGTGCGTGGAAAGCGAAAAGTCAGAGGATCGGAGGCAGAGCGGAGGGTACGTGAGGGAACATAGATCTCAAGTAGGCTTGACAGGTAATTGGGGGCTGCGTTATTGAGGCTTTTGTAGCACATGGTGTCTAGTTTGTACTGTATGCACTTTGATACATGGAGCCAGTGAAGTTGTGCCAGGAGAGGAGATATGTGGTCAGGTTTTTTTCTTTTTGAGTACAAGGCCTGCAGCATTGTTTTGAATGCGCTGTAGGATGTGAATGGTGGAGGCAGGAAGACCAGACAGGAGTGAATTGCAATAGTCAATGCGAGACATTATGAAGGAGAGAACGAGTTTTGCAGTTGTTTCGACAGAGAGATACTTCCTGATCAGGCTTATACGATGGAGGTGATAGTAGCAAGACCTGGCAGTTTGAGAAACAAAGTTGTTCATGGAGAGGGTAGAGTCAATGCAGACACCAAGGTTTTTAGCTGAATCAGAAATTGGGGCTGATGTGTTACATAATGGGAGAGAAAGAGGAGGCAGCTGAGAAAGTTTCTGACGGGTGCCAATGAGGATAGCTTCTGTCTTGTCGTCATTAAGCTGAAGTTTATTGTATGTCATCCAGTTCTTAATGTCTGAGTAACACTCAGTGGTGCGAGTCAAGAGGCGCTGTATATTGTCAGGTGAGTCACTGTCTTGAAGTTGGGTGTCATCAGCATAGAAGTGGTGTTTTATAGAGTGGGAATTGATGATGGTGGACAGGGGGGAGGTGTAAAGAGTGAAAAGAACAAGGCCAAGGACAGATCTTTGTGGAACACCACAGGTCAAGTATGCAGGCTGAGAGTAAGTGCCATTGATGAGAACAGTTTGTTTTCTGTTTGATAGATATGAAGTGAACCAGGAGAGAGCAATGTCAGAGATGCCAAAAGTATGATGAAGTCTAGAAAGGAGAATACCATGACACGAGAAACTTGGGTTTGATTCTTGGTCAATTTTTCTTCATCCTCCACTAGACTTCAAGTGGTGGTGCTGATTCTAGTCTTTTTCAGTTTCAGTTTCTCAAAGACAAAATCTACACCCTCATAATGAATTCCATATGCACTGACGTCACTGATGCCATGTAATGGAAAAGATCCAGAAAGATAATGGCAAAAGTCTTACGCCCGCCCATAAATTTATGTAACTCTGTATTCAGTTTTTCAAATGAAACAATAAAAAGAAGTCCCAAATGCAGCACACATATGGCACATGCAAAAGATGCCGTGACAAAAGAATTGTAACTAGCAACATTAAAAAACACCTAAAAAAAAATCCATCATATTTCTTATACACTTATAAAGAAAAAAATTTTAAACAGTGGTGACATAACATGGTGACATGCTTTCCCTGGAGACAACAGCCCGTGTTCCACACAGAAAACTAAAGCTGCAATAACAAAACTTAACCCAATCCAATCCAATCCAATCCCATTCAATCCTATCCAATCACAAATATTAATCATGTAGGAGAGACGACCATACCTCCAGGTCAATCATTTCGCGTGGAGCTGGAGCATCAGGGTTGTCTCCTGTGTCCAACATGGGGATACCGTCCTTCTTCACCTCCTTCTCCAGGAATCCTGAACACACACATCATCATTCTGCAAAACTAGGTGCCAGTTCAAGCCTACCTGGGTACCTCCCACCAGGAGGGTAAAGGGTGGACATTTATCCTGTCTCTCAAATTTGACTGACTGTGTGAGATAATGCTACTTGTGTATGTTTCACTGATTAGTTTGTAAGCCTGCGTCAGTGCATGTGTGTTCGTCAGCTTGAGCCCCTGTGTGTGTGTGTGTGTGTGTGTGTGTGTGTACACGCACACGTGAGTGCGCGTGTGTGTGTGTGCGGTGTGTGTGTGTGCGCGTGTGTGTGTGTGTGTGCGCGTGTGCGTGCGTGCGTGTGTGTGTGTGTGTGTGTGTGTGTGTGTACATGCACACGTGAATGCGTGTGTGTGTTCGTGTGTAAGAATGAATTCAAATGAAAGAATGTTCTCATATCATAATCATACAATATGTTGCATTCTCTTCTTGTTCTGTGTCATATCGAGCTTACAGTTACATTGATTCACGACTGCTGATTTATGTCGTCATTTACAACAACTTCCTGTAACGCGCAAAATGGTTAAGAGCTTGCTTCCCAGAAAAGATCTTCACTAGTATTATTACGATGTCTACAGACCTGTAGTGTTAGTGCCTATACTCTATTCCTGTGTAGCACCAAGCACATCGTCAACAATAAACATTAAAGACCCTGTAAGTTGCATCTGTGTTTGGTGGCTTATGGAAACATGAAAACACCTAACAACACACTACCTGAAGACAAAATATGCAGAACGTGCAGCAACACAATACCTGCACAATGTGGGTAAAACAACATGTGCTATGCAAAAATCAGAAGGATAAAAGAAAAAACAAAAAGGAAAAAAAACACACCTAAATGCAGACACATACATATATCCATGTGTTCATACACATACACACACCACACACACACACACACACACACATTTATCAAAACTCTTGCAAGCATGCACTTTTCATATACTAGCAAACAACCACAAAGGCATTCATACACATACAGTAATGTGAAGGCAGTTCCATAAGCCTGAGGTTGCAGGGGAGCGAGGCGGTTACTACAAACCTCAACTTTTCTCAGGACAAACCTAACAAGGGTGGTGTCCATTTCCTCTACCTCACTGCTTTACATTCCTCAACCCTAAACTGGATCAGGTAACAATCCAATTCTTGAATTGGAAGTTTTCATTTTCTAAAAAAAAATTTTAAAAAAAGATTCCAGATATGTACTATTTCAAACATACTTATTTTCTGTTTGAACTGGTTTTAATATGTATCTTACTTTAATTGTTAAAATGTGTCTGGGTATTTCAGCAGCTCGACAGCAAATTTTTAAGGCTGGCAATTGTGATTTTGTCTGTTTTCATTTTCAAGAAATTCTTTTTCTTTTGGGGAGGGGTGGGCTTTCCTTCCTTAATTCAGTTTTAAAAGATTACTATGACTAGGTATTCCAAAGTGATTTTCAAATTTGAACTTATCTGTATAAAAATAAGCTGGGAAAATAGAGATTTTCATTCTGAACACATACATACTTTATTTTTTAATGTGGGATAAAAAATAAATTTTTTATGATTTTTTTCTTTCTTTTTGGACTTAGAAAAATTTCGCACGGTATTTTAGGCCACATTCAGACATGCCTTGAACACACATATAAAATCACACAAGTCCAGAAAATCATTTCTGAGGAGGTTTTTACTTGTTAAGTTGATGTGCAGAAAACATATGGACAGAAATGCATATCAGTAAAAATACAGACCTATGAAAATGACAAAAAATAGCAAAATTGGACGCCGCCGTTCCAAAAAACTGGGCAAGGGACCCATTTTCATTAATTTCAAACTCCATTATCTTTAAGAAATACAATACAGTGACATTGAAATGAATCATATATGATAAACATATTAAGGAATTTAACCCTAATTTTTTCCAGCTTCATCTGAAAGCTGGTTGAAAAGATATCAGATGTCAAAAATGCAAAATATGCCGATTTGTCACAGTGAAAAAAATGGCGAATTTTACACATCTTTGGTGCACCATAACTTTTTTCACTTTAAAGTTACAAAAATGGTTTTGATATCAAATTGCTCAGCATGACAAACTCTTTCAATGTAAAACAACCCCAGACATCTGTATGTTTAATCAAACCATATTTGGGTAAGGATAAAATACCTATTTTGAAAAAAATTGTGTATTTTAGCTTTTTGCAAGACTCTGTAACTTCTGTCACATTCATCCTACTGCAAAGTACCATATACCAAAATGATCATTTTTTATGATCTGTCAGTATAACAAACAAGACATTAGGTTTCAATCTTTCTGTAAACAAAAATCAGATGACAAAATTATAACAAATGTCAGCTGATAATAGTAACAAATAATGCGTTTTGTTTACATATCGAATCAAACAAGACATGTACATCAACAACATTCATTCAAAGAAGTCATCTTCATAGTTTTTACATGCTAATTTGTTTTGTTTTTTTATCATTAAACAATGATTAAAACATGTCTTGACCTTTAACTGTTCCTTAACTGTGTGTAGAACATTATCAAAAGCTTCCACATCATTGTCTTGACCTTTCACTGTTGCTTAATCACAGTAGATAACTGTCCTGGCCTTCAACTTAAACTGGAAGCACAAAAGATAGAAATCATCTCTTTTTACAAAAAACATGTTGTAATGAAATGTAAAAAAATACTTGTCAGTGTCTATGATCAGTGATTCCCCTTCACAAGTGACAGGAAATTAAAAAACATGTTAAGACGCAGTTCATCATCATTGCTGTCAAAGTTGTCCAAAAGACTAGGTCTCCGCCCTCTGCCAGTCTTAAGAAATCGCTCCTTCATCCTCATGAAGAGATCATCTGTGAGAAAAATAGTGTAGAGGGAAAGTATTAGTACATCTATCTGTTCTATCCTGTAGCGTAATGTGAAAATTCCATTTGTAGGGACAAACAGGCCTATACATACAGAGCAAGAGGCAAATACTGACCAAAACAAAAACAAATCCAAAAAACAAGAACATAAAACATGCAGGAACACAAGGACTTTTGTACCCCTGCTCAATTAACTTCCCTGCCTGTCAAAGAGAGAAAGGATCAAGAGAGAGAGAGAGAGAGAGATTGGTGTAGAGCTGTAAGAAGCCTACCAGTATTATTGTCAGCTTTGATATAATACCTTACCTTAACTCACAAAGCAGTGGGCAAAGTAAAATGTCCCATACATTTAGGCCTACTCAAATCAGCACAACAAAATTTATCTCATAAACACTATAGGCCTAGTTAGGAAGGTTCATAGTGTCCAACCCATTAACCTGGTAGGCCTACTTTATTTTGTTTAAATATTATTTTTGATGACAATAATAGTAATGATAATAAATAGTAATGAATGATAGTAAACTAATAATGAAATAATGATAATAATAATAATGATAAATAATAATGAATAATGATAGTAAAATAATAACAATAACAAAAATATAATGATAACAATATTAATAATAATAATAAACTTTTAAAGCTGTTGAACTAGGTGATAATAATATTGGGCCTAAAAATAATAGGATTGATAAACATGCAGATTTGTTTCAATGGTACCATTCAGGAAGTTTACACAAAGGCAGAAAAGAAAAAGGTGTAACATTGTGAAATTACTGAACGACACTGAACCAGATCGAGTGAAGTCAACAAGAAGCCAAGGGAGGGCACTCGGCCGATTCGACTATCGATCGATCAAAGCGTTGGTCACATGACCACAATAAATCGCTAATCTCTCATTAACATCATTATAAATAAATATAATAAAGGCATGGATTATTAAAAAAATCTTTTGTAAACATTTTCCTTTAATCATATGCCTGATCTCACTCTCTGTAAAATTACCGCACCCCAAATCGTCACCTACCCCTACCTTCTAACATATTCATGATACTGTGGGTGCTGCAGTTGTGCGCTTTCCAAACAATTATATTCTAAAATCAGGAAACAAAATGTCGAAAAGTAATAGTAAACAAACTGCAAGATATTTCACTTACCTTCCAGATAAGCTGGATCGCTTGATTCGTCGTGGCTGAAGCGGTCGACGTAAACTTCAAAGTCCATGCGCTCGCCCGAACGGCTTCGCTCGTGTCCGCCATTGCGCATCAGACGCTAAGAGAAAGCGAAAATAGGTCGCGTTGTTCTCAGTCCTCGAGGAAAATAGCCAGTGGTTGAATCCGTATGCAAATAGCAGAAGTTGAAAGTTGAAACCTTGACCTTTTGCACAGTGGAAAATATGGCGAGATTGGTTTTGAGTAAGGTCGTGAAATCATCGACGGAAGTTTTTAACGCACGAAACGACCGACTAAATGGAAGCCTATCAGTTCACTTTTTACATGGGATGAAAGCAAATTTAGTCGTCTTTTTGACTGTGTAAATGGTTTGTTGATATCTGACCCAGCGAATCTCCTTGAGGCGAGTTTTCAAGGTAGGGGTCAAAACCACGTTCCGATTTCGTCGTTCCAGCAGCAGCAAAATCGCAATTTAGTCAGGTCAGGTCAGGTCAGGTCCCGTAGCCGGTAGGTGGCTGTAGGGGCACCACAGACGACTTGACAACCTCCCTCCATGCCTTTCGGTCTTCCGCTTTCCTCAGGGTGGTAGTGAGGGGGAGGCTGGTCCATTCTTTGATGTTATCTTCCCATCTTTTCTTCTGTCTGCCTCGTCTCCGCTGTCCTGGTACGGTGCCCTGCATGATGGTCTTTGCCAGGCCATGGGTTCTTGTTATGTGGCCGTACCACTTCAGCTTCCGTTTCTTAACGATGGTAAGGAGGTCATTGTGACGTCCTATGGCTACGTGGACACGGTTCCGGACTTCCTCATTTGTTATGTGGTCTTTGTAGGAGATGCCAAAGATCTTTCGGCAGCATCTCATCTCGAAGGCTTGGATTTTCCTCTGGAGGTCAGCTGTGAGAGTCCATGACTCGCAGGCATACATGAATGTGGAGATCACGAGTGTCCGCATCAATCTGATCTTGTGTTTGCTGGTGATGTCTTTTTGCCTCCATATGTTCTTCAGCTTCGTCAGTGCTGATGTTGCTTGCGCTATTCTTGCAAGGACTTCTTTTCTTGAACCTTCATCTGTAACTATGGACCCCAGATATTTGAAGTTGGTGACTGGTTCAATTATTTTGTTGTTGATTTTGATTTCCGCATTGAAGCCATTTAGTACCCATCATCAAAAGCATATTTCAAACGCTAAATGTTACACTTATTGATTTATTTTGACTTTAAACAAAGCTTAAAGGATCACAGATCAACATGATCTGTTTTTTATTTCTGACACTGCATTTTGTTGAGAACGAGCAAGTTGAAAACCAGCGAAAAACCGCACTTTGCCGTACTTTTCACCGCCCGCGAAGAGCACTTTGGAATACCTACTATGACATTTGTGACTTTTTATCTTTTAAGTTCAAGATTTATTTCCTATTTTTCTTCCTTCCTCATTTCATGTTCACTCTTGACTGGACTTGCACAACTTCTGCTCATTCTACATTCTGTAATCTCTTTCCTTGTTGTACTTGGGTCTGGAAATCTGAGACGATCTGTGCATAATTGTTGATCCAGACCATTTTTTTAGTTGTTCTAATGTACATGAACTGGCTGACTTTGTAAGGGGGGAGGGCATTTGACACTTGGGTCCCCTTCCTTGTGTTTTTCCACACAACTATAGCAATGTACCTTATTTTTGCATTGCACCAATACACATGATTTTCAATGAGGCACCGATTATACTAAGATCTCTTTAGGTTTTGGTTCCCTGTATTACAATTCAGAGTTCTGCACTGAAAATTCCAATTTTGATGCTAGTGGAGAGCTACTCTTCGGGAGTTCAAAGTTTGTTCCAAAGACCTTCATCACACTTTGATAATTTCATAAGCACTCCATCTAAATCTGAGAGTACTTATCTTGCAGACTCTTCAACCCTTTGACTTCCACACCCTGTCCACCAGCATCCTGCACCATGAAGCCACCCACCAGAGGAGAATGCACTGCTGATATGTTGTTTTGGTGGAGTTTAACCCCTTTGATTCCCGTAACCTGTCCACCAGCATCCTGCATGGTCAACCATGCTAGCAAAGCAAAAACTTAACCCTTTGACTCCCTCACCCTATCCACCAGCTTCCTGTAGGAAGCTGGTGGATAGGGTGAGGGCACCAAAGGATTAAGTTTTTGCAGTTTGTGGCTAGTGTGCGAAAGTCAAAGGGTTAAGGATATAAAAAAAAACTATATGCTGGCAAGATCCCAAACAGAGAGGGGCCCGGGAGAGAAAGGAACCAACAAAACAGAAGTTGATGCCACAAAAATGACTGGAGCATTAAGCTGGGCAGTGAACAGGGTAGTTTTCATACTGCAGGAGGGGATGGAACACAGGACATCACATTTCCAGTCCATGGTTGAACCAAGAGCCAACCAGCCTGCTGAAACTTTGGCCTGCCTGTGGTTTGAACCTAAGATCCCCGAGTTTTCAGTATGGCATTTTAACCAACTGAGCCAAAAGGATAATCCTTAGGGATTGTAATACTATACTATCAAACCGCCTTCCTGTTTCCCAGTTTGAATGTTGTCCAAATATTTCTCTTCTCTTCTCACAGGTTTCAATAAACATCATACTATTCTCACCTTGTACAAAAAATATGCACTTTTTTTTAAGAAAATGAAAGCAACTTACGTAGTTTCCTCTCCATTTCTTCACAGCGTCGGATTTCATTGACAAATTTGCGTTGAAAGGCGTTCACGTCTGGATTTAACTGAAAGAAAGTAAACAGAGGTCATGAGCATAACTCTTTGCCAATTCACAGAAGAATTTAATAAAATGACAAAATCACTACTTCAAACACGAAACCTTCATTTCACTCATACTATTTTAAACATGAAACCTTCATTATACTCATGCTGACTTAAATACCGACAGCATTTATATCTACATAATTCCTTCAATTTCTTTTTACCAAATTTCTTCACTACACACAACAAAAATGCCTGCAAGAAATGTGAAGAACTTGTTCCAAATCCAATGGAGCCATATCTGAATTACTTATTTATTCATTTACAAATTTAGTGGAACAAAATTCCTTCTAAAAAAAAATTGTCCCCTTTAATTACAGCAATAAACATTTTCATGTAGTTAGTGTTACAAGTATTTTTTGTAAAACTGTAACAGCATAACTGTTATTCTGACCATAAGTTACCATAAGGGTGATGAAAGTATGACCACAGGTTACCGTAAGGATGATGAAACTATTTATGCTGTCAACAAAATTCATTACTATTTGCTTAACAGTTACAATGCACACTGCAGATGTAACATGATTGTAAGATGCTTATAAAACCATTACTGAATAAACACTCACTCAAGGTAAGAAAACACTAGAACTACACCAACATAAAGTTAACTTTAAAAAAGAAAGATCCACCCCCACCCCCACCCCCCACCAATCTCAACTTTTTTTCTGCATTATTCTTCTCAACCACAAATAAAAACTTGATCAAAACAAAAATGAGGATGGTATCATTATCAGCAAAGTGATGCAAAGCATTTCTGTAATTCTGCGCGTGGGTCACAGCGTATGTCCTATAAAAACAAGACAGTGTGTAAGTATAACGAAAGACTGAGATGACACAGTGTATGTATTATTGTATGGGTCACAGTATATGCACTATAAAAACAAGACAGTGTGTAAGTATAACAAAAGACTGAGAAGAGACAGTGTATGTATTATTGTATGGGTCACAGTGTATGTACTATAAAAACAAGACAGTGTGTAAGTATAACAAGACTGACAAGACACAGTGTATACATTATTGTATGGGTCACAGTGTATGTACTATAAAAACAAGACAGTGTGTAACTGTAAGTATAACAAAAGACTGAGAAGACACAGTGTATGTATTATTGTATACATATCTATGCATGTGCATGTATCAGCATGTGTATGCAGTACAAACGAGAAATGATTACATAAGAACAGTATTGACTGTATAGTGACTACCTGTTTTCTGTTCTGATAACTACTTTATAAATAGACAATTAAAGAAAACAACTGGAATTCAGCATGTTGCAGAAGCACATAATTATGAAATTAAAATGATGAGAAATCTAGCTTATATGAAGATTTTTCATAATTTCTCTCTCAAACAAATACATACATACACATACATAAGTAAAGAAAGAAAGAAAGAAAGAAACAAGAAAGAAAGAAAGAAAGAAAGAAAGAAAAAAGAAAAAAGAAAAAAAAGAAAGAAAAAAAGAAAAACGAAAAAAAAAGAAAAAAAAAAGGAAAAAAGAAAGAAAGAAAGACACAAGATAAACATACAGATCGTTTTTTTGACCATCAAAAGCAACATCAAAATATTGAACGGATATCACGTAAGTTAAATAAATGAATATGAAAATAAAAGTAACAACCAACCAACCAACCAATCAATGAAATAAAATAATTGTTGAAGCTTTCACTAAGAGACTCACATCTCTGAACTGCACCAGTCCCAATTCCCCCAGCTCTGAGACACAGGTGTAGGCAGCTTCCGACTGCAGGAACATCTGACACAGGGTCATCTCCTCACTACGCAGTAAACTCTCCATCTTGTCCGCTCTTCCACTCCTCTAGTCCAACTCTGCTATAATGCTCTCCACACGGCTTGCTCTTTACAAACTCGAGATGTTCCTGCTTGTCAACAATCTGTATACAGACAATGGATACATTAAAACATGACACCAACATGAATAATAGGCCTTTTGTTTTGTTTTTTACTAACAGAAATTATACACAGCAGCATTATTCGAAAGCTTCAAGCCTTGCAATCTTATGTAGATCAAATGATAGTTGTGTGTAATGTCACAAAGGCATTGAAATCAGCCTTTTGATGATTAAACTGAGCTGCATAGAATTATGCAGGAACAGCAGCAGAACACATGCAGTGATGTACAATTTCGCTGTGAGAGAAATGGTAAATCAAAGCTATCAATATCTGGCGTGTGTTCCTGAGGAAATCATCGCACTCAGACAATTCCATATATATGCACTCCAACCAAATTTGCCAGCAATTATCTGGCAAATGCCTTGATCCTAAGAAAAAAAAAACCCACACATACACAAAAAATCTGTGCAGGCAAGGTCTTGAAATGGTGAGTGGGCGTAGGGAGGAGGGGGAGATTTATGAAGCAATGAACCAGCAGAAGAATCACAGGAGCATTCAGATGGGCAGTGAAGAAGTCAACTTACATGTTACGTGCTAAGAATGAACTTGAAACACGACATCCTGAGTCCATGGCTCAGTCAAAAGAGTCTGCCATTTTGTGTTAACAAAAAAAAAAAAAAAAAAAAAGAACGCATCATATGAACATCAAACTAGCATGGTCACACTGACAGAATTTCACTTACATGTCAAAGAGTCCAAACAATTTCTCAACTCCTTTAACTAAATTTATATCCATAATTCACAACGAAAGATATGTTAAAAAAGGACGCATTCAGAATCACACTGATGACAGCATTTCCATGCCAAGCTCGGAAACCCAATGTTGGCACCCTGGGACAGGAGAGGAGAAGTATCCAGACAAAGGCAATACCACAGGTTATTTATGAGACAACAGGGAAGCGGAAGGCAGACTAGGAGGAGGGCAGGAAAAAAAAAAGGTAGGGGGAAAGGAATGGGCCCCAAACAGCCTTTGTTCCCCCAGGATGTAATAGGTGAATATGATCAATCACTGATGATCTGTGTGTGCCAACAGTAATTTAAACAGACAGACAAGCCTGCATGGCTCAAGCTGTTCTCATATGATGATGAACAATGTGAATATGTCGCACGTTTCTGTCATGACTGTCACAGGTGTGGCTGACGCTGTGATGTTGCCAGCTGACACTGCTAGTTGACACTCCTCGGTACACTCTGTCATTGTATGCCTCTCCCCTGCCTTCCCTACTCCCGACACCCCCGTCTCTCATCTATTCCTACATATCACACTTACTCTGCTGTATGCACATGTGTGTACATGTATGTAAGTATAAAATACACACCGACACATTCATATATACACAAGCTTCAATGCTTACTTGCATGTGTATACACACACCCTCATAAACACAACACTGAACATATGTACACACGTACACCCACACACACATAGACATCAAACGCACTCACACTCAAAATAAATGTACAATGTAAAATACTGCTCTCTTTCAACTACACAAACACACACTCAGTGTTCTCTTCATAAATCTTATATATATATATTTACATTAAAAAAAAAAAAAAAGAAAATATACCATCCTGAACATAAAATATAAAATTTAATTCAACAAAGATCTGCTTTACTTATCCCCATTTCGAAATTAAAATACACTGGACTAACACAACACATACAATGGAGTCTGCTACATCAAAATCCAAGGGCAGCACGACACGTGTTTGTTACAGCAGTAATTTGTAGTAGCTACAAGTACAAGTAAGAAAAATCAGTGATTTTACAGTTATACAGAGCTGACTGTTTGTTACCTTGCTGGTGGAATTTAGATGTTATTCAGCGCTTTTTCGTACATCATCACTGTCACATTTATCAATCAGTTTTCTGTTTCAGTCATTAAAATATATCCAAAAAGAAACACACACACACACACACACACACTGCTGCTGGTATAATGTCACTAGCATGGCAAAGTAGCTGACACAGTTTTCAATAGTGCTTGATGAAAGCTTCGCTCTTGCAAGTGGAGCTAGAAATCTTCCCCTTCTTTCTGCATGTCTCATAATCAGTACAATGAACAGACCACCATAACAAGTCACAGTCACTGAGCAGTAATGATACATACTGCATGTGAACAGGTAGATTTCTACTGGGGATTCACATTTTCTAATTCCTGCCCCCCCCCCCTCCCCCAACCCCCATCTTGTGGGTTGTAACTCCCACCTGCGCTCAATTGCCATTTTCAACCCCACCATGTAGGTCTGAGTTTTGTTGTTGTTGTTGCTTTTTGTTTTTTGTTTCATTTTTCAGTCCCATTTCATATGGCACATTTTGTTTTTATAATGACCACAGAAGCTGGAAAATTTTACAATCTCTGATGATGATGACAATGGGAATGATATTCATGATGCTATGGAGTTCTAAGATGGTGACTGCATGACCGGGCTGTGCTCCATGTTTACTATCACAATACATCCTGGCACTGGCATCAACTAGTCCTCAGTGATAGTACTGATACAGACACCTGTGGTGTTGGTCAGGAGATTTAAGCAACACCTTCAATAATGCATAAACTGTGAAGTGGATGAGACTTAACTGTTTGACCCCAGTCTTCCCACAGCACAGTCAACTCAGGGTAGCAGCCAGCTGGTCCCAGAAGTCTGCAATGATTCTGACAGGAATGATCAGACCTGAACCTACAACATTCTGGTTGGCAGTATGTTGCCCTAAACACTGCACCATGGTGACTGGTTGTCCACCCATTAACTAGCAGTCCTACCCTGTTTTTGAGTGTGTGCATGCATACTGGGCATATATCTTTTTCCACTGGCCATGATGACAAAACATGGCTTCAGTCGTAGTTCAGACATTCAGGATTTTGTGCCTACTTGATGTTCTGTGTGTATAGCCATACAAGGAGTTCAGTCACGAAAATATGCACACATGCTGATCTAGGAAATCATGAAATCTCCACCCTTTACCTATCACTGTGTATCAGGTGGTACTAAAGCAGGTTCATACCCAAACCTTCCAATTCTAAAAGATGACTTACGAATGGACTAACTCCTAAACTTCTGTACCAATCAAATATTTTCTGATCATCATGAGATCATGACAATCACAAAATAAAAACTGAAGTGACATGGAAACTTAACAATTCATTCATTACTCCAATCTTTGAAAACTCATTTCTACACTAGCAGAACGTGATTAGACAGCAGTTCCTAAAACCTTCTCTTTACTCCAGAAAAGACAAACTACAATAAATATCACATGTTAAGTTAAATAAAATGGGGAGGTGAAGTGTCCCATAAAACTCCAGACCTGTTGAAGTTTGTTAGGACTAGGAGTCTGTTCAAGAGAGGTCCACTGTACTTGGACACTTCCATAACTCCACTCATATATAGATCTGCCAACAATTATCTAGCACACTCCTTGGGCCTGTGTAAAACCTTATCATATGTGCTGGCAAAAATGAAATGGTGAATGAGGAAGAAGGGACTATGAAAGTTGAAACACTAAGTTGGCACTACCTAAATCAGTAAATGATGGAAACATTAAGATGGGCAGTGAACAGGCCAGTTTTCATATTGCAGGCTGAAAGGAGAAACTGAACAAAAAATATCAGATTCTGAGTCCACTGTTTAATTTAAAAAAAAAAATCCCATGATTAAAGGATTAACTTAAATAATGCGTGGTAGGTGTGGGAATGAGAGACCGCATGTTCCTATAATGTGTCACACTGTCAGGTGTTTAGACGGATCAATTAAAAAATACCCCTCCCCCTTTCAAAACAACAACAACAAAAATGATGAAATGACAAGTCAGCACAAACATGTTCACTGTCAGTGTCACTGTCATTTACAACTGAAATTCACCAACCTTATCATATATATGTAAATCAACAGTGCAATGAAATGTTCAAGACCAAATGAAATTGAAAGTACTATTTAACAGAAACTCACAGATTGTCAATTATTCTATATTGTTATCAGTGGTTGTATTGGGAAATGTACAACAGCACCACAGGAAGAGACTGAACTAAGACACCGGGATGTTAAGTACACAGTTAAGCAACTTACAGGAAGTGCTCTTAGTCTTAGTTTTTTCAGCATATTTTATGATCACTTATCAAAATGCTTATTGGGTATAAAAGTCGAGTGTGTAACTGTGTAAGTGCGTGAGTGAGTGAGTGTAGTGAGAGAGAGAGAGAGAGAGAGAGAGAGAGAGAGAGAGAGAGAGCACAGAGAGAGAGAGAGAGACATAGAGAAGATGGGCTATGTAGCATGTGTGTGTGCGTGTATGTCTGCACATGTAGAAGGAAGGTGGGTGTCGAGGGTGCACATATACTATAGAGATCCTTGTACATGTATGCATGTATGAATACAGGCCTGGAGATGATTAAAATTTTCTACTCGCCAGCCGGGCTAGTGGATTTTAAGATTACTAGCCTGCAGATATTTTCACTAGTCCAACATGTTGCCCCTAAAAACAGTCAAATTATTTTAAATTAATACTGAAGACCAAAAACATTCAACAGAATAAGCCATTGTAACAACAGAAGTGGTCAAACTTTCTTCTGGAGACTTGACATCGGGTGGGGGCCTAATATTATAAAGGGAAATCTAATGATGTATGTTGTATTATATTCCCTGGTTTCCGTGTTTCATTAGAAGCTTCAACCGTTTGACCAAAACTGTCACCGGCGAACGATCGTTGATCGGTAAACATTATAATTTATATAGTCAGTAAACTGTTCTCTTGACATTTCTCCTCCTTCCCATACCTCGCGCACAGTGACTCGACGCAATCTCAAATCTATTGACCTCTCCACATTTTCATCTGATGCCTCCCGCCTCCTTTCTGAAAGTCACATAACCTTGCCGATGAATTCTATACTACTCTCCACCATCTTCTGGACACTCATGCTCCAGCCACAACCCGTCTTTTACCTGACCGCCCCCCTACCCCCTGGCTCACTCATGAGATTGCCTGTGCAAAACGTGCCCGCCGCAGAGCAGAGCGCCGCTGGCGCAAATCCAAACTCACTGTACATAGGCAACTTTTCCAAGCCTCTAAAGCAAAAGTATCCACCCTCATTGCATCTGCAAAAACAAGCTATTTCCAAACCAAAATCCTGAATGCCTCTTCTTCAAGAGAACTCTTTACAACCATGAATCATCTCCTTGGCACACGAAAAGATTTACCTCTCCCAACAAAACACACAAATGAAGAACTCCCATCTGTATTCTCCAAGTATTTCACCACCAAAATACAAACTCTTCGTGACAGGCTTGACAGGACACCCTGTCAACCATGCCCACCTGACCCTTCCTTCTCTGGCACACCTCTTACTACTTTTACCCCAGTCTCAGAAGAAGAAATTCTCAACACAATCAGATCCATGTCGTTCAAAACCTGCGAACTGGATCCTCTTCCAGGTTCTCTCTACGCCGACTGTCTCCCTACTCTCCTCCCATTCATCACTGACATCATCAACACTTCTCTTCAAACTGGAACAGTCCCAGATTCTTTCAAGTCTGCTATTGTTCACCCTCTCCTCAAGAAATACAATTTTGACCCAAATGAACTGAAAAATTACTGGCCTATCTCTAATCTCTCTTTCTTGTCAAAACTCATCGAAAAAGTTGTCCTCAACCAGCTGAACTCTCACCTGTCTGCCAACAATCTCCTCAATCCTTTCCAGTCAGCCTACCGCCAGTGCCATAGCACTGGAACTGCCCTGCTACACATTCTCAACAATCTCCTCCTTGCAACTGATACTGGCAAAGTCTCTCTCCTCACACTCCTTGATCTGTCTGCAGCCTTCGATACCATTGACCATGGTATTCTCCTTTCTAGACTTCATCATACTTTTGGCATCTCTGACATTGCTCTCTCCTGGTTCACTTCATATCTATCAAACAGAAAACAAACTGTTCTCATCAATGGCACTTACTCTCAACCTGCATACCTGATCTGTGGTGTTCCACAAGGATCTGTCCTTGGCCCTGTTCTTTTCACTCTTTACACCTCCCCCCTGTCCACCATCATCAATTCCCACTCTATAAAACACCACTTCTATGCTGATGACACCCAACTTCTAGACAGTGACACACCAGACAATATACAGCGCGTCTTGAGTGTTACTCGGACGTTAAGAACTGGATGACGTTCAACAAACTTCAGCTTAATGATGACAAGACAGAAGCTATCCTCATTGGCACCCGTCAGAAACTTTCTCAGCTGCCTCCTCTTTCTCTCCCATTATGTAACACATCAGTCCCAATTTCTGATTCAGCTAAAAACCTTGGTGTCTGCATTGACTCTACCCTCTCCATGAACAACTCTGTTTCTCAAACTGCCAGATCTTGCTACTATCACCTCCATCATATAAGCCTGATCAGGAAGTATCTCTCTGTCGAAACAACTGCAAAACTCGTTCTCTCCTTCATAATGTCTCGCATTGACTATTGCAATTCACTCCTGTCTGGTCTTCCTGCCTCCACCATTCACATCCTGCAGCGCATTCAAAACAATACTGCACGCCTTGTACTAAAAAAGAAAAAACCTGACGACATATCTCCTATCCTGGCACAACTTCACTGGCTCCCTGTATCAAAGCGCATACAGTACAAACTAGACACCATGTGCTACAAAAGCCTCAATAACACCGCCCCCGATTACCTGTCAAGTCTACTTGAGATCTATGTTCCCTCACGTACCCTCCGCTCTGCCTCCGATCCTCTGACTTTTCGCTTTCCATGCACTAAGCTCAATACCTATGGTCCACGAGCCTTCTCTGTTTCTGGTCCACTTTCCTGGAACAAACTTCCTCTCTCAGTCCGTCAGCAACCTACTTTTGTCTCCTTCAAGTCCACTCTCAAAACTCACCTTTTCTCCTCTGCATAAAATCCTGACCTCACTCAATCCCCTCTGCAGCCTGTCTCCACTCGGAGAGGTATCACATTGTAATATATAATTGTATATAATATGCTCTCTATAATTTTCCATTGCTTTTATTCTTTCTCCCCATTTATAGCCGTGTGCATGTGCATGTGCATGTGCGTGTGTGTGTGTGTGTGCATACGTGCGTGCGTGTGTGTCTGTTTTAGCGCTTAGATTTGATTTTATCAAGATTTTGCGCTATATAAAATATTGTATATTATTATATTATTATTATTATATATTGTAAAGTATCACACTGACTCCCTTCACCGACAGGTTTTATGGGAAGCAAGAGTCGTCTTGCCCCAAATAACCTTGTTTTTGTGCGAACGTCGACAAAACATGATCATTGAGGACGAAATCACTCGTCTGTTCGGAAAGTTTGAAAAACCGAAATATACTGTCACTGCATGGGGCTGGATTGTCACTTGCCCGACGGACTAGTAGGTTTTGATTTTGACTCGCCCGCCAGATATCT